>OZ020495.1:3319482-3931026 GCA_963971365.1 Lasioglossum villosulum
CGCAGTAATCACACGCGCGTGAGTTGTTGAAACGAAATGTACGCAGCAATTTATTAGCTCGAGAACGGTGTGCGAAGTAAAAATAAAAGATTATATCCGTCGAAATAAATTTTAATATAGTTGATCAATAGATTGTAAATCTTTGTATACGATAAAAATGGTTTAGTCGCCGATTTTTTCGTAATCCGGCTCTATTTTTCCTGCAAATCTGAGTCATTAAATTAGCCAACAACCGATAAATCGCGCGTTCAACTTGGAAAAGATAGTGGGAATACCGCATATCGTCATTTTATTTCCGTGGCGAGATTAAAAACTGCATATTTTCGCTGTAATCCACTACTTTATGCCCGTGCGTTATCCCAGCGTAAAAAACGCCGTTAAAATGGAACATTCCCCTTTTTTCCCGTGACCATTATTGGGCATTATCGGAGGATGTAATTTTTCGTCGGCCGAATGATTTGCGAATGACATAATCTCTCTCTCCGGGTGTTCGCACGGCCACGATTTTGTTACGATTGTAGGGTCGACGACCCGCGGGGACGGAGCTCCGTGAATCACACGGCTTATCGATATCTCCGACCTCGATAAATCGAGAGCAAAGATCTCGGTCGTCTCTGGCGACCTCCGGAACTCGCATCTTCCACCGCGAGTTCTGTGGCTGCCTGGGAATCAGCTCTCGCACATAAATGAATAATTTCAACGTCCTCCCGTAGTCATCTTATATATACTATATTTTATCTTTCATCATTCCCGATCGATTCTTGCATTATGCTCGGCTAAATTTGTTATCGTTACACTTAGACTCGTGGATCTTCATGCAAATTCTTCGCTCTGGGTGCCTGTTGATTGGAACGCAATTTATGAACATCATTTCCTCCTTATTTTCAATCATGAATAGTTTTTAAAATTGTATAATATATATAAAATTTGTTTTACAGACGCGATTCAAATGAGTCTTAAGAAAGATCCAAATTAAGATCGAAACGTCGATGATGATTATTTGACTATTCGTAAAATTGCTTTTCGGTTGCGCCGAAAACATTCAACTTCAGTTGTTAACAACAAATACGATCGATATAAGAAACATATTTGAAATGCGAGCATCTTCGTCGCTCAATCGAATAAAAACATATGTATTTCGTACCACTTCTTTTTCAAAAACAGTTAATAACGCTAACAGCTTCCACGAACATAACGAATCCGGCCACCGGACAGACGTCGAGTTCGGTAAACGAAATTGTCACGATAGAACAGTTGTAAATTACAATTCCCTCTCACGCTATTGACTATTAACTGCGGCGGTAAATTCTATCGCAACCAACGAACGATATATTTTACATCGAGAGAAATAAATTGATTTCGTGCGTTCTGCAATTAAAGTCACCGACATAGCACGTTCCATAAGAAAAATCTAATTCTAGAATGGATACGTTGCAATTAAAACGTCCTGGCTGCGAAGACATTGGCCGGAACAAATGGTGATGGGGAACGAGTTAAACGGCATTTTCTTAGCTCGGTATTGCAGCGCTCGACCTGAAAGCGCGAGTTTCCGTCGCGGACCTGTTTTTCGCGATCGTTGAAGGGTCTGGCGAATGCGTTCTCGGTGATCTTTTCGGTGCTTTTTAAGGGAACGGTCAACGCTAACCTTTTTCCCGACGGTGTTGAAAATGGCCGTGATTAAACGCCGCGCGATTCAATTTTCACCCGATAATTTTCTGGCCCCGACACGGAGACAGCGGTAGGTCTATAGAAGCAGAATGGAAGGGTGAAAAAGAGAAAGGAGAGAAAAAGAGAGAGAAGCAGGGTTAAACCTAGCTGCGATCCTAGGAAAAGGGAAAAACCGGCACCTCCTCGTTCCACGGGGCGCGCGTTCCACGTACGAAGAAATTCCACTTGAAAATTACACGAGAAAGAGCCGGGAACGTTTAGAGCCCGGAACACCGAACAGAGAGCACTCGAATCGTGGGGAAAAAAGGCGACGAAGAAGATGCTGTCTTTAAACAGCGGAAAGCGCGGACACCGTGGACCAGGATGGATCGGTGACCATTTTAGATTCCAGCAGAGGATGCACTGACAATTAAGTCGTAGATTACGTTACATCGAAGTCTGAACTGCAAACAAAGTCCGTTGTATTCGTCTCGATACTAAACTGAGAAGAATTTTTTAAACGGTTATTCCCAGAATTTCCTGTTTTATTGTTCCACGCCACTTCTCTGTGCCCGTGGAATATCTTTGTTTCAATTGTGTTGTTTCTTTTCTCTCCCACGCATATTTTCTTCGGACTCCGAAAATTCCGTTACGGTGCATCAACAAGAAAAATTTTTATGTACTTCCCACCGCAAGACAATTTCCACCGAGGAATTTGCATAAAAAGCCGCCGGACCGAGCGCGTTATTCAAAAATCGATACGGAAAATTCCGGACGAAAAAGAAGCGAGGGCGCGCAGCTCACCGAAATTTTTGCATATAGACAGCGCGCGCCGGAATGCTGTTCTGGCCGCAGCAAAAAGGCTGGAAAAAATAAGAGGAAACAAAGGGGAGGACGAGGAGCGCTATCAAAAAGCCGGAAGATGACGGCAGAAATCCACAGCGGCTGCTATAAAAAGGGACACGACGCAGTCGATGTAACAGCGAAGGGAGGAAGCAGGAGCGAGGTTGGAAGAACGGGGGCCCTGGCCAGAAAAGGAGACTGGAAATCGTCAGCGAAAACAGGGAGAAAAAGAGCGGTCTGTTCGAGCTGTTCGAGTGAGAGGAACACGGAAAGAGAGAAAGAGTCACAGAGAAACATGGAATGCGATGAAGAGAGACGCGGAAGAGCAGTGGAAAAGTCACGTAGGCCGCTTTGGTCCGACGATGATGACGGAGGCTAGGCCGCTGTTGCTGCTCTTGCAGTCGTCGAGACATCGAATTATCGCAAAGTTTCCGACAGGGGCGGAATACGAATGAATCGAGACGGGTTCCAGAGAGGGAGACGCGATGCGACGCGTCGCAACGCCAGAAGAGAGGATATCGGCCTGCAGACGAAAACGACGATCGTTCTTCAACGTCCGAGAACAACCACGACCCCTTAATGGACTCCCGCGGATCGGGTGCCTTCGAATTTTCCTTCGATCCTCTTTATTTCGTCTTATCCGCCAGCCCGGAAGCCAACCGCTCGACATTTTACGGATCGACAATCTGTTCGAGATAAGTGGTGGCAATCTGCATTTCATCGGAACCAGCCACGCCTCCCTTTGCTATGCGGAAAGACTTCTGCTGCAAGACTTTCTTCGTTCTTCTTCTTCTTCTTCTTTGTTTTCGTCTACTTGCTCGTCTTCTGGTACGTTCTTTCAGAAGTTTCGATTTATTCGCCGAAATTACCGGTGCCTTCCACCGGCCACTCCAAAGCTACGCCACGACGGCCATTTCCCAGCTTCCATCTGACCCCCTTTTCTTTTCGTTCCGAGGATTCTTCCGACGACTAAGCCATTGTTTCGCTGCTGACCCCGCCCGCCCTCCGCAAGACTACCAGTAATCGCAGGACGCTAGAATTCCACGGAAAATTGCTACCATTTTCGCTGCGCTTTCTTCGGCGTCTTTGTGCTGTTTTCCATGCTAATCTCTACGGGATTCTTGACGTAGTTCGTACCGTTGGGTCAGCGTGGGCCCCACGATGAATATCAGCTAATTCTGTTACGCGAATGCTGTGACTGTTCGATGCCGTCGCAGCGCGATAGTCGAAGGGCACATTACAGCGAAGATCACCGCTGTTTACGCCGATTCGGCTTGCCAACGAAAACTCGGATCTATAGCGAAGACCCAAGGAACCTCCCATTTTCCGATCCTACACTAGTTTTGGGACACCCTGTAGACAAGTGCCGAACCGTACACATACCCACAGGGGTCACTAATAACCAAAGTTAGGTGCATATGACCTTAAACACGCAAAAAAGACGGTGTGAACCTTTTTCAACAGTCGATTTCGCAGTGGACCAGGAATCTCGAATGATACGCGGATGACGCTTTCGGTTTCAACGACGCCGGAATCCGAATCGCCGATTACAGCAGAAATTGATCGTCCACGTAATATTCGTCGACGTTCCCGTTCAAAATTCTGCTCGAATTTACAGTGGGGAGGGAGGGGCACGACTGTCTCGTTCGTGTACAGACCACGTTCCCTATTAGCAAAACGCAGCTCCGCCAGCATCGAAAGTAGCTTCATCAGGGTCGGGGTAGACACGCCTAACGCTAAACGCGGCCTTTCGACGGAGAGACGCGTCGCGACGCCTACGTTCCGTGCCCTGTTTCGTCGATCCGTCGATAAATATTCCGACGCCTATAAACCCGACGTCTCTTCACCAGATTCCACGACTTGTCGATCGTTAAGACGTTACGCAACGACTTGTTGCGTGCCGGAATTTCGGATCGTGGCCGCTGCTTTTGCTTCTTGAAATTTTATTTTCAGCCCAAGGAATCTCGTAGTTATTGAAATCGATCTCCTTCCATCGTGATGTTTATAAGACAATGTAGAATAATGGAAACTTACCAGGTCCACAGCGCAATCATAAATCAACAGTTAAACATTGATAGAGAAATAACATTCTATTCTCGGCGAAGAGAAACTACAATATTCAGTTGCGAACGGAAACACAACTTTCGAACGTACAAGCGGGAGACCCAATCTGGCATTTTACTATAACTTTTCAACCATAAAACATACCAGGATGAAATTTCTACTAGAATTCATTAAAAAATTATTCCCACCTACTGATTATTAAATTAATAAATTTTTTTTCTAATAATTTTATAATTAATTCTTTAAATTATGTCGTCTCAAAATTAAATTAAAAATTGTTTACTTGTTACTTATCTAGTAGTGGTTGAGTTTGAGCGATGCTCTTTCGCTTTCCTTCGCAAGCGAAATACAAGGAAAGATGTATTAAGTATTATTTAGTATCATCATATTATTTTTATCGTTAACATGTACTATAGTTACATAACTTTTCAGACGCAAAATTTACTCTTGAAAATGATCGACATCAGGATCGAAACTTTGAGTTTTTTTAATTAATTTGCAAAATTGCTAGTGTTTGTCACTGCTAGAACCTGTGCGCTGATACCATCACACAAAGATACAGGGTGGTCCACGCAACTTGCACACCTATGAGTTTGTCTAGACCATGCAACTTCTGTATACAAAACTTTTTCGTGCAACACATACTTTGGCAGTTATTATAGGTGTGCAAGTTGCGTGGAGCACCCTGTATATTAAATCGCATCATAGGAACGCAAACTTGTGCGTCCAGGGGCACAGCAGAGATCTACGACGAACGGAGTATGGATAAAAAAACGCTGCGTCCAGTCGCGCAGAGGAGATCCCACCTTTAGCAGAGCGAAAGCTGAATTCACGGATCCCTAAATCATCTGTTTTACCGAACGATAAAACAGAAGAGCGAAGGTGAAAAATCATGGAATGAAGAGGATCGGTAGGAGCGTAGCCGAGGCGGAAACAGGGAGCGGAGGAGAAGGAGAGGAAGAAGGGCAGAGGCGAGAGAGGAAGTTGCGCGTACGATGGACGATTGGATTAATTTATCGCGTGGAAACGTTATCTAGATCCCTTTCCAGCGTGCAGCGTGGCCGGAGGAGAGGGCCCCTTGATGCTGTTTCCAACTGTTCCATTCGGTTGTCACGTTGTTTCGATGCGCATACCTACGTGATACGATTCGAATCACGCTCGAAGAAGACGCGATTCGATTTATTCGAGAATCGTCCGACTGCTTCGAACCGCGTTACACGCTGGCCTCTCTTCCGAGCAAAACTTCTATCATAGCAAATTTATACAAAGCTGCTGGTCACGATTCTTTATTTTCCACGAACTGGAAATTCGGGAAGTAATTTTAACAATAATTGTGTAACGGTATCGGCGCACAGGTTCGGTCGGTGAATCGAATCACTGGTCACTGATAGAAGAACATATAGTTCCATTAGAAAACAAAATATTCATGACCTTGATATCTAGAAAAAAATGAGCTTGAAAAATGTTTTTTCCCAATCATTATATTGCCCCGTCGGTTAGGTTAACGTTGTCTTATAACATTTTGATCTATTACTAAAACTAAACGAGATAGTAAGATGGTCAAGTTAGCTGGAACACCCTGTGTAACAAAAAGGTTTGCGTTTGTTAAAAATCCTGCATGTCATATGGGACAACTTAGTATCTAGAATTTCTGCGCTGTAAGATCGGATTTTACGGATTCGGATTCACGCGAGATCCACGGCTGGACCAACGTAGCCTACGTGACTGGAAACTGCTGGAACGATTACTTTATGCTGTCGACAAACGCGTCAGCGATACGTTCCGAAAGCAGATTACGATAACACGGCTTCCGCCCCCGCGTCGCGTCGTCCCGGTTCCATTGAAATATCGCGATGCCCGAACGGAACCGGGACAACGCTATAGAAAAAACCGATAGGAGGAGGAGAGAGCGAGAGACAGAAATGTCGAAGCAAGGTGGAAACGGAATACCATCTGTGGCAGCGAGAGAGAGAGTGACCAGAAACGCGCGTACGCTGAATTCGCGAACGGACGATAAGGAATTTCTTCGAAGCCCGATCGCTAGCAAATCGAATGAATCGAGTCGTCCCACTACTTCGGATTTTATTACGGATTATCGGCAATACCTTCTTGAGGCTGATGGGTTAAAGATTCGACCCTTTATTGGCCCTTGTAACCCCAAGTCGTGCGCCCTTCAATTTTTCGAATTCCTCGAATCGTTTCAAGCGTTTGGAACACAGCTGCCCTTTCCGTATAGAGAAAAAATACAGGGTGTCCCAAAATAAGTGTAACTCCCGGAAATGGGAGGTTCATTTAGTCATTTGAATCTCCGTTCGCTATAGTCGGGCTCTGATTGGTCCGTATTTTCCGATAATAACTCCTAAACAAAGCCGCGGACACTATTTTTGTAAAGGAAAATGTCGCTTCAAAGGATCCAAGGAATCTCCCATTTCCGGGAGTTACACTCATTTTGGGACACCCTGTATAATAGTTCAGATTGTTGGAAGAATCGTTCTGCAATAATAAATTGTTAAAACCGATGTTTGACATTTGGTACATCTTAACCATTGGTGTGTGGGAGCGGATATTGACAATTTTTTAAATACATTTCGTAAATCTGTGTGAATTATATATATTCACTGAATAATAATTTTCATTAGGCTAGTCCGACATACGGTGCGGCGACGATTGAACCGGCCATTAGGGTAATTCGGAAAGGCGTTCAGGAAAGTCCCCGGTCGAAGATGCGGCGCCTAGATTGTCGTCAATGGGACCACCAGGTCCACCTAGGGATGCGGATCTGTCCTGCATTCTGGTTGCACCAGGAAGATGGAGATACGGATAAGGGGAACAGGGTCCATTCTGTGGCTGTTCAGCGGATGCACTTCTTTGGAGTCCTTGGAAATTTGTGGTACGATAAGCGCGATACCTAGCATCGATAACGGGGTTGATCTGCTGCTTTATTAAACTATCTTCACGATAGAAAAGTTTCCTGAAGCCTTCGAGAAACTCTGTACCCTGTAGACGCGATATTTCTGCGATGGACACACACAATTCTTAAAATGCACCTACGCAGGATTATATGATAATACCATATCGATTGTACCATTATTATATATTTCCTTTTTTTTCTTTTGCGCCTGTCCCTTCTCTGTTATTAGACGAGTACTCTTGTATCTTTCGCTTTTTTTATTGTATACAGTTACATTTTTCAATACTACTAAAATTTAATTGAATCCCTCAATAAAATGAAATTTTAATTATTTTGTTATTAAATTAAATTTTAGATTAAATTAAATTTTAGTAGCATTGCGAAATTAAAAAATTTTTAATTAAAATTTAATTTTATTGAGAGATTAAATTAAATTTTAGTAGCATTGAAAAATTTGTTTTAATTTATATTTTAAAAAAGGGCTTCGGTTCGTCTATAATAAATAATAATAATTATTATAATTTTGTACTTCAAAACACGTGCATTCTCTAGAAATTGAATTTTCAGAAAATCAACTAAGAAATTGTGATACAATATAAAATGAAGAGGCGAATTTCAGGAACGATCGCGATCGAGATACAAGTTTCACGAACGCAGGGAAAAATTCATTCGTTACAACGGCTCGAGGAGGCCCGGAGTAAATAATCAAGGGTCAATTCCAGCCGTAGTAAACTTCCCGAGGGATAAGGGTTCGGGAGCGTCGAGATCAGCTTCGAGAATGGATTTACGGTGCAGGAAGGGAGGATCCTCAGGATGCAGCCGGTGCGTTCTCCAGGATCGCTCGACTCCTGTGACGAACAGCGGTTCGTGCTCGATCCTGACCGAGGATTACCTCGAGACTTCGTGTCCTTCGGCTAGGACCACGAGCTTAGGCTCCCGGAAGGTTCGATGCTAAGCTCCGTTCATACGTCCGATTTCTTCCACCCGGAATCTCGCTCGTTATTACCGCACTCGCTCTGGTTATACGTATATACAGCGAGCTTTCAATTTTAAAAGACTACTCCTGGATTTTCGTATGCTTGGTCGGGCCGGCCGTGAGGGTATACAATAACCAATAATCTTCTACATAATCTTGAATTCATCGAAACGTTCGTTCGAGAAATAGACGAACAGAAATAGAACTCTGTAATTACGAGGATAACTGGCGAATAGAGGAGCATTCGATCTTTCAAGCGAGTTTATTTGAAATCATTAGTGGTATAATTTGGAAAAATGTCCGTGCGGATATTTTTAGCGGTTCCGTTCGAGAGTGGAATAAATTGGATGAATTTTTCTCCCGGCGGAATAATTACGGAATATTTGCCGAAAAATGCGAGACGATTTAATAAAATTCTGGGTCAGCCTGAATTTTAATTTTGCGTTTCCTTCTGAGATGTAGATCGTCGTCGATCCGTGATAAAAATAGTGCTATCCTCCTGTCACGGGGTCATTGTCGAACCGAGCCGTGATTCACACCTCGTTTGGAATTCATGCCGCAAGAAGGACGAAATATTCCAGGTAGCACGGCGAGAACGTACCGCCGCGGAATTTATTCTCGTTCTTCGTCGTTAAAATTCCTACGGGTTGAATATCCGCGCAGGTCTCGCGTAACTTCGAATTTACTCTTCCGTTTACCAACTATTACAGTTATCTGGTTATGTTAATTCGCTTAACGCACGTAGAATTTCGACTATAAACAGTTTTTCCGCAGAGCAGAATTTCCGTCTACGAATCCAGTTCTACCGTTGGCAGGAAGCCCTGTCAGGCTGTCTAGTATTTCGTGTTTTTATTGGCCATGCTTGTTCTGCAATTCGTTTCGCATCCCATTATCGCGACTCTATGGATGCACTAATGCGAAGTTACGTTTTCATTAAGTAATAGCTGACGGTAATCTGCATTCATTCATGTGATTAGAAATTTGTGAGCGAGAGATCGATGTAGTAACAAGGGTTTATACAAAAACCGACTTTTTAAAAAACCGGTTTTCGAATTGTATAATTTTCGTTTAAAAACCGGTTTTTTAAAAATCGGCAAACCCTAATTAGTAATTGCGATTTTAGTAATCGAATTTAAACTACATAACGTGTTCTAAGAACGATGCAATTGTAAATTTCACATTTCGTTCCCACGGAGTAGTACACTACTATGGGGTAGCTGACGCTGATAACATATACTGCCGCTGATAACATAAACTGCCGCAGACTAAATCACAGCCCAAATAACTGCATTTATGATCAATCGATTAGAGCTTTTCGCAATCAGCCCATCAACGAAACTTCCGAGAAGATTTTCATCTTCGTCCACTGAACGTTAATTCGTGATTACGCCGTCTAATTGTCTGTAAACCGATATCGGAGTTTACCAGCTTTCGCCGGCGTTGTGAAAGAAAGCAACGACGAAGAGAGGAGTAACACGGATAGATAGAGAGAGAGAGAGAAAAGAGAGAGAGATGAGAGAGAGGAAAGTTTCCCAACTCAGCAGGGACCGTTGAATCGACTCGAGCTCGAGTAATGATTCGCGTCCGATTTCTGGAAAATAATTTTCTCGCGTCTGAAGAGCTCGTCGTTCTCCTTCCACTTCCCTGCTCCTCGCCCCTCCAAGGAAATGTCCTCGAGGGAGGCTTTCGCCCATTCACAGAGTTCCTCCTTATTTTCCCTCGGATTTCCCGATCCGTGGAGCAATCGATACGACTCGGTGAAATCGAGCTCGACGAAAAATGAACGGACCCCGGTCCTACAACGTCGTTCGTCAGACTTGAAAATTAACCGACATACCCTGCGGCGGGAAGAATAATTTTCTGGTCTCCTCTGCCCTCGGTTCGCACACCTTAGCTGCGGTCCTTTGATGAAACATTCGAAATTAGTGCTCCCGTTTCGGCAATCTTCGCATTCTTCCGTGTCCGCTGCATGGAAATGTCAAGAAAATACAACCGACTAACGTTCAAGCTAAAGAATATTATCGATTAGCTATTTTTCACCGTCATCGCAACACTCGATAACTCGCACAACCAATCCGAAGAATCTTCAAGACTATGTAAACGAACCCACCCCTAAGAAAATCCAGAAACCACTAGAATCCACCATGACCCCGTCCACCCCCGCCATTTGTTTCCGCTTCAGAGTGATCTTCGTCGCAGCGCGGACTCTTTGATCCCGATCAACCGGCCCGAAAACTCGTCCGTGAAGATCGAACCATTGGTCACCTTGGCAAGGTACGGGGGTGGGATCTGAGGTTTTGGAGGCGTCGACTTGCGACGCCGTTATCGAATCCGTAGACGTTTTCCAGATCCTTTGGCTGGGGTCTGCTCGTAATCCGGCGGTATCCCGGTGAACGGCGATCGTGGACAATCGATAATCCGATCTGGGGGGCAAGGGTAGTAAAGAGAGGGAGTGGGGGTCGGAGACGGTCGTCTGCTGCTTTAAAAATTAACCCCGGTCGCCGGGGGTCGTGGAAAGAGGGCGAACAGCTAGAGAAACGCTCTCGTCGATGTCACCGGCGATTTTCCAGCAATCCGGCCTGCAAACTTCTCGGGGCTCATCCCCCACACCCCTGGACCACCCCCATATCTTTCTTCATCCCTCCTTCCTACACACACACACGTATATATATCCCCTTTTCTGTTTACCCTCGCAGCTCGCGCCGAACGTCGTAAATCTTGCAACGAATCGCCTCCTTTTTTCGCAACCCCCAACGGCTGCTCCGGCCGCCGTTCTTTTCTGTTCGTCAGCGCCGAAAAAAGGGCGGAACCGGCTCGCGAAACCGACTCAAGAGCATCGCATGCATTTTTTCGAACCGGGGTAAACGGCCTGCGATGCTGAATTTTGCAACGACGTCTGTGTGTTACGGCGGGGTGTCAGCCCGCAGGGGGTGGATTCGCGAGAGGGGGCGACAGCTGGCTCTCGTTGATTGGTTAGCTTTGATGGTCCCGTGTTCACTGTGATTCGAGGTGATGCTTTTTCCACCGATGTTTGCACAACCGATCCTCTTTGCCTCCCGCAGCAAAGTTATTTGCATGTTTTATTGCCGTTATCCAGCAATCCGGCTTTCGTTCGCGCATAAATTGTAATTGGGATCTTCCGTTTTTCTAGTTTTCGGTTATCGGTGCTGTAATCCCTCAAATACTGTCCACAGGCGTACTCTTGGCAGACAACCTTTGCATCCAAGCGAGACTTCAATAGAGAGTGGAATGGAAGCACAGAATGAAACACGGATCGGGTGGCCGAAGCGTTTCTTTCTGTCCGCGTCTTTTTCTTTCGCCTACGCTGTCCTTTCTTGCGACCGAAACTTTCTTCGTAGACATTTTTTTTTTTTATTAATGCAATTAGAATCCCAAGGTCGAGATTATTTTGCCGTATATTATCAACTTCTATTAACTTCTTACGAATTTGTTTACACTTTTAAATATACCTTCTTTCTCCATGATGTCATATGTATTTTGCGTTGCCGTTGATTTAGCTGATTACAATTGAAACTATATCGTGTTTGGACCTGTTTTAATCAGAAAAATGTGAGGAATACGTTTTTAAAAGTCCCATTAAAAAATGATGAAAATTAAGAAGCTTGAACATTTGATCCAGTGTGTCAATGTAGTGCTGTTCTCACAGCGTTGGACAGTATTTGGGTGTTTACTGTACATTTTTTCCAGATTCGCCCGGTTTCGTTGAAAGAAACGTTCGCAACGTTAAAACGGTATTTTCGTATAATACGTTGAAATATTTAGAGACCGCGAAACACGATATTGTACATATAATAATAACGAGTAATCCCCGTAGCGAGATTTTTAACAATGTTAATAAACCGCGCGGCGATGCTATTTTACGTGCATCCGCGTAGTGCGTGAAATAAATTAAAATTCATTCATAATTGGATAGCCGTGTACGTAATATTGTTTTTCCAAATGAAACAAGAGCCAGATGTGGTTTCGTTCAAATGTAATACAATTCATCAAAATATGTTCCATGTGGTTCCATACCATATTCCATTAACCGGATGCGCAAATAATAACAAAATAAATAAAAAATCCGTACTAGCGAGACAAAAATCGATCCTGCATCTCGTCGCGCCGGTGCAAAGCGATTCGCGCGTCGGTAATTGTGATCAATATAATCGCATATCGGACGTAAATAGTTTCGAAAACACAGTTGGTTTAGAATAGAAAATCTGAAACGACTGGATCTGGAGACCTTGCTCTCGTTGTCGAATAAAAATGACTTTGACAAACTGCGGTACAATAAATACGGAATACGAATTTACGGTACACAGCATCAACGTGCTCCGCCTCTTTATTCATTCGCCGAAAATTCTGCGACCGATGTCAAAGCGAAATTTTCAATATCGTCGGACCCTCGGAAAAAATGTTATTCCACAAATTCGATAGTAAAGTCTCGCGCTGGTAAAACAGACCGATGCACGTGTACGGTTGATCATTATCACGAGCTTTCCGTGTGTTCAAACTAACGAGCCCGATACGAGACCGTCAGAATTTTCGGACAAGCCTAAAACCGTTACCGACGATAACAATATTTCGGCTGGTGCGCTTCCATTATTCGCCGTGGGCCGCGCGCAAAAAGGGATTTCAAGCCCGCGTTACTCACCCCACGGAGCCCGTAAATTTCCCAAACAAGCAGCGTTTTCACCGGTTTCATTATCAGTCCGGGCGCAGTTCGTGAAAAATCAGCTCTCCCGTTGGCTGGGGCTCGCGATCCGTAATTTTCAGCGGGAATTATAATCGGGAACGGTAACGCGACGCCTGTAATAAATATCCGGGCGGACGCGACGGATTCGCGAAACTTTCCTCGCAGAAAATGATCGGCCAGGCCGAACACCCTGTTTATCTCTGTTTGTTCACGCACAATCCGCGGAAAACTGGCCGGCCGGCCAAAGCTTGTTTCCCTACAGGCTTGTAATTTATGCCGGATCGATAATCGATTTCAGGCTGTACAAGAAATTTTTCGTCGCCGTTTTCGCCACTCGATTTATTACCTTCGCCGCGGGAATTAATCACTATCCTGCGGATTCCGGTCTATGGACGCCTACCTCCTCCTTTTTTCCCTTGGAAAATTTATGGGAAAATTCGAGCAAAATGCTCTGGCTTTTCCACCGTTCCATCCGTTTCTTCCGTGTCGATTTTAGTCGCACTGGATGCGTTTAATAATTATGGAAGCACGGAATAGTGGATCCTCGCTACGTACATAATTCGTTCTACTAAAAATAATCGTGTTTTACAGAACTGTTCGCGGATATTCGACGGGTTTACGTTTTCGTTTCTTGCTGCAAGGATTTTATATATTTATGGAACGCGTGTTGGCGCAGAATATTAAGCATCGGAATATTTGGACTGCTGATTTAATGCATTCCAAATCGGAGACAGTATAAGTGTAATATATGTATGGCTTTTCGTTAAAATGTGACCTATTTTACATTTCTAAGACAAATATTTTATTATTCTGGCGACATTAATGTTAAGTTACTCTACAATGTGAAGCTCCAGATATATTCAAAAATATTTTCAACGTTGTTATTTTGTCTTTAACAAAATAGAAAATATTTAATCAATAATTTGCTTTCAAGAAGGGTCTAAGAATTGAGTTTTATAAATTTATTGTTAATAATAATTTGTTTCCAATTTCATAATAGTTGCAAATAAATTTAAAATAACGAACTTCAGCTTCACATATGCGGCATCTCAGCGACATGCTGTTTGTCCGCCTCGGCACTTCCGGCGCCTCAAGAAAGAGGAAACAAATTCTACGACCGGTCTTCTCTATTTGTTTTTCTCAACAGCGACCTTTTTGCTTTCGACTTTCTTTTTTATCATGCAACTCTCTCTCGCTCTCAGCTAATTAACGCGGGTGTCTTACCTAAAGAAGAATAATGTTATTTGGCAAAAGAGTGGCAACAACGGGGCAATGAGCATAAAATCCGGAGCAACGTCGCGATGTCCCGTAACAACTCGTCGCCCCATAAATTCGCCATGGCGATGTGTACGTGGCCCTTGAGTCTCTCGCAGGTGAATCGATGATTAATCGCGGCAGGTTCGTCCGAATATGTTCTCGGTATAAAGTATACTGCATACGTATACGGGAAAGGAGCGTGTGGATGTGGATGAGGGTGGCGTATACGGTGGCAGGAATATATCTCGGGCGGGTTCCTTGTCGAGGCTGGGCGACGGGTTTCCGGGAACGGTGTTTTGCCGGCGCGAGATCCAGACTACATTCACTTTCGAGGGTTATCAGGGGCTCCCTTGGGAGAGGGTCGCTTTGTCCGGCGACTCCCATATTTCAAGGGAGCCCCGTTGAAAAGCGGCGTGTACCAACGCGCAAACTACGCGTTGTACCGACTCGGAATGGCCATCCTTGGACACGGCAGAGCCCGTTGACAAATGTCCCCGGGACCGTTTCGATTCTGCTATGGACTGTCTCTCCTCCTACATTCCATTTCCTCTCTTTCTCTCTCTCTCTCTTGCTTCTTTCTTTTTATTTCACCTCCCCTCGACCCTCCTCTCTTCTTTCACGTCGAACGTTTCGCGTCCATTCTATTTTACTTCACGGCAATCGTTCTCCACTGCGTTTTCCGACGCGAGAATCGATGAATCCGGACCACGCTTACACTTTCCAATGCTCGACGATAGAACACACTGACTCTGCCACCACCGTCATCGCAACGATCCTGTGGAGTCGAGGTATCGGTAAGACATCGATCGGCCTCGTGCGAAGATTGCCTGTGTCCAAAGAAGTCAATTTTACAACAGGTGAAAAAACAATTTGAAGCGAAACTATTTTGCTTCACACGGAAGTTTTTTCAAACTACGTTTATACGTAGACACTGATTCAAGCAGTTAACAGAAAACGTTACCAACAAACGATACGTTGTTCAATAAATTAATAAAAGGTACTAAATCACGTCCAAAGTGTTTTCTTAGAGGAACGTAATCAGTTGTTGGACAGATTCCCGCCCGAATTCGCGTTCCACTGGTGAACCGACGAGAACCCGGTTGGAAACGAAGTACTCGACCGAAAATGGAACGAATTAAAAGCTGCAACCCGTTCCGACGCACACCGTTTTATTTAGTTTCGCCGTTTTGCGCGTTACGCTCCGCGGCGTTAACGAATGAAGCCGAAGTTATCGACACGGATATCGATGTTTACGCGCTAATCGACTAATTTATATGCAAACGCCGCCTGTATCCATAAAGTCTCTCGACGTAGACAATAATCGCGCCACCCTCTCCCCCAGTAAAATAAATATTACCGATTGTTAGCGATTTATCGGTGCGTTTTCTCTCCGAGTCTGCACGAACCAATATCGACGACGCTCCTCCATTTTTTTGGCAAATTTTCCGCCATTCCTGGCCAAGAGCAATCCATTCCCACCGTGGTTCTAACGAGGTCGATGTTTCACCCGGCTCGATTATATCCGAGTTCCTTTTCATCTTTTTCCTGTCCCATCGGTGAATTCTAATGTAGGATCGATTTGATCAAGGTTCACGAATTAATGAATGCGATGGTTTCAAAAACTTACTAATACTAATTTACAGAAAAAAAGAACAAAAAAGAATAAAACGACAACTTGTTACACTCTCACGATCTTACTTCCTACTGCTTTCCTCCAACGCCACCGTCGACCCGTTGCCCGCCAAAACAATTGTCGCGCCTTCTTTTTTATTACATTCATTCCCGCGCGAAATAACGGCTCCTGGTTTCGATGTTTTTTACTCCGAATCACGTTGCGTCCTTACCGACCGAAGTCAGGAATATCAGATCAACCTATCCCTCACTAATACTCTGAAAATGTTCTAGGATCCAAAGACATACTCAACAAATTATTTTCTAGAATGTGAAGGTTGTTTCCGATAGCTGCACAGCTTGTGTTCTTGACAAATTCTCCGCGGAGTCAGAGCGACGCTCCGATACTTCGATTTCCGGTGAATTTCGGCCGCGAAAGTTTTGGAAACGGCCCCAACTAGTCTGGCGTTCGTCCCAGCCGAAGGATTACGGCGAAAAGAGCGAGCGGATTGTTGTTTGGCTTTAATTAGCGAGATGCGAGAGGAAACGTCGCGACACGATTTCATTAAAATTTCCGAAAGGGGAGAGCCCGACAATTAACGCACGTTCTGTTTGCGTCGTTATTATGTGCTGTTCCGTTTCATCCGCTGGCGGATCGGCTCCCGAAGTTTGTTATAATTTACAGGTTTCGCGGGCCCAGCCGATGCGAGAGGATCGATCTTTCGAATGATTCGAAACGCGAGTAACCGGTGCTCTCGCAACAGGTGCTTGAAACGGGAGAATTTTCAATTGCACAGGATTCGAGCTTTACGAGCTCCGAATACGTCGGGCGTGGCTTCCTCGTGGCATAATTACAGTTACCGTCGTAACGGTGTGTAAAAATTCCTGGGTGGTGCTGATACGTTCAGAAATACGGCTGAGAAGTTTCGTAACGATGCGTTTAATGGTTCGGTAGAAATAAATGATTGAAATCTCAAGGCGGATCCTGAAATATCGGATTTACGTGATAATTTCATTTTCGTTTCCGTTACCAAACAATAACGACGCTGTTTATCGGCTGAATGACTGATCACGTTCGGGAAACCTGATAAACGGTAACAAAACACCGAAAATAATAACAAACATGTAAGTTAATTAAGAGAAACAATGATTGTTTACCTTAACGATGAACGAGATTAATATAAATACCACAGCGAATAATTATTTATACATTCGCTTATCAGATAGGACGTGTTTACAACGATATCCAAGTACAACATTTACTAAAAAAATTTCAAAACAAAGAATATTGAGATATTTTCGATCCAAAGGCTTTAAAACAGGTAATTGAATTTATGACAGCAGAGCTCGAAGTTGAGAGCACGTCATTCCCTCGAATTCGTCAAAAAACGCGGGGCGAAAAGTTCTAGACGCGGATCAACGAAATTTCTGTTCCCTTTTTTTGCCCGGCGCGGCAAACAAAATTCTCGTCCGCTATATTCGGTCGGCTGCATGCGCGTTTCCTATCTCGCATGGCGAAGAGAGAAGCTCTGCTCGTTTTTAGAGAGAGAGAGAGAGAGAGGGGAGGAGGGGAGAAGCTGCAGAGAGAGGGAACCGTGTCGTTCCCCGAAATGTTCCGCGCCTGGACAAGGTACAAATGAAACGAGCTCGCTCGCGGATGACGCGCAAGCTAGGCTTCCTGTTTGTCGGCCCATCCGGCCTGAACGAGGATGAAACTGTGAGGGGAAACTGCTGGCCTAGGAGCGGAGAAAGGGGACTACAAAGAGGCAGGGAGAGAGAGGGAGAGAGAGAGAGAATCAGACTTGGCAAGTTTGAACAGATTGCTCATCCTCGGACCGTCTTCCGCGCGGATGCTCCGAGAACCAACACCCGCCCTTCGAAGTTTAATGAGAGATGATCAAATTGCGCGACGCCAGACGGCTGCGGGGATGGAATCGATTCCCGCGGACCGAAAATTCGTTTGTTTCGTTCGTCCCTGCAGGTGCCAGACGAAAGGGGTGGGGAACGAACAGAGGGAAATAGAGAATTTGCTACTGGAACGAAAACAGAAAGAGAGAGAGGCAAACTAGAGAAGTTATCATGAAAGTAGTCTGTAAATGACTCATTCTTTTTCCAGGTACGGTTAGGAAAATTTCATCCCTTATCCGTCAAGCAACTAAAAATAAAATATCTCCATTGAATTCACTGAATTTTGGCAATCAACTGCACTGAAATGTGGTAGACAGATTTCAGAGAAAATTTCATCCCTTCTCCGTCAAACAATTAAGATTAAAATCTCTTGATTTGATTCGCAGAATTTTGACAGTGAACTCGTTTTGTTATTCTAGCGCCATTTATACTCCATTCGTCATACTTTACATCAGGAAAGAAAAGAACATAAAAGAAAAGAGCTACGACGAATGGAGTATGGATCGCAAAAGGTTGCGTCTAGACGCGCAAAGGAGATCCGACCTTAACGATCGATCGACACCAACGTATCTAAACATTTAAATATAATACCTACAGTATGGAATACTTGGAGGGAGAAGAGATAGGGTGAGAGAAAAATAATGAAAATAGAAGAGAGTGAGCAAAATTCGATGAGAGACGAAAACGGACACAGAGAACTTCATAAAGAAACTACTACTAGTAAGCGAAAGAGTGACCAAAATTCGGTGATGGAAAGAAGATAGAAACAAATAGACGAACAAGAGAAGACGAGTGCAACGCACAAAGCGTGAAAACCAGATAGAAATCAAAAGAGAGAAAGAGCAGGAGTCAAGAGAACAAGAGAGTTCGAAAGAGATAGAATTCTGAATGGACGGGCTGATTGCTTGCACCCGAAATCAGGCGATTTTTTCCTCACTTTCTCTTGTTCCTCTATGCGTTTTTTCTCTCCTCTTTGTCTATTCGTCGGACACGTTTCATTTTCTCGCCAGTACTACGGCGGAACTTCGCCCCCGCCGCTGATTGTTCGTTCAACGGTGTTTAGTTCGGTGTCTATTGTTGGACCCTCGTGACGGTAATTAACGAAGTGGCAACGCGAACGTGGTGAGGATTGTAACGCGGCCACCCCCTCTCCCCTGTTATCTACTGTTTATTGCCTACTTAATTGTTCGCATTGTTCGTGCTGATTCGTTGCCGGTCATCGGATAGAGAATTCGCGGAACTCTGTGTGCCGCTATACGGTACTTTCTTTTTACCACGATTATATGTATTAGCTTGCTCGTTATAGTACGTGTCAAACCTTGTAATCGAATTTTGAACCACTTTCCGATGAGCAAAAGACTTATAACTTTACACATAGCTCAGAATTGGATGACAATGCAATGATAAAAAAAATTGTATTTCTTAAACTGCGCGTTTAGGAGATAGAAAATATTTAAATATCCCACTTCGTCCCTCGCAGCGCGACGCTCCTTCCTACTCCACTACGCGTTCCCACTCCGACTCATCCCCACTCTACTGATCCACTTCGCACCGAAGGAGCTCAGTGTGATGTTCCGTTCCTTTAGTTCCATTTCGGACTGTATTAAGAAATTGTTAAAAACAAGCAATTCTGCAATTCAAAAAATTCTCGACGTTTCGATCCAGATCCGGACCACTTTCTAGACATTCAGACGCACGAATTAGTGAACACAGACGTAATATATTTTTACATCCATCACAGCACGCTGCTTTGAGAGACATTCGATAGAGTTTGACCATGCTTTTGATTTTGAGAACGCAAATATTGTCTACAGAGAATCTAACTTACATCAAATATTATTATTGGAAACTATTCACACGATTAAACATAGCGTAAATCTCAGGTACGAAACATCTAAGATTCATGAATACTACGCAGCATCGCTGAGTCAGTAACGATTTATGATGACGTTTCCTATTACATTATTCGTGTAAAGCGAAATAAACCCAGAAGGGTTTCAAATGCTTACAAATAAAAAAAAGAAATGTGTTGAGGAAGTAAAGCAGTTTTGGAATAATGGAACGGAGCAGCGGCATGGTCGATGGCACGCGTAGAATTGGTTTCTTTTGCCCTTCCTCGCTCGTCCCGACCGATTACGGTCTGTCGTCGTGCTCGGTTAAGTCCCGGAGTTTAATTTGAATTTGATCGAAGACTTTCGATTACCAGCAACGAAGAAGAGAGCTGCCGGAAGCGACGAGAACGCCCGCCCTTTGAGCGAAATCCAGGTCGGCCTTTTCACCTCCATAAGTGATTTTACCTAATATTTACGCGCACACTCGGTTGCCCAATTAAATCGAGAACCCTTGGCGCGTGTCTATTGCTTTTGGGAATGATGGTCAACCCTAATGTCCGCGCGGTGTGCACATATGTAACCCGTTGGCCCCTGCAGCGGCTAATTACCGGGTAATACGTATGTAAGGGCCAGTTTAAATTTGCCTAACATGTCGGCGAGGAACGTCATCTTGTGAAAACATCGCGCGTAATCGAATTTTACGGAAATTCTCGTTCGGAGGATACGTATTTCAATGCGAATTGATTTCATTTATTCATATGCGAGGTATAAATAGCCAAAAAATAAAGAGAAGAACGGTGTTCTACTAAATTTTTCAGGCGTGCCCTAATTACTCGCGTCCGCTTAGGAAATGTACTCTTAAAATGGTGTCCACCGAATATAGGATGATCTGAATCTGGTATTGGCTAAATCTGCGCGAGACATTATCGCTGGGTCTCATCCTCGACATTTACGGAAACGATGACGTAAAACGGAACTGGCCCGGAGAGACCGACGAGATAATGGAATCGCGGACGATCCCGCCGACATAGAAACGTTTAAAATTCTGTGACGACATTCGAGATGCTTCGAGACCGCACATTATATAGTGTACGGTTATACAGGGTGTCTCAGCCGAAGCAGACCACCTAAATATCTCCTTTATTTTTAATGACGCGAAAAATATTTCTAGCATAATTGAAATGGTATCGAGGTAGGAATATCTTAGAACAATTTTTTGTCCGGTTATTTTTTTATAGTTTGTTTGCAAGGTTATCGTTATTTTTTTATCAGGGAATTAATTTTTTTTATTCGATCTTGTAGCGGCTAAAAAATACATTTGATTGTGCTTGAGTCATAACCTTCGGGTGACTTATAACTTATAATGTTATAACACAAGCAGTAAGTTCAGATGTGATCCTAATATGATCCTGTATATGAGATAAAATCAACGAGAGCCGTGTGTAATAAAAAAGAAAAATGGCTGATGGGTGGATTTGGAATTTGTTGGTAATCGAGCATAGGTTGCACAAAGTCTGATGCGTTTTGTTAAATATACGGTTCGTAATTTTGCAGTGAAGATCTTCTGCGGTAAAAATATTTTATTTACGCGGCCGGGATGTACTTTCTCGAGTGAGTCTATCTTTTAATATTCGAGTAATGTCACTTCATCCGCCTGACCGACGAGCTGTCCCCTCTTATCACTGTTTCATGGTGTTCCGTAACTAATGTCGCCTCATTTTCCATTCCTCCTTCTCACCCACGCTCTCGCTAATATTTTCTTATTCTTGCCGCGGTTATTTACCGGCTCGAGTTACTCTTACTTCCACCAGTTTCCTGCGATTTTTCTATGCCCGCCGCCGTTCCGCGCGTTCACGTGCTCCTCGTATTCTGATTTTCCAACGCCGCGGCGTCCCTGCCAGCATTTCCTCGTTTCCCAGCTCGTTCCACGGCGTTTCCTCCACTCTTTCTCTTCGTTACCTCCGTTTTCGCTCTCTGTCCCCTCCGGCTAATTATCTTATTACCGCGTTGTCGTATTTAAGATAGCTTCTCGCTGTTCACGCTTTCCAGCTTTGCAATTCACTGTACGCGTTTTTATCCTGATCATTCGAATACAGAAATTTGATCGTTAGTGTGCCACAATTATTTGTACAGGCTTCGATTAATTTGTAAAAAATGAAATAGAGAGGAATTTGTTTTCTGCGTTGGGCACGAATGTTTTGCTTTCATTTTCATTTGCTGTAACTTGACTCGTTGATAATTCAAAAAGAGTGGGACACATTATTTCGGATCGTCCGGTATATTTACCTTTCTTGGTTTTTTCTGGTCCACTTTGCTATCCAATTAAAACAAAAATTTCTTCGTATAGAATACTATATCAAAATGAAAAACGATGTTTCCGTCGCCGTTACTTCTCTAATTTCTGGCATTATTATTCTCCAATTTCAGCCATTATCGTCTTCCCATTTCCCATCAGTGCTCCCATTATCGTCACTTCCATGTTCAGCGACGCCGTTATTGCTTTAAACACCAATACTTCCGGTAGATAAACTCGGGGAAAAAGGGCGCAGGAAATTGAAACGAATTCGACGAGGGCGAACCTCGTGATCGTTAATTAGTACTGTTCAGTCTGAGGAGCGGTACCGAAACGAGCGGCCGTTCAATCGAACTTTATCGATCCCCGAACGACTTTTTTCGATCCTTATCGAAACATGAAAATTAACCAAACAAGAAAAAATTAATATCAACCCCTGTATCCATAGCTGGGTACTATAAAGTGTAAATGAATGTCGTAAGGAATTCTGGTTATTGATATAAGTAAAATCTTAAACAAACTAAAAATGTTTTGCATTGATTGTGAGAAACACGAATAACATGAAAATTGATTTTATCTCTTAACGGCTTCGTTACATTAAAAACAACGCTGCTGAATTTTTCAAGTCTTTTACCGTTTCATATTTCGCACAACGAATTTCATCATAGATGCGTAAAGATCCGCCGGGTTAAAAATAAATAAAATCTTCAACCGGGAAAATTGTTAAATAATTTGAAACGCGAGTGGGTGCCGGATATCGACACAGAAGCTGCACAATGGTGCTTCAGTTTTCGTGGGCAGATACGAGGGTTGTTAAAACACGTTGTCGAGGGTAATTGTGAAAAATGAATAAAAATGAGATAGCGAAATTCTTTGCCGGTATAGCCTGTCTAGTTGCGGGATGAACGTTAAACGAATGCACCCGCGAAGACACAAAAGAGGAACCGCAAGTTGAGCGTGTCGACCACTTAATCAAAAACTCGACAACAGGTGGCCTGTGTGCATGACGATGTTTTATCAATGAATCTCTGCTCCGTCAAAACTTTGTCGATTAACATTGGAACGAAACATCGTAGTCCTTTCACTATGTGAACCTCCATTTCCGCAATGAAATTTTAAAGAGCACTT
Source organism: Lasioglossum villosulum (assembly GCA_963971365.1). Taxonomy (NCBI): domain Eukaryota; kingdom Metazoa; phylum Arthropoda; class Insecta; order Hymenoptera; family Halictidae; genus Lasioglossum; species Lasioglossum villosulum. The sequence continues at coordinate 3,342,652 of OZ020495.1, forward strand.
TACCGACTCGTTTTGCGGTTTCTTTGTGTTAAGCAGCGTGGCCAATTTAATTCTTACCAAATATGTACACTGCTGTTCGCAAATGTTTGATCGTCTGCTCGATAAACGATGCACTCTTTCTGTCCAGACTCTCGGCACTCTTCCCTTCAGCACTTTGTTTACTGAATTATGCCGTTACACAATCATGTTTTACCGGCGCGCCACACACTGGTATTTGACCGATCTAGCTGGAGAAAAGTCAATTTCCACGTTGTTTCGAGCGATGGTGTGAAACTGTTCTTATCGCGAAAGAAGTGTTCTCAAAGTTCACGACATTTTGATGTTGTGTACCGAAGATCAATATTTGACTATGGATTCTGAAATAGCAGGTAATAAACTTCGTTTTTTTTTTAAAGCATTTCAGATCTCAAGTAAGATCTATTTCTGCTGCACAAAGGTAAATTTACAGTAAATACATATTTATACATACATAAACCATACTAAAGCAAATTAAATTCGTAGTTTACAGTTTTTTAGGAAATTAAAAATAAGAAAACAAGCTTTAATATTGGTATAGATTCAATTTTTCGATCGTAGAAATTTGGTAATAATTATGTGGTGGTGTCGTTGAAATATCGTACGTTGCTTGAGATGTTAAACGTTGTTTATCGAACATTATTTGAAATATTGAATATCCTTTGAATCATCGAACGTTGCTTCAAATATCAATGCCGTTTAAATAACATACACTGTGTAAATGTTTTTAATAATTACTGAAACGTATACGTATGAGTAAACATTATATTATACAATTCGGTCGCTTTTATATTAAACGTAATGGAAACGATGTGTCCATATTATTGATATTGCAATCCTTACAATATAAATAACCGCAATTTTGGACATGTATAATTATGTCTCGGTATAAATTGTAATTATATGCAGTATAAATACGAATTTTATTTACCATCTCCTTTAGAATAAATTTGATTTGATTTACTTTCCCTTTGGAATAACATTAACTGTATTTATCCTGAGCTTTACAATACAATTAGTTTTGTTTCTCTTCTCTTTCAGAATGAAATGAATTTTCGCCTTCGCGACCGAAGCAGAATAAAACTTATTTACACGTAAACGCTAAACTTCTTTCATAATTATAAAAATGATAACAAATAAAGTTCATTATTGCCGTACGTATTCTGCTAAAAACCGCATAAAATCTGTGTACCTTTAGCGTTGAGAAAAGAATAATATTTTCATGCGATTCCTGTTTCTCGGAAAATTAGTTTAGAAAATTCGCATTTGTCATTTCATGAAATACGCGTATATTTAATTTTATAAAATTGTAGTCTGATCAAATAGACTGCGGATGTAATGTAAAATGGGAACGGTTAACACAAAGGATTATAATGAAGCGTATTCGACCATTCTTATGTAATTAGCAGGAACGGGAATGTTCGCATGATCGAGAATTGCGCTGGCGATCGATCGAGCATTTTTCACGTGAACGGAGGTGGTAGTAAATGATTTCCGATTAAACATGGATTATAGCGCGATTCACGAATAATGCATAGATGCATTTCGGTGTGTACCGTTGTACAGTGCGCGTAGGCCCGTTAACATAACCGCGGTCACGTTAGAAACATTCTATCCCCGTCAAAATGTTGCTCGGCCGGCTATGTAAACCGCGATAAGCGGCCGTGTAAACTGCGAGCATGTAAATCGCAATACGCGATTGTGTAAATTAATCGCGAATAATGCGAGTGACGCACGCATATTCGTGCGAGTGTATCCTGGCATGATTACGTCATTATGCCGCCGGGTTATTACACTATCCTGTGGAACAATCGTACTTGCAACCCCCTATTGTCAACGATCCCGATATTGTTAATAATGTTCCCTCTCGATCTCCCTCTCGCACGCAGCATTTTGAATTGATCTCCCTCTGACTCTCTTGGTTGAACACACACTCCCATTGACTCGAAACGAGTACCATCGGGCGTTAATCCGAGTTGTTGAGCGGCGCCGATCTCTAAACACGATCTGTGTTAATCGAGATCGACGCGTTCGAGATGTGTTGACACGACGGAATTTCGACGGTGCGTAGCGCAGAAAAAGCAAATATTTTTCATCGTTCCGCGAGTCAAATCGATCGTGTCGAACCGGCGTGTATTTGTTTTTCGAAAATTGCGATCGCTAACCGTGCGACCGCGACCGCCATCGGTCCCCTCGACATAAAGGCTTCCGCGAGCGGACTATGAAAGTTTATGCAAATAGAATCTGCGGAGCGGCGCACGGTGATCCGACCGGCCGAATCAGCTGTTCATTAAGATTTCACCATAATTCGGAAGTCTAAGGGTATTTATAAAAAATTTCAGAAAATTCAGGAATCTGAAATTCGATGAACCGGTGGGCAGGGCGTAAATCAAGAATAATTCTACGATACAATTGGCTGATTAAAACGTTTTTGTGAACAGGAAACGTCTGCGCCAATCAGTTTCAGATTGGCTACGTTTCAAGCTCAGTTTTACGGAAACGAGGCAATTACCGGCTGTGGAATAGTTAATAAACTCGACATTCGTTTTACAACTCTCGTCGAAGTTCAATTTCCCGCGACGCGCAAGAAAACTTCGCCCCGGTGAGTCTCGGAAAATCGTTGTCACAAAGCAAATTGTAGTGCAAGCAGCAATCTCCGCAAAAGTTCAGTAGGTCGCAGACGCGATCGTAAACAAATTGCAGAATCGTTACACTTTTCTTTGCGCGGAAAACATGGTCTCGCTTGCGATAGCGAACTTCTACGTAATTGCCGCTTTGATACAATTTCCGTAGTCACTAATCGCTCCTTAAATTCGCAAAGCAAACGTCCGCAGTCCGTTTCAACTCGTCCTACTAAAAAACCCTTTGTGACATACCTCGACGGAGCGCGGCGGGGCGGCGAAAAAAAGTGTAAAGCAATTTTCGAAATGGAATGTTCCATTAGTCGTCTAACAAAATTAAAGCGAGCAGAGCAGCAGTTTTTGTAAAAGTTACCAGGGGACGTATTATCCCGTCAAAGGGTTAAGCATCGTCGAGTAAAAACTGTCGCGAACGAACAAAAGACACGGTCAGAAAACACAGTTACCACCCTGTGTCCATCTGGTATCGTCGCACGTGAATACTTCAACGGTCGCTAAATTATTCAATCTTTCTCTCGCCGGTAAAAGAGTTACGACCCGCGATCCAGTTGCGTCACGCTTACACCCCCGTGGCACTCTGTTTCACAAAGGGAAAGAGAGGGAGAGGTAGGTGTTTGAATGTCCTTTTATCATACAACAAGCACTCCCGGTGTTTCTGTGTTCATTATCTCGTGATTATAACGCCCATTATCCAAGTTTCCATCGCTCCTGCTAATTAGTTCGTTTACGTTCGCCGTGCCGGGGATTAACCACCCCTATTATAATTCATAAAAATTCATAGTAACTAAGGGCGGAATTGCTTCCTTACTGGTACTATCTGCTGACTGTAGACATTTCGGATTTATAGTCCATATAAATGCAGACTGTTGAGCAAGTATTAACTGTCGTGTTCTTGTGGTTGTTGGTTTCTTTCCTCAACGCTAACTTGGATTCAGTACATTATCTACCAGCATGGGGTAACGACGTTAGATTTTTGAATTTACATTTTTCTTTCACACACAGTAAGTATGACTTATCGTTTGTTGCTATTACTGTTTTTTGAACATATGTTACATATTATAATGGTCCGGATCTGGATCGAAACGTCGAGAATTTTTCAATTGCAAAATTGGCTTTTTTTAACAATTGAGCGAACTGCCACAATTTTAAAACCATTTCGAATTAATATTATTTAAAATCATTGCGAAAACAGTAACGTGGCACTCGGTCGCAATTCTCCTGAAACAGCAACAGACATTTTTATACGCGAATCGACTCGGTTCGACATCCAAGCTAGTCCTACAGGTAAGATGATTGAAATATGAATATTTCCCGAGATCTTCAACGAAGAAGCGGCGCAGAGTATGTCTCGTACATTCGAAACTACATGAGAACAAAATATGCATCTCCATTAAGAAAGCACATTGTGCTTTCCCTGCTCCACGTACAACGTGCGTCGCAGCTGTCCTGGAAGAGATTTTGCCGCGTGAATGCAATTTTCTTCGAACCATTCAGCATCACCCATCATTTTATTTTCGCGATCACGGAGAAAGGTACGACCCAGTTTCCCCGTCGACCATTTACTCTTTCCAGCATCGATTATTAATTAAATTTATTTTTAATGAAATAACACGATTCCGTGCCTATTTTTAATAATCCGATGAAATTCGCAGAAAATTTTTATCTCGCGCGAAGATCCGACAGCCTGCCCGTAAAAATCGATTAACCATTCCCTATTTTTTATCGGGAGCTTCCCCGAGTCTCGGGAACGTGCGCGCAACCATAACTTGTTCGAACTTGTCCATACTCGTTGTAGCGATCGTTATTGTTGACGACGCGTCACGATCCCAGAAGAGCCGCGGCTAATTAATTAGATTCTTAGTATCGTTGTCCCATCCCTGGGCCAATTACGATATCCTCGAGGATCGAAGAACTCGGGCTAATCGTGGAAATCACAGAGAAAATTGCGGATAATTCGTCAGGCCTCGGTGAAACACACGGGGGACGTAGTTCCACCCCGCGTTTCTTGTTCGTCGCCGTTAATTCGAACGCATCGTTGACAACGGAACTGTGCACCCTCTCTCTCGACGAATTGTAGACTGGGGGATGATTTCTATCTGCCTCGTCGTCTTCTCGTTCGCTTGTTCTCTCGCTTTTGTTCTCAATCGTCGACGAACGTGAGGCTACGACGTGCTTCGCGATTTTTACGCGAGCTATGTACAGTTGTTTCACGGGCGAACTTTTCTTTCGAGTCTGCTGGTTGCTCGATGCAACGATTGTCTGTTTTAATATACGTGTATACATGTCCGAAAAGAAAGTAATGTCTAAATACCGTCCCAATCAAAGTGCTAAACCTGATTCGATGTACGTACGTAACATGAACAAAACGATGTCTAAATACTGACCCTGTTCAGAAAGAAAATGCCGTCTAAATTCGATGAAGAACAAAACAATGTCTAAATACTGACTCTGTTCAGAAAGAAAATGCCGTCTAAATTCGATGAAGAACAAAACAGTATCGAAATAGGTACTGAACCTGTTCTCGAAGAAAATGCCGTCTAAATCCGATGAAGAACAAAACGGTGTCTAAATACGTTCAAAACCCGAATCGTCCACGACAAGTAAATTGATGTTCGTTTCCCAGACGGTAGAACTCGGCGGAATTCAATCTCCAACGATCCCCAGAATCAAATTTCGCCGGTGTTGTCGGTAATTGCAGCACCGTGTGCAACTCTAGGTTGTTTGAGAAATTTTCTAAGTATAATGGAATCGGTGGCGCAGCTCGAGGGCGAGATTCTGAGTCGCATGGTCAGATCTCGCGATTTTGTTGGACCGTGGTTCTCCTGGTTATGTCTTTGTCGAGCGTGCTCTCTCCACTCGACCCAATGTTCTCCCTAGCCTCGTTCCATTGTTCATCCCTTTGATCCAGCCAGTCATAACTCAACCGAGTGCAATTTCCGCGAGCGCTTCGACGAGGATACTCGTCCGAGAGAGCGGCTGTTGCCTGGGTTTCCGCATACTTTCGCGGCTCGGTTGGTTCTTTTAATTGAAACGGCTTCCTGGGCCGAAGATTCGACCCGGCTGTTTGCTATAGCGACGCCCGGTCGTTGCATCTCGCCAATTTTTCACGACGCGACACAGTCGTGAAACTTGTCAGAAAATCAACGCGAAAACGATGAACGTTTTTAATGAATTTTAGTGAAAATTCTATCCCGATGTCTTTTATGGTTGAAAAGTTATAGTAAAATGCCGGATTGAGTCTCCCCCTGCCCTTCCGCGTGCTGTTCCCCTACCCTTGCGCCTCGAGCCGAGGCAGGCGCGAGGCACGCGGTGAAATGTAAATAACACCGGTCAAAATGTCCCGTCGCTAGTTGATTTAGATTTCAGCAGATTTCGATATTGCGAAATTTCACGTTTTTTCCACATGGGAACACAGGACTCCGCCCACGGCGAGTAACTAGTTCCAGAATGGTCTAGAACGACGAGCGATGATCCGCTTACCGGTGACTCACACATGAATATTAAATAATAGTTACACAATTAAAATAATAGTAACATTATAAATATTGTTTCTTGACGTAGTTCTGATGAAGCATGACGAATGGAGTATAAAATGGGACAACAACACGCTGCGTCCAGGCGCGCAAAGGAGATCCCATCTCAAAAGATATGTTCAAAGTTTCATCTTAATTCGTTATGTGTAAATGAAGTTTATTTAGACTTAGATTATTTGCGGATTCAATTACGAATGTAACGTGTGCTAATCGGCGGTAAACAATGTGTTAAACAATGATAATTTTCAGTTGTTTAGAAGAAAATCGACGAGTCGCTGCGACGCGGCGTCTTCAGCCGAATTTCCGCGTTATCATCGTGGCGCATAAACTCGTGATCGTCTTGGTGGCTTGAGACGAACGCGCTATAGCGTCTCTGATAAGGGTCGTTGAATTGTTTCGGAAGTTCGCGGCCGGTTGTTTGATATTGTTAATTTACGCGGAGGCGTTCGTCTTTGAATGGTGGCTTGCGTTTGAAGCTCTCTGCTATCGTCGAACCACGCCAGACACATCACAAGCCGTTAAACGTCGCGGCGATGCGGCCGTACATTAATACGAACGATCGCGAGGCACATCGTAGATAGTATAGATTGTTGCGCGGCATAGTTCCCCATTATTGAATGTCGGAACTTCGTGCAACACCGGCGAATATACATAATCGTAAACTACCATCGTGCGTGGACCGCATACTATCTCATGTCGTTCAATATCGTACGCCACCGACACACACGTGAGATCAGCTCCGTTCCGTTCCACACACTCTCGGAATCTCTCCGCTTTGTCGCCGACTTCTGGTGCAACGACTTCGGCTGAACGATGCACCGTTGCATCGTTGCAAGTTGCAAGCACTCGGAGAGAACTGCGTCGCTCTCCACTTTCTTTTTTAGAGGGGATTGTCCTGTACAGTCTGTAAATGTTAAAAAATAACAGTAGATACGATGCTAGTTTTTAAATCCAGCTGTCAAAGAACATCCCATTTCACGTTGTACATCGGTTAAACTATTGGTAAATGGGAACAGAAAGAAACACTATAATTCACTGAATATTCATCCTAAGGAACATACCATCCCCAATCATCGAACGAAACGATTCCTTCCCTTATCCTTCCGATTTAAAGCTTACCTAAATGACATAATCCAAATTCTCCCCAATAACACCAAAACCTCCTATGTTCGACCCTTCCCCTTTTTTTATGTTTCGGGAGATAGAAAACTCCCGAAACTAGGGAGCTTTGGTGGAGGTAAGTAATCCCTTTTTTCTTTCGTTTTTAGCATACTTTAGCGGACCGAGGGCCTGTTCTGCACATTTCCGGTAATGTTTGACCCTTCCCCTGGTCAACTCCACCTACTAAAATCGACCTTTTACGAGAAACACGCAATAATTAAAATATGAAATAGAGTTTATTCCAATTAATCTATCTACGAAGGCTCGTAAAGAGTGAGAATCGTTTCTGGAAAAACGGACGACGATCTAAGAAACTGCAAGTTGAGGGTCCCATGACGGGAACAGCACAGATACAATGCATCATTTGTATATGCGTTCCAAAGTCGATTGATTGAATGTGCCTGTAGTTGAAAATTATTCCAACATAAACTAGTTCCCATTCTCGCGGCTCTCTACTCATAAATACTTCCCGAGGAATTCTCTGTCGTGAAAGCAAAAACGCCAAGCCCGGCGACGCGTCTGATTGGTGGAAACGATTTGATCTGTCAGCATCCGGGCGTAATTATTTGAAGGGAAAAGGAGCGGGACCACCGGAGAGTCGGCTGGAGAGAACAATGCGCGGGATATTTTGTAGAGCACGCGAAAAGGTCCGTTTTCGTATAAATTGAGCAATCTCGGCCGTGAATCTGGCGGCGCTTCTCACGCCATATATACGCGCGGCCATAAAGTTCGCGGCAGCTCGGCCACTCGAAGGTATACGCCGTTTGTGGAAACAGACGAAATCACCGCGGGAACCCGATCGATTTCACCTTTCGACGGCATTTATCCTCGTTCGGTATTCACCTTTTGTCCAGCGAGTTATTCCTCGGCTCTTTATCGGTCCAAGCTTTACGAGCCACGCAATGCGTACCGTTGCGTACGCCCGTTGAATGCGCGCCGATTCGAATCGATACGTCGATTCCGCCTGCTCCAGACCGATAAAATATCGTGGAAGTTCCAACAATCACTCAATAAAAAACAAATATTTCGTAGCTAAATTGAAGAAAAACGATGAAATTCACGAATTGTGCGGTGGCGTCGGTGCACAGGTTCGATCAATACTATAAAACTAATATAAAATTTCGATCCTGATGTGGATCATTTTCGAGAGAAGAAAATTTTTGCGTTTGCTATAAAAGAAAAATTACAAAACGAACTGATTCCATGCCGGTAGACACTGTACTCAGTTCGTTTTGTAATTTTCCAAATGTAATGTTCCTTTTAATAGAAACGCAAGAATTTTCTTCTCTCGAAAATCATCCACATCACGATCGAAACGTTGAGAGTTTATTGATTGCAGAATTGCTTGTTCTATATTATTGATCGAACCTGTGCGCCGGCACCACCACACAATTATTATCAAATTTCTACGATCGAACAATAGAACTTATATCATGGACTTTCTGTACGTTTCGAAATAATCGTGAAAGAAATTAACGGGTTTCCGATCGAGTTAACATCTTGACAGGACTATGATACAAAGCTAGAAGCGAAGGACACGATACTTTTGACCCGACGAAAAGGAACGCTGCCCGTTTAATCCGAAAGATTGCTGCCTGTCTTAGCAAAGAATCGCGAAGAAGGAAATATTCAAACAGCTTATACCGTTCCTTTCGGTGCCGGTGTTCAAAGCTGGCTTGGCTACCTTTATGACGTCCATTTGCGTGTCTCTTCTTTCGTTCTTGATCCAAGGATTCCCCGCTAATTCGAATCCGAGCATCGCGTTACCAAGAGCAAAGAAACGGACTGCTAGCTGAGACAAACGGTCCTCTCGGAGTCCGCTCCTTTGAAGTGCGCTGGTTAAATCGATCGTCTTTTCCGTCTTTGGAGATCTGACGCGGGAAAATGGCCCTCCAAGGCCATTCGCAGTCACCTCGGCGAATAAGTCGGGTACCCTTGAACCCCGTCGTTAGCCGTTATTATCGAATTTCGTATGCTATTCTGTCTAATAAATTCCTAGAAATTTCCGTTCACCTGTTTTCCTGTTGCTGAATAAAATAAACGTAAGCGCACACCTCGGATTCGTAAATATAGAATGTCACGGCCACCAGATTCTACACCTACGATTTAGTAATTGATGTAATTATTCGGAAAGTACCACTATGCTCCGATTTTCATAAAATTTACATATGTTATAGATTTGGACATTCTGAACAACTTTTTCCGATTTCACTATAGGGGGGTCGCTTTTAGTTTTCGAGATATTCGCAAAAAACTATTGCTAATACTGTATTACATTTTCCGTATTCTTGTACGCACCGTTGCAACGTAACGCTGAACCGCGCGGCGTCTGTTTACATTTTCTTTGTAAACACGCTGTGAAGATGAGAGAGAAAGCAGAGTCTCACTCTACAGGGTGTCCCAAAACTACCCTAGGAGCCGAAAATGGGAGGTTCCTTGGGTCATTTGAAGCGACATTTTCCTTTACAAAAATGGCGTCCGCGGCTTTGTTTAGGAGTTATTATTTCGGAGTAATTATTGTTGAGTATATTTAGGAGTAATTAAATTTCATCAAAATCGGAGCATCTTTCCGAATAATTACCGAAATTAACATAAAAAACTCTCCGAAAAATTGACCTCGAAAACCAAGGTAAAGAAAGAAAATTTTTAGAACTAACTTAGGACTAGCTCAGGGACTAACTTAGCACTAAATTTATGAAGATTTATAGAAATCGTAATTACTTATTAATATACATACAAATATAAAATCCGATATGGTGGTCGTGACAGAATTTCGTGACACCCTGTACATACCTAGCGTAGAACGTTTTAAGAATTATTTTAAAGAGATTCTTGGGGTCGAGATCCATTCGCATAAATGGAATTCAAGCATGGAGGTTGTAGATAACAGACATTGCGGTTGGCGAACGGTTGGCTAGCGCTGTTTCAGTCCGACTTTAATTTTTCATTTCGATTCCGGCATTTCCGCAAGCATTGCACTTGCCGAAACGATGGAGAGATATTGTCGCGTTGAATTGAACGTTCGCCGACCTCCCTGGTAATAGTATTAGCCCTCGATTGAGCATGGTTTCCACGAAAAGAGTCTTATCATGGTCTCTTAAGAGAATCAAATAATTTTCAAGCGCTAGCTGAAAGTGGATAAAATTGGCTCGGCCACAAAAGTTCGGCGATTTTTCTATGATTTTGCAAATAAATAGCATCGCCGAAGGAAGAGAGAATGGTATCGCATAAGAATGTTTATATTTTACAAAGCTGAATCGACGATTTGGTGATTTCAAGTAGGTTATTAGCATAAGGGTTAATTCGGGATTTGGTATTTTCAGCGAGAACTGCCCGTTCGGTGTCCGATGGGATATTCTTATGCTAATTTATCAACCCGACGCGGTGTATAATGAAACCTGAATTTATCGGCAGCAATTTATCGCGATAAAAAGGGGAGGAATTATGGGAGTCAGAGATGAAAGGCGGAGGCATCGGGCAACGGGAACTTTCCCGCGGGTTTGTAAAATAAAGGAAGATCGATAGCGGATTGATAAATTTCTGGAGAAATAGAAGAGTTCGTTTCGTTCCGAACGAAGAAATATAGAAAGTCGAGGCTCTCTCGCGTTCGGGGTTGAATAGGGGTTGAAAGGCTGGAAAGGAATCGGGTGTAATGGAACTTTGGATTTAATGACGGATTAGGGACTTTAACCCTTTAATTGCGGAGGATCGAGACACGAGAACATAAAACAATTTATGGAATCGGTTTTTCATCCTCTGCTCCGTGCAAACTTAATTCCCGGAAATCGAAATTACTTCCGACTGCATTGAAATGACTTTCAATCGAAACTCCTAGCGCCAATGGTTTCAGCATTCCACTGGACCCCTTTATTTTTCAAAGAATTATTTCTTCGTATTCAAAAATGAATGTTTACACCAGTATATTGGAAATCTTTATTTTTCGAAGAATTATTCCTTCGTATTTAAAAATTGATCTTTACACCAGTATATTGAAAATCTTTATTTATCAAAGAATTATTCCCTCGTATTTAAAAATTGATGTTTACACCAGTATATTGGAAATCTTTATTTTTCAAAGAATTTTTTCTTCGTATTCAAGAATGAATGTTTACACCTGTATATTCAGTGTAAATTGTATGCAACAGAATTTCGGAATTTTTATTTTATTCAATGAACTGTTTTAATGGCGACGATTACGTTCGTTCATCGAACGGATTAAGTCGCGGCTGTAAAAGTCATCGTAAAACTGTTTTCTTCGACGAGAAGCATAATTACCGGGTCGAAACGATTTCACGAAATCACGAGGATCTTGTTTCGAGCTGGTTGTTCAGCGATCGCACAGCGATTGGTAGCACTGGTACAAAATTTACAGCACCGCCGGTTCCGGCTAAGCGTGTCCGTTACGATCTACAAAATCACGTGTAGTTATAGTTACGCCGATTCTGATGCAAATGAAGAGAGGCCGTCCACTCGTCTCCTGATAAAGTAGTTTGTCCCGTTCCCCGACTGTTCCGGTATAAATTATCTAACACGCTCGTCTTGCAGCGATAAGCACGCACTTGCCAACCAGTATAATCACCCGATGCACCTAAAAATGTTTCGCTAATATCCTAACTGTTTAAACTCATTAAGCAGAATAAATAATGAAAATTACAATACACGTGCTTCAGATTTCTTTCATTTATAATGCACAAAAATCTTCGAACAGAAAACAATGCAATTTTGATTTTTCACTTACGGAGAATCAGTAGCAAAATAAAAAGCAGCTCGTAAAAACTTTATGAAAAGCTCAATCTTCGCAGTTCGTTTGAATTTTTCCCCGGCAACGCTAAATCACGATACGATCGGTCGGAACGCATTTGTAAGCGCGCAATTTTACGGAACGAAATAGCAGCCTCGGCGATCGAACACGGCTTCGCGGATCACCACCGTGTGTTTATCGAATAATCGCGTGTCCGGACAACGCGCGATGACTGTAGTCTGATAAACGGGCCGCGAGTAATTTTTAATTTTTCATTTTCCTGTTCCCCAAATAGGGACGACGTGACGCGACGCGCGATCTCCGATCTCGCGATTTAACGGTCGGTTCCCGGAATATATAACAACGACAGAAAAAAGACGAAAAACAAACGAGCTCACGGAAAAAGAGTGACAAATCGGATGGCGCACGTTCAACTTTCCCTCGTGCGTTTATCTCGGATATTTGCGCTAGCATTTACGCTGCCTCGCCCAGGGGAAACTGCCCCTAGTTTATTCACACCGGAGCCTGATTATTTGAACTCGATTCGACTCTTTCTCTCGTTCACTTATCGCCACGGGCGTTTGCTTATGGGAATTCGCACGTGCTCGCGATCGTTTCCCGATCCCCGGTGTTCGGCCACTAGAGTTCTTCCCAATTTTTCATCCAATGAAATTTGGAATTAAAGCTCGGCTCATGGGACGCAGAAAGTCACGGGTTTCAATATTTCTAATTTATTGATTACTGTAATTATTAAAAAATTTCACTGATTATTACGTTTAGTGCAGGCAGCTCCATCATCTTGCAAAGAGTTATAAAGTGCATGGTACTCTCTTTTAAATTATCCCGCGCACTCACGTCGCGCTGGTGGACAAGTTAGGAAACCCGACACAAGGAGCGAGAGAGAGAGAACAAAGATAGAAAGACGGTTGTGACATGAAAAGAGTGAAGACGCGCAACGTTTGATTTAATTAACTGAAAGGTTATGAAAGTAGAGATTGTAATTAGAATGTTGTCTTATGTAAAAAATACTTTTTAAAAACCACGTTTATATTAAAATGCACTACAAAGAAAATAATTTTTTTAGACATTAATGACTATAACTTTTATTTAAAGTTACTAATGTGTAACTGCATTTTAATATAAGCGTGGTTTTTAAAAAGTTAGTTTTGCAAATATCTCGAAAACTACGATCGAGCACCGGGTAGATGTAATGACAAACGTTGTTCAGAATGTTGTCCTTGACAACATATGTCAAGGTGAAGGTCATCGGAGCTGCCTCCCCTAACCGTAATAATTACCAAAATTTAGATTTGCAAAAGAATTGTTATCTGAAATTTCCCAGACCCTATATTAATTAATTAATGTGTCGGTTTCTCCGCGTTGTCCGCGATAAATGAAAAACACCGTGCAAATTATCCGGAGCCATTTCTCTGCCATTCGTTCCGCGCTGATACTAAGTTACACGCTTTTACCATCATTCACTTCCATTCGTTCGCCCATACCAAATCTCGTTATCCCATTCTCCGGTGTTCGTTCTCGTCTCCGCTTTCGTGGGAAATTACGTCGGTTGTAATATGAAATGCACGGCTTATCCTTCCGGAAGTTCGAGCTTCTCTTTGTATTTTCATATGATACAATTCCCGTTGCCCTATCGTTGTCGGCGGCGGCGTCGTAGTCGTCGTTCCTCCTTTCTTCTTTCACTCTTTTTTTGTTTTCAGTTGGTTGCACGGCAATCCAATTACCAGATAAAACGCGCGCGAAAGAATGGCGCGAGGGACCGGATGATAATGTTATCAACCAACCTGGGGAGAGTCGTAGCATGGATTGTTTTCTGCGCTCAAATTATAATGATTAATACAGGCGAGGCTAGTTAGCGTCGAGACGTTGAATTAACCCGTTCGAGACCGATGACGCAACCTTCGCGTCATTCGTTATTCGCCCCCAGTCGACCGAAGACGCCGTATCATTGACGAAGAGAGTTATGGGTCGGTTGCGAGAATCGCGACAATGAAAGACATTTCTATGACGACAACTCGAATGGAAAATAAGAATGTTGTATAACGCTTCGAGGAAGCAATAGTATGCTGACCTTTCTCAATACGAGTTTAATTGTGCTCGTTTTTATGCGGAGACCGTGAATAGACTGCGAAGTACATTTATTTGTAGCAAAATACGACTGGAGGTAATTTACGATAATGAAGTTCTTTATAATGCATTATTTTGAATGTAGGTAACCGAGTAACAAAACATTTTCCAGCCTTCACTACGAATTAATTCACAAACGCAATTCTACTAATTTTCTTGAAAATGGTCTAAAGCAGTGGTCGGCAAACTTATTAGCCAAAGAGCCAAATATGAACATTACAACAATTAAAAAAAATATTGGGTGCCAAATCTGCTTGTTCGGTAAACTTTTATTACACTAAACAAGTAGTACACTAAATAAATTTATATTTTAATTTATCAGTATAAGATGTAATTTTTTTCTTACCAAGTTTTTTTTAAATCAAAATATTATTGCGCCTTCCGTGGATATTTGTGCAGAGCCGCACTTAAGGAGCCAAAGAGCCACACGCGGCTCTGGAGCCGCACTTTGCCGACCACTGATCTCAAGTAAGATCGAAACGTTGGAAAAAGATAATTTGCAAATAGTGTTTAAATAAGAATTGATCGAACCAGTGCGCTGAAATAATTAAAATTTTGTTAGCAACAGTCTACGGGCGACATAAGGAAACATTTATTCACTACGAATTGTCTCGAATTTTTACGAGAGCCGCTGAGAAAATTCTATTTTGCGCGAAGCGACCGATAAGTGGGAAATTTCATCGGTGCGATAAATTTTCACGGCTCGCATTATTCGCGTAGCTGGCCAAACGGGCCCGCAAACCGTCGACGTTGAAGCGATCGAGCGATTTCGCGCACTCAATCATTCTTCGGGACGCGGCGCGGCGCGACGTCCTCTTTCCGGGCCATCGAAACCCAATAAAAGGAAAAGAGGAGAGTTCATCAGCGTGAGTGGAAAGTTCGTTACCGGACGATAACCATATTCGAATCCATCCTAAACACCGGGGATCTATTCTCTCGGACCGGTGCGAAATGAACAAACGATACGGTTACCGTCCACTAACGAGAGGATTTTCGCCAGTCGGGGAAACAGTTACCAACGTTCCCCGGAATTAACCACGGTAATCGTCGTCACGGAGACCGGCGGAGAGCACAGTCCTCGAAATTTCCATAGTGCACGGATCTGGATGATCACCATCTCCAATGGAAGTATTCTCCTCCCCACCCTTCTTCCGCACGAAAAATTTAATGAAAGTGCGCTCGAATGAACCCATTCCTTGCGACCAATGTTATTCGAAACAATTTTTGCTGCACTGAATTCTTCCCTGTCTAATGAATTCCTGAACCTGTGAGTTCGCGTTCGTTTATCCAGCTTCGCTTTGGAATATTTTTATTAAATTTTCATACCCATTTGCCCCCGCGCAATTTCATATTAATGTCAACGAATTCCGAAATGCCTCGGTATTCAATCAATCCCTACAAGTTCGAATTTATTGTGGAAATCCGAACTGTTTTTTGGAAATTTCGATAGCGAGGTGTACTGGGCTGTTTCGTTTTTATTTCATCGAAATTCCTCTTTATTCGATGGATTCTTAGAATTCGTGTCAATGTATTTTTATTAAATTTTTGTTTCGGACCGCCGCCGTGCTTTTGAATTTTTTATTCGCCGAACTCCTCTCTGTATTTTATGAATTCGTAATTATTGCGACGCATTGTGCACCGGAACGGTTTTATTACGTTTCTCTATCGAAACGCTATGCCATTTACTTGCGACTTGATCGATACGTTTCTAAATATTCATCATCAAAGTAACTTCGTTCAATTTTTTTAAGGTATCGTGCAATTTAATGTTTACTTCACTCGTTTTATGTAACTTTGAATTTGCATGGAATCGATTATTTTATTTCATTTCCGCTGAATTCGTTAGTATTTAATGAATGCGATAGTAAATGATTATAAATTATGTTTTTCCAAGCTGCTTACCTGCTCTGCTTAATACAACGTAGCTTCGGTAGCACACTAATAGACTCCGTGGCCCTGTAAAGAAAATAATCAATCAATATCATCTCACATCAATTCATAACACTCATACGATCAACTTTTTAATACCAATATACAGCTCTCTGCAGTATCCTTCGATCATTCCCGAAAACAATTCAGCGCGATTAAATCAATTCGTTCAACTGATTAATAAATACATAAAATTCACCTATGAATAAACCGAATTGATTGACGGCACTTCGCGCGAATATTTATTTTATTTCTCGCAGTACCCGCGCGACAAAACATTTTATTTAATTGTAGAGTCTAGCAGTGGAGCGTAGCCGAATTTCGTCAAATATTGTCGCGAGTAATTATTTCACGGGAAATTATAATTGCGTCTCGTTACAGGTGAGGAGATTTTAATTGTTGCGTCGGAAAGAACGGAAGGGAATCAGAGTGGCGAGTGCAGTTACTCTATATGCGACACTGCGATTTTCGTACTCGATCGTCGTATTAGCTCGTTGAACAGCGAATGGCCGAGGGAACCGCGACGTTGAAGCGGACGAGGCTCGCAAGAAACGGGACTTAATTACTCCATCCTGCCGGTAAATTCAACGGTAACACAATTACGAATTCACAGCCACGGAATATATCTTTCTTCCCTCGAAAATTCTCTCGTTAGCCGTGGAGAGGGCCAACGCGGTATATATGCATACATACGCGTGGACGCAGCGCCGCGCCGCTAGCTTTTGCTCGTTTTACCAAGCGCGGATGTTGAATCTGTAGCCGGGAGGGTCGTTATCCGGCCCGGCCGTGGCCATCGGGGGCAACATTTATCCGAGGACTAACTGACTAATTTTATTAATCTCGAGCATCGTCCGAGGAGAAAAAAAACACGTCCGTTCAACCCCTCTCGTCTCGTATCCTCGACGTTTCTCACCTGCTCCATTTTATTCGCGATTTTCCACCCGGAAATTATATTCCTAATTTTCTAATTCTACACGATCATTAACTACGCACGAAACACGCCTCATTTGATTTTAGGGAAACTATTTCAACTGTTTAGGTTACTCGCGAAATAAATGTTAATATCATAATAATATACAATAGTAATGTACAGGGTGTTCCAACTGAATTCACCACCTTGAATATCTCGCTTAGTTTCAGTAATAGAAAAAAACGTTGTAGGATAATATTAACCCAACCGAAGGGGCAATCCAATGATTGGGGAAAAACTTTTTTCTAGGTAATTTTTTTTCTAGATATTAAGGTTATCAATTTTTTAAAATGAAATTAAAATAATAATAGGGGTGAAGTCCTCTTCAATTATGTACAATACAATGACCTTCGTGTGACCTCGAGGTAGTTCCACCAAACCAATTAGGGTAGTAAACTAATCACTGATAATAATAACTGTAATGTTTTTTGTATTTTGCACGGCCAAGGTCACACGAAGGTCATTGCACTGTACATCACTGAAGAGGACTTCACCTCTAGTATTACATCGCGATATTAAAACTGAGCTAGATACTCAAAATGGTAAAATGAGGACACCCTGTATATTAAGAATTAGTACAACATAGACGCACAATAATAATTAGAAAATTATCATCTTCTCGTATAACCTAGTCGTGTACGTTGCAGAGGCTGGCAGCCAAGCCCGCGATATAATTTCAATAATGTAACACGAGCTCGCGCTAATTCGAAGATATTTAATTAAATCAATATTTAATGGGAACCCTGAAGAACTCCGTTGGCTACGTAATATACACTCCCCCGTCTGAAAATCACTTTCTGTATTCAAGATGAAGCGACGCCACAGTCGGCGTGCTCGCTCCATTGATTCTTCATTAACGTATTCTCGAATGCAGTCTCTTATGGTGGTGTCGAACTTATAAAACTTTGATCCGCTAATGAAGCGTGGAAGGGGGCATTGTAGTTCGTAATCCGACGGAACAGTCTTCAAATACTATACTAATTGCGAGTCTTGTGAGATCTGGTAATTGGATTCCTGCCCCTTCTTTAAACGTTCAATGTTACACTTGCTTGGATCGCTCTTCCGAACCGTCTTAATCTCATTGATTTATCTTATTCAAACTGGAGAAAAAATTTCTCACCGTTTTTCTCCGTTCAATTTCGATACGCTTATTATTAGTTAATTGGATCACGTGGCTGGAAAAATTTCAGGTTTTATGTGTTTCGTCATGTTGATACATTATATTCCATTTTTTACCGATCACAACCAAACGGAAAATTCGCTTAAACTTTAAAGCTCCGAGAACGACACAGATTGCCCCACGGAGCACAGCTGCAGCTCGACAAGCATCACGAGCATCGAGGCCACGCCTCTATAGCCCCGCCCCCAAGACGGAAAGCTCTATTACTGCCAAGCTACACTTCTATGCATACCTTTGACATCATTGCCCATAACCATAGCTCTCACAAAAGCTCTCTGGTGCTCCCCGGGGCACAAACAATCAAAACACAAAAACATGGGTGGCATAACACAAATCGCTGCATTCGGAAGCTCGTGAATAAACACCCATTGTTCGAATTTACGGTTAGCAAGTGCAGGACACTCGAGCGTTAAAAATTAATTAAAAGCGCGGACCGAGCGCCGCGAACGATGAGTAAAACGCATTGTATGCAGCGTCGAAGTGGCCTGCAGCCGTCACGAGAGTATCTCGCTGACAAAAGTTTGCCAGCCATTGGTGGAGAACGAGCCACTTTAATTTCGCGAACGGTGTAGAGAGCGTTCATCGCGGCCTGGAGAAAATGTTCTCAATTCCGCGCGTCTCGCGGCCAGAGACAAAGGCAAAAAAGGGAGCCGAAAAAAAGAAAATGGAAAGGAGAAGGAATTGGGAGAAGGGGAGTGGACAAATTTTAATTTTCTCGAGAAATATGCCGGAAACAAAGGGGCCGGTCACAATTAGCGAAACAACGCGTGCAAGGAATGTCAGCCGGGGGCGGTTTCATCCCCCCGCCCCCCAAAGAAAGACGGAGACGTCTCGAAAGGGTCGAGTTTCCTTTGGCAAAGACGCAAGCGCGTACACACTACCCACGCTTTCTAGGATTACTGTCCCGGCTCTCCTCCGGTTTCGACTTTGTCGGCTGGCCATTCGCTCCCCTCAACCCCCTTCATCCCCCTCGAACGGGACTTTCCAACCCCTCCGGTGAAACTTCCCTCTGTTTACCTTGACCGAACGTGATTGTTTGCTTTCGCGACTCCTTTACACTCGTGTCTCTCCGTATTTTTTCGAGACCTGTACACACACGCCTCCCTCTCGCCTTCTCTCGCACACGTTCCATTTCGGTCGAACTCTGCGTCCTTTTTCGCGGCTGCCGGGCGATAAGATTGGAAGCAGAAAGAACGGAGCAGGGAGTGGATTCCACTACTCGAGTTGTATGCAGCGTGTCTGGCTCGTGATTAGACTGCTGTGTTTGGGGATACTTGTTTATGGGAGTGCGAGAGTTCCGATGAAAAATGCAATTTCATTTCGACTGTATTTACCGATTGGTTTTAATTTGGTCTGGAACGTTTGTTCGAATGGCGTTGCATCAACGCATCGACCACCGGTGAGTATCTCAACATTTTAAATCGAGTATTCATTACCTTATCCTTCATAAAATGTGTGATAATAGCAAGGGTACGAAACGTTCCGATGAAAATTGATTATTTTAGAATGCAATCTTGAAAATGAAATTCATGCTCTACTAGTTCGCATGGAATCGATTCTTCCAATATCTGAACAACAATCCGGTTTATTAAAAACTGAACATATATTCGTGTGCGTCAAGATCTGAAATTTCCTTCAGATAACGGAGCAGGCGAACAGCTATCTCCATATGAACGAATGACGTCTCTATACGAACGCTATCTCTGCAATCCTTTTATACGACTGACATCGGTCGTTTCCTCGATCAATCCCAGCAATCTGGCCAAAAAATTCGTCGCCATCGGAGAGACGCACGACGAAGCATCGAACGTAAATGAAAGCGAAATAAAGTCCGTTAATTCGCAACGCTCCCCCCACAGGCGATCAAAAGCACGGCCGTTAAGCACGGCAAACGGTGTTTGCGATGCATCACGTTGCATCGCCATCTCCGTTTCGGCTCGTACATCAGTCAAGACAGCGAACGAATTTAACGCAACGGGTACCTACTACGCACGGCAATAAACAAACTAAGAATGACGCAGGGGACGCGCGACACGGTTAATTTTACGGCCACCGATTCATTTCGACGATTTTTCTCCCCCGCCTCCCCCGTTAACGTCCTTTACCACGGCATTTTTTTTTACCGCGGAATAAAACAGTATCCCGCGCGACGATTAATCGCGATGTCGCGTGTTCCGCGGAACTACCAGGTTTTCTGCTTCTATTTTTTGGACGTTATGATAAGTGTCCTCTCCGTTCCGTCACAGAAAATCATATTGACGAAATGTTCATTTTAAAATGCTTGTACTAATTTTTATGTGTCAACATCGCTAAACATTTGGAAAGTAATGTAGAATGAATGTAGATGCATTAAACTGCTTGAACCGCGTCGCTAAACATTTAGAAAGTAATGTAGAATGAATGTAGATGCACTAAACTGCTTGAACCGCGTCGCTAAGTATTTAGAAAGTAATGTAGATGCATTGAATTGCTTGAATCGCGTCGCTGAACATTTAGAAAGTAATGTAAAATGAATGTAGATGCACTAAACTGCTTGAATCGCGTCGCTGAACATTTAGAAAGTAATGTAGAATGAATGTAGATGCACTAAACTGCTTGAACCGCGTCGCTAAGCATTTAGAAAGTAATGTAGATGCATTGAATTGCTTGAACCGTGTCGCTAAACTGTAGTATGAATGTAAATGCATTAAACTGCTTGAACCGCGTCGCTAAGCATTTAGAAATTAATGTAGAATGAATGTAGATGCACTAAACTGCTTGAACCGCGTCGCTGAACATTTAGAAATTAATGTACAATGAATGTAGATGCACTAAACTGCTTGAATCGCGTCGCTAAACATTTAGAAATTATTGTAGAATGAATGTAGATGCACTAAACTGCTTGAACCGCGTAGCTAAACATTTAGAAGGTAGTGTAGATGCATTAAACTGCTTGAACCGCGTCGGAAACTTCTTACCGCGCTACAAGATTAATGTTGGTTCCGAGAGAAATAATATAAATCAGTTGAATTTGTCGACATCCCTTCCTCCCTCTCGGACGTTTAGCCCGCGTTTGCATGCGGCCGTACCACCCTCCCCGATCAGAGCCCAGCTTTTTCCAGCTAACGCGTCCAGGGGTGTGTTCCTACATCCCTTACCCCTGGAAACACACCCCTCCCTCGTTGCCCCGACACTTTTTGCGCGTTTACAGGCCGTGCACGTGTCGGCGCGTGTATTTATCGAACAATGCGAAGGAACAATGCCCAGCGTGTTACGGTAGAGTCAAAGTCGCAGGGATGTTTCCACAGTTCGAGCGCTTCCCACCTGTTTCACTGGAATCCACGAGTCTCACGACCACCCGCGTGTTTTTTGACTGTGCGACGCTTCCATGAACCCTTTTATAATTGTTTGAAGGCGCTGTGGAATTAGCTTTGTCCCTTTGTAGCGTTTCGTGCGAATTTTCTATTGTTTTATCTGCTCCGACGAGAGACAGGTTTGGATTTTTCCGCGTTCGGAATGCGTGAGCTGTGAATTCATTGAAATCTTTCGGAATTTCGGGATTGGATTTTGTATAATGCATGTTACATTGCGTGTTCTTCGCTGGTTTTCCAAGTTTTGCAAAATTAACAACTCTCGGACGGTCCACTCGCGTTACCCGAACGAATCTCCGCGTAGAAAATACACCTCGTGTCGCTGTATTTAAATATTCACCGACTCCGCGGCAAACTCAAAAATGCGCCCGCGGCGGCGGGTAATACAAGAGCCCAGCTAAATAATAATCAGCCGGCGCCGTGTATTTCGCCGCGCAGGGAACAGGATCATCTGGCCGAAAAACACCGTGCAGAAATTTCTCTATCCTAACGGAGAAACCGCAGAACAAAAACAAAAAAAAGAGGAAAATCCTTCGCACCTCTTCCGTGCCAACATTTTCCGCGTGAACTGGTACAATCGCGTGCCGAAAAAGGCAAACAAAGCGCCGAGTCAACAACAAAATTCCGTTCGCATTAAGCCCGGGGGCGACTGGAAAGCCCCGCGCACACATAAAGCTACGTACACAGGTGAAAACATATATATATACACATACTTAGGTACACAGACGTAAATGCACGCGGAAACGTAGGCGGACCAGGGGTGCAAATTAAAATTGAATAATTCAACGCCGGTGAAACCGACAATTACAACGAAAGGAAACAAAGACGACAAAGGGGCGGCCGGGTAACGAACGCTTGAAAAACGCACTGCGTTCGGCGCGCGCGCGGGTGTTACGGGGTCAGAGGACGGGGGAAAAAGAAGGAAGTCGCGGTTTATTCCACGCGTAAGCATTTAATCACACTTCCGCGTGGCCGTCGAGACTCCCCTGTCCAACCCCCTTAGCATCCCTACCGCTCCTTTAGCACCACCCCTATTTTCGAGCTCGTACATCAGACCGAACCGTCCCCTTTTTCTACATTTGCAGCGTCAGGTACACACGTGTACGTACGTGCCATCCCGTTGAATATGCAATGAGAACGCGGCCCGGCGAGGGAACGCCGCGTTTTTCACCAGGCAACTCTTCCAACACCCCTAAACTTCCACCCTCCACGCACTTTTTCTCCGCACACGCCCCTCCTTTCCACCATCCTCGCGCCAACTCTCCTCGTGTTTCCCCCTCTCGTCTGTTACGGGAAAATCTTTCGGCAGAAGGCGATTCAACGGGGAATGCTCCCGCCGAGACGGGATCAACCCCCTTGATCCGATTCCCGAGACCCCTAGTGCGACCCAGACGAATTAATGAGCTGCCCCCGTGGGTCAAGCTTTAACTTTTATTAGAGCCGTGGTTTTGCGGGAATTTGGTTCTATGGGTTTCTGATATCAAGGAAATCCGCTCTTTACTTCAAGGAAAAGAGAAATAATTGGCTCAGGGGAGTGTTTCGGAAAAGGAGGCGATCGAACAGATCAGACTTGAAAAAATACCAAAATCATGCTAAGGTAAATCATTAAATATGTAGATTTTCGAAGAAGACGATGTAAAAGTAATCTAGCGAAACATCACTACAGACGGAGAGAACGATGACGAGGATTTCGATTGAAACGTTACTACGATCTAGGGGTAACAGCATCCCAGCGTTTAAGTGCCTCCAAATAGCCACTCAATGAGAAAGAAGGAGTATTAGTGGTACAGAACAGGTCCAGACCATGAAAGCTGGACAGTAGCCAGAACTTACGAATGCAACGTCCTTAACTCTGATGAAGTCTCAGAGTCCGGGTCTCCTCGAGAAAAAGTCTCCAGTCAGGCAACCAATGAGGGGAAGAGGCTATTAGCGGTACTAGACTGGTTCTGGCTGTGTAATTCAAGTATTCGGTAATAAGTGTGACCAATTTCCATTTCCTAAAATGTAGAATCATCCCCTAAAACTACTTGCGTTGATATAATAGAGTTATTCGTTCGGGGAATAATCCGACTGTATACAGTGGTCGAAATTTCCACATTTATTTTGAATAATCGTAGGAATGTGCAATATTAACATACAATTATTCGATAAAGCATGTTGATTTTGTAAAATAAATGAAGTATTATATTGAGTGGAACTATAGAAATTTCGCACAACCCTTCATTAAAATAACGTATTTTTTAATTTGATCACTTGAATGAGAAGACACATACTATTTTGAAACCATTCAGATGTCTTTGCAATCATCTGAATATAACATAAATACTTAGAGCGCATTTAATTTTTTATCGATCAACCAAAATTATGGTAATTATAGGTAAGGTATTAGCAATAGTTTTTTGCGAATATCTCGTAAACTAAAAGGACCCCCCTATATTGGAAAAGGAAAAAGTTGTTCAAAATGTCGAAATCTATAACATATTTAAATTTCATTAAAATCGGAGTAGGCCGACCTTTCCGATATAATTACCAAAATTATCAACAAATAAGTATGGAACTATGGAAATTTCGATCACTGTATTGTATTTTTATTGTAACCTTATCCATTCCAGTAGAACCTCGCCCTTCAACCGATCATTCCACAGTAAATACGCTACGGAAGTAGTGGTGAGAACAAATCGAAAAAAAATGTACTTGGAACACTGTCTGACGAGGTAGCACTCAGCCACACTTTTCCTTTCGATCCGAAAGTCTTCGAGAGCAAGCTTCGAGTGTACTTTCGCGCGGTTCCGGCGAAGTTCGCACGCTGGATGAAATTTCTTCTGCAGGAAGCGGTCGCTGTTCACCGCCGGAAACCGAAGGGAAATGCATCTCAGAGCGTCGGGAACGTGAGGAATTCCGGGGTCGGTCGAGCCACTTTATGACCACAACTGACCGACGAAATTTTCACGAACCCGAACGATCCTTCTCGCCGTCGAGCAACCAAACGGAAGTCGCCGTCGAACCAAGTTTCACCGGCGAAACGCGGCCACAGCCACTTCCGGCCAGGCCATTGAAACGCAATCGACTTTCCACCGGGGAAGAATCGCAGGAACGCGCGAAACGAAACGGCGGGGCGCGTTGAATTACAACGCGAGGCGAAAAGCTTCTTTTAGGGGCCGCCGCTGTTCGAGCTAATTCGAATTTATGACCAGATACCGAGCGGAATTTTCTCTTGCGAAACGACCGGACCCCGCTCGATACACGGAGACCATGCGATCTCGCGAACTTTTCTGCCTACGTATTCTCTTATGGCTATATATTCTCAACGACGAAGTAGAATTCTATTTAAAAAGAAATCGTCAAGGCACGTGTTTAGCAGACCTTGTAAGAAGGGATTAAAGTACATATAGCTATTACAGGGTGGTCCTAAGTAAGGCCACCTAAACATCTCTACAGATTATTGTGATGCAACAAATATTTGTTGCGTAATGCGCATTGTGTCCGTGGATCAATATCTGGCAAGAATATTTTGTTTCATTTTATTGAAGTTATCAAGGTCATCGGTGTTTTTTGAAACATAACTACACTTTTTTTATTGCATCGTGTAACCGATGAAAAAATACATTTAGATATGTATAGTAACATGACCTTGAAGTGACTTTGATATTCGGTTACACGGTGCAACGAGATGAGTCATTTCAAGGTCATGTTACCATGCATATCTGAATGTATTTTTCCATCGGTTACACGATGCAATTTTAAAAAATGTAATGTTTCAAAAAACACCGATGACCTTGATAACTTCGAAAAATATGACCTTAGGAAAAATTATTCTTGCCAGATATTGGTCCATCGACACCATGCGCATTACGTAATAAATATTTGTTGTTATAGTTAGTAGTTAATAATACGTGTATATAGCTGAATTTATAAAAATACCAGAATTGTAAAATTACAATTGGCAACGAATTGGAGAAGGAAGACAGATCGAAACGAGCGTCCGTGACAAACCCGTCCGTCACCAACGATTGGTTTATCCGTGCATAATAAATACGGCTTTTCCTTACAATTATAAGTAAAACTGCAACTACGAATACGAGACTGTTTCCCTCTTGAAAATGAAGTACAGTAAATAAGGGTTCGATTGCACTGAATTCTCGAGCGTTGTCCATAAAAATGCGAATTTCCACGGTTCGTGTTCGAGCATTATCGATGACTATCGTTCGGTTAGAACTGGTAGAGCCAAGCGAAGAGGACTAAAGCAAGTAAAATACAGCGAGCAACGGCATTAAACAGGGGAGACGGAAGGTAGCGAAATGGATCCGAGAGGGTGAGGAGAAACGTATCGCCGTTAGGGAATACTATTTATCGGTAACAGCGGCGCATGACGCTTACGTTTCGCAGCTAATCCCTGTATGGGCTTTCGACGTCTCTCGTCTTCGTCGTTATTATCGTTGTAGCCGCTCGTGTCGGTCGCGTTGTCTGCTCCCGCGACCATTTATCATGCCATCTGGGCTCTCCATTTCGGATAATGTCGGAACGGTCGCGTTTGCGGCTGCTCGGCAACCGTTTCGGTACATGTACGTGGGGCGGTGAGAGCCCCGAAGCGACTAATTTTTCGACTGCCGTCCCTGACACGTTCTAAACAGTCCTGTTCTCCCACGAACGTCCACGTCCGTTGGTCGCCTCTTTTTTTCCAACAGAATTCCTATTCCTGGGATTTTCCAGAACCGGCTCCGAATTTAGTTTTCACGGGAACATTTTCACTGTGTTCGGCAGGTCCACCTAGTTCGGGAATGATAATTGTTAACAGAAAAAATTGTGAACTAAATTCCGGATGAATACTGGATTTTGTTTGTATACTCGCTGGCATGCTCGTCGTGGTCGTCGTCGTGTTCAGTGAGTTTGACAGGTTTGCTCGCGAACAATTTAGAAAATGGTATACGAGTGAACGGTATAAAAATGCATCGATGAAGCATAGTCGTACCGTCTGAATGATTTCACATCGATTCTACAGGCTGTCTCAAAATTAGTTCAACATCCGTGAATCGGAGGTTCCTGAGATCATTAGAAACAACGTTTTCAAACATTTTCATGGACATTATTTCCTCCTTATATTCAATCATTAATAGTTTTGAAAATTGTATAATATATATAAAATTTGTTTTACAGATGCGGTCCGTATTTTTCGTTAATAATATCTTAACAAAATCGCAGGCGGTACTTTTGCAAAGGAAAATGTTGCTTCTAATGATCAGTTAGGAACCTCCCATTTCCGGATGTTGAAGGAATTTTGAGAGATCCTGTATCTGAAATCGAATTTATTATCGTGTTTGAGCATATAATGATTAAATCAATAAAACTGAGGTATTCGAAGGTACAGAGATAAGCATCAGACGTGGTTAAGCGCGCCGATAACCGAAAAGAAACGCGGAAAAATAAAGATGGAAAAGACAGGCGAAGGTTTCCCGGTCGTCTTCGCGAATTCCCAGCAGAGAACTCCGAGCGCAGACACCGGTTACCATAATCCTCGACATTATACGAGACAGAACGGATCATAACGGTTACGCAACGACCGCACTTTACGAAGTTTAGAAGCGTTATTTCATCGATTTTGGCGGGCGAAATGCATCGGTGGCACCGGTCGCATTGGAATTCCGTGTACACCCATGGACGACACTAGATACGCGGGGCTTGCATGCGCGTAATCGTTTATGGTTTGCCGATAACCGGCGAAATGAAGCTTCCTCGCGGGCTCTTTTTCCCTTGCGGAGAGTCGTTTCACGGGGATTCGCTTGTTATACAATTTTTAATCGCGTCCCGACACTGATAGGCCGACGAGAATGACTTCGTTCGATTACGCCCGATTGCTGTTCGCGCTAATACCGAATTCTCCGGTGATCGATACGCTGCGAAATCCACGGCGATCAACCAAAACTGCCTTAAAAGCGTCGTTAAAAATATCTTATCGACATAATCGTGGAATCGTGTCTTTAAAATCTAGGTGCACTGTAGTGCACCAGCCAAGTTCTCGCACTACCACCTTTTCATTAAAGCATATACGGTATGTCCAACTACACGACATTATTTAGTCTTTTGAATTAAAAAAAGGGCCCAACCGAAATAATATATGTATATTATTCTTTACAACGTATACCAAAGTTTCACTACAAAATCCTAATAATCTCATTGAATTTAGATTTCGGCTTTGCTGATCTAAGAAAAAAAACAACATAAAACTCAAACGGGACAAAATTTCAAGTAGGTATACGTAGGTAGTAAAACGAACATGCATTTATTAATTTACTTAATGTCTACCTTAAAGATAAAAAAAGTTTAAGATTTAATGAATCAGGGATAAGAGTAATATCTACTTGATAATTGATGTAATTTCAACAAAAATTCATGAAATCCCAACAAAAACATCCTGTAAACAGAGAACTTGGCTCCTGTTTACAGGATGTTGGGATTATTTTATTGGAGGCATTTCGAGATTATGTAGTTTGAAAAATGTTGTTGAAATGATCTTATTAGACGGTCGATTTTGCAACTGACTTGATCGCGTTGAAAGTGTCTCGCCGAATATTCCGCGAGACGTTCCTGATCGCAGCAACAGTGGCAGGTAGCGACGCTATCAATCGCCGCTTGCTGCTAATTAATCACGAGTCAGTTCCAGCAAAAGGACAACAGCTGGATGGTCCACGAGAACAGCCGTCGCCAAATGGAGGGGGTTCCAATTTCGTCCAATTAAAATCACGACTGAACCGTAATCCATTAGGACGATCAGAATCGCGTCGCGAGAGACGTACCTAGAACGTCAAAGAGGAAGATCGCGTGTTGAAGGCACGCGTCAGCCTCACGCGCTTAGGTTCCTTTCGAAATCGCGGCGTGTTCTGTGCCCAGGAGGAATTCCCAGCATCCTTCGTTCCAGAGGTTCGCCTCGGAGAACCCTCGAACTTGAATGAGTAGAACGCCGTAACCAAAGGGAAGGCAGAATGTTTCCGGCTCGCCGGGGAATTTGATCCTGCGATCTCTCGAAACTCCCACCTCTCGTTGCTCCAACCCCTTTTCACGTCTGCAGATTACGTCTGCCATAAATCTTACTGCGCCAATTTGCCCCTTTTATTGATCCTATACCCTCGAGTGGTCTACTAAATTTTTCATCCTGATGGGAAATGCTAACACGGGAAATAACATGCGGAAATCTTGAAAGATTCACAATTTTTCGTCCAATAAATCAGCTTCTCGCAGAGACATACCTCCGATCACCATCGAGAAAGGGTTTATTAGCCAGCGGTTAGTGCATAGACGATCTGCTCGAATTATCACAAAGCGACAAAGGGTTGTGATCACGAGAAGGCAGCCGAGTGACCAGTCTCTATGAACGATCTATATTTTCCACGAGGCTTAAGTTGGTAACTATTCAGTCCGGATCTGTCAAAGGTTCCATGACTTAGTAGAGAGGATATAGACGGACAATCTGCTTAAATTATCGCGAAGTACCAAGGGGATGAAATCATGGGAGGGAGAGAGAGAGGAGAGTGCAATGTGACCAGGTTTCATGGCAACCCATCGGAAGCTTTAGAAGATCAGAGGGAAATACAAAAAGCTGGACGTCCTATTTCATCTAATACATAGACCAGTAAAGTAGACCTATTAAATGTACATCGCTTTCAAATAAAATGCAACAGCAATCTTCAATATCGTAGTCGATCTCGCACAAAATCGAAAAGGAAACCAAACGTTAGCCTCTGAAGAGAAGACTCTGAATGGCAGACACAAAGAGCCGAACGAAAGCTTAGGAAGACGAAGGAGATCCTTTTAATTATTTCCCTCGTGTACCAAAGGGAGTCCCGAAGCTGATTATTATTTTTAATGAAGAAGATATCTACTCGCGTAATAAAGAAAAGGGATTGAACGAATCGGAGAGAGCTGTGTCTCTTGGATTTTAGAAAACGTCAGCACACTGTAAATTTATTCGATAATTAAATGGTTACACATGAAAGAGAATTATATGTAAACATGTAGGATTAAATTAATTTCATTTAGCAGAAATAATTGAATTTCTCGCTAGAAATAAAGAACCTGCAAAACTTCTGTGTGTGCGGCTCCTGCAAAACGTTTGATGTTTCCCTGTTTTGCTAAAATTGAACATGTTGAAAATGTTTGAAGACTCGGAAAAAATTGATCGAATGAAATTATCCAAGTTTTTTGTGGAACATTTTCGAGGGACCAGCGACAAGGGTTTTAAAAAAAGAGGACGGTGGGTAAAACACTTTCGAGGTGGCTTGTCAGAGTCCCTGGGCATAAATGGCTGAAGGGTTAGCCATTCCCTTTCCCCTTAACTCCGCCAGCGCGCACGGTCTTCTAACGAGGGATCGACTGTCGAGGAGGCGTTTTTTGATTACTCGGTACCTGCATCTTCCGGGGGGACAATCGATGGGTGAAGGTGTTTGCTGCGAACCCCCGACCACCTTCCACCCTCTTTTCGCAATCTTCTTCCTTTGATCTCGAAATTCGTTTGATGGGGGGACGGTCGCCGCGCGTTTCCTCTCGTGTGCGCCTTCCGAGAGAGCACCCTCTTTCGCGAATCTTGAAAATTCCTTGCATTTTTCGTTTGTTTGCCGACGATTATTTATTTATCAAACGGGAACACCAGCGGCGCGCGAGTCGATCTTATATAATTTCAGTAGTGGCCTCGTCGCTGGACTTCCTTAAATCTTGTAAAATTACTGCACTTTAGGTGAGAAGAATGTTCGAGAAACTATCACTAGGTTGATCAAAGTGTTGCCAAATAGCCTTCAAGAAGATCAATCACCTCAAAAAATGTTTAATGCTTTTAATTATTTGCAGTTCGTTGTCCTCTCTGAGACACCGGTAAAAATGGCTGTACCATTAAAATGGAATAACTTTTTTATAATTGTACCAAACGACCTGACTTTGTATAATTAATTAGAAGCACTGGTTTATGAAATTATATGCAAAAAGATTTTTCAAAAAATTATTATTTACATAAGAACTACAAAACGTATATTTGAAATTTTCATTAAGGCCCCTAATAAAAAAAGTAAAAGAAATGCTTTTTCTATTTTTCTATGAGACCTTGTAAATTGTATTTTTTGGAAAATCTTGTTTGCAGATCATTTAGTAAACCAATGCTTCTAATTGATGATAAAAAATTCAGGTCGTTAGGTACAATTATAAAAAAGTTATTCTATTTTAAACGGTGTACACTTTGTACACCCACTGCATAAAACTCGTTCGTTGTCCGAGGGTTCAAAAGTCCCAGAAGTCGTCGATCACTGTTTTCCGGGGGTTGCTCGGCAAGTATGCGATCAGATCGCCGGGTTTCCGGTTTGATAGGGAGCAGTATAGCCGCCGGTTATCGTCGACGACGCATGAAACCAAGATCTAGCGTAGGGACATAGGCATCCGATGGTTAATCCGTCGAAAATCTTGCCGGTTGCAGAGCGCGCCATTACGATTACATAAATTCCATGGAACGCGAACGGCCCACGTGCACACCGTGCAGACCGGCGTATCCGGTAGCAGTATGCTGAGCGCAGTAAATGCAATTGCACTGAACGCATTCCTCGAACCGTTTCCCGTTCGCTGGCCAAAACAGTGTCTTGCCCCGGTCGGATTTCGACGCGTGTATACATCCATATATGTATACTTACACAACTACAAACACGCGCCACCATGCGCTCGTGCGTCGGATTCGCATCGAAGAGCAACCAGGTTAATTTAAGTAACTAGCTGGGAGGACGTAGTGCTACGTTATTGAATTTCTCGCTTGGAAATTGGAGAACTTAACAGGATTCGTTGCTCCTCCTTTTTCCCCGTGGAAGCAGGAAAGGGGACACCGTTTCGGAAAACACTGACTACTTTTAAAGAATGGAACTTAAATGTATATAAATCTTTACTTGATCCCCTCGGGGTTACAAATATATTGTAATAACCTCCCCTTCCTTCCCCTCATCCGCATCCTGTCGCTCTTACAAACTACCCTTATTTCTATCTTACATCCTAACTTGTCTCTAAGCTTATCTTACGTTAGAGAGGGAAAGGGAAAATATAGTTACAATAGAACTTAATAATTATTTACACAGTCTCCACTCTATCACCCCCCTTCCTGCACCCGTTACCATACCCCTTCCCTACCTCCGAACCACCTCTTCCAGTCGCTCATCTTCCATCCCAATCTTCTCTTTTAATTCCCTTTCTCCATTCATCCAACCCCCTCATCCTCTCTTGCCATCCTTTTCCCTCATCCACCCTCATACACACCTCCCACGTCTCATTCTCCCACCCACATACTCTGCATTTCTCAAATCTTCATCAACCAGTACCTCTCCCTCCTGATCTCGTTTCCTAATCTATAACCAGCCACTCTCTGCCACATAAAACCACTTAAAATTCGGTTAAATAATAAAGCAGGAAATTCTCCGAGCTAGTTTTCTGTCTGAATCGAATGAGATGTAATTTAAGGGGAATGAGAGGGCAGCTTTCGTATTTCCCTGAACGGGCGCGCTGCGCGAAGTACAGTTTTCCTGTCCTCGAATTTCAGTCTACACAGGCCGCTCGTTCTGATCGGGCTAATGGATTTCAGCTTCGTTGATCTTAATCAAATAAGCCTACCCGCGGCCATCGAGTGCACGCCACAGATATTAAGCTCTTAATATTTGAAATCAAACTTCCGGCTGTAGCTTTCGGTTGCAGCCGCCCTCCGACATTAAATTCTGCGCTGAGATTGCGCGAGGCCGCGGCGAGCCTTAAGATCTCCGATGAAAGGTAACGCACACATATAACAAGCGTGTACAGCGAGGTTGGTGACTGCATTTCCGGTGACTATGAGACGTCTCGAAGCGAGGTGTACCCAGTTGAAGTTGTACACAGAAATTTTATACGCAAATTAAAAATTGTCTCAACTAATTGCAGAATACAGGGGTAGTGTATACAATCTCCATAATTATCAATTTTCATTCAATTTTTACATTCAATTTTTTAAAAATTACATCGTTCTACCTCATTTCTATCGAAAGTTATTTGATTTTCACACAGATTTTGTCGGTTTTGGCCCATAGTGCTGTAGCCACTGTAGCTACCTTCAGACAACACTCATCAATGTGAACTTTCTCACTATTGTGAAGTTGTCGTTTTATTTAACTTATAGTTCTAAAAACAAATTTTAAAAATGTTTAATCGATAAACTGATTTCATTGAAGAAAGGTCACAGAATTAAGATTTAAGATATTATATTTTTAATGTTACAAGTTATAAATAAATTTAAATAAGTAACTACAGCCTTATATATTTATTGGAGGATCCATTTCAATAATCCCTAGTGATCCTCTAAATGAGTAAATGTAGCAACTGTAGCTACCTTCAGTGCGCCGTGCAAATACGCATCTAGGTCGCGCTCTTATTGGTTAGCTTTTCGTTAATAACTCCTTAACAAAGTCACGGACGCTATTTCTGCAAAGGAAAATATTGCTTCTAATGATTTTCAGGAACCTCTCATTTGCGGATGCTGAAGGAATTTTGAGACACCCTGTAGACGATAACACGTTCGTCGTGTCGATGACATGTGAGTGACACATTTTCTGGTAATACTAATCTCAACGCGAATAAACGTTTTAACGAAATTTACAATGGTTAGGAAGAATGAAAAATTCATTTCGATGAGATGTTTTTACGACAGGCGAGTTTCGACAGGGGTTGAAAACATCCCCGAACTTCAGCAGTCACATCCCGCGCTATAGTTTATCAAGTAATAAAATAAAAGCTCGGTAAACGCTGCTAACAGTGGACTCGTAAAAGATCTCTGGAGCGCTAAATATTCTATGTAACGGGCTGGTTGTTGTTCAAGGGTTAACGTCCCCCATAACCTGATTTTATTTCTCTCTTTTTAGGAAAACGCCGCGAGGTCAGTCGTCAAAAAAAGAAAGAAAAAAATAGCTATCGAGCTGCGCCTCATTTCCTTCACTTTTATATTCCAATTTCGTCCCAGTCCTTTTTCCGTCTGTGGAAATAAATCATTTCGTTCTACCGCATCAAATTTCAACGTCTCGCGTGACAACCGTACAAAATCCGCAGCCTACAGGAGAAGCAGTGATCCGTTTCAATAATTGCGAAAGTGCATTAACCTCTTCTGATAATTACTTCGGATTCCGCTTTGAACGGCGCGCGGTGGCGTCGACCAATACGTCTTCCCTTCGAAGCAACGGACTCTGTTTCGCCGTTAGCACAGTAAATTTCGAAAACAAAAGGATTAAAAGTTTCGAGAAAGCCCTAGGAAACAATACGTCCAGCGAAACCCCTTTCAACACCTAAATCCTATTCCTTAACTTCACCACTCGATGCCGAGGAAGATCGGTTCCCGGGCGTTATTTACGGGAAACAGGGGCCACCGGGAGACCATTTAAAGACAAAAAAGCCGTCGGTAACAAAGGGAAAAACTATCTGATTAATTACTCGACTGCGTAAAGGGACGGCGAAACTCCTGTGATCAAATGGAAAAACTCTGCCCAACCCACCGTTGCCGACTGCTGTCTAATTAAACGTCTGGAGCGTGTTGTTTCGAACATTGTACAGGTTCGTTCGAAAATTTCGGACAACCATCTTATCCGAACAGACTCGCGGTAAAATCGACTTGATAGGGACCGTAGAAATGAAAGAGAAAAAAAAATTGATCGAAGACTAACGAACGAGTTCGCAGAGTAAGCTCGCATAAATTGCAAAACGTTCATCAGCGATTTTTGCTAGGTGAAATACGAGAAGAAAGCGCAATTTCTCTAGTGGAAGCCAGTCTGCGCGAGCTCGTATAGGCGTCTAGACGATGCACTCGTCTGATAGGTCGATTACGCTCGCGTTATCTATAATTCCGATTCACACGGTCTACAAGCTTTAATTTCGCGGGGGCGAGCAGACGGGATCTTAATCAACCCCCAGCCACCGAAAATCCCTTTTCGGCTCACGAAAGCAGCAACCCTCTCTCCTTCGTTCCACAGAGCCACCCCCTCGCGCACCAACCGCCTATCATTAGACATTGGCCCCGGCAGCTCTAGGCCAAATTTTAATGAGAAAACTTAACGAGAGAGAGAGCTGCTACCGACACGCATTTCCGAGCCCGATTATGCAGCCAATGTGCCTAAAACTATGAATAAGAAGCGAGCAACCAGCCAGAAGCCGGGTTGCGGTTTCCGCTCCCCGTTTAATGGACCCTCGACGTTTCGGATCGTCAAATTACGACTGCGTTACTAATTACACGTAATGGCCCCCGCGATTATTAAGAGTTCGCACAACATGAAACATTCGACCAGTAACGTATATTTTAGTTACACGAATCTTCTACACGGTTTTCAGAAACAGTTTTGTAAGAGATCCTACGATAATTATTATTATTATTTATCGTAAAGGGACTGACGTTCTTTTACAAAACTGCAATAACAAAGAAGAAGATAAAACAAAAGAAATATAAGACTACTCGTTTAGCAACAAAGAAGGCACATGCACATTCGACCTGGTACCATCATACACTTCTGCATTTCTTAATGTTGACTTCCATTCCATTCATACGACACCAGTTGCTGATACGATCAAAGTCTGCCTGTAATCTGGAGGTGTCATCATGGGACGAGATGCTGCAGAAAATTTTTAAATAGGAGGTACTTACAATGTTGAAAAACGGTAATAGCATTTTTAATAGCGTAATAGCATTTTTGTTTCGGAACATTGAGAATACCGTTCTTAAAGAAAGTCTCGAATAAAATCTTGTTATAACAAAGATAGTAATCCAACTTGGAGGGTTGAAGATCGTTGGACTAACAAATTACTGAGGATAAGCTGATTGCAATGATTTCTCCGTGGGAAAACTCCAAGGGGTGTGGGTTAAGAAGTTGTTTGAGTGCTAGCGGATTCGTTGGTGCGCTCAAAGCCATTACTCGACAGCCGAAGCGTGCGTTCCGCGGGCACAAAAGCGCGGTTGAATTACGTTTCGAGCAACAGTCTCCATTCGCCGAGAAGTTTCGGGAGCGAAAAGGAGGCTAAGACCGGCCGCCGCTTAATTTCCGCTTTAAATGCGGAACAGAAAGTGAACGAGGCAAACCGTGGAGCAGTGGGGGGCAAGATGAAAAACCGAAATCGAATAAAGGGGCAGCGTGCGACCGGTAGAATGGCTACGCGTGCCTCCAACGACAAACTTTTTATACGGGGATCAAACGAAATTTAACTTCCCGACTCTGTAAACTGCAGTCAGACGCAGATACAATTCTAGTCGCATAATATAGCCGCCGCGGAATATTCAGCGAATACGTTTGAACCTTTCCGCGGAATAAAACGGAAATTAAAAGGTAAAGAAATATGCGCCCCGTCTTTCTCTGTGCGGTCTATGATTTTACCTTCTACTAATAATTCCTGCACTTTCCGAAGGAATTTAGTCTTTCGTATTTTCCGGCGAGCAATCACTCAAGTATACATGAAAAATTGTTATCCGCTTAATTACTTCAACAACGACTGGTAAGTTTAAAGATTGATTTAACGAATTACGTTTTGCCCTTTCGCTAGTGTTTTATTTTTAAAAAATTGAAAATGTTTAATTCTTTCGCGACTCGTTTTGTGAAATCGAAACTGTAATAAAAAGCTTCAGTATTGTTTACCGAAGCATTCGAGAACTCTTCAAATAAATTCGAACGATATCGAATTACAGTTTGCGCAAATTCCGACCGGCTCAAAGTGTTCACGTCTACTTCAAAAGTTATTAATGATAACTATGAATATATATATTTGGATTCCCTGTAGATAAAATTTGAATTACGCTCGCTGCAAGTTGCTACAGCTGGGAACGAGTGTCAGAACAATCCAACGTTTCACGTGCAACAAACTGACGGACGAGGAACTGAACAGACGTTGTTCCGTCTACTATACAATGAAACATTTATTCCAAAGTGTACCTCTAATGTTTAACCGGAATTTCCGTAATTATTTTATAAAGCGACGCATGGAAGCCCAAAGGAAACTCTCTTGTTGTCTTCTGTAAATCGCAAACATGTCCATTTTGTCGATAGCGAAGATCAGGGCCGTCCTAAGATATTCAACGCCCGTGAACTAGAAATAAGTGAATTTATTACCATTACACTAAACAAAAACATAATTCATACATAATTTTATAGAAAGCCTATATGAACAAAAACAAACATGAAAGTAGACAAAAAACAAAAGTAACTTATATATTTATTTGCCTAGCTTCTTCTTTTGCAAATTGATTAATAATATCACACGTATTTAAGTTATCAGATAAGTTACTCTCTATGGATAAAATACTCAAATCGTTTAATTTGCTCCGTCAATAATTTTTTATCCGTTTCAGTGCTAAAAAGATCTTTCGTATTTTCGTCGTACTGTTCTTTCTCTTGCGTATTCGTTCCAAAACGAAGACATCCATTCATATAATATTTTCTATTTCATTTGGAACAGGTTACTTGGTTATTTCTGTACTGGAATGATTTTTAATAAAAATAACTAAGAACAAAAAATATAACACCGATAAAAATTGCCGGCCCTAAAAGACTTGAGACCCGGGACTTAGCCCATTTAGCCATGTGGTTAGAGTAGTCCTGGTGAAGCTGAATTTTCTTACGAAGAAATTCTATTTCGCAGACTGGAACATCATAAATACATAAAATAAGGCAAAACGGAGACACTGGTGCAAATTAGACTGCCCTTCCCTATCCGCAGTCTGTTTGTAACGTGCTCGTGCACGTTCTTGAATATACGTAAGGATGCTTGAAAAAAGTGCATAAATTCTAATGGAATCGTGAGAGGGTGCAGACGGAGTTTTCCGACCACTTCGAGTATTTTCAAATTTTCGGCTAAGGAGGAAACTGCGCAGCGAAGTCGAATTATCAGTTGCGAATTACGAATTAAATCTGAAGCAGCGATTTACAGAATATTCTAGTCAAAAATCCTCTCCGCAAATAACGCTCGAGAAACTTGGCTGGTAAAACTTGGTAATGAGGGAACCGCGCACGAGCGCGCACCGCCACTAGAGTTACGTAGATAAATATTTTTAGATGCGCACTCCTGCTCAATATCCGCAAACGGTTTTTCAAGGAGCACCGCTTATTATGAAATTGTTTTCCTATTTGATACTATGAATTTTGGAGCGATTCGAAATTTTAATGAAATCACGATCAAATTGAACGAATTACCAAATTAATCTACTCTCAATGGATATAGCATCTACGAAAGTGTTGCACAAAGGTAAATTGCTGGGTGA
This sequence comes from Lasioglossum villosulum, assembly GCA_963971365.1. Taxonomy (NCBI): domain Eukaryota; kingdom Metazoa; phylum Arthropoda; class Insecta; order Hymenoptera; family Halictidae; genus Lasioglossum; species Lasioglossum villosulum. The sequence continues at coordinate 3,380,576 of OZ020495.1, forward strand.
AAGGGATTGAAGGTTCTTCGACGAAGAGAAGTTGACAGATGCATATCTTCGTCGAAAAGCGTTCGCCGATAATTAATTTGAAATTTCGCGCTTTGTCGCCGCAGCCTTGACCAGCCGAAACAATTTCCAATACGATAATTACGGCGTGACGTCGAGTAAATATTTTAATGCTCGAGGTTCCATGAATATTAATAAGGAAAACACGAATTAATGGTTTCCCAAGTTAAACATTTATGCGCGCAGGGCGTAATTAACCGTCATCGACGAAATTGCATTTTGATGATCCGGAGTCTTGTTGTTCGCCGGATATTTCGTCCGTGAAACAAGCATCAGACTTTGCAATATGCAAAATAATACACGCAAGAAACTTCGCGAAGTCAAAGTTAACTCTGATCTTCGGGAAAGATTAAAACGTTCCAAAAACTCCTTGAAGCGAAGCAACATCGTGTAAACGAAAGTTAATCAAAGGATGCTAATATTTGCATCTTCCTAATTGATTTTTAATTACCGGTGGTGTTACAATATCGATCCCGCTGTTCATTTCGACAACCTATGCCGATTAAGGAATGCAGAAATTTTGCAAATCCATGCACAAAATGAAAGGTTGTAGGAGAGATTTACACAAAGTGAACAATTCTCGTCCGCGAGTGTCTTCCGGGAGCCTTCAATTTCTACTCGGCGCGCATATTCAAGTATCCGCGATTCAGAATCTAATTGCGGATGGTTTGCATTCAAGCTGAGACACGAGAGCCCGTGTAAACGTTGTACTACATCCCGGTGATTCTGCAAGGTGGCTTATTTACGAGCTGACGGCACACACTCGGCCCGCAACGCGTTCAAAACTACCCCTCGTAAAAGCTCGGCTTGTGCTGCTGCCGTAAAGATGGACACACGCGGGCTTCCTGAATATTTCAGATACACCGACGCGGGCAATATCGTCCCTATATTTTCGGAATAACGATGACATGCTGGCCAACTACTGGCTCACACGCCCTTCTGATCTCATCCTTTCCTAACTTGTTCATTAGTAACATCCCCAACTAACTGCCAAACGGAAAAACCGCCCCTGCACATCAGAACTTTTAAAAACTTTCCCAGAACCTCCCAATTTTCTAGTTTAACCTGTCATTCTGAATGAGGGAATCCGAAATTAGCAGAGAGAAACAGAGTATACAGAGTTTCGTTGAAACTTACATACAGTGGGTGTACAAAATTTCGTACACTTTTGAAACCAGCTTTGAAATAATTTAAAAATAACTTTTTTATAATTGTACCAAACGGTCTGATTTTTTATCGTACACGTAGAAGCATTGGTTTACTAAATGAGCTGCAAAAAAGTTTTTCCAAAAATTACAATTTACAGGATTGCATGTAAAAATTAAAAAAGCATTTCTTTACATTTTTTTATTAGGGTCCTTAAGGAAAATCTTTTTTTATTCCATTTTAAAAAGTATACGAACACTTTGTACACCCACTGTACTTGTTGTTTTACAAAGTTAATAGTGAAGTTAACAATCAAATAACAAACCCAATACAATTTGTTTATTCCACTATACGAGTCCATTCTGCTATAATAATTGAAACTCGACCGTCAGGATGATTAATCTTCAAGAACTTGCAGTTACAGATTGCGAGATGCGGTGCGAGTATGAAAGATTAATTCGCTTTTCTCGGAGTAGACATTTTTCTGGAACACTGCAGAGTGTAAACAATTTCCCAAAGTTTCTAGAACAGAGATCCCGGACACCACGGTACACTTAGTTCACGTCATCGAAGTTTCTACAAACGACCTTCCACCCCCTCGGACGCCCACTAACCCATTGTCCTCAGTGGTATATATTATTCGGTCATAGCATGCAGTGTCTGACAACCGTGAGAATGGAAGTTATGCTTGGGATGATGTATGGCCGGGGAAGTGACCTTGAGTGGCCCAATTTCTTGCGACCCAACTATAGTTTACTCGAGCGTGCCGAGTAGGTCGCGGCTTCAACCCCTTGCGGTGCAATTTGTCAGTAGACCAAACATTAACTAAGATTGGCGATTCGAGCTGACCTTCGTTCGCTTCTACCCCAATACAAACATTTGTTATGGCTGTATCCATAGACATACTGTCCGCGGCAATGCTAGTAGACATCACTTAAAACGACGTAATTGTTAGTTTATTTGAAATCGATAAAACAAAAATGAATTTGTTTAATGCATTTGAACACCACTTTATAAGTTACTTTTGTTTCACGTTTCACTTTATTTCTTGCATTCATCGCGTAACGACGTGTTTTCTTGTGCATGAAAATAAATGATAGTTCAATCGTTTAAAACCAGATTCAGTTTACTTAATCCATATTTCTAATAATAATTGTGTATTATACGAAAGAATTTCACCGTCTTTCGTGCAGAGTGTTATTATTTACTTCTGGAGACGTCGTTCCACGCACTGTTTTCGTTAGAGTTTCTATGAACTTGAAAGCTATACAAGCTTGACCTCTTGTTAGCCGCGAGAAATCTATAAGACAGTTTCTCGCAAACAGTAAACGCGAAAAGATCATCAATGAAATATTCGGTAATTATATAGAAAAGGTCTGTCTACTTCGATTTTAATAATTTGAATACGGGGAAAATAATTACACAAATAGAAAGCATTTAAAAGTTGATTTATTTTAACTGAGAGGTACACATGTTTTATCTTGACGAATACATTCAAAGACAATTCACTGTTTAAATAGCGTAAACTTATCACAGCCACTTGTACACATTTTCACATGAAAGTCTACTCTTCTTTACAAATTACAAATCGGAGACAGTCAAGAAAGCGAATTTCCGCTCTCCTTCGTTTTCCAAAGACCGCAGATTTCCAGCTGTAGAATCAAAAGAGTAGAGTGGTTGTAAAGCGTGCAACTAGCGGAACGGTTCTAACAATAAACGAAACCAGCGTCAGACAGTCTATTTGAATTCCGATGGGGGATTCGTTTTAACGAGAGTGCCTTTATTTCGTTCTGGAGGGTCGACGAAATTCACGGACACCTTGCAGGGAGGGAGAGAATGGGGTTGGTGGAAAGAGGAAGAGTGAAGTCGAGGACGACACGCGCTCTCGAGGAGTCTGGACGAACGCCTGTTGGACTGGCTAGGGCTCTGGGGACCTTGCTGAGGGTGGAAAAGGGCAGACGCGTTGCCATTCTTTGGAGAGAGACGGAGAACCGGGGATGTTCCAAGGGAAAAAAGAAAATTGCAACAGGCTGTGAAGGGAGACCTAGGGAGTCCCAGAGAGTTACAGAAAGTGACGGAGGAGTCCCAGCGAGTCGCAGAAAGGGAGATAGTTGAGAGCGAGAGGGAAAGAGGGAGAGAGGGAGAGAAGGGGATTGAGCGTGGCCGGGCCAAGAAAAGGAAAAGATTAAATGTAGAAAGAGTAGCGGGACGATTGTGCCGGGCAGAGGAGAAAGGAGAAGCGAAACATAGTTCCGGGCGCGGAGCACGGGGATGAAAAAGTGTTGTGTGTAATTGAAAGAGAAAGAGACACGGCGAAATAATGAATGCAGGGCTGAATGGCTCCCGAAAAGGGACGGAAAAAGGTGAAAGGTTACCAGCGACGCGAGAGGGTGAATAAAGGGGGTTGTTCCCGGGGCTGGCAAAAAGATAATCGCGGGTAGAATAGGGAAAGGGCGTGCAAGGTTACTAATGCTGCGGAGAGAAATAAAAGGTGGGAGAGAGAGGAGGGTGGAAGGTTACTCTTGTTCGTAAGACGGAGAGCGATGGTGAAAGAAGAGGCGTGATCGAAGGCCCCCGAGAAGCAAGAAAAGGGTAGGTGTAATAAGTTTCGGATCGGAGAGAAAGAAAATGGCACTTTGTACATGGATTCGAAAGTAGAAAGCGATTGAGGAAATCAAGGGTGAGAAGAAATGTGATTGAAGGCTTCGGGAAAAAGGTTTTAGCGAGAAGTGCTGTATGGATTTGAAGAAGAGATACTATTAATATGGAAGGGAAAAAAGAGCAAACGAGATAGAAAGACGGTGGATTGCACAGGCTCCGAGAGAAAGGGGTCGTGGAGTGACCAATGAAGGGGGTAAAGAAAACGATGAGGTACAAGCTGGCGGAAAAGATGAAAGGGTAAAAAACAGGGTTGACCTAGATTCGGGACATGGCAACGATGAATTTTAAAGTGTACAAAATCGGCCGGAAAACTTGCTGCGTCGCTAGACGCGGGAAGGGAAAACACGACTGCGTAAATCGAGAGTAGACGGAAGAGTAAGGAAAGTTTTCTCTCGAGGATTGTTCAAAATTGGAGGGTGAAAGTGTTGAAACGGATGAAACCGAGAGTGGGGAAAAATGAAACAAGACGTTTCCGAGACAGTGGTCGTTGCAGGAAAGAACAAGAAGTGGATCACGCAGTTGAAGAAAGCTCGACTAAAAACCGACAAAAAGAGCCGATAGAAAATTCACAGAGGAAGCGCAGATGGCGTTCGGGACGAAAGTTGAAGGGGTGGAAAAAGTCGACGGAGAAGAGGGAAAGAGAAAGAGTTGGAATAGCGGAGCTTACGAGAAAGAAAAGAAAAGGGCGACACGAAGAAAGGGGGTGGTGTACGCGCGAGCGCGAGGGAGAAAATGGTCCGAGATGGAGAAAGGGGAGCAAAAAGAGAGGAAAGAGAGAAATAAAATGGCGGTGGGTAAGCAAGGTCTCCGGCAGGATAAGAGAGCAAAGTGGCGGAGTTCAGTAGCTCGTTCCAGCCCGTATCGCCGGGTTTAACATAAAAGAAAACGGCCTTAACTGCGTCGAACGACCCTCTCAGCCTGGTAGGTGGCCCGGGAATTTCGAAACAATTTCGAACGGAACACCGGCCCGGCTAAACAATCGCTGGAGAAGAGGACTATACCCCTGACCCTTCGAATTCATTTTAATCCGCAGGAAACCCGCGAAAATGGCCCGCGGAGACAACAAGCGCTGCCCAGGATGAGCCGCGACTGCAGTTTCACTCGATCGGCCATCGTCCAAATAAAATTCGACCGCGAATACAGCTAAATTCGGTAAATCTGTTACAACTTTAATGTTCTCCTCCCCACTCTTCCTGTACCACGAAACAAAACAAAACTAGAAAATTTTCCTTCCGGATTCGACACTGCGAATTTCCGCGAAACGCTACCGTAACGCGCACTCCGATGAATTTCGCGTTACAGCGACTAATTGATTCAACTCGCGTTACTCCCGAACTAGTTTCGGTAACTCGATCGTCGACGATTATGCTTTGCGAACCGATCTGACCGATGTTTCCCAGCACGCGGATTTTTGACTTCCGCTAATCGGTCGGAATTGAAACGCGATGCAACGCGATGCACCGCTGCGCGACAGAAGTACACGCTAATTGGATGGCTTTGGGAATTAATTGGCGCGCGGGTCTTGCGCAGATTATCTTCCGGTAATTTTAGGGATGGGTAATTGTTTTACGATTACCGGGAACGTAGACGGGAACTTTTAGTCGATAGGTACCGTGGTAATGCAGTATTAATAAAAGGTTTTGGTGAATTTTGTACAACTTGACAATTTTGCTTCACTGGACAATGATGCGGCTTACAGCATCTGCATGATGCGTCGATGCAATTTATCGTGGGCTATGCACCTACGAAGGTGTGGGCGGCGTGCTCTCCTTGACACCGTGTGCAACGCTAATGTGAATATCCATCAAGGTCAAACGCCGTCTTCTAATGTACCTATTACAGAATGTTGCGTGAAGGATTACCAACCTGTTGTAAAATTGTATGGTTACTGGAGTAGATTAAACACAGAACAATACGAACGTTTAAAGAATATTCGTTTTAAGTATCTTGCAATTCGTAGAGAATTAATTGTTTTGGCAACGCGCTAACGAATAACACGAAGAAACTTTTAGCTTTCGGTGCCGGGAATAAATAACAATTACAGATAAAAACGTCGGATAACCAAGAGATACGCCTAACACCATCTTAATCTACATTTGCGAATACTTCGCGGAAGTTTCTCCGGGAGGGAAACAAGTTCACGAAAATTGCTTCTTGTTGCCTACGCCCACCGCCATTTGGAAAACGCATGATCGTAGCGCGAAACTTCCAGCACGGCTGATTCTGCTCCGATATTAGGGAATAATGGAAGTTAGTTTCAAGTCCGGTGAAGATTCGCGAAAATTTCAGAAAATTCCGGACTGCCACCGCAAAACGGAAAGAGATGGTAGACGGGAAAGGGTGGAGAGGCTGTTGTATTTCGCATAATCGTAAACACGGGGTCGAAAGGGGTGGCTTCACTGGAAAGCAAACTTCTATCGTAGCATCAATCCTGATAACGCGTTTAAGCTCGGCTTAATCTGGATTGTTATTTCTTTCGCTGGTTATTACGGAAACGCGAGGGTGGTTTCGGGGGATGGGGGTGGGTAGTGACTTCACGCTAGATACGGGCTGAAATTCACCCACCCTGCGACGTTATGCGATGGGAGGTTTTAGCACTTTATGGATATTTAGAGTGTAGGAGGGACCTCGATGCATTTGAAATATCGATTATCCGCTGCACCGTGAGCGCTGACCGTGAAAAATTTATGTATCGGCTTTAGAAAACAGATGTAACAAGTTACGTGGAAGAGAACAAATTGAGAAGCTGCGTTAAACGAGGAAAATCAATTTTTCGTTATAAATAGTTGCTCCTTTGCCTTGGAAGAACTTGCTGTGCGATTACTCGATCGAGTTTGCAAAAAAAGACCGAAGGAAACGGAGTGCTCGAGCGTTGAAAAATTAAGATTTCAGAGAAATTTGACACTCGGAGAATCGGTCGATTGGGGAATGCAGTCTCTGTAAAAGTTGAATACCTGAAGAAGCGAGAGCCCGTAGAATTGAATATTCCATGAATCGCGTGCACGAGGAAATAAAAGCAGTAGGAAATTAAACATCGGAACGCTGAAGTACTGAAAGTGTCCACGTGCTCGCGGAGTTCAATACTTAGTGAATTAGGTACCGCGGCAACGACGTCTGTACGACAGAAATGCACGGGAACCGATCCATTAAAAAAAGCACCGAGTACCTAATAATAAATGAATTCAAAGAGGGAATTCATAAAGACACGACTTTCTCTGACTTTAATATGACATTAATGGATAGCTCGCGATTCTATCGAGCAGTCGTCTCTCGCAGAAGAGAAAGAAAAAATCACCTCACCTTCACATTTCATTACTGTTACCCGTGCAATGATTCCCGGCGATGTCTAATGAAATTTACGAGTGATGAATTTCTGAAGTAACGACATCGCTCGACGACTCGCCGCGATTCGAACCTTTAAACGGTGACGAACCGAGGCTCAATAGAGCAAATCAACGATCTAAACCATCATTGATAGCACTGGATACAGACGAGATCGCAGAGAGCATCGCGTCGAAATTACGTAAACACTGTGACACAGTTATCAACTATTCTGAAAACCGTAGCAGCCTCGTATCAGTTCCCCTTTAACGCTGGAAACCGCTCCATCTTTCGGGGCCACTGTTCTAACAGACCCAATTGATCTACGACTTCTCGGAATGATCCAGCCCCCAGATACTTTTATCGTAAGTGCGTTCAGATTTACCCGTTAATCTCCCGTTATTAAACATCACGATTTATCTGTAATGACCGACCTCGACGTATTCGAGAACGGAACTGCACAGTTTTCGAGGGAAACCAACCGGACGCAATATCTTTACATCCACGAGCTACGGAGATATACTTAACGATTACAAATAGCTAGTAACAGACGAATAAAACGCCACTCCAAAAAGTCCTAGAAAATTAAACCAGTTTACTGGGTCATAACATACATTCGTTCGAGTACATTCAATATCTTCTTCCCATTCATCGACGAGATTGCTAATCATAGGATTTCTTTAACCTATTTCTGTCTTTAAAACGATATATAACTCGTGTAATTTTTATTATTTTTAATTGAAAAAACGAATCAGTGATGCCAAATTCCGGTTCGATAGTCGTTCTGAAAGAAATTCTTGAACAACGGCCTCGAGTTCAGCATATCGCTTTAAGGATGGTGAGTGATATCAGTGGAGGACTGTGTGGAGATATAATTTGCGAAAAATCGAGATGCATGGACAATTAAATTTAGTTCTCGAGACGCGTAATGGTAATGCTGACATTCGCGCAACGCAGTACGAAGAAAAAGGTTTTCAGGGAGTCGTGGGTTCGGCGAGCTCTCGCTGGCGGGTCCAGACACTGTTTTGAAAGAAAGCAAGCGAGAGACGTTATCGTCATCCCAGAGTCCGGGGCAGACGGGATATAAAAAGACGAAGGGGAAAGCGGCAACGGCGTCGGCAGAGCGGCAGTGAAGTTTCGGAGTAAAAGCGGGTTCTTCAATCGGGTTCGCGGGAGTCAACGACACCGTGCCGAGAAACGTTCCCCCGGCCTTAATAGGATGACGCTTACTCAAAACTTCTCATGATATAAGAATCTAATTATCTGCAGGCCGGCCGGACATAAATTTCGCGCGTGAAGAACTTCGCAGAGTTTCGAGGGGAATCGGGAAACGTAATGACCTTCCCGAGATAACTCAAAAACTTGGCCGAGGACTCGGTCCCCGACTGATGAACAATCGAAGAATAGGCGAGACGACGGAAATTCGAGAGGATCAAAAATGGATTCGGCGAGAGAGAGAGAGACAGAGAGGACTTCTCCGGCCAGGTATTCGGTGAATTGAAATATTGACAATGGACCAACTGAATAATTATTGGAAAGAAAAATCGGAGGGGAAGGATGACGAGCGAGAAGCATCGAGAAACTGAATTAGATAACGGGCCAATCGGGAAACTGTCGAAAAATCAATTTGGGGGGAATCGAGAATAAAAACGTCGAGCAGCTGAGAATTGTATAACCGGCGAATTGACTTATAAAGCCTGTACACGTGGAGAACCGTGTTTGAGAGAAATTGTATACCTGAAAGCGAGTACCCAAAATACGAGTATGTATAGACCGTAGAGCAGGCGTGGGTATTATTTATGTATTATATATTTAGATTTTATTTCGCTCGAAGAGAATCGTATTTTAAATAAGATGTACAATTTCGAAAATGAAATATTTCTAATTTGAACAATCCGTATCTCAAAATAAGATATTTCAGTTTCATCCATTTGGTCCACAAAATGAAATATTTCTATATTTTAACAATCCGAAACACGGAATAAAAATATTTCACTCTTTGTTACCGTGAAGAAGCGATTTACACTCACAAATGTATTCAATTCGAACCAATATTTTCAGCAATATTTAATATTCAAATGGAAAATAAAGACAAAATTCAAATATTCCCAATACTCTTCAAATAAAATACTACATTTCCAGAAACCACCGTCTCAAACAAATTATTTTATTCTCAAAAATTCCTGCATCGAATGAAATATTTAAAATTGTAGACATACTTTTAATGGGATCGTTAATTATCGACTATTTCCTCCAGCTCTGCGGTAGAGTAAACGCGTTATTTCATTCCGTAGCCAGTGGGCGTTAAAACCGGATGAAAAATAAATACACGCGTACAAGCGGTTCTTAAGAAAACTGGTAAAACTGAAAACTCAAAATCGAGTACACGAGGAGCACTCGCTGAGCGGTTCGAGTACCGGGAAGACCGTAGTAAATACGCGTCACGATGTTCGAATATGTCGATCGTTTCGATTTCGGCGAAGTTCGGAAAAGTTCCGTCGAGTTTCGGAACACAAAAGTTCCATCGGCTTGTCAGTCGAGGCACGCGTGGCTCCTACGGTAATACGTGTGGTGCCGCAAAATTCCTGCCGAAAAACGTGTTTACGGGTATAAGGGCTCGACGAGCAGAGTTCTGGAGGGCATCGAAAATACATCATTCGCCTCTGCATGGCACAACATTCGCCACGGCTCCATATTTTAAGACGCGTCACGGAGAGCGCATAAAAACGCGCGGAGCAAGTATACTGCAGAGTGCAACCGCGTGTACCTCTGCCCCCTGTTGAACGCTTCACGTTATATCACCGGCATGGAAGCCCTGGGACGAGCTCGATGAAATACGTGGGACGTATTCTCTGATGTGACGCTAGCCGGTATGACACAACGCAATTGCAACGCCAGCTGTCACCGGCATTTATTAAGTCACAGTTCGGTACGAACCGAACGAGCCCTGAATTTCTTTCAGACCGGAGACGCGCGTGTCAACGACGCGCAATGATCGGAACGAGCCATTTAACTGGACAAAATTATTCCAGCATTACTTTAAGACTCGAAACCGCAGTTAAGTAGGTCATTGCATTCGTCTTGGCATCAGCTACAACAATATGTAATAAAAAATACTTAGTGACATTTAAAAAATTTATTTAATATTTTTTTCTAAACGAAGCTTCGTAAAATTATTTTATCGAGATTTATAGATGACCGAGTATCGATTCACTTTTGTTGGAACACTTTCTTGCCAGATTATCGGAAATGTTCGTAACATCGCGCGATGTTCAAAAGTCTAAATATTTTCTCTGCAATTCCGACAACTTGCAGTTTGTTTTCAACAATTTTTGTCACCTTGTGCAGCTCGATTGTTCTAACTTCTCCAAAAATTTCAAGTCGTATATTCGAATATTAAAAAAGCTATGGCGTTTTTAAGTGTCCGAATGTTTGTGGGAGTCGCTGTACGTCCCACGCGTACTCGTCATCGATCTGTACCAGAAAAAATAACGTAACTTGCTAATCTGCATGTTTCTGCAAATAAATTTGATGAAACGATAAACTACATATTGCATTCCTAGTATTCGTGCAAAAATAAACGCGAACACGGGCGAACATCGTTACTATATCCAACAACAAAATAAAAAAATTTAATTTCTTAATACTTCCTTCGGAAACATTATTTAAATATTTCCAAAAAAATTGTTTCATTCTATTTTTGTATTTTTCTGATACTCCTGAACACGACTATAATAATTAAAGTCAATATTAACGTTCTAAACAATAAATTATAGGTGAAAATGATGTTCTTTATTTGGATCTTTTTTTCCATGCGTTATAAACAATGGGGTTGGTTCGAGGGACTACCTGGTTCTGCCAATAACACGTTATGTTTTACCAGAGGGTTGTTCTAGGAAATCGACTTTCGAAGACGCTCGAAAAATTACGACTGCGTATCGGCACGCATCGGTAACGCATACCTGTCAACGATCATTCCGATTCTATGGCGAGCTATAGATCAGAGTACAGAGCCTGACAAGCGTGTTTGCGTCCGACATTAATTAGCTCTCAATGGCCGACGAAACGCCTGCGAAAAGAGCTCGCGACACTTGACCCTGTTTATCTTCCGTTCACGCGATCCCCAGTCTTCGTGGCACGCACGCTGTTTACTCACTAATATTTCAGATCAACTACAGAAAGTTGGAGCGTTCAGCGAAAATATAACACCCGTAGAGTTCACGTTTCGCGTTCGAAATAATATATTAACAAGTGCCAGCAATACAACACGTGAAAACTAAGATGCTGACTCACCGGTGCTTTTCCTCTGATCCGATGATGCTATCACGTTGCACAGCACCACTGACAGTATTCGATGTACGGTTATATCAATTTAGTCGACGTAACAACAAATTCCACTACCAGGCACAAGAGAACACCGACTAAGAAACCACGCGGTTCGACGAACAGACCGAAAACAATGATGAACTGATCCACGACCTGCACGGCACGAGATCCGACAGCCGACTAACTTCACACGGATGCTGCGGCAAGCGTGTTGCCACGCGTCCCCTGCCGCACACTGCACTCATCCCCACCACGCCGCTGCAACTCGCTCGGTCCTCGTCGCTCCTACTCGGCGCCCACTCGTGTCCTCTCGCTTCGGGCTTCTCGTTTCTGCACGTGGGAGCAGCAGTTGACTTCGAACCGGCATGAACTACGTCAAATAATGAATATATGAAGTTAGCTGCGTACAGTCACCCTGGCTGCGTGGATTGCGGATGGATGTTTGAAAAGGGTAAGAATTCGGAACCTCCCTATCCCTTTCTTTCGACACGTGACATACGTCATTGTAAATATTCCGTTGACAGAAGTTTGGTATAGTGACAACGCCTATGGTGGTGGGTGTTAGGCGCGTATGGTGTATATTCGCAAAAAACTGCTACTGCTACTGCATCGGAATCTAACGTATGCGCGCACGTCCCTGGCAGCGCGTGTGTCGGAAAATAAAAATAAAAATGGGTCTAGTTCACGTCTGGATTAGGTGTGGGTTATTAGTATCTTTTTTATGAGACGATATAAATATTAGAAGCGGAGTTAAATTCTTTTAATTGCACAAATGTCGTTAGGTTAGAGTTAGATTATGGTTAAGTTAGAGTTAGGAAAAAGGAAAAAGTTCTTAACGGTTGGTTCTTAACGATGGTATAAGACGAAAATGAAGAATAAAAAAATTGCAATTTCGGCTTCGTTATTTAGCTATTAACAACGCGACAGTCACGTATCGAGTGACAGATGCATGCATAACTTGGTTCTCATTTGGGGCCCCAGCGAGGTGAAAATGTTTAACAAATCGTTGGACAACATCGAACTCTTTGATGTACACAAAGTACACTTTTGTTAGACGCGTTGTTGATTTTTAATTGTTAATAGCTAAATAACGAAGCCGAAATCGCAATTTTTTTATTCTTCATTTTCGTCTTATATCATCGTTAAGAATCACCCCTTAAATTTTCTCCCACCTGTAGTCGAACACCCTGTATAACATATTCAGATTTCATCAAAATCGGAGAAGCACCTTTTTTAAAAAAATTATAGTTTTTTGCGAATATCTCGAAAACTAAAAGCGATCCCCCGATATTGGAAACGGAAAAAGTTGTTCAGAATGTTGAAATCTATAGGATATTAAAGTTTCATCAAAATCGGAGTAGGCAGACCTTTTCTATATAATTACCAAAATTAGACGTGCACAACACCTGAAACCAATTTCCTGAAAAGGATTCACCCAAACAGCGAATCGTTTTGTTTTCATCCCCCTCAAGCAATTTATCCGGCACACCATACAAATCCCCATCATCATCTCGAAGATGGCGAGAAGTGGGCAGCCGCGAAATCCAAAAATCAGACGATCCGATCGACAGAAAGTTATCGGGGCAACGCACGTGTCCGGCTTACAGGTATCTCGTGATTCTCCGGAGCTTTCATCCTGTTCCGTCAGTTCGTTTTATCCGGGCTTTCTTCCCGTTGGCAGTGGCGTCTTTCTTCTTTCTCTCTAGGGCAACTCGCAGTATTTCACAGGGTAGACGTTTTTCTCTTTCGCGGACAAGCTCGGTCGTCTTGGCAGTCCGGCTCATTTCGCTCGCGCTCCGACGCGACGCCTCATTCTCCCCGTAATCGTTTCACCTCCTTTTTTTCATCCCCCGTCCCGTTTTCATAATAGTTTTCCCTCGGTGACCGCGGTTTGCTTTTCCACGCGTGCACCCGTAAACGTCTCTGTTACCGATTCGTTTCATCTCGGGGCCCACCCGTTCTCTTCCGTGCAACAACTATAGTGACTTCGTTATAGTTGTGTCCTCCCTTTCCTCTTCTATTCGCAAGTTGGACTTTCCGCGTGGTGCACCGCGGCGCTCGCGGGCACCGTCGGGCGGTTATGTTCGCGTCGCTGCATTAGCATAAACTTCCCCGAGCCCTTTTAAGTATCAAAAATTCTTCCTCCGAACGCTCTAAAGGCAGGGAAGTTGTAACGACCGGCGGTTTACTTCCTACGCTTCCGGTCTTACAGGCGATTTTATGACGGCTACGAGGCATCCCCACGCGAAATTGAAAAGGGGATTCGCGACTTATCCACGGACTCTCCGGCGAATCGTGTTTTAATTCCTCGCAATGTAAGGTGCCGCGTTTTTCCCGCGAATTTTCAATTTATCGCGCGCTCCCCGTTAAACGAATGTAAGCCGCTGCGTCGGGGAAAACGGTAACAGAATTTAAATTGAAAACATCTTTTCCGCTAGTTTCTTTTCGCCGGTATGGAGATGAACAATGAATATTGATGAAGCGCAGGGTTTCGGCGCGGAGACGAAATTTGATGAAACACGCTGGATCGTTCATCGATCTATACAGAATTTAGTAGCTGTGATGGTGGTGTCACGAACTGGTTTGTTAATTTAGTGCCTTGCACCTGCCCGAACAAGTTCATCAAATTTTCTTCCAGGAAGAAGAAGCTGGTACGAGCTTAATCCTTTTTACCCTATGCACATGATTTCTGATAAAGATTTTCAAGACCCAACGGAACCAGTGGGAACGTGCATTTTTCTTAATGCACAAAGAACATTCTTGCTACGAAAATAACGTACCAGCGTCGCTTATTTCCGGATTACCGTCGTCGCCGTTCGATTCCCTAGTTTTACGGTATTCTACTGTATTTCACTTCCCATGGGAATGGTCGCGTTACACGACCTTAAATTCCTGACCCCGTTTCCGAGATCTCTCGCAATAAAATAAACCCCTTTTCGAACACTATATCGGCATCTGCAGTTATTCGGCACTCGATTTCCCGGGAACGGCGAACCCTTTCCTCGGGATTTTCGGAACGTTCACCGTAGAACGCAAAGTTGAAACTGTTATAGAACAATATCCTCGGAACCGTAAAACTTTGAAACTTGATTATTTCGTTTTTCTCGGTACGGGAGTTTTTCCCTGGTTCGACGAAAGTATCAAAGAATATTCATTAAAAACGCGATTTTCGAAATGGAGAGACGAGGAGGCTGCTTAAAGAATGATCGCGAAATTATTTCTCGCTCGCGCAATCTAATTCCAGATAACCGGACTGCAACTTTATCGTTGATCTTCCATAACAAAAAAATGTTTCAACGGATAAGAGATTCTTAAGTGGACTCGTATTTCCAACTTCGATTTAAGCTGACAAGAGTTCGGAAATTCGTGGAGTGACGAGAAACGTTCGAAAATAACAAGTTTATCAACCGTTGTCCGATATTCAGAAACTTTTCAGCCACACGACGATTTTAGCCACTCCCTCTGCTCGACATCTGAGACGCGATCGAACTCCCCCATCGACAAAAGAATTTTTTGAGGCGATGTTCCGTTGAAAACAAGGATTGCTCGAAGTGCCATATATCACGGGCAGAGTTCGCTTCTTGGGGGAAAAGAAGCGACTCTTGTATTGACATTCGTGCCGCGACTTCCTCGTAGTTTGACCTCTTATAACTTCCAAGGGACACATTATTTTGACAAACTGCTGTTCGACCGAACCTTACCTCAGTCGGATATGAAATTTCAGTGATACTCCGGGAACAAATTTCAGTTACGACGACGAGTCAGAGTTACCAACAATTGATCGAATACCATCAATAACCTTTATTATTTCTTCTTCCAGAATATCGCGTTCCCTGGTACGGAAACGGCTTATAAATTGCATTAAAATGTTCTGCTGTCGCATCGGAATATATCGCAAATGTTTCATAATATTCGAAACTAGACCCTTCTTTTTCCCGAGTAAAAGGAAATAAGATATATATACATGTAAAGAGAATATTTTTCTTTAATTTAAATGAAGCGCGCTTTGCATGCTCAGCGCACTCCTTGAACTGTTCCTACATTTGAGATAGATACAGAGAGGAGAAAGAGTAAAAGAATATAGAGAGCACATGTGCATAAAAATTAAATAAAAATAGAGACAGTTAATCAACAGAATAAGTTAGCGATATAAAGTTAGCGTAAATAAAGAGAGTGAACAATAGACTCTAATTATCGTTTCTTTATTAACAGGTGAGTTTGTACATAGTTGTAAAAAGTATAAATTAATAAGTATTTGATAAAACATAAACTTTATTTACAGGGAAACAAATTTAGTCTATTGTTTAATTATTAACACAGGATAGAATAATATCATTATATACATATACTAAATATATCCTAAATGCAAGATTGTTATATTTTTCACGGAGTTCCTGGAGTTTAGGCGGCCCTCGGAGCGTGGCAAGTTTCCGATGGGAAAAGTGTTAATCATCCGCGTGATAAATTCGCGAAATCCGCGAGCGAGCGGTTCATCAAGCTCATCCTGTTACTTAGTATCGCGGCTGGTTGCCGATAAATGCGGCGACATTACTTCGGTATCACCGTGTGCTGAGCACCGTTTATATGTATGCACCAGCTTTCGGAAACTTTTCGGTTTCGTCTGCATTTTCCCCCGGCAGGTGGTGAGGACGGTGCAGCGCGGCGTCGCGGCTGCTAAGACTTTCGCGAACTCGTAAGAAATTAAAGTTTCTTCACGGAACTCCGCCGCAAGTCGTTCTACCGTCGCGTCGACGTGGTCGTGGTTGTGGTCGTCGATGCTGTGCAGACTACGACCTCCGTTCCGCGGTCCTCGCGGTTCCCGTTCTCACCGGAAATGCAGGCCGTCCGCGATATTGCGGAGAAATAAATTGGCCGAGCCGCGCCGTTTTCGCATGCGGAAATCTTTTTCGCGCTGACGTGCTGCTCTATCCAGACTTATAGCGAGTTCGCAGATAATCCTGTGGATTAGTGATGGGCACGGCTGAAAACTATCGACTAAATCGATAGTAATCAACTTCTATTTTCAGTCCATTAATTATTTAAATTATCAATTAAATTTGACGGCGGGAGTTTTGAATACATTTTATAAGATTTACTTATAAAATAATGTCGAATAATCGAATAATTCGCACAATAAGCATGTGTATGTATAAATAACAATTATTTATATATATATATATATATATATATATATATATATATATATATATAACAACGAATGTAGACCGACGAAAAAATAAAATAGAATTGTCTGCGAAGAGAAACAGCTGAAAATGCAGTTCCTATTTTAAACCGTCAAAGTCTAGAGTTCAGTCTAGCGCAAACTGAGAAGTCTCTAAGCTTCCCTCGTTCTTCCAGGGGGTTGGGAAGGAGTCGTCGACTTTTCCTTCGTCCCGAGACACCGGGTTGAGAATAAGTAACAACGGCGATTAACACGGTCGCTTGCGAGCATGCATATTACTCGGGTGCACGCGGACTCGCCTAGATACTTCCGACTGAACATTTTTCCTTAATCTTTGCGTGGATTATCGGACGCAGCAGCTGCACCGTGAGACTGTAAACCGGAAATTGTGTGCTCGTGTAATTATTCGCGGGTCTCTGCAGACTGTTTTACCTCGGTATATACTGCTTGCTAAAAAGAGTGGGATTCTGTTATTGGGACGAGAATGTCCCTGTTTGTTCAGCGAATGGGCCAACACCTTTTTTTACGTTATGCGTGGTGTTCCAGCTAACTTGACCACCTTAAATATCTCGCTTAGTTTTAGTAATAGAAAAAAACGTAACAGGACAATTTTAACCTAACCGAAGGTGCAATATAATGATTGGGAAAAAACTTCTTTCAAGGTCAGTGTTCCTAGATATCAAGGGCATTAATTTCTTTTAATGGAACTATATGTTTCTTTTATCGCGATGTGATAGTAGGGATGAAGTGCTCTTAAAGGTAATACAATACAATGATCTTAGAGAACAGTGTATTATCAGTCATTAATTTACTACACTAATTGGTTTCGTGGAACACATTCTATTTTACGCCCGAACGAATTTATGATCCGACCCGCTATATCAGTGTCTTGAATTGTCGTCGAGTGAATGAAAAGGGTTGCATGAAAAGGACCGCTTCCCAGCGATAATTCCCGTAAGAAAGCGAAGCGTCTCGGCTCGATTCGACCGGAAACGAGAAAAAATCGAGAGAAAAGAGACAAATCGCGGTGCAACGGGTTAACCTGGCATGCACTGCGAATGAACATCCCCCCTGCAATTACGGGTTGTATCGCGTAGCAGTCCGCAGGAAAAACCGCGTTACTTACGGGATTAACCGATACCGTTCCGTTCATTCAGCCCGATAAAATCGGAAATACACGATCGCGTCCGCGCCGGGGGATACGGTCGGGGCTTAACAAAAGCGTCCGAGGGGTGTACATTTCGAAAGATTAACAACAAAGAGGTCCTTTGTCAGAAGTCTCCCGGTTAAACGGGTATTTTTCCTTTCTTTCTCCCGCGCCGCTTCCTTCTCCCTTCTTCGCTAATTCCACAGCGAAATTCAAATCGAAAGACGTACTCCCTTGGATCAGATTCCAAAGTGATTCTAATTTTAAATATTTCCTTATGTCGATCGTAAATGGTTACTAACAAACTCTGATGATTTCAGCGCACTGGTTCGATCAATGGTTAATTAAACGCTATTTACAAAATATCATAAAATCCTTTTTCAAAGTTTAGATCTTACTTTAGATAAATCTCAAGAAAATTAGAAAAATTGCGTCTGTAAATTAACAATTCATATTATGTTTGTACTGTGAGAATTTTAAACTACTGTTACCTACTTGCTCAGTGTAAAATAAAACATAATTTTTAATTATAACTTTAATGGCAATTTATCTTTTATAGCTGGGAAACAACTTTTTAGATAGTGTGGTACTTTGGAAATCGTGAATAACATTTGATATAAGACTGACTGGGTTGATTCTAATTTTATTTGATCCTTAACCCATTGCGATACGATATATTTTATGGCTAATTGGAATTAGATCAGCGGGAATTCTCTCAAAAGAAATGATCAACTCGTTACGTAATTTACGTGATCTAGATTACGGCTTTGAATCCGATTGAACGCATTTATTAGATCGTCAACAGTCCTTGTTTTCACGTGCCACGTTACTTTGTGTTCCGAATGGAGTATACACGGCGGAGCACGCGAAGCGAATAATTAGACAGAATCGGAGAAAATGTTTTGTGTGATGAGTGAGAGGATGTTTCATAGCTCGGTGCTCGATGCTTTGGAAACTAGCACGAATACTTCTCTGTACGAGTCTCGATCGATCCGATATCAGTTCTCCGCCTCGTTGTCAGATCACTCGACTGTTCCCGGGGTTAATTAGCGACTACGCCAACTATATGGGTTCATTTAGTCCTTGTGTACTGTTCAAGTAGGAATAGCTAGTTTGCAGAACTACACGGTAGGATGACCGATTCTATCTACGAGGTGGGCGGCTAAAGGCGCGTTAACACTGACGAAATGTGTGTAGCGACTGTGGCTACATTCAGTTTCCAGATATACTCAAAAATATTATGTACCTTGTCATTTTGTCTTTAACAAAATAGAAAATGTTCAATCAATAGTTTGCTTTCAACGAAGAAGGGTCTAAGAATTGAGTTTTACAAATTTATCACTGATAATAATTTGTTTATAATTTTATAATAGTTATAAATAAATTAAAAATAACGAACTTCACCTTTACACATTTATTGGAGGATCTAGAACTAAGTTCACTCGATTTCTCCCAAAAATCCACCGACAACGCGAAATACTCGAACAAAAACACAGTGCTGATTTTATTTTCCAGTCGAATAATAAACATTGAGGATTATTACGCAGCGAAACATTTCTCAGACGACGGACACGATCGGAATAAACTAATATAGACGCACCAGCAGAAAAATGAGGCTGCGGCGACGTCAGCCAGGACAAAATGAGCCGAGGCTGTTCTTTCAGAGCGTCGCGTTTGATTGATCATAGCAGTCACCCACGCGAAACTTCGCACACTCTATCTTCCAGCGAGTGTTGAACTTCGGATGAAGCGTGAAGAAGTTACACTAGCGAGACGAGTGGCTTGGATGTCTTTCCTATTGCCAAACATTTGCGAAGTCTGGTGAACACGGGACTAAACCGTGATAACGTCACTGTGTACAGTCGTCTGCTTCCAGCTGAGTTCTCGAAGTAACATGCAAATATATCGAGCCTTTCTCGTATGAGTATTATTTTATAATTCACGAAAAAATTACAGAAAAGCGTGCCGGTGAAAGCATAGTGGATTTTATGCGTTTATAACAAAAATGAAAGTGCGAAGAATCTCCGAAAACGTATACAATGAGTGTACAAAGTGTTCGTACACCTTTTAAAATAGAATAACTTTTTTATAATTGTAACAAACGACTTGATTTTTGTGAAAATCGTAGACGATTTCTGAAGATTTTTTATCAGTTTCTGCCTAAAAGCCACAGAATCGTACATCTTTCGACGCGAGTCGTTTTTTCCTGCGTCGAAAGATTTCGATGAATTTTTCAGTACGTGTACAACTACCATAGATCTATAAAACATAAATTCTAAATTTTCATTACGTGCCCAAATAAAAAAGTTTAAAAAATGCCTCTTTTATTTTTGCATGTGACCTAGTAAATAATAATTTTTTGGAAAATCTTCTTCGCACATTCTTTCATAAATCAATGCTTCCAATTAATTATAAAAAATCAGATCGTTTGGTACAATTATAAAAAAGTTATTCCATTTTAAAAAGTGTAGGTACACTTTGTACACTCACTGTAGTTGACTTGTATCGTTCTTAGAAATTCGCTGGGTAATAAAAAGGGGTTAGAAGTGTGGATAACGCAATGATACAGTCTGCAACAGCCTAATAACCCGAGCGTCGGCGCTTCGTTTCGTTTAGGATGCAATCGCGGACCGTTGCAACTGCAAATTTTCCCACGGGGGAATTTCTCTCGCAGTATATTCGATACGTAAAAGGAATCGAAGAAGAAGAAGAAGAAGTAGGAGCAAAAAAGGGAGAGGAGCGGAGATCTTCCCTTCAGGAAGAAGAGTCAACTCGCGAGAAGTGGAAAGCACCTCGCGAGTGCATCATCGCGCTTGCATTGAGAATCAACTCGGAGGAAGTTCGAGAATATTTCCTCCGTCGTGTCGTTCCATCTTCCCTCAAAGGCCAGCCACACCCTGTCCCGTTCTCGTCCCTTGCAATTTGCTCTGCCACCCCCTACCGGTCCGACGTGGTCCTCTTTTTTCCCTCTCCCTCTCTTCTCACTCTCTCTCTCCTAGACGCGCCACTTTGCGCGACGCGTGTCAGGTGCAAATTGCATCAGCCAGAAATGCATCCCTCGGCTCCCCGAAAAATCGTTTTGATCAAGACAAGAACGGCTGTGAGGCGGACCGGTGCGAACATTATTCGACAAGATTACGCTGTTCAATCAATTTTTATCTCCTCCGATTCCTGACCTCCGCTGCCAATTTCCTTAAAAATTCGGCACAGTGAATCTTGAAACCTTCGGGAACTCCGCACCAGACTCTACAAAAATTTCCCAAATTTGCGAGCAGCTTGATGCAACTTCACAGACTTGTTCATGATATTTTCTAGGTCTCTAACTCACAGATTACAGTCTTCGTTCATAGAGAAATGATTTTTCTAAGCAGCATTGCAACGAGCATTTTTAAAATCATTGAATACTTCCACTATATTGTAATTAATTTACTCGCGTTTGTGATAAATTCATGAAATAGTCGCCAGGCCAGTCCGAAGCGGAAATGCTACACCGGACCAGAGGTGGCAGCAGCGTTTCTTTAATTTTAGGAAATTGCATCAGGCTTTTCCGCAACGAAGCAACCTAATACATTTCAGGCTCGCAACTTTGTGCGCGCTCGCGGTATTTTTACAGCAGCGCTGCCGTCTAAATTGCACGCAATAATGGCCAGCTGCCATAGTCTTTCCCTTAATGAACAATCTAAATCAACTGTCAAGCCGGCTGGT
The DNA here is from genome assembly GCA_963971365.1 of Lasioglossum villosulum. Lineage (NCBI taxonomy): Eukaryota > Metazoa > Arthropoda > Insecta > Hymenoptera > Halictidae > Lasioglossum > Lasioglossum villosulum. Next base: position 3,402,121 of record OZ020495.1, read on the forward strand.
ATAATAACACCGCGTTTCCGAAGATTTATTCGCTGCCATTAATCGGCGGGTTTGCGTTGCAAACGGATGAAACTCCATACGGGAATGTTTATTCGGGAGCTGCACGCGAATTTTCACTTTCGTTTGGTGCGCGGTGTTAACGAGTGTTACACTCGCGTTGCACGGATCCTCCTGGCAATAAAAATCGCGCTGTTCGTTTCGAGTAAATTATTCGTCGACGCGTTAACGTTCGACGGACATGTAACTCAGAGAAAATACATCGGCGTGCAAAATTAACGGAGTGGTAAATTTTCGTTTGAAATGTTCCTCCATATTCGAACTGTTATAACTTCGTGAGAAAACCGCGTCAAAGAAAACCTGCATCAATTTTATAGAGGAGCTCTTCACGGAGCTCCGAGCACGAGTACGGAGAGGAATGATCGCGACTCGAAGCTCTAATAGAATATGAATAGAAAAACTTTCGTGTTCAATTTTTCTAAAAGCCTCGAAACTCCTAGAAGTTCTAGAGCCGGTAACAGTTGATAAAATTGGTCCGAATTAAGTCTAGACTTGTACAAATTGAATTAATTAAGTTGAAGAAGTAGTAAATAGGTTTATTGTATGCCTTTCGGCCTTAAGTGTGTAGTTATATTAATATTTACAAGTTGTCTTTCTTCTTCTTCCTTTCTTCCATTGTACTCTTCATCCACTCTGTGCTCTCTTTGTCTCCTTTCAAGATTCCTCTCGTTTCTTGATTTACTCTTTCCAACTCTTTGCACTCTTTTACCTTATGGTTTAGTGTCTCTGATTTCTCTTCACATAATCTGATGCTCCCTGATTTCTCTATATTGTTTGTTGCATCTGCTTCCAATTATTTTGTCATACCGCCATTGTAACTGTCCGGCTCTATCCATTTGTATCAGGGCTTCCTCGTACTTTTTGCCTTCTCTTCTTTCCGATTCCATTATTTCCATGTCTATTCCTTTGTCAATATAGTATGCATCTCTTATTTTTTCTCATTTTGACTTCCTCGTTTCTTGTTTCCTGTCAATCTCTTTCCAACATTCCCTTAAAATTGTGTTGCTGCTGTGACTTTTTACTTTCTCTTCGTATCTTATTGCCCTTCTTCCCGCTTCTATTCTTATTTTGTCCGTTTTTGTTTCTTCCAATATTAAATATACGGGTGTATTCAAATCTAGTCCTAGGGTCAACGTATATATTTCTCTTGTAACTTTTCTATTTTCTCCTTCTCCGTCCATCACCATATGTCTGAAGCGTACAGTAAAGTACTTTTGACTGTTAAAAATTTTCATTAGTCTCTGGTAGCTGTTTCTAAACTTTCTTCGACCTATTCCCCATACTTGTGTCATCGCTATTCTTGCTTTCTTCGTTGTTTTTCTTACATGTGCTTCACTACTACTGTTTTTTCTGGAAATTAAGTTGAAATACTTCAAGTGAATTTAATTTGGATTGAGTCCAGACACTTGGCTCGTTATCATAATCTCGTGTGAACCCGACAGCATACTTCTACAGCCCGATTGTTAAGATTTTCCGTACCGAAAGAAGATTACTTTTCGGCGTCGCCGAGTAAAAAATCGTTGGAAACCATTGTTAAACATTCCTAGTTCTCCCCGAGTTCCCATCGGTTGGTTAAACCTGGTCCGGCGTTTCACTCGTAAAAGATTTATTAACGACCTAATTTGCCGAGACTTCGGAGCCGCATTAACATCAGCCACCATGTTAATCCGAGCTTTATTATTCTCCATCTTGGTAGCACCGAGGGTCCCAGCGTTTCTTCCGCGGTTTTTCGCGGTCGGTCGCGCGGCTAAGTACAACCATAATCCGGCAGTTTTTATCACGGACGTTTCATTAAACAGTAGCACGAGACGTTCAAGGGAGAAAGGAGTCGCGGTGTTACGTCCGCTAATCCCGTATCCACTCCGGTGGCTCGATAGGCGGACAAGGCGCCGACTATACCCGCGTTTATGCATATTTATGCGAATCCGCCCGCTCCTTTAACGTCGTTCCGGCTTCTCGAGATTCATAGGGTATCAGTCTTCCAGCGAGTCCGCTTTTCAACAGGCATCTCGTCGCTCTCGTAACCAAGAATGGATGTTCACAGTACATTCGCTTGAGTTAGCGAATTTCCCTTTCCTCGCTGAAGAAAACCGATTTATTTTTGCAGAATTTCCTAGTCTAATCCTGTAGGCGTGTCTCTGTAAAACCTCAACGCTTTGTTCACCAGAATCCCACCGACAGGATTGTTAATAATTGAGCCGTAGCTAAAGGAAGCTCGAATACTACGAAGTACGTATGATACAATGATTTTGGCAGAGTAAGACATTGTTACGAGCCGAGATTTGGCAGCTAGCGGAAACCGAGGATTCCAATCAATCCGCTGTAGCCGCGCTCTGATTGGTCCATGTTTTTCGATAATAACTCCTAAACAAAGCCGCGGACACCATTTTTTTAAAGGAAAATGTTGCTTCAAATGATTCAGGGAACCTTCCATTTCCGGGAGTTACACTTATTTTGGGACACCCTGTATAGTCCCCAAAATCGGTCTAGACAAGAGTGGGGACTATTGATGTAACAGGGTTCCCGGAAACGATGCATTTTGATGCATCGTCTCTGAGTGCCCAATCTTAATGAGTGACCTAATCTGAATGATTGCCCTGTTCCGAATAGATCGTCTGTTTCGATGCGTATCTCCAGAAGGGCCAAAGGTTACCAACGGTCGCTGCCGCATACAACGTGTACCACTGAACACTATAACCGAATATTTGATTGATTTGAAAGTTCTTTGCCTGCCTGGGTAGCGGCCGCGTGTTGTTGCCACAAAGGTGGTTCGGAACCCACCGTAATAAAAAGGTAGGTCCAGTTGAAATAGGCTGAAATTTGGCGATAGAGAGAGTGGAAAGAGGAGGGAGATTGGTAAATGGATCTGAAACCCTGAGAGGACCAAATATCATATACATACATAATAAATAAAAGTAGTAATAAGTAATAAATGAAATAAATAAGAACTAATTGTGATGCTGTATTTTCAAGAAACTTAGAACGTATTAAATAACAAACGTTTGTGTCATACTTTAGCTAATCAATTGTCACAATGATAGAAATTGATAATTCTGCGGAAAATGATAATTACTTGTGATTTAATACGTTTTAAACTGTTTGAAGATACAGCGTCAATTGTTGTATTATTTATTTTATTTATTACTTATTATTATCTCTCGCTTTTAATAAGAAAATACTAATAATGTATCTGTATCTACACCTAATAAGCAATAAGTCTCACTTGTGCCGCGCGTGGACTCCACGATTTTTTTATTAAGTGGTTCGATATCAATGGATCGTGGAAACTAATGGACAGCGGATTTAATTCTCGCCGAGGCTACTGAACAAGGGATTAATTATCGGCTGGGTACTCGGCTGGCGATAAAGATAGCGGTGGTTAGACAGCGACGAGACGGGTTAGAGAACATCATCGCCGGAACAAGAATATTAACCGCACCACGCGTCTCCGTCTCGTATCCGCCGCGATCGTCGCGCCAAGGGCGCGTATAATTATCACTAATTGCAGGCCTCCGCGAGCGTCTCGCTAAACCGAGCCGAGCTTTCGCTTTCTCCCACTGCTAATAATCATGAATTACAAGTAATAAATTAAAGCTCGGCTTAATTACGGGCTCGCGTGTCATAGCACCGCCCTTCTACCCCCAATAGGTATGTCCTCCTCCCGCGTAACAATTTCGCGTGCTCGAGCACCGTGTGCCCCGCCGCGGCGCGGCGTCGAAGAAAAGAGGGGGCTAGACGTGCGTAAAATCATGGTCGTAAGCCGGCGACTGCTGGCGCCTGGCAAAACGCAGTATAATAAGGAGTATTAACAGGTCTGCTATTACTTGGAGGGGTTCCGAGAAGTCCGGGTGGTCTGGAAGGACTGGCAGAGGATTTCCAAAAGAAATAGTGGATCTTAAGGAACTCGCAATACGATTTCGAGAGAGCCAAGGCTCTAGACTATACTGGCAAAAATTATAGAGAACTCATTGTATCCCGTTGGATGTTAGGGAACTTATAAAACGATATCAAGAGCTCAAAGAGCCCCTAAGGCAACCTAACAAGGATGCCAAAGGATTCATTGGATCCTAAACGTCCCTCGGAGGAATTTCAACTCTCGAGGAGCTGTAAAGGATCCTAACAAGGATTCCAATTAGTTAGGAAGACCTCCGAGGGCACACAGAGGATTTGAAACAAGAGACCCAATAGATTCTAAAGAGATCTTTAGAGAATTTTAAGAGTCCAAAGGGATAAGCGAGTCTTACGGGAAGCTCTAAAAGATGCTAACAAGGACTCCAACTAATCCGGTATCCTCTAGAAGATACATTATCCAAACGATTCGAAAAAATCCAATGGACGTGGGAGAACGTTTCGAAATGTTTTTCATTTTCGAAAATGCTCGCTACGTTTCAGAGAATTTTTCGACCACCCTGTACAAAGCGTATTCGTTTAAATAACCGACAAGTAATCGTGTGAAATCACGTGCCCGTTACCTCGCACCCCCAAAATTCCGAGACACTTGAATTTCAAGGACCGTTGAGAGTCAGACGAGCGTTGCTATGACGCTTCACGCTGAAAATCGTTTCCAGAATCTAATGGCGAAGTATCTGTGTTCCCTGCCGGAACAAACTGCGCCCTTCGCGGCGTAACCTTCGAATACTTTAATTAAACATCGTGAATTCTGGCTTTTCAAGTTGAACAGTGCTCCCTCGTTGAATCCGTGTCTCCCTATGTACCGCCGAATACTCCGACTGGATAGCATTCGATTTTATTAAACGCGGAGGAATTCGTCCTTCGGATAACGTCTCTTCCTACCACGGGATGTAGAAAATACTCGACGAAATTCGGAAGAAGGATCGATGACGTTTCAACGATAATTTAACCAGCTATAATTACAAGGCATTCAAAATGAAATTCGTTGCGATTCCTTTCGAGATCTGTTACCGAATCAGCCAATTCGCCAATTATTTTCTCCGTGCATCGATAGCACGAGCTCGTTTCTCAGCAGGGGAAGCCGCTGTTCGCAAATTCGTCTGGTACAAGTGTAACATCGCCGCGAGGATATCTACAGACAGATTAAACGCAGTGATTTCGACGGGTTCCGGTGAATCTTTAACGAGGGTTCTATTCCCGAAGACGATCTCGTCGGATCACGGTAAATACCAGCCAGGATTTCTCGACGTGTTCGTACAGTGTGCAACGACCTCGTATAAAACCGAGCGAATCGCTGCAATAATTTCCTTTCACCTCCAACAATTCGTAAAAGCTGCAAAAACATACGGAATACGTACGATCTTCACCAGCGTGCATGCTCTTTGGTGCATGCGAGTGGTACGATCAACGATTTCTCAGACGTCGTCCCTTCTGCGATGATTCGTCCTTTCTACAACGATCTGTCCTCTCTACTGTGAATGTTAATGATCGCCAGTTCATCAAGCGGACAATGTAAATAATTTTTCAATGGCTCATTAAACGAGGCGCATCCGAACAAACCCGATTCGAAGTTCGCGCGCGTCGCCTCTGTTCGGGCGACATGAATATTATAAGATAATGAATTATTTAGCGAACGCTTCTCTCGTAATGCCCCGTAATGCATTCAGCGATGAATATTTCAGCGAATCGGGCCGCCGGTAAATGTTTTTGCATGAACAATCGGCGAACACTTTGTTTAACGGTAATATCGCGCGCCGTGATCCGCGTTAAACATTCCCGGCGATATCGTTCCTCGGGCACCGGAGGACGACGGGAAACAAATAACTCGGTAACAATATTTCTGCTTCACGAGCGCCGCCATTGTCGTAGAAATATTCCAGAATAAATATAACGACAATAACGCAAGCGCGTTCGCGCGACCCAAAACTGATATCGCGAACGTCGGCGAGTATCCTTCGACGAGTAATAAAGTTTTTCACGATTCTTCTTCTTAAATCCCGTCTCTCGCGCCATTCAATTATACTTATGCTCTTTCAGTGAAGGGGAGCTTGCGGAGCTTGATATACTTGGCGCTCTAGTGCGAAACCAATAAAGATACAAAATAAATGGATTTATGTCGATCGTAAATGTTTTTAGATAACAGGAATAATATTCTCAGCGCACAGGTTCGATCAAATACTACACTAATATAGCAAATTTTTGTAGTAAACTCACGTTAGATTCGGGTTTGAATAATTTATTGTCGTTTAAGACCACGATTGCTATTAAAAATGTTTAATTATTATTAAATTATTTATTATTAAAAATTATTCAAACCCGAATCTAACGTGAGTTTACTACAAAAATTTGCTATATTAGTGTAGAATTTGATCGAACCTGTCCGCTGAGAATATTATTTCTGTTATCTAAAGACACAAAATGATATGAAAATATTTCAAATTGAAAGAATTTCATTACAGACTACATATTTTCCATACATCTAATGAAACAGCTTCGAAGCATATTAATAAAACAGGGACGTTTATGGAAGTTCAATGTGCAGGTGAACGAAGGGTTAAATTAAAATTTTCCTGTTCGGTCTTTCGCGATAATTGTGCTCTCTAATTGACGACAATCAAGGGGAGCGTATATTTTCGGAATATGGAAAATTGGACAACTTTATGTTACCGATCAAGTTCAAATTTTCTGTTCTTTTATTATAAGGAGTAACATGTATTTTAGCGATAGACTTTTTTCAAATTTAGCCTACTGTCGGATTGCCAGCATCAATACAGTTGGAACAGAAAAATATTTTTTTTTAATTTTACATTAAATCATTAAATTTAATTAGAGGACGCTATCGAATGAATATTTTAGACATACAGTAATAATTGTACCTTTTGAAGTTAACAAGGTTACTGTGGTATTCATATAAATTCAATGTTCGAGTGATCGAACGTCCTCTATCGTACATTTTATTGCCGTGGATCACAATTATGCTGCTCTCTCAAATCCACGTCAAAGTTTAAATCGTTATTACATCATATTAAAGAAAGTTATTCAATCATTGTATGCAATAATGATAGTACCATTTAATAAATTGATATAATGAGAATGTTTATGTATATTGAAGACCCACCTGACTGAATGTTTAAATGAAAATTTAGTCCTTTGTTGTCCATTTCATTATGCTACGGATCAAAATTATTCAGCTCTCGAATTTACATCAAAGTTTAAACGGTTATTAAATTATAATGAAGGGTATTATATTAAAATATATGAAAATTCATATGCTCTACATCCTTAGTTGTTGCGTAAACGAAAATCCTTCCCTAATTTTCTTCTATTACCGATTTTCACCATTTTTATCCACTTGCAGCTCGGTTTCGATGAAATTTCCAGTATGCGTATAACTACCACAGATCCACAAAACATGAGTTTTAAATTTCCACTACGGGTCCAAATAAAAAGGTTTTAAAAAATGCCTTTTTCATTTTTACAGAAAATCTTTCTTGCAGATCATTTAGTAAACGATTGCTTCTAATTGATGACAAAAAATCAGGTCATTTGGTACAATTATAAAAAAGTTATTCCATTTTAAAAAGTGTAAAAACACTTTGTACATCCACTGTATGTATAACGAGTGCAAGAGAATAAGAAAAATGGCGCCGCGTCGGTCGAGTTTCCGTAATCAGATAGGAAGAAATATGTGCAACGGTTTCCGGATGCATCGGTGTGCATGGTCGCGGTCGGCCGCGTTAATTCAATTATGGTGGGACATAATTTTTCGCGTCGTCCCACCTTTCCGTGATAGAGGCCGATGTAAATGTTCGGCTCCGATCTTCCTTACGGCTGGGGCGAATGTATTGCCGGGTCGAGGTAATTGAATGCTCGTTGCTGCATCTGATTATGGTGGCACGTACAGTGAGCGGCCTCGGACTCCGTTGCACCGAGGACGAGGACGTGTATACGTCACCGGGCCGACGTGCATACACGTCGGCCCGACGTTGGATGGCCCGCAGCAAGATCCGATTAACCGTTCATTGTCTCCAGCGGCCCGCTGCCGGAAATGAACGTGCCCCCCATACCCCAGACAACCACCTCGGCCCTTCGCCGATTGGAATGTAACACGAATTTCTTGTCGCGATCGATGCACGACCAACACCCAAAGAATGCACTTCGAGAGCCGCTGCACCGGACCCCCCGCAACCTGCAATGTCTTCAGGGTCGGTAACCTGAAGGGTGAATCCCTTTGATGGTCAACCTTCTTCTCGAGGAATTATTACAGGAGTGTTAGGTGTTTCAGAGGATAGGGTACCCACGTGACATTACTAGAATCTAATCAGATTTTAGGCCAAAACAGGGGTTTACGGGAACACCTCGCGTCCTCATACGATTATATTTTGAGCCGAGTGAGGGCTCATTCTGAAGAGGAAGATTAAACGAAGCGCACGTGGGTCCAACTTTGGTTACATTATGTTTATATCTAGTAACGCGAGTGTCCAAACTAGGGAAAACAAACGAAGAAAACTTCCGGAGATGTATTTTTCGATCGCAAAAAGATTTTTCTTGGTAATTTAGAGACCCACGCGTGCTTCATTTAACTTTCCTCTTTAGAAGAAGCCCTCGCTCAGCTCTAAATATAATCGTACGAGGACGCGAGGTGTGTTCCCGTGATTTCCTTCAATTTTTCCCTAGATTCCGTTCACGAACGGAGAGTAGAAGCGATTTTAATTTAGCTAGTTAGACCAGATGGCGCCTAGTCAGGAGAACTGTCAGCGGAGATTCGTAAGAACAAAATAGTAAAGGGCTTGAAGTCATTCGGATCCATTAATAGCAATAAAGATATTGATGAAAAGAAAAAAACTTGTAACGATAGTGAATATTTTACAATATTCATTATACCAGTGACTAAGGTGTGTATGGTTGACGATGTCCTGTCGAATGCAAGAATCTTCGAATATAGCCTCGTCAAGAACAGGATAATCTAGAAACGTAACGAGGGATACGTAGGAATTTCATTGTTGATCAATTTCAATGAATTCGCAACTATTAATCTTTCCACTCCATTGATTTTACACGATCGAATGAATTGAACACCGAGTCGAAAATTGATTTAGCTAGCTGGGAGAATAAACAACCGCTATTTCGGTACGTCCAAACAGAAAATTGTTGTTAGCAAATAGTAAAATATCCCGTACTCTTTTTTTCTATTGATTGCAACGTGCCGCGTGTATGGGGAAAAAACACATGTGAAGTTGACACAAGGGACAGATGGGGGTTGCAGCCCTGATTCTACGCGAGATGGTGGATCCGGGTGCAATTTTTCACAATATGATGAATTGCAGCTAACACCTGGAGCTGTTGGTAAAAGCTTCGGTACGTATATTCAATCTTTCTACTCGTTTCTCTGCCTTGCAATAATTTATTTCGAACTAAACAACGCTACCTCATCGATGGCTTAAGCTATCGAACGATTAAAGAAAAATAGAATACGTAATAAAAATGTCTAAACGAAGACAATATGTCAGGATTAGGGTGCACTGTCAGCGTGCGTTTCTGGTGTGTCGTAGGGGTGTTCGGTGAAAATAATTCGTTGAGCTGGTTCGAAGGGGGAAAGAATTGGACTTATCGAGTCAATGAATCACGCATCTGTCACCGAAAGTGTGAATCAGTTAGGAGATCACCTGGGGTAGCTGGGGATAGTAATTGGGAGCCATCTGGACTCGCCTAATGGGCTCTGATGAACGTCCACGTCCAGTTAACAATAATGAATATTCGATAACGAAGAAGCTGGAAAATTCTGAAGAAAAATAAATATGTAAAGACAGGATAAGGCAAGCAAGAAAAATGTTGTTGTCATAGTGGCAATCGATGGCGCCACGCGACAACGTAATCGGTGGAGGATGCATTGGAAAGACAAAATGGCGACGTCGAGAAGGTAAACGGCCGGCGGCGACGACGGGAGAATTTTCGTTCGCTGGTCTCGCGGTCCATTAAATTTCAAGGAAGCTTCTTCCGGTCGCAGCACGCGCTAAATGAAAATTTCTACCCTCAAACCCGTAAACGCTCGACGATCGCACGCGCCGGGAATTATCGTGGCGAGGTTACATTGTTTACCCCGCATGAAAATTCATTCGCAAGAAATGCATCGGCCGTGCACCATGCTTGTGGTTTATGAATATTTCCGGCTTGCCAGTCCTCCTCTTCCTCCTTTCTCTCTCTCTCTCTCTCTCTGTCCCGAGGTGAGATATTCATTTTCCGCGAAAGAGTAACCATGTCCTGAATAATGCTCCTTGAGATCGCAATTAATGGACGTCCACTAACAATTGCAACGTTCTCGAAAGCGCGCGTTTCGTAAAATTCCTGTGAATCGACAATTATTTTATGTAACGAGCGACGAACAGATGGAATAGAGCCGAATGAAAATTCCGATTCACTTTTATCATTTTTCTGCACGTTTTCGGAAGCTATGGAGCTCGCGAGACAAACGTTTAACTTTGCAAACTGCACTGGAACGCGTAGCTTTGCGAAACGATGCGGCAGGCACTAATGAGTGGGATTTTATGCATTTATGGTAAAGATGGGTGAAGCGCAAAGTTGGAGAGGATTAAAAGAATTTTAGAACACTGATATTTCAAAGACGACTTATTACAATTTTTCGGAGAAGAAATATATTTGTATGTTACGAATATTTAACTTCGAATATTTTTTAAATATAATCTTGCCACGCGTTTTCCTAGTTCTTTTTAATTATTGTTGCTATTATCTGTTAACGTATCAAGCATCAGGTGTATTTTATAGCGAATTAAAGTGTTAAAATTGGCACTCGAGTGTGCTTCGCGAAGATTAATAACCAAGAAAAGATTTTGCGAACTCGTCCTTATCGACACGGCTCGAGGCACCGTAAAATTACGAGCTTCGTTATTTTAATCAGCTCACTATTTATTAATCGAAGATGCAGCTCGGGGACCATTAAATTTTACGAGTTAACATTTTACGAGAAGCAAGATGGGTCCAAGTTCTCATGGATCTCCCATCACGATGATAACGATTGCGATCGAAAATTTATACCGTGCAACATGCGAGCCAATGCGTATCATAATTAACTTCGAGGAATAGCTACAAGCGAACGTCACAAGAATATTTCCAACGATTCCTCGGGCATCGACGCTGAAAATAGGCACCGAACGTTACGCGGAACAAGCAGAATCACAAGCAAACTTATTTAGCAGGTAGTATACATTCATACATGCTCGTAAACTTTTTTCCAAACGCAGGGCAGTTGATGAGATCGTTACAACCATACGGGAACAAGTTCATTAAACTTTGTCAGTAGTTCAACGCGGAAAATAACTTTCATAGCGAACGAAATAAAACCTGGGAAATGCTCTGTTTGTCTGTCTCCGGAATGGAAAATCTTTCATAAATATTCGGATGAATAATCAATGACAACTGGGAGCGTCCATTTTCTCTGGATGATAGTCATATCTGGATCATAGTCACATCATGATTTTAAGACTGTTACAGTTTTTATACGTTTCCGGAACGTCTCGATACACAATTTCCACCCCCAATTTAGGGGCTGCTTTTCTCCTGACGAAACAAACGTTTCCCAATTACGAAGGCTGTATAAAATAGATGCTTCTCGCGGGATTACCAATTAAAGTTTGATTTTTGAAATGGCTGGAAGTTGAAAAAAAGAGATGTGCTTCCTCTGAGCGAGGCAACGGGACGAGAAATTGCCGGAGCACTTCCGCCGGGGTAACTGGGTGTAAAGCGTAATTCATAAGTATCATGGAAACGTCGTTAATGCGACCAGTAAAAATTTAACGGCTCCCATTATCGTAAAAAATGTGACTGGCCTCGAATGACCAGTGCCCGCGAGAAAGTCATCCTCCGGACACCCTCCTCCTGGCTGGCAATTAGCTTCTGAATTATTATGCCGTAACGCAGCTGCAATTCCACGGGAATCGCCTATGTAATCCAGCAACTGCAGGCGGCTACGGGATTCCCCATTCGAGCCGTTCCTGTTTCTTTTCTATCTGCAACCCCGGCGCGGCGCGAAGGATAACGAAAACCGGGAATTAATTAAACGGAGTACATCGGCCCGCGGTGCATTCGCGTGAATTATCTTCCGCTTCTCTCTTTTTCTTCGTATCTTGTTGCAGCGTCGCGACGAAGACGCGTTACCATGGGGAATTGTCTCGCGCTAAGCTCCGTTTTATACAGGGCGCACCAAATTTTCTTTTATTTATATCGTCGTTCTTTTTTATGCTCCGCGCAATCGTTGGTTTGCAGTATTAAAGCGGAAAACTGGATTTGTCCAGACACCGAATAAATTATTTTAATATATTAAAAAAATATATCGGCACGCGTGCTCACTTTTATCGATCAATTTTCATTAACGACCACCTCTTCCTCGTTCTTTCGCTCTCGTATCGATGTCGTGCGAAATTAAATAAAATTTGATTTTATATTTATCATAAAAGAATAGTGCAGCAGTATTTTATAAAGCAACAAACTCGATGCAACGGTCTCGCAAAAAGAGGCGAATCGCGAGCAGTATTTGCCGTTCGGATTAAAAAGCCAACGTTAATAATTCCTGGTTAACCCGGCGCAATTAAAATCTTGGTAGGACGGTGGATCGCGGTGGAACTAACGAAAGAGAAATTTCCTAATATATTTTAGTGGTGCCGAAATTAAAAAACCGCTCGGGCCGAGCGTACCGGAAGGATATTACAAAAACAAAACGGAAAAAGGAAAGAAGAAAAATATACAGGCGCAACAGGGAGAGAACCCCGCGGAAGCAAACAAGAGAGCAAGGGTGGAAAGGTGTGCAGAGGGGGGAGGAAGAGGAGAGTATACACACCAACGGTGCTCTCTCCTTCGTTATAACACCGCTATTGCACCAGGATTAATTAAAATCCGTGGAAATCCCCTTGAGACTGATACGTCTGCTTTACGCGGGAAATTCGATGCGAAATCTTCGTTCTAATGAACTAACCATCATCGACCAGATAAGGTGCAACGCGGTGCAATGCTACCGAACTACGTCATCGACAGCTATTTACTGTCTCACGCATGATTATTCATGTTACGCAGACCTCCTACGAATATCCCCGGCTTTACCTTCAATTTGATTTATCCTCGCTCAAACCGCGGCTCAGATAATTTATCGATTTGCAGACTGGCTTTGGATGCTTTCCCTGAATTGTAAATCCCTTCTAAAATGAGCTTAATAACTTCCACGTTTGAAGTCTTTCGAATTTTTATATTTCTAGTTCTAGAAATATGTTGTACCTTTTCGGTCACTGAACAAATGTATGTCAGGCAAAATGTAAAATGGAGTAATGTTCGTTTTTCCGTAACTCCTTAATTATTTTTTCTTTTGCTTTCCATGTTGTCACAGCAAATATGTGGTTTTTTCTTTCTTTTTTCCGTTTTTTCTACAAGACTGTGTCGCAATATTTCTTCAACTTTTATTATATTTATATTATTTTCCAGTCGCAAAACGTCTCTCTTAAAAATGATCCGTATCTGGATCGAAACGTTGAGGAGAATGTACAGATAATTTGCAAATTTGTTGTTCTATGATTAATCGAACCGTGCGCCAAAATCACAAATTTCATTATACATATATTTCAATTTCGATCGAGAAGAATTTTACCTATGAAATGTGAAAAATGGACAGTTTCGTTGCTTCAACCCTTGAAAAAGCCTGAGGTCAGACCAGCAAAGATATCACTTTTGTATCATTTCCCTGTTCTGGAAAGTAAAAAAAAAAGCTGGTCGACGTACGATCGGACGAGAATATACGTCGGTCGTGAAGCATCGAACGACATGGAGACTCGACGGTTCTCTTCTCCAGTTTACGAGCATTTTATATTGGCTCGTATCACGAGCGTTGCAACAACAACGTTGTTTGATTTCAGTTTCCCGAGCGAAATTTGTTGCCGACCGGGAAATAACGACGACAGATCGCGCGGGCAGACTGTGCGAGCTGCTGGCAAACAAGGGGATCCGGACAACTTACGCTTGCCAGACGACTGTTCTATCCAATCGAGACGCCCAGGAACACGACCGGTTGCACCTTAATCCTAATATCCTAATGGCTGCCGCCTACAATAGCGGTGTGCCCGGACAGCGGATAGAGGACGCGCTACAGGTCCGCGAGAAACGTTCCTAATTCAATTAGGAACCCGCTGCGCGTGAAGCACGGTTTACTTCCGTTTTTATCTCGAGCGTTAATTACTGCTCGTACGAGGGGCCTCCCGAGGAGGATCGGTTTAAACGATGTTTTCCGCGAACATTTGGAAGCGTGTGGCTGAATTTCGAGAGAATCACGCTGTAACTTCCGGGATTTGGAAACGGGCTGTGTTTAGAGCTCTGTCTTTGCCAACAGGTTTATGCTCTCGATGCTGTCTCTCCCGGGAATGGAAGACGGAATTTTCAAGGAATTTATTAGGATCTGTAAAAGGCAAACCTGGATCTGTGAAATTTTTATTTCCGTGAAACGAATGATTTTCTGAAAGTTTGTGAAATTTTGTCCAAGTTTCTCTAGGAATATTTCCCTGGGATGATCGCGAACGAGGGACGCCTCTCTTAATATCGCTGTTCGTTTTTCCCGAGGGCGGAGATCGATTCGACGGCAAATCGCAGAAGGAATCACAAGGCAACGAAATGCAATTTCGGATCAGATGGAAACCGAGCGGCCGCGCGTTTTAAGTAGCTTGTTAATCAAATTGCACGGGGATCGATGCTCGATAACTGCTCCGAGCGACTTTCTTCCTTTGTCTCGCGGAATATATTTCCCAGGCAATATCGGCCCTGTGATCTACTCTCATCGCGTTATGCGCTCGGAAATGGAAGCTCGAGATCGATCCCGGAAATCTGATTTTCCTCGCCTCCGAGGAGGGCGCTTGAAAGGCGAATGTCCTGACCCTTCAGATTTAATTAGTCTCCGCGATCAGGAATTTTAATAAATACCGCTAGACTCTCGATCTTGAATAGCTATTTTTTCTCCGAGTGCTCACCAGCTGGATCGTCGAGTATATAAACATTTGTTGAAACGTATTGGAAACGATGCTCTATGTTTTCGGTGATTTCAAAGAATATTCCAGATTAGTTTACACACAGCTAAACCAGATTCATGCTTTTTGAGTGAATACAGGCTTATTGATAGAAATATTTATGAAAGGAGGGATGAAGTCAGAAATAAAAATATTTGGACTGTGTTATTGATTCTTTTGACGGACGAATGAATGAAACAGAATAAAATAGGAACGACATCGACGTCCATTTTCGACCGTGCAAACGCACAGGCTAAAAAATCGAAGCTCAAATAACATTTTCGCTGGCCCTGCTCCCGCACGAAAGTGTAAATAATCTACTTTATTCATTCTCTATTCTTGCTTTTAGAATTTTATATATTTCTAATGAAAGTGATAGTAGATCAACAGTGAAACCGTAAAAATATTCTCAGTTGTGAGCACTTTAGTTCAGACGCGAATAAACAAATGGAACGGAATGCATAGAAAATCACAGGCCTGCCAGAGCTTTATAATTTCGCGCAGGAAAGAGTCGTACGGCCCTGAAGTGCTTTTTTACTGCGGAAGTCTCGAACGAAGGTACGTTTCGTCCATTTATGATCGTTCTTGTCGTAGGTTGAAAAAAAATCGCGCCATCAGAAGTCACGTAAACTCAAGGGCGGCCCTCGAGGCTAATACTGTTTGCAGTTACAGGGGAAAGTGCGGCTCGTATCTTTTCTCTTTCACCGTTTGTGTCGTTTGTCAGTGTCAGGGCTGCCCGCAGACTAAGCGAGAGGGGTGCTTGACGAACCAAAACCCCAGGAACCTCGCATACTGAAACGTAACTCAAGGTCACCCGCGGCCGCGAATTATTTAATCAACATAATTGCTTCGCTCCCGCTAACAAACGATTATTCTTCTTTAACGTGAAACGCACCGGAACAGCCACTGACTGGTACGCGTACGTTGTCGTGTAAAGCGAATGGTAATTATTCGGGAAGTACCTCCATGCTCCGATTTTGATGAAATTTAAATATGTTATGCAGCAACACGTTTTAAACAACTTTTTCCTATTCCAATATAGGGGGTCGCTCTTAGTTTTCGAGATATTCGCAAAAAACTATTGCTAATACTGTACTGAATTTTCCGGGTTCCATGGAAATCACCGACACAGATTTCACCGACTCCAGATTT
The DNA here is from genome assembly GCA_963971365.1 of Lasioglossum villosulum. Classification (NCBI taxonomy): domain Eukaryota; kingdom Metazoa; phylum Arthropoda; class Insecta; order Hymenoptera; family Halictidae; genus Lasioglossum; species Lasioglossum villosulum. The sequence goes on from OZ020495.1 coordinate 3,418,293, forward strand.
CACCGACAATTACTTTGGCCGACAACGTCTTTGATCGACAGCGAATTCGGCAGACAACAAATTTCGCGAACTGAGGTGGTCGTCTCAAGTCGTTGTCGGTCAAATTTGTTGTCGGTCAAATTTGTTGTCAGTCAAATTCGTTGTCGATCAAAGTCATTGTCGGTGATTTCCATGGAACCCGAATTTTCCGTATTATTGTACGCTCCGTGGCAAAGTAACGTTGATCCGCGCAGCGTCTGTTTACTTTTTTTTGTAAACACGCTGTGAAGATGAGAGAGAAAGCAGTGGTTCCCTCTACATGGGGTGATACATATATAGGGTAATCAATTTTGAAAGACCACACCTGGATTTTCGTATGCGTGGTCGACCCGACCTGCCGGCTGCCCTCTCCGCCCCTCCATGACCTAACCACAACTCATTCTATTCGCCTAATCTTTGCATTGCAGCTGTTATCTATAATTTGAGTTAGTAATGGAAAAATCATGCGATCAGAATGAGTTGTGGTTAGGTTGTAGAGGGGACGATCACGCGTACAAAAATCCAGGAGTAGTCTTTCCAAATTGAAAGCATACCCTATATAGAGTGAGACCCTGTTTTACCTCTCATCCCCGTAACGTGTTTACAAAAAAAGTAAACAGACGCCGCGCCGTGCAAGAATACCAAAAATTCAATACAGTATGAGCAATAGTTTTTTGCGAATATCTCGAAAACTAAAAACGACCCCTCTATATTGGAAAAGGAAAAAGTTGTTCATAACGTCGAAATCTATAACATATTTAAATTTCATCAAAATCGGAGCACTTTCCGAATAATAACCAAACGAATTATTCAAGATACCTGTTCGTTTACGACTAAAAAGTTTGCAATTTAGTCGGTGGAAGACGCGTTAAATTGTTCGATGATTAAGTTGTCAGAATGTTAAACGATCTCGCGTAACGCAGTAAGAACCCAAAGGGAACACAGAGAGCCTCAAAGTTTCCCTTTCGCTTGTTCGTCGCCTGTTGCCGCTTCCTGATATCTCCTTCCCGAGGATTATAATAATCTCCGTTGAAACGGAGCTGGCTCTAATGGAAGATAATGCAAATCCTGTCGCAATTCCGTCGGGAATCCAACAATGAGACGTAGTGCCTGGGGGCCTACACAACCGGCCTTGGAAGCAGCCCCAGTTGTATAACAATGCTCCGTCCGGTCGTTGTGTATAGACACTGGCCAGGATGGATAGGGGATACCGACGATGCAAACTGGATGGGGAATGGCGGACAGTAGCCGACTTAAGCTTATCTTCGTTTACGTACCGTCTTTAATGTGATCGCCTCATCAATCGAACACTCGCAGAATCTTCGATTTTCTTCACCTGAAACCGATCCGAAACGTTTCAACGTTACTCAACAAACTCATGAATTCTTGAAAATCGAGAACGTAGCCATCAACATTTTACGTTGTATCCTTAACCACTTGCCACGCTATATCGTGTTAGACTCGTGATGTAGATTCTGAACAGAGTCTAATAAATAAATAAATATACAGGGTGGGTCGCTACATTTTGTCATCTAGATTTACGTCATTTTTTTATTACGCATAGCAAACAATGTTTCAGATGAAGTTGAATGGTTTTGAGAGGGGCACATTCTGATGGTATATTATTTTGTAAGTGGCCGCGTAAAGTACATACGAAGGTCAACTTAATTTTTTTTACACCAGTCAGTAAACGCTAACGTCTTAGTACGACAGTAATGGTGTTTAAGAGACATTTAAATTGAAATATCTCCTGTACTACTAACTTATCGACGTACATAGGTTAGTACCTATTTATAACGAATGTCCAGCTGCATGGACTGATGTATTAAAAAATACCTCATTCCATTAAAAAAAATGGAGTTGATTTTTTTCTAATATTTACTATTTATGAAAAAAATACTGGGTAGTAATAGCCTGAATAACCTGCATAGTGTGGGGAATAACGCTGTGAGTGAACCTTTATATTCGGTCGCGCAGAAAAAGGACACCCTGGGTGTAATACGCAGTGTAGGTTCCCGGGGAGCCTAAGATAGGAGAGGGGCAATCCTTTGGTTGTCCCGGGAGGTGGATTGTTTTTAACTTTAACCACTTGTCTTAACAAAAAAAGATCAAGTTGTATACAGTAATATTGTATATTGTATCGTGATTGAGATTAAATGCGATCGTGAATAATAAACTCCTACAATAACAATCCAAGTGCGCGGATTGAATGAAAATCAGTGGAAAAACGAAGTATGAAACCGAGATGAAACTGAACGGATGGGTCGAAAGTTCGCGGAGGTCGAAAATTGGCAAACTCGGCTAAAAGGGACAGTCTCGGTAGAGAAAAATTCGCAGGGGATTCTCCGTCGTGCCCGGCGCTACTAAACGTCACTAATCCCCGAGAGGACGTTTAGAACTCTGCCCAGGAGATAACTCTTGGCTGGCAGCTTTTTTCTGGCGAGGCAAACAGAAAGAGCGTCGGCTCGCAGTTTCAAGCGTGAACCTTTTGCGGGCGCGTGAGGTCGCGTAAGTTTGCGCAACGCGTCGCCGTTCCTACAACAGACGGCCGCAGTAAGCCGCGAATGCATAGTCGCATAAATTCCGGACGACGGATTTTTCGAGGCTCCCGCCACGCCATGCTCTTCCTCTCTTGTTAAACGAAAATACGAGGACTCGTCTACCGACGCTGTTGTCCGCGAGAAATGAATTCTCCGGCTGCCTAGTCCTACAAACGGACGCGGAACGGATCTCTTATCTTCCGGTAATGGAAACGCGGCCGCCCGAGACGCTAACAATATTTAAATTCTGTTCCTGTATTGTATAAGCCGCGCATAAATCCGCCCAGCCAACCTTTTACCATTATTTATCGCGGTTTTTACCAGTTCGCTCGTAAACGCTGCTTGTCGCCCGGCGCGCGGCGTTCCCGAACGAAAATCAGGACTGTTCGTTTATCAAACCTGACGCCTCGTTGCGTGTATAATAATGGAGAATCCTCCTCGACCCAGCGGATACTTTGCCGTTGTATTTTGCACGGAGATCGCGCGTTTCTGCAAGAATTCAATCTGAAAAATCCGAATTCCGGTTTGGATGACTCAGTCAACGATTTGTATACAGTTGCGAATCGTAAAACGTTTCAACTATAATTTCGTTTATCTACAACTTTCTCCGGCACTATGTTAATTTGCAGAAAAGGTCGGAATGCGCAGGCAATAAATAACCATAAGCCGTGTTTCCTTTATTATTTATTTAAGGTTACGTGAACGCCACGGGTTGTTGAGTTGCGCGTCCGTATGTGTACAATAAAGTAGAGTTGCAAGATAGAGAAAAATAATTGCATCGCGCAAAATCTCTTCGCCGATCTCCGTGACCCCGTGTTTCGCAATATTCCTTCCAGTTTCTTCGTCTTGCGATTATACCGAGTGTCTCATCGTATTCCAACGCTTCGAATGTCTCTCTTACGATGCTGAATTATAAAAGGAAACGAGTAATTTAACTCTGACAACAAATCATATTTGCCATTGACACTTTTGAATAAATTCTTGAAAATTAAGTAATCTTGTCGGAAGATTTGCAAAGGATTGTACATCTTGTATACAGTAGTCCCTTGAAAGTTGTCGGAAGTCGTCTACGTGAAAGTTGTAGCTCAGGTATATCAACGTGAACACCACTACATTGACACCGCGAATGGAATGTTCAAGCTTTTTAATTTTCATTATTTTTTCATAGAACTTTCAAAAACGTATTTCATTTTTATGATTAAAGCAAAACTAAACGAGATGTAATTTCAATTGTGTTTAGTGGTGTAATCGACGAAGAAAATTTCGACGCGGACAGAAAGAAACGCTTCTACCAACCGATCCGTGTTTCGTTCCGTCCTTCTCTATGTTCGGCTCTCTATTGAAGTTTCGTAGACGCTAGACGCAGTCATAAATCAAAAAATAGAGCCATCTCTACGAAAGTTGTCGGTGCAGAGTACGACTTTTCAACAACTTTCAAGGGATTACTTTACTCGGTATCGACACACCGAAGACAGCCAACTCCGAACGAGAGCCCGGCTGTACTGGCAAAGGTCGTCGATTTCGCAAACGACATCCCAGACAATTATCGACAACGTCGTCGGTAAATCCAGGCTCTTGCGTTTCTCTTCTACGAAGCGATGCGCACAGGTGCCTGGCTCACCTGTGCCCTCGCGGCTGTCTTCGGCTCGTCACGAGCTCTATTCCTCCGCTCCGTGTTTTACCTGGAAACACGGATGTCACGAGCACTCGAGCACCTTAGCTGTCTCATCCGTATGCAATCGCGGAACCCGCGGCGTACGGGCTCCTCTTCGCGGCGCGTTATCAATTATTTCTCGGCACAGGTGAATTACGAGCGTACAACGCCTCAAAGTCTGCTCGACGGTGCGTTGCGACACGCGCCGAGAGGATTGCGATCAATGCTTTCGGCTGACGAGGCTGCCTTCCGGGTACACGGTGTCGGGAAAAGTAAAAATGCATCCTGAAATTGATCGTGGAAACTGATGAAATTGATCCGAGACGAAGTATTCAATTATTGTTAGACTGCTGATGTTTTTGCTGATTTTATAGTGATGTTTATGACGACCATAACGTATTAATAATGCATATCACTGAGTTCGGGAAAGTCAACAGGATCTTTTGCTGCAAAGAACAATTCAATTTCTTTTATAACAACATCACAATATTTGTTTAAAGCTGAAAACTACGTTTTCTTTTTTAAGTCACTTTTCTCAAAAACTGTGCGAGTAGGTGAAAATTAAGGGCAGATTCGGAATCAGCGCTAGAAACTCTATAAGATCCACCTTCGTTTAAATCCTCCTATTTGAAAACATGAAAAAAGTTGAAATTCGTTGACGGTGTAATGTTTATAAAGTGTCGCACGGTTATTCATCAGTTCACAGTGTCCCAAAGGGATACGGAAGTGCAGTGAGGAGGGAAGCTGGGTTGAACGTAGAATCGCAGAAATGTAGAAGAAGGAAAAACGAATTTAATAGAAAAAGAAGTTTCACTTAAAAAAATTGACAATCGAGTAAAATTTCAGTGTGCGAACAGCGCCGAGCTGACAGTAAGAAGTGTTTGAATTTATGTAAGAAACAAATCTACTATTGATTAGTAGGTTATACTTCTGCTTCTTATTCGAGAACGCTCAAATGATTCGTTGTATCTACGTTGTTCGCGGCATGGAACCCTCAACTCTCACTTGTTTCGTAGATCGTCTGTTTTTCGAGAGCGATCCTCGCTTCTGTGGAGTTCGTTGAATAGTAAATCCGTGCCTCGCAACGTGCCTTCAAAAATACATTTTACTAAGAATAAATTCTTTTTTATATTAATAAAGTCTAGTTTATTATACACCCATAGCCGAATAAAAAGTTGGAACGTGAAATTCGCGATCCAGATTCCAGGTGCTAGCTCGTTCCCCTCAATTATCGAGCGATAATCTATTTATAATCGCGTGTTTAGATAATTGGAGCGTTTCCGCGTGCACAAACCACGATACCGTAGCGGGCCGAGCTCGAGCGATTAGGCTTCGGGGGAAAATAGACTGTAGCAGTGATTGAACGGGAACAGCCAACCCCTTAACCATCCAGCACACGCGCCTACGTGCATTATATGATCGACGGTGAATGTTCACGATCGAAACCGGTGAAACTTCGTCGCGGTAAATTCTGCGGTGTTTATTTTGCCGTGAGCGCCGCGGCGTTCCGTTCTTCCGTCCATTGGGATGCGATGGCGTCCCGAGACGAGACCAGCCGTGCCGCCCGGTAAATTTCCGCGGTACGCGAAAATTATGCAAGGAAACTGTGGGCTGCACTGGTTTCGATGTAGTTTGGCACTTAGCAGCCGCGAATATACCACGAGGAAACGAGTAACGAGCCGCGCGGATGCTTTACCGACCAACGTGAGTAACGGCCCGTGCTTTAAGCCTAACGTCCCACCGCCGCCGCCATCTTGAAATGTTGCACTCTCCAGAGTCTTTCACTGTATGTACATTGTACGTACGCTCGAGAACGCGCGGAAAGCTCCACAGAATTTCGAACGTTATTCCAGACAAGCCGAAACTCCATTTGCCACGAGGAGCCGGGTTTTTAAACGTTAACCCTCACCTATCCCTCGTGCCCATTTTCACGCAAACAACTTGGTAAATTCGATCATTGAAAAACGAAACATACGAAACCGATTATTTGTCCGACAGTGATGGGTTTAACGTTAGCACGAAAACGAAACATTTTTGCCGACTGTTTTCTACATCTCGATCGACAATTTGTTAACAACGTATATTGATTTCAGCGCACTGTTTCGACCTACTGTTACTAACTAAGCAATTTTGCAAATTACTATAAAATTTTCAACGTTTCGATCTAGTTTCTGTTGGAATTTATTTAAGAAACAAATCGACGAAAATAATCAACTGTTATTTAGTAGGCAGCCAACGACCATTGCCTCGCTTCAAAAACCGGTTCTCGTACTAATAAGTAGGTTTTTATAACATTTTTCCTACATTAAATTACATAATATGGAACGAAATCGCAACCGTAGCAATAGTCAACCGAAATATGTATAAGTCTACTAGTAATATATTATACCACTATAATATAAATAAGGCATGTGAATACTTTAGCAAGTAGGTAAATCAATAGATAGGGACTACGAAAGACTGCAGGCGTAAAATTATAAAATGTACCATAAATCCGTTGTTATATATATTTTATAAACCATTAATGTTATGTAAATAAAGAGTTTTTGAATTGAAATTGGTTCTCGTACGATCACCGAAGTTAAACAGCGATGGATATTGAGTAATTAGTTAGTTACCAACATATTGTAAACCGTGAACACCGCGTCACGTCGGGAAGAAGTTCGGTCGATCAACAGGTAGAGAATGAAATCTACACGAGGGAAAGTAGACAAAGGAGTATCTGTGTACACAGATCGTTTCGCCCGGTATCAGTTATGAAACGCGACCCGAAATTTCGACTAATAATAGACAGGATAATGTGTTTGAGGAGCCATTAACTTACTTTCCGGGGCGACTGTATATCCGTGAAGTTCCGCGAAAATCAATCTCTCATCGTGACACCGATGAAGTTAGTTCCGAAACTCGGCGCTAAGAACGACCGTCGCGTCGGCTGGAACGTGGACGTAATTACACGGCGAGCGAGAGACACAGATATTAGACAGACCCAGAGTGTGGGAGAGCGAGAGAGAGAGAGAGTGAAACATCGCAAAAAACACGGGGCGCGGGATTAACGATTTGCCTTTCAGCCAGAGCTTCTCTTTTCAAAAGCTGGAGCGGCGAGAAACTTTCAAAGAGGACCAAGGTGCCCTTTAAGAAGCTGTAATCGAATCCTCGTGTCCCTGTAGCGTCAAAATAGAGGAGCGAACGCGCGTTCATTGGATCCTCTCTCGACGAATGCGAAAGGAAATCGTGAAGGGGTGGAAGGAGATACGGCGAGATCCTTGTAAGAGGAAGAAGAGCAAAAGCGGAAAAAAACATCGAGATAGGACACTCGAGGAGGACAAGCAATTACGTGATACTTTCTTGAAAAATTATTCCCCGGATTCAGATGAGGCTCTCTAACCCTTTCAATCTTCTAGTCCGTCTTTTGGTTTTGTTTTCTTTTTCCCATCATTTCGAAAAAGCTTACTGCGAGCGTCGAAAGCGGATTAGCACGGACGTATTATGAGAATGTACGGTATGAAAACTTGCCGTACACGTTTTTCGCAGGTTTTTACGTCGCTGCTTTGACGCGAGTGCCTCGCCCCTTGCCACCCGCGCGAGCTCCTTCTCCAATTAAATGTTGTGTTGAACAGGATGTTTATGCGCTCCCTGTCGGCTCGTTAGAACCGGTCGTCGTCGTCGAGAACTTTTTCGGCAGAATTTCGATAAACCACCCGACTAGAAAGCTTCAAGAGCTCGGGGTTCTATAGAGTGAATGCCATTAATGTGTCGCGGCCAAATGAAGGTAGCCCCACTTAATTTCCCTTGAAATTATACTCCCTCCGGTAAATTAAGATGAAATTATTTTGAAGTTGCTTGTGTATTTACACATTCTCAAACTAACATCGTGAATTTTGATGATGGATTTTATTAAAGCTTGTGAGAGTTCTCAGGAATATTCTGGATAGAACAGGGCTCCTAAATGTTTAGACACTCAACGTACCTTAATTCGATTCGCAACAATTTCTATAAAAACTAGTAGGGCCTACAGCTATTCATGTTTTTTATTTGGTGTGTGACTCTCCAAGAGCCACACAAAGAACTTCCCGATTCGTTAGTTGCAGTATATTATTATCATTATTAAATGTACGTTTCAAGAAGATTAAATGTTTCATGCCACGTTAATTTTTTTATAGGTGGAGACGTCAAGGAGATATGAAGGTCAACTCTGTTTTTTTAAATGGAGTGAGGTATACTTTAACATATCAATCGTTAATGAAAACTTTGATACCATTTATACGTACACACATACGCGCGCACACACACAAACATTTTGCTGAAAATAGTTTAAAATGACTTCAATGACCTTCAAACGCGAAGATCTGCTAAAAAATCGATTTTCGATTTTCGGGGTCGTTACAATAACTTCCCTATGAATCGGGAGGTTAAAAATATTGTTCCACCGAAACCGTGCATTGTCTACCGTACTAATTCCAGCAAACGTAGCGCTCGCCAAGAAAAGTCGGCGTATAAAATTGAGATACAGTTAATTGCTCGGTTCGGAATTTTCGCGCCAGGGGTGGGGGCTCATTACAACGGGTACCCGGGGTTTCTTTCACGAGAACGTCTCTCTTAATTAACCCAGGACATTCGAGGCACCATTATGTAACGGCAGTAAGCGTCGCCATTTAAATGAAGTGGCGCCCCCGTTGCTCCTGTTGCGCAATCCTGCCCCAACCCGCCCCTCGTCGCGGTAATGCACTTTCTTGCTGCACTCCGTTGCACCGCTTCGAATCGATATCGATTCACCCCGTCGAGGAGAAGAAAGTTGCCGCGGCCTCTCTCCGTGTGTGTGTGCTCACGTACGCCGAGAGTCGACATGAATGTTTTCGTTCGCGAATTATGCAAACACCGACGATATGTCTGGCACCGCGACGGTTCCCCGAACGTTTGTCCATAATTTCGCGGCGAATTGAACGCGATACTCGCACTCAAAATAACGAAGATGGTCGAACATCGGTACAGGTTTCAGTCTTTGTTTCGTCGATTTTAATATAGTTTATATTTTGCCTGGCGTTCGAGACAAATATTCCTGCGGCGTTGCATGCAAAATTTCAATCAACAACCGATATTTTCCTACTTTTTTTATTATTTGCGTCGATATTTACAGTTGGATTTGTTGAGAAAACCAGTGAATTCGGTTAAGTTTTTTCAGTCAAATGTTTTCTGCATACACCTTTCCGAAGAGTTTCTCCAGTAATTTTTGCTCTCTGGATAATATTTGTAGTAAATTGTTTCTTTTGTTTCGAGGGTGAACGCGGAGAATTTGATTTTGATTTCGCATCAAGCAGCCGTTTCCTGGTGCAGAAGACAGTTTTGATAGTGTTTATTAATGGCATTACTGTTGTAACGGTGTAATCTGTTAGCTTGGACAATTACATGTGGGGACGCGTTACCCGAGTTTGCTACGTTTAATTATTTCGCAGTTAAAATCAGCTGTGGTTCGTAGAACGTCACTGTGTCAGGACAATTTGTTAAAACAACAGAACCCTCTTCACACGGTGCGTACCTTTCAATGTTGTCAACATTCGTTCTCGAAAATTCCATTTTCCACTGGCGGCGACGTCCACAGGTACAAACAATTTTAATAACTTTTTATCCTGGAATTAATTGTTACAGGAAATCGCACGTATCGCGTCGTTAAACGGGTTATTTGATGTATGGAAAACATCCCTCAACTTCCCGAAGTTGTGACAGTATCAATTAATATAATCTTTGCAGATATAATTTACTGTTTATGAAATACGTGAAATTGTTGGAGCGAGGTGAGGACAATGTGTTCCAAGTAAAAACAGGTATTTCAGAAAACTAGAAACAAACTTAGAAAAATTTCATTTTTCAGTTTAGCATCGATACTGGTGGAAGAAAAGAAACTTACGAAACAGACGATTAAATAAATGCATTATAACATCAAATTCTAAAAAGATAGAGCGAGAACACAGACGGTGGAGAATGGGAATAGTTCTAGAAAGGAGTGACTAAATAAATGGACACCTCGCGCACAGTGAGATTTCGGTGAGGCGAGCGTCTCAAGCAGAATTGCATCTTGCGGTCGCTAACGAATGCAGCAGCCACGTCAGAGTTTCCACAGGATTTCACGTTCCCGTATCAGCTCATTGTTGTGCGCGACAATAGGCAGCGTTGTCGGGCTGTAGCAACGAACATACATACATACGTACACTACAGTCCACAAGTATTTCAACTTAGTACAACCTAATCAACAGCATTTAATCACCACTCTTTCAGGACCTGTGAACCACCAGCAAATAAACTCGTCGGAATATCTCTTCAGGTTATTGTGATGCAAAAAATATTTGTTACGTAATGTGCATGGTGTCAATGGACCAAATATCAGGAACGAATAATTTTCCGGTGTTGTCAAGGTCATCGTTGTTTTTTGGTACATAACTACATTTTTTTAATTGCATCGCGTAAATGATGGAAAAATACATTCAGATGTGTATAATAGCGTGACTTCGAAATGACCTTGATCCTCGAAAATCAAAATTTTACCTATACAGAATGAGTTTTCAATTTTGAAAGACTACTTCTGCGTACAAATACACGGTCCAACGATGATTAGTTGCAAACAAGCCTCCACATTTTAGACACAGTTGTCAAGCCGCTTCTATCCGGCGCGGCAGTGTACGCTCATCAGAGTAAGAATAAGAAGAGGATACGAAGCAGCAGTTGCGTTGAATTCCGGGTGTGCAGGACTTCACGTCGACGGGGGACAACAAACGCGAGGGTGGTAAAGCTTCTTAGAGGATCCGGTGGACTTACTCGCTCTCACCTGAGCATCCTGCCGCATCTACGACGCGAGCGAGCATTTCACGTTAACATCGCACACGGCAGCTATGTTTGCGGAAGAGGGAAAACGTATCTCGCTCTCTCTGGTATCCGAGAAGCTCGGCTGGGGCCTGGGCTTTCGAAATTTTCGAAATCTCCGATCCGGTGACTTGCCGAGGATTTGCCGGCGCGGCACTTTGCATGAATAAAAGTTGATCACCTGTCCCTGGACGGGGATAAAGCACCGACGCGACAAGCGGCGCAACCACCGAGAATAGCGCGTTCGACAGGGCTAACGCTGGAAGTTTGCGAACACCGATTCCCGACTAACCAGGGAGCTGGTTGGCTCCGGAGCACTTTATTGAAATCGATGTTTCGCGGCCAGGATAATTTTGTTTGTCTCGCTTCGCGTGGCTAGCTTGTTTCGCAACGAGATTCCCAAGTTTCCAGCCGCTATCGCTGCGAGCTGCATCTTCCCGCAGTTGCAGCTGCGTCGGACGCTTCGAATTTGCGCAAGCTGATCCACACCGCGAGCGTTAACATTGTACAGGGTGTATGCAGGGTCGGCCTTCTCTATAAAGAGGCCTGGGTGCAAGAAATCATTTGGGGCCCTACATTTTTTTGTTGCAACATACATTATTTTAGTTCTTGATCATGTTGGGCCCCTCTCAATCGCGGGGCCCCGGTGCATAGCATCCGCCGCAACCCCCAGATGGCCGCTCCTGGGTGTACGTGCCATTCTCGATAAGAACAAAGGTGGATTGCGCGTGGAAACAGAAAGTACAGGCGCGAATACGAATACTGGGTCCTTGTACCTTTTTCCTGCATAAATAGACGAGGGAAAAGGGTTTTTAACTTTAGACGGTGGGGTTTTTAGTGGGTATGAGTAGAGATTTAGTCCCGTTTCCTTCAAATTTCGTCGTAGGGGTGTGCGTAAATGCATTTCCCCACTGCCCTGAAAAAAGGGTGTATGTGCCAGAATGTATACTCCCGCCAGGGCCGGATTAAGCCTGGTAGCAGGGGTAGCAAATGCTACGGGCCCCGTGCTTTAAACGTGCCGTAAACGTTGCGTTTTATTTTATTATCATACGAAACCTAGGGCCTCCTGGTGGTTTGGCAAACCACGCCGAACCGTTCGCCAGAAAATGTTGCCAGTTTATTGAGTGAATTAAAGTATCAAAGCGCAATGTTCAGGTGAGGACGAAGCATTAAAGACACCAGATTCGAGACTAAATGACTTGAATTTTTGGATATGTTGCAACATAATGAATTTTCGTATGTTTATGTTTATTAGAATCATTGAAAGAGAGTTTCAATTTTGCAATAATCAGCAGACGAGAGAATCGATTGGTCGGTTCCGGTACAGATCCTAATGGCGAGGGATTCTCCACGGGCGAGCATCGTTTTGCGAGAGTGTCAGCCAAGAAGGAGAAACATTTCCGCGATAAAGAAACCGCGCGCCGATATATTTCCTTTGGGATACAGCGGTGGCGCTCGGGTTCCGAAGCCTGATTGCCGCGGACATTTGTTACGGTCAGTTACTTTCGACGAGCAGCAACCACCGTGTCGTGGCGGCATCCCCATGGAATACTTCGCCGCCATCTCGGCAGAGATATTTAGCTGGGGCCTGAAGCATTTTTCACCCGCGTCACCATCGACAAATTAATTTAACGGAAAAGTGCTTCCGCTCCGCGACACCGAGCTGTCCCGTTCGCGGAACGGTTTCTTCCTTCTTCACCGACTACATCGACGATGACTCGACGAGTTCCATGTGTGCTCGCGGCGGTTATAAATGGTGGCCCGGCAGCGGCGAGAGAGAACCGGCTCCGCGAAAGATCATTGGCAACGTTGCTTCCTCGCCGATCGATTTGTCTGCGAGGAATTCTTCCGTCGGACCTCCTCGGTATTTTAGCAAATTATTTACGCCGAACAGACACGGTTCGAAAGACGTACCTTGAAATGATAAACTTCCTGAACGAGGAAAATCATCTTCGAGGCCAGCTTCCTCAAATTGCACGCGGTAATTATTTACTTTAGGAGCCTCCTCACCGATTTTGATGACCTTGAAATACGTTGTCAAGGTCATAATTCTGAACAAACTTTTCCTATAAATGTTACCGCCGCTCAATTTTACTTTTCGAGATATTCGCAAAAAACTATCACTAATACTGTATTGAATTTTTCGTATGCGTGATCTCTCCGCCCCTCTACGACTTAACCACAACTCATTCTGATCGCATAATTTTTGCATTGCAGCTGTAATCCGGAATTTGAAATACTAAGGGAAAAATCATACAAATAGAATGAGTTATGGTTAGATAATTGGAATTTTTCGCGGTGCACAGGTTCGATCATTATTTTTGTACCAGCTCTACTTCTAGCAAATATGTAAGAATTATCATATTCGAGCGGCGGTATCGTATATAGGAAAAAATTGTTCACAATGATGATCTTGACAACAAATCCGTTGAAATTGAAATATCAAAGTTATCAAAATCGGTGAGGAGGCCCTTAAAGTACATAATCACGTTGCACGCGAATAGGCAGAGCGGATTATCCGCGATCCGAGTAATCCGAGCTGCTCAAAATTTTGGTCCCGCGGGTCATTCCGTTTTACGACGTAAACCTGCCTCAACGCCATTAAACGGACGCATAAGTCCGCGTTAAAGGGAGGGCGCGAGCTGCCATAACTTGGTGAACTGCCGCGTAAAAGGTAGACTGGAACGTCCCCCGCACGAAAAAGAGAAACATTCCACGGGGTTACTTTGTCGCAGGTAAAAGTAACTGGACTTTACGAACGCCCGCGACAATTCAGCTTCCTGTCCGTTCGACGATATTTATGCGATCATAAAAATTGCGCGATTAATTCCAAAAAAATTCACAAAGACGACATAATTATTTAGTTAGATGTGCAAGTTTGTTTTTAGTTTGCGGATATCTTGATTGCCTCGAGATATCTGGCGAGGGAAGACGGTGGCGACTCGAGGGGTTGAGATTACGCAGATTATCATTTTTTCAGCCTCATTAACCAGCCATCGATTGAATGGGGCGCAATTAATTTTATTTGCACGAGCCGCTAAGTGTTCCCGAATCTGGAAGAAGCGAGAAAAGTCCGCGGCCGATATTAAAACGCCGGCGAATAAGAGCTTATAACTTCCGGAGTAGGTGGGGGTGTAAAAGAGCTGGCTGCTCCCCCGATAAAACGGGAAAAAATACTCCCTCGGGATTCCCTCTACCCGGCTATCAAAAGTAACCGTCCGTAACGAACCATCTCTCCGCGGATTCACCGGCTCGGTTAACGTTCCGCGAATCAAATTGCATTTTATGCAACAGTTTCTTCGTTTTTAGGGCCACGGTATTTCACGGAAAACAATCCGACCAAGATAATGTCGTAATGTCGATTTTCACGGAGTTTCTATCGGATCGTTTATCCTATCGTGTAATTTTCTGGAACTGTTGGAAATTCGTTCCTTCTTCAACCAATTTTAATCGCGATTGTTTTCTTTTCAGGATACGAAACGTTAACATTGAGGTATCTCCGACTTAGAGTGGGTGTACAAAGTGTTCGTACATTTTTTAAAATGGAATAACTTTTCTATAATTATTATTTACAAGGTTACATGCTAAAATGAAGAAGGCATTATTTACAAATTTTTTATTTGGGTCCGTAATGAAAATTTCAAATTGATGTTTTGTGGATCTATGGTAGTTATACGATTGCATCATTCTGTGAATTTTAAGCAGAAACTGATCAAAAACCATGTGGAACTACGGGTTTCACCAATTATAACTGCTTGCAGCTCGTGCGTATGTTAATCGATTTCGATGAAATTTTCAGCATGTGTGTAAGAAACATATATTTTAAATTTTCATTAAGGACCCTAATAAAAAAGTGAAAAGCTGTCTTTATTTTTGCATGCAACCTTGTGAATTGTAATTTTGGGAACTCTTTTTTGCAGATCATTTAGTAACCCAATGCTTCTAATTGATGATAAAAAAATCAGGTCGTTTGGTGCAATTATAGAAAGGTTATTTTATTTTAATAGATGTACGATCACTTTGTACACCCACTGCAGATAGAAACATTTCCTCCGACGCTCTTTGTTAACAGAGTCTGAAACATTTTCTTTTGACGTTCCGAGATCCGCAAAACGCGAGGGGATGAGAGGTCATTTTCTGCAAAGCAATCGGCACAATTGCGGCTCGTTCCCTGGGATGCGAAAGTTCGCGATTCGCGTGCCGCGCTCGCGGCGCTAAAAGGATAAAGTCAAAACAAACTCGCGGCCATAGCTTTGAGCACGAAGTCTGAGCCAGATGCAATTAGTGCTCGTGTAATATGCAACCGGAGTACGATCGACTGGTGTGCTTATCGTGTCGGTGCCTTTAATGACGAGAAAAGGCTGCCCGCGGATCGTTTCCGCTTCCATTCGCGGTGTGGATCGCGTTTTCGACTTTTGCCCCGTTTTCTGATTCGCGTTGTAACATTTACAGCCGGAAATGGAGGAACGTTGGAGATTTCCGAAACGTCGGATCAAAGGAAAACCGCGAACTTTGCAATTTTGTTTCAGCGTTTAACACTATCGCAACCGCTGCAGGTTTTCTCGTAGCCGCCATTGAAAGTTTCGAATCATTCTGAGTATGGATAGCCTTATGTGTACATAATTAATTACAATTGTTCAGACAATCCAAATTTTGATTCGGGGCTCCGAGTGAAACTGATTGGGTGTACAAATTAAGTCATGGTTCTTCCTGTGTAAATTAACTTGTACAAATTTGTTAATTCTTGGCTGAGATTTCTGTTAGAACAAATTACTCCCAAACAGATTATCTTAATATTTTCAATGAAATTTCGTGTACGAATTAGATATGTAAAGAATATATTTCAGACACGCCATGTATTTGTAGAATATTGCCAGTATCATTCGAAAAACGACTCCGACGAGTATCCAGCCGCAGACGCGATGAACTGGAGGAATCGCTCGCTAAATAATAAAACGCGACGATACGGAAGCTGAACGGTATAGAACGGACAGGTGAAGTGGTAGGAAGTGGTTGTCTCGAGTCGCCGCTAAAATAATCCAGGATTACTTTCGCCGTCATTACGGGTACCTGACCTTAATGAGCGTCAAGTGGATTTGAGCTGCGATCCCCTCCTACTTCGTTGATAATTAACATTTTATAATTTAAAACGCGTCGGGACGTGCCTCGTCTTGAACGAGTGGTAGCAATTGGCTCAAAACACGTCCTACAAAGGCGTAGAAGTAACCAACAATAGAAGTAACCAACTAGAATTCCCTATTACTCCAGCAAAAAAAAAGAAAAGGCCGTTCACAAAATTACAACTTGATTAAAACGTGTTGATATTTTTTTTTGTAGAAAATATAGAATTAAAATTTGATTAAAAAATAAATATACAGTAAATTCAGTAATTAAACGAAAATTTTTTAAATTAATCTATTTTTTAATGGAAAATATACGCGTGAATGGCTTTCATTGCCAATATATTGATGGATTTCGAATTTCTTGTACTTTTACTTTTTATTTAATCGTACCTCCAGAACATCCTTAATTAGATCGTAATTTAACGTTTTAAGTGAATCGCGCAATAGTGAATACATTCTTGATCCCGAAGCTATTGGGACCCGGTTACCAAACGGTTGAGGGATAGCCGGGCAGACAGCGCGCGCGAAAGAGAAAAGCGCGCGGTAGGGCAGATCGAGGGGAAACACGTCCAGAACGTGTATCAATATTGGTCCAGGCTGCCTAAATGTTGGACCGCGCGCTATCAGTGCCGCTGTATACATTATTCATGCACGATAAAGTATTCTCGGGGCCGAGCTGTGCTCGGACACGCGTGCACATATACACACGTCAACCCGTGAATTCTGCGCGAGGGAGTTGGCGCCACAAGGCCAATGAAACTTGCATGTCCCTAGGTCAGGCCTAGTCACTTTCGGTTTCCTACGGGTCCTGATCACCGTCCCCAACTCGTAAAATGCAAAGGATATGCCTACCCTAGCTAGAAATATTGCCAGTGCCATTGTATCTTTATACAGAGTGCACCACGAATTATGACCAGCGCAGATCACTTTGTTATCAGCGGTCCGACCGAATATGCTTTTATAAAAGCATCATAGTAAACGTTTTATAAAAAGAAATTAGTGAAACAATTTTTTACCATTTTTTTATGTTACGATACTTATCGAGTTCGCCCTGAAATACTCTAGCACAATGATTCCCAAAAGGGTCTATATCGACCCCTAGGGGTCGATTCCGAACAGTAAGGGGTCCATGTCGGCGAAAATAAAAATTGAGGGTGCACGAGATGTAAATTCGGGTCCCATTAAAACCATTTATTTTCTTTGCTTAGTTATTTTATGTTATAATTTAATATTTAGTAATATTTTATTTAAGTTCTTCACTGTACAGTTAAACCTGTCAAAATGAGTAGTACCGTCTCAGCTGTCAGAAACAAATTTGAAGTTGATGAATTTGTAACAATTCAATATTAGAAAGGTGGGGAGTCTACGCAAAACAGAAAAAATTGGCAGGTGATCTGCGAGACAAAAAAGGTTGGTATTATTATACAAATTACAGGTGTATTTGCAAAAAATTGAAGGTGGCCTTGGAGAATCGTGCAAGAGATGAGACGGCGATAAATTTGCTATAATCATGCGAAAGCTCTGTCGAAGCCATGTTGTACCTGATAAAAACATTTTCTACCGGTCACGATTCGTGGTTCATCCTGTAGTTAGCTCCATACACCGCACAGCTGGATAAAATTCAATTCTGACAATGATCCAGATGCATGAAATCAGAATTCGATAGTAGAACGTGATGTTAATACAATTGACCGCATCAGTGTTTTCCGCGTCTAGGCAGAATATTCTCGGAGGAACCCCTAACTCGATCGTCCCCGCCCCTATTGACAGTCGCGCAGCGGTCGGGGTGGTCTCCACCCCCCGCGTTTTGTCCACGGAACGCTCGAGCGCAGCAGCTATGTCGGGAAACATTTTACGCGGCCGCGCAATCTGAAAAAGTTTCCTGTGGAATCCCGCCGTTCCGGAAGAGGAATGCCAACCGGGGAAGATGGGGGACGATGTTCTGGGGATGAGTCTAGATCTGGGGGCGATTCGGGAGAGAGGGTAGATCAGAGGCTCCAATTTACCATCGAATAGTTGCCAGGTTTCCTCGAGCCTGGCCGCCGTTCCTTCGAGCGTCGCTCTGGCCTTGGAAAGCCTTAACGAGGATCAATCCCCGTGGATCTCGGCCGGCTGGATGCTGCGATTAATTAATTATCGGTTAAGAGGCTGCCGGAGGGGTGGCAGCCAGCCTCCTCGCTTTTCCTCGGGAAAAACGACGAGGAAAAACCGGACAGAAATTTCTAACACGCGCGCGGAATTGAATCGGACCTGGACAAAAACCATGCCACCCTCGAGAATCGACCGCAAATTATTTGCGAACAATACCGTTGTTTCCGCGAAACGCAAGGCGCTGCTCCGTTCCTTTTTCATTATTTTTGTAGATGCTCTCTTTCTCTCTCTCTCCGCCTGGCGCAATTACAATGGCTCGCGTTCCTCTTTCTTCCGGAAGAATTAATTGATCGATCCAGGGGATTTCGGAGATCCAACCTGTAACCGTGACTTTTTTGCTATCGCTCTGGAATATTTATTCGGGGCTTCGTCGCAGCGAAAGAAATTGTTAGAGCTCGGCATTCTCCTCGTGAATCGATACCGCGTTTCTTGCTTGAGGTCTCCTGGGATGCTGTTTTTTAATTTCTCTGGGATTCAGTTTTTATTCTTCGTTCGATTCCATTTATTCGTAGCTGTCTTAATTGTATACAGTACGAGTAACGCGAGCGCAATCTTGAATGGAGCAGTACACGCGCAAAGGGTACGAATGAAATAATACGTATAAAAATATAGGAATGAGAAAATATACGAATGAAACAGAAAATATATAGAACGAACGAATGGGCGAAGAGGAAGTACAAATGAATAAAAAATGAAGGAACAAAAGACAATTGCCGACGAGAAGGATCACCGGCGCGGCACAGCGGACAGTTACAGGCTGGAACGGAAAGGCGGGAGGAGGAGAGGAACGAACAACAGCGACAGCGACATAGTAATCGAGACGGAGCGGGGGTTACACGGTCCCGAAGCGTCGACATTTCGAAACGCGGTGCTGTACAATCGAACAGCAGCCCGGTGTCCTAATTAGCGCGGCAATTAATTAGCAATCGACGAACCGTGGCGGTCGGAGAGTGCGGTCGCCGAAATTTCATTAGAAGAACAATCGGCGGGACGCGCCACCGTTTTCTTCTAGTTCATAATTAGCATCTGTTTGCGAGCTGCTAATTGCCGGTTGCTTCGCGGAACCAAAGGGAAATTAGGAGCCCACCAATTGTTCCTCGTAAATTGCGTTTAACCGATGGCCAGCCAGGGGCGGTCGCTGAAATTTCTCGTTCCTCCGAAACCATACAGTTGCCTCATAATCACTCTCCTTCCAGTCAAATCCTCGGTTATGGTTGCTCGAACATCGAACTTGGAGCGTTTGCGCCCTTATATTTGATCAATTTTGTGCGAGGAATGCAGCGAACTTCTGCTTCTGTAGTTTCCGAGATAGCCAAGGTGACAATTTACAGAGTGTGATTTCATGTTTCAACGCTGCCAAGTCAGCGCTCATAAAAATCTCGCGAAATTGAGGAGATATATTTAATGGCGCGGATATTGGACACCAGAAATTTATTGTTGAGATTATTCGTAGCAACTTCGTGAATCTTATGGGCTCCGATCAAATTTTCTCCTCAATAAAATCCATCACCGCTAAGACGATCTCGTAACTTGAAAATCCACTTGTAAATATATATTATTGTGCACATCTCCAGGGTAGATTAATTCGCAGATACACTTTTTCAACGTTTTTATTCACGTAGGAATTTGTACAATTTTGGGGACAAAACGAGTCGTCAGTTTCTGACCTGCCGTATCACCTACGGACATCACAGGTAAAAATAACTAGAGCATATGTAAGGTAGATTTACGAAACTATAACAATTTGAATTAGGGCTGTAACTTTCCTTCGGAGATCGAAGATTTCGAAGTTTCGATTTCGGAATTAATTGCGAAATTACAGCCCTAATTTGAATATATAATAAATTTTATGATTTCGGCGCAAGGTTTGATCATTTATAGTGCAAAGGCAACAATTTGTCATGAGTGAGTAACGAATTAGCGATGAAATTATTTTTCTATGACGTTCTTGTAAATGAAACTGGGAATAACGTTATTCGTTCTACATTTTAAAAGAAAAAGTTTTCTGTTACTTATCTTGGCCAGAGACTACAAATGATCGAACTTTGCGTCGAAATCATAAAATTTTCGATCGAGAAGAATTCACCTAATTTGAATATCAACGATTTTTAAAGAATAGGATAATTAGCGTCTGAATGGTTCCCAGAAGAATTGCGTATAAGAATATTGGCGGGAACGAGATGGTCGCGATAATGGCGGGATTGCGTGTGGTTTTGTATTAATTCTGGGGTTTCATCGATATTCAAGGAACTGTTTTTCTACCTCGACTGTTTCCGAGACCCCCGAGGTCTCAATCTCATTACAGCCCCGACGAGAACACGCGGGCTACAGTTCCAGAGACGCGGGATCTAGCCACGGATAATTAACCGGCGGTTTAATGGAAACGACTTAGTTACCGTGTTTGTATCATTACGGGCGCGCACGGCGTTCAACTAAATACACGCCGCTGTATTGACTGTGATAATATTGTTGTGATACGCGGCTGGTATCGATTCGGTGCACCGGTCTGGAACTCTCGCGGATGCACCGCCACCGGACAACCATTTTTTTCGCTCTAAACGCGAGAATATTTAATCACGATCTAATATTTGATGAACATCGTCGGCCAAATTTGTTGCTAAAATTTACACAAACCGACGCCGGGTTCGCTGTAAAATTCAGCGAGTCCAGTCTCGAGTCCTGATTCGTTAAAAATTCAATGTTACCCAATACATTAAAAATTGAAGTACGATGTTTTTCTCTTTTTTTGTGCGTGTTTTATGAAACAGCTTTAAATAGTTTCAAATAGTCAATTTTTAAAGACTCGCCGCGAAGAGGAAGCTTCAATTCGAATCTGTAGTAAATTCGTTTAGGAAACAAATTTTTTTAAACTGTTTTAAACCGTCGCTGCAGAAGATATTTAATTGCAATTTAATATTTAAGGCGACACATCGAGCACGAAAATTGTTGAAACAATCTGGACGGGTTCGATATAAAATTCTGCGCGTCCAGTCTCGCCGTGTTTCATTAAACGTGATCTAACGAGGGCACCTGCAAAGTTTTACATATTGCAGGAAGTTTGTTGAACTCGATAGCGCGATATGAGAAAGGAATATAAAATATTGAAACGAGAGAGAGAGAGAGATCTTCTCGCGCGTGCAAACTTCATAAATTTCTTTGTTATTTTTGTCAAGTGCAGCGACTGTCAATTCAGTTTTGTGTTTCGGCTGAAAAATGAAATACCTGCGTAGACAGAATACATATAGTTTTACATTTACGAAAAAATCGGAAAATTTAATTTCCCTCGTGGTTTCCGATGAGCACGTGTTCGATCTTTCTGTTCGGTAAATTGTTCACAATTAATTGGAACTGTGCAAAACATTACGTACACGTTTGTGCCATTTTCTAGAGAGTTCAATGTTCCCTGGAAACGTACGCAAAACTTTTAATGGTACGACATTTCATAGAATAGTTCCTTCTTACCCGCCTGCCGTAACGGTTGTTCCTCGCGTTAAACGTATAGCTAAATATTAACAAATCAACCTCCATTAACGACGAAACGAACGTATAATAAAAATCAATTTCCTCGCAACTTCTATGAGACCGTTAAACTCCACGAATATAACATTCTATAGTAAAACCGTGTCCTCTATGTATAATCACGTAAAATACGGACACGGATGCACACTATCGTGCCTATGATCCGCCTGTGAATGGTTTCGGATTGCATAGAATCATTAAACACAGAAACAAAAGGATCAATAGCAGTCAAACAGAATCTTCTCAACGCGGAATCTTTTATACCATGAAAACAGCAACCACGTTTTCGAAAGCGATCCGTGCGATACACATGCGCACAAAGCTCTTTTTATTTTATTTTCTGACAAACCTGATTGAAAATCGTTCCTTCGTCCGAAAAAGCGGTTTGCGATCGATGTCTGCTCGTTGAAAAATCGAATAACGTTAATGAGCACGTTTCCCATCAAAAAGTTAAATTGAAAGTGGGCGCGCAGGGGTCGGGAGAGGGGGTGGGGTGAAAGAGAGTGAGAGAGAAGGGGTTAAAGATTAATTTGGGTTTAAATGGAACATTGTCGAGCTGCTAATTGCGAGAGGTTGTTCATTCCGAAGCGTGTTTATGGTGTTTTAATATCGGCAGGCTTGAAATTTGTAATCGCATGGCCGACCGGGCTACAAATTGACGATTGCTAATTAATTAACGCGCCAATTAGGACGATGCCGGGTGTCTACCGCCGTGTCGCCTCGGCCCTGGCCCGGCCGAGATTTCGACAGCGTTGAATCCCATTAGCATCCCGGCCACTGATAGATGCACAATGCGAGGGAACGCCGCCACCCCGGTAACTAGCACGGGGCACACGATACGGGGCTAATTAATGCGAAAGGTGACCGGAGAACGTGGTCTGGCCGGAAGACACGCCGGAATGACACTCGGCGAGATCGCATTCCGACGCGACGCGCGACGTAACGAACTCGTTCGAATTTCATCGACCCAAACTTTTTATCGTAGAAAATCTTATATGAGACTTATATCAACACAATTGTAATGCAATATACAGAATTCAATGCATACAGCACAGAACACAAAAACCACAGAACAGGGACACTTAAGAAACATAAATAATACAACAATGACACAAGAATGTTAGAAAGTTAATTGTTCAGAGTTTATTAATTCATTTGAGCCTGCATTCGAGTCGGAGTCCCTGGTGTTAATAATTAATTAGCGTTGACCATCAAGTTCGAATAACTATTACACTGCGCAAGAGATAACCAAGTTATACAAAGGTGGTTATGGTTGTCGACGTCCCTCAGGGCTTTGCGTGGCGTCGTCGTGGTCTCCGAAGACTCGGTAACAGTCGTAAGCTATTGCGCATGTATATCGGGCGAACTACACGAATTGTATCAAATTGTTACCATAACTTTATTTGTCGTAATGATTAATTATTTTATGATTATGTATGATTTTGATTAGAAACATGCTACAAATATGATCATCAAAGTCCCATGAGAAAATATTGAAAAATAAAGAAGTTTGAAATCCGGATTAGTTATGTTTCCACGAAGAAATAATTACGTTTACACAAGGAATAGTATCCCTGGCGTATAAATGACCCCGCGCAGACCCGTGTTGAGGACTCATATCGATGAAATACTGTATAACGAAACGTTTGCTTCCCGTGAAGATCCACAGTCGACTAATTAAACAATTTTGGCGTTGCAGAAATCCTTTGGAATCCCCGATACAGCGGTGAACTCGTTAAGCGAGCGCCACCGTAAATTCGTTGCACGCGTCACCGCGAACGCGCCCTTCTGTTCCAACCTGTGTCTCTCTCCCATTGTCCTCTCATTCCTCTCGGTCTTCTTTTTTCGTATTCCGATAATCTGGATATTTTATCGGCGCGAAAGCCGCTCGTCGACGCTTCCGGGTTATAAATACCAAAACGGGGGACGCCTCGCGTTTAATCGCGTGATACGCGCGACGCGACGCGACATAAACGACACCGCAGTCCCAGCTTCCGCCGGAAGCTCGGCTTTCCCCTGGCTACTCGTATTTTTGAAAACACAACGATCGAACCGCTGCTGGCCGGTCGTCGGACTCCGTTCAATTTACATGTCCCGAAGCTGATGTTTTTTCGTAAGTTCAATTAGAATAACCACGAGTAGAGGAAATAATTCGTAATAATTTGTATTATCACGTTTAAAAAACGAACTACAGTAATATTGAACAACTCTTTTTGTCGCTTCGAGAACGATTACATCGTGATCGATCAAGCGGGAGAATTTGATTCGCACGCCGACGCAGAGACAGCGAGATCCTAGAAACGCGCGATTAGCATTTTGACAGGAATATTTATCGCGCTTTATTTATCGTATTACAGTGGCGCTACGGGTAAAGCGATCCAAATGAAATGAATCAAAGGCGGGAGGTGGGCAGACCCGCGCCGGCGGTCGACGAACAATCAATTTTCAATAAACCGACAGGCAAATGTATTTACGAACGATTACACGCATAAATCCTGGCTGCACAGTAAATTGCTCTGTGGGACGAAACGTTCCAGATGCTTCTCGCGTGATCGTTACTCAAGAAATCGCGTGAACGCATCCTCGGATGTGACCGTGGACAACTGTTATAGCAAGTACAGGGTGTATAAAAATTATGTGCGTTTTTTGGTAAATCCGTCCTCTCGTTCACTATATCGCGAAAAAGTACATAATCGATGAGATAATACATCCTTCTCAGTGAATGTCATATGCGTATCGTTATAAATCGTGTTACTGTTGGTTATTACCATAGTCCTCTCAAGTCGTTGTTGGTGAAATTTATTGTCGGTGAAATCCGCTGTCTGTCAAATTCGTTGTCGGTTAAAGTCGTTGGTCAAATCTGGATTCGCTGAAAACTGTGTCGGCGAAGTCTGTGTCGGTGACTTCCATGGAACTCAATTTTTATACACCCTGTACACGCGTTTATACTGTAAATTCTCCATTATTTTTCACGGATTTTTCAGATTAATATTCTTAATCCGAATATAAAATGTTAACCATCAATTACGTCCACCCTGTTAACCCTTCAGCATGCTTGGAATTCTTTCCTAGGTGAACTTGCGTTTCTACTTTCTCGTGACAGTGGATTTCATGAATAAAAGATTCGGTGGTTTCGACGAGGGCGAATCGAGGGTTGTAATCGCGATACTGTACTACAGTATGTGCAAGCCTTGATAACCGGATATCGCGAGGATGAGATTATTAACTAGAATTCTCGATGGAGTGTCTTGAGAGCGAGTTCTGTTGACTCTGCAAACTATTGGAAGTCTGTGTGACAACGGCAAGATGGTGCAAGACATTGTTGGAACGAGGGGGTCGTTGTTTTCTTAACGATATACCGGTATGTGTCTCTGCGCGTGTGATTATAATGCTGTCGGAATGTCTAGGATGCTATTGCACTGTTATAACAGAAGTACGTTTTTAGTAGTAAATGTTTGACGATATGTTTAAGTGAAATCAAACACAGTCCAATTGTAGGAAAGTTTCAAACCGTTCCAGAACGTTCCGCTGTTCAGATCATTCGACGGCTTCGTCGTTTGAATACGTGTAGTCACGACGACGGTAATCACGCTGCACAGTGGTGCGAAATGGCCAAAAAGCGGAAAAAATCTATAAAAACCAAACTATCCAATAAATCTGCTTGAAAATTTGTAGGAAATGAATGATTTGTATGATATTATTTGTTGTTTGAATGTGAGAATCGAGAATCGTGTATGTATGCGTGAGTGCCGTGATATTGCGATTGCGACACTTCTTGTTAAATCAATATTTGTTCTAGAAAATTTATAAACATTAGAAAAAGTAGGATATAAAAGGACGTGTTCACGTAGCGATTCGACTTTTTCTCGAGATACGAAACACGTCATCACGTTTGATTTAAATACGATACGTTTACGTTAATTTCCGTTAATTTCATATTTCAGTTGTGTATTTTCTTTTCGAATTAAAACAGTTATTCAGTTATTTAATATATTTTCGCTTACAAATTTGTTGGAAGCATGCCGCAGGTACAACGGTTATGTGGCAACAATTGAAAAAAGAAATATTTATATATTTATTTGATATACATATTTTTATCACAAAAAATCAGGTCGTTTGATGAAAGTTTAAAAAATTTATTGTGTTTTAAAGGTTCTAAAACTCGGAACATGTAACCGATTGAAATAAACTTTTCATTTTCTGGTTACTACACAGTGGAATAGGTAACTAAAAACTTCATTATAAAACGACTTTATGACTAATAGAAAACTGTTGCAGGTATGTCCTGCCTATACCGACTCTTGTATCGAATTGAACTCGCGTCTCGATCGCCGCTTTGACCGCCGATCGACACTTCGAGGTGACGCACACTGCCACACACTTTGGTTACATCGTAACAGCATTCTTGGGTCCTGCTTTTTCATTTCAGAACTGTTTTACTTCAACGGTAAATTCACAGTTTTGGCCCAGTGCGCGACGTGGATGTTGGATGAATGGAGCGAGTCGAATGAAACGCAGGCCCGGAATCGGCCGAATACGGACTAAACACGCGAAAATAGACAGAACGGAAGGGAGAGATGAATCTGCGGGTCGCAGGAAGCGTGGCTCGCGAAATCCCGTGCCCGGGATCATTGTTTATCGCGCGTGCCATCCGTTTTAATACCCGTTATAATTGCGTACCAATGAAAAGCCAATGGTCTCCCAGTCTTTGACGCATTATTTCGACATCGGGGACTGGCCAATTCTCTCTCTCTCTCTGTTTCTTCTCTCCGTTCCCCTCGCTCTACCGCATCGTCACTTCCGTTCGAAATTGTTGCAAAACGACCGTGAACCCCGCTATAGTCATTAGTCGCCGAATCGGGCAAACGTTATCGCGCGTTCCCGCATAAATAATGCGATCCGAGCCGCAGCTAAATTACGCGGGCTCCGTGCTGCTCGATCTCAATGGAGCGTCTAATATTCGCTGTACCACTAATTCGTCGATCTTTCTTCCGAAATAATCTGTGCTCTACTAAAAATCATTTACTCAGCTCCCACGAAAGCAATAATCGCAATCATTTCAGAAGAACGAGAATGGCGTACGAGTAGCTCGTGAATTTTATAGTTTCAGCCATATACAGGGTGTCCCAAAATAAGTGTAACTCCCGGAAATGGGAGGTTGCTTGGGTTAATTGAAGCAACATGTGACTTTAGAAAAATGGTGCCCACGGCTTTGTTTAGGAGTTATTATCGAAAAACACGGACCAATCAGAGCCTAACGCTTAACGTGGTGTCGCTATTGGCCGAACCAGAATCAACCGCTGTAGCCGCGCTCTGATTGGGCCGCGTTTTTCGTTAATAACTCCTAAACGAAGCCGCGGACGCCATTTTTCTAAAGGAAAATGTCGCTCCAAATGACCCAAGGAACCTCCAATTTCCGGGAGTTACATTTATTTTGGGACACCCTGTATACATGGTGTTTCGGTTATCTAATAACAGAAATATCCCGTGACGCACTGAAGACACGAACAAAATTTGTTTACAGACATTGTTCGGTACGAAGGGAACAATCGTATTCATTTTTTCCATGATTCAAATGACGGAGGGAGAAATTTGATGGACGAATTAATTTTTTTTAAATAGATCGAAGGCGAATTCAACGACTTATCAAATTATACAGAAATTGTGCGATGATCTTGGCGCACAGGTTCGATCAATTATTAAAACAAACAGTTTTGTATACAAGAATGTAGATTTGAATAAAAAGTCTACATATGTCGAGGCGACTTATCGCATCTTGTGATTGCAGATAGCATAAGAGATGGAGTTAAACAGCAGCAATTGCTCCATTTTCCGAGCGATCGCGTTTAGGTTCTCGGAACGACGTCGCGTGTCCGTCGCCGAGCACGGAACGCCGACGCGGAACATGATTACAATGAGCGAAACGAGCGGATAAATAGGACGCGGACACATAAAACTGCCGCGGTTTTGTAATCGCATAATGACACTCGTAGCACGCCGCTTTCTCCGCCTCTCATCATCCTCCTCCTTCTTCCGTTCCCATCGGCGCGCATTGTTGCGAGTCGGCAATCTGGATAACATTCATAATGATCGATTTCACTACTTTGTTTACACACTGACCACCAGGACCTGTTTATCTGCTGCTTCCTATACAAACTCTCTCCAACCCCGATCCAATTCAATAATAACGTATGTTGATGTTTCTAGCGCACTGATTCGATCTAATGTTACTAAGCAAATTTTGCAAATTACTATAAAACGTTCAACGTTTCGGTCTAGTTTTAGACCATTTTCAAGAAACAATTTTTTTTATATAATTGCGTCTGTAAAAATTAAATCAATGTAGATTATGTAATTCAAGTTAATTTCTGTAACAAAAGACCAGAAGTTCTTAAAAAACAAACTTACCTACTAAGTGAACAGATTATTTTTGAGTCTTAATCATTTTGTAACCACGTGCTGGCTAGATGCCGGTGATATACGAACCGAGGTAAACGTTATGATTTTAAAAAGGCAGCGTCGTGGTTTGAAGCGACAACCAATCGGAGAACATCGATCGACCCATTGGCCGATCGATATTTGGCGGTCAATATGAACCGTTAAAACATTTCAATCACAAATTGCAAGTGTTTATATACAATACATAATTGTGGTAATTTATTAATTGACATTCAATCTATTTCCGATGTGCTTAAAAGCCGTTGACAGATTTTATTAATTAGAGAGATTCATCTCTCAAAGTGTACGAACACTTTGTGCACCTACTGTATGTAGAACGACGTGTCGATCCGCAGTTGAACGGTAGAAATTAGGTTGCATTGTGGAGGCGGTGGTTGATGGGCCGAGGGCTCAAATTTCGAGGACCGCGAACGAGTCACTCGAAGTTTCTCTGAAAGGGGCTACGGTTCAGTGAATCGTCGAAAGGGTGCCATTCAGAATAATGGCCAGTTCGATCAGCTGGAGCGAGATCAGTCGAAATATTAAGCGAGAGTAAGATTCCCGACAGCTGGTCCACGGCCGTATCTCCGCCACAATGTGACATTTCGCGGCACGTTTAAGATCCATTAGGATTGGACTAGATTAACGAGGTACTAACCAGAGTCCATTTGCCGTGCATTTAATTGACCATCGTCTGCGTGAATGGCCCGTAGACGAGTCTGAATCATCGTCAGCAATTCTCCTCGCTCGCCGCTTCCTGCTTTCTATTGTTCGAGTCGCGTTCGACAGCGGAAATCTACGATGGTCTCGGACCGATCCTAATCTCGTCACGAGGCTCCTCCACTTTGACCGAGTAAGCACTAACCGTGTCCACAAGATAAATCTCAATCGATCGGACCAAAAAAACGGAGGAAATTTTCTTTTCTATCCTTTCTAAACGGTTCAGCTATCCATACGTGTGAACGTCATGGGCTTTTTGTGTTTGTTGTCCAGCTGGTTTCCATACGGATTACATTGCGTAATCACCGACGATGTTCAAACATTTACCTTATAATATTGATGGAGCCTCCGATTTGCGGTATTTGCACGCGAAAACGGGCCTCGTGATTCGTGCCTCTGCTGTAACTGGTCGTGACGAGAGAAGGAGAGAGAGAGAGAGAGAAAGAGAAGAGGGGAGAAACGCGGAAAATCTCGGGATCGAGGTCGGCGGATCGATGTCGATCTCTGTGTCGAGGCTAGTCCTCGACAAAGGAGAAACCGTCGGGCTGAAATGTGCGTCTATTGCGAAATTCCATAGAATTCCACAGGCCTGTTTAACACTTTCACCCGTAACTACGTTGCAGTACGTTGCTAATTAAGCGATCTCTCACCTCTAACTAGAAAAATACATTCTTCACAGTTCGTACCGCATCGGACACCAAACCGGTAACCATAAATACCAGAAGTATTGCATACCACCACAGAAAATAAATTTTCTTCTTTACCTACCACTGCTTCGACTCATTCAACAACGTTTAGATTAAAAGATAATCTAGCACTCCTACCCTCTCCTCTATGAAATAGAAAAGCAGCGCAATTTCTCGAGTGTTTCGCGCGATTCTGGAAATATGACGGCTGGTAAAGGGTATTTTTTCTCTCGGTCTGGCTCGGAGAATAATTGCGCGAGGCAGTCGGCCGTCGATATTGGTATTCCGGGTCCGTAAATAATTTTGAGTCGCGCGAGATCGCGGTTGCTCGTTATCTCTGCGTATTGGCGCGCGTCTAATGAATTACGGGCGCGGAGGTTGTCGCCCACCGGTGTGCGTCGCGCGCCGAACATTTCGACGTGCCGGCCAACGATCGGTTCGATTTCACCTCGATTTCGGCTCGGCTCCGCTCGAGGGAAATAATTCCGACGGATCGCGTGGAGACCGCTTTTATCGCGTTCATCGACCGGACGAATATTGGGAAATCGGAAGTGTAATTGCGGGAACCGGGATACGGAAGAATGCGGTAACCGGGACGAACGGTTGTAATGTAATTCTCTTATATTACGGTGACACGTGGGGATTCCTATCGTTTCGCCTAACCGTATAACCGTTTCACGCGGGCTCGCACTTTCATAGAGAGATTGCGCCGGTGAAAAATTAAAATCCGTTTCCGCTGGAACAGATCGATCCGTTTAAAAGTCGAAGAAAGTGGAAATTGGTCTAGTCGGATCTAACATAATGTATATAATGATGGTCATAATTGTTGGAGTGTACAACGAAATGCACGGAATACACGGAGGAGGAAAAGTCATTTTTGAACTGAAGTTTATTATTCTTCTAGCGTCGCTATTCCCTTACCCAGAAAAATCAAGTAGTTCAGTTCTTGCCAGTCACACCTCCTCTTATCACTCTTGGTGTATAACAGTTTAAATCTAATGTACAGTAAAGTCTCGAATATTAAAGTTCTCTGGCTAGACAACCATCGGGATCTAGACTTGCTTTACTGATTTATGGCTGCGTCTACTGCGCCGAGCGAGACCTCAATAGAGAGTCGAACATGGAGAAGTACAGAATGAAACACGGATCGCAGTGGAGTGGGTAGGCCGAGACAACCATTGGAGTCTCGATCCCGGAGAAGAATTGAATCTTTACTGTACTAATATATAAGCTGTTATGAGTTGTAAGCTGTTGTGGCCGCCCGGTATATTCTTGATATCGAATACCAACTGTTTGGTACCAACGATAAGCAAATGTAAATTAGTGAAACGAACGTCTGACGAAGCGAACAGCGGAAGAAGACGTACATTAAAATAAAGTTAATTGATTCCCTTTGTCTTAATCCCGGCCATATCTTACAAGTAATAAAGTGTCTTATTGCGTTACGTGTGAACTATTTAATTCATCATTGACCATCGGTGAATCCATGAGTGCAGTGGAGATTAAATAGACATTTAATAAATGTAAGGTCTAGATTTGATCTCCCAATCTCGTCATCCCAACAATAACGATGAGATTAATGCAGACTAAAATCTTCCAAACCTTCGAAAAAATTCTCGAACTGGCAAAATCGTTTTTCGACGGAGAAACTCGAGGTGGACTCCTGTTGGAATGGTTCCAGCAGCCCCGAAAACACAGGTCCGCGGTTAATGCCGGTTTATTTTGGGGAGTGGAGTGTATGTTTAACTCGGTTAATGGTTAATCAACGCACGTATGCGCTTCACTAGGCGGAAGCATGCCGAAGCAAAGTTTCCACGATGGCTTGGACTCGCATGGTTCATTACTGTGCCAGAGAGAGGGACGAGAGGGGAGGTGGCAGGAATCGCTTTAATAACTTGGAAACTCTACTTACGAATTGCGGAAACGAGGTCGGATTACCGACGAGCCGCAGAGATTTCCCGTCGAATATTTTCTTACAGAGAAATCCCCACCGTCATCTCACAGACACCCCCGTCCCCCCGGATTTCAAGATCAGAGAAACTATCGACAATTTCGAACTTTCCCGATCAACACCGCGCACAGCTCTCTTATATTATTTCCCTGGTGCGGAGGCATATTTGCGGGCTTCGTTCTGAAATTTCCACCAGAATGAAATATCTGTAGCTCGTTTCCTTAAATTGGGATTGTTGATACAAGGTAATGTAAACATCTACGATTTCGATCCGATTCGCTCCAAATTCGAACGCAATCTTTCTTTTAAAGAATGGAACGGATGGAGCTTTTTATTCAGAAATGTACAAATTCCACAAAAATGAACATTTTATTAAATATTTTGAGCGATTCGCTGGTACATATTGTGGAGAAATTAAAAATATTTCGTTTTCTCTGTAGCTCGAACAGTGAGAACTGTAATCTATGCCGTTAGAAATGAAACGGTGAAAAACGAATCTTTAATCAGATACATACAGTGAGTCACAAAATTATTCCCTGACTCTTAAAAAGACAATTTAATTTGTTTAATATTATACAATACGATTTGAACTTTTTTGGAAAGCTAGAGCTATCAGTTTGCTACAGGATGTGAAAAAAAATTTGGTCAAAAATTGCAATTGATCGGAATTGTAGAAAAAATACTGAAAGTTGCATTTTACGAAAAAAGTTTCAGTTATATGCATTGGAAAAATTTTATCGAAACCGGTTGATGCGGAAGAAAACGACAGCCATTAAAAGATCTAAGAATACTCAGATTTTCGTCCTCATTTTTGCGACTTTCATCTTTAACTCGAGCTCAGCCTTGAGCAGCGCCGGGATTTCGAGTTTGGAGATGTGCTGTACGTTTCGCAGGCGTCCCATGATCACTCTCGCAGCCAGCTCTTGCAGCGTGTAGATTGGCGGCGTGATGTACACGAAAGTCCTGCAGGGCTCCGATGAATTCCCATTCGGCTCGGGGAAATACACGTCCTTCTGCTTCGCCATGAACCTGAAAATCCCCATCCATTCTACGATCGGTATTATCCACGACAGAGATCGAACCGGGCTCATCATCGAAACTCGTTCCTATTCGCATAGCCGAAGTTAGGAGCATAACTGATCACGCACACTTTAAATCGGAATAACTTTTTTATTAATAAACCAAACGACTTCAATTTCTCTGTACGTCTAGATGAATTAGTTTTTCTAGTCTTACAGAAGTATGCTCCTAACTGTATGCGAACGATTCCAACGTGCAACGGCTCTACAAACTCTCCCAGATGTACAAGAAGGATGTATCTTTCTAAAGATAAACAGCTCTTCGCTTGTACCAACAAACTCTGCTTTACACCTGAATAACTGTTATACGAAATACTCTACCAATTTAAAAATCTGCAAAACTAAAGATAGGATGTATCTCTCTATCGAATATGATTATCGAACAATGCGTAACGCGAGGGAATAAGCTGATAAGAGAATAGACGTAGCCCTCGAGAAAGTAGGTCCAGGATTGCGTAGGAAGGTTCGAACGAGTCACAATTGTTGTAAGATGACAGACGATCTTGAGAGGGATCGCAGCAGTCCCTACCTACCTGACGCCGGTTTCCTCGTCAACGAAGATCCACGGATGGGTGACGTAGGTGTCCATGTCTACGCACCCTCCGGGAGGCAGTGTGCCGAAGCTGAGTGCCCGGCCTACGTAATCGATCCAATACAACACCACGTTGCGGCCGGTCCCGTTGCAGAACTTAACGTACGACGCCTCTTTGTTGTACAGCGAACGTAGATACCGAAGCAGACCTCTCTTCTGAAGTTGATAATGTCTCGTCGATATGTCACGGTTCCGCCGATTTAGTTCCTCTATGAAAAGCCACATCAGTCGCAGTCGATTCGATGTTCGCAACAACTTCCGCTTGTTTCCTAGTTCCCTTTGCTCGCCACCATCATTGCCCTCCATTCCCAGCACGGCCTATTCCGTCTCCAACCTGATTGATCAACCGGTCAAACCCTCCCTCTCTCCTCTCCACGCCTAGCCTCTTCACTCCGACTGACTTCGCCACCAATCTTGCCAAGGTTTCGCGACGACTGAAAGCAAAAAGAAAGCAACGGATCTCGGATTAGTCGAGGCTGGTCATTAGGGTGGTCCGTGACTGTAGGGGTCGAACATCTTTCTTCAGATTTCATTTTTCCTCCTGCTCTCCTGAATCATGAGGCAATCGAATTTCTGGAAGCTTTCAAATTATGCACGCTTCATTTTATCTCGCCAAGTCTCGCGATTTCTGGGGGCAAGATGAAAGAAAATCGATAAATAAGGACCACCCTACTGGTCATTCGCGATTAGGCTATCAGTCGCTCTAGCGATTACTGTGACAAATTTTCTGTTTCGATTTGGACTCGATTGGTTGCGACACAGTGAGTTGCAACGGGTGTCGCGGAACTAACAGGTGAAATTGTACTGTTGTCGAAGACACAGGTTTCACGGAGGAAATCAGGCGGTTGATTCTACCGTGTACCAAGGCTCGCAAATTGTGGGGGCAAGATGAAAGAAAATCGATATATAAGGACCACCCTACTGGTCATTCGCGATTAGGCTATCAGTCGCTCTAGCGATTACTGTGACAAATTTTCTGTTTCGATTTGGACTCGATTGGTTGCGACACAGTGAGTTGCACCGGGTGTCGCGGAACTAACAGGTGAAATTGTATTGTTGTCGAAGACACGAGTTCCGCGGAGGAAATCGGGCGGACGATGACCCCGCCTGGTGAGAGAAGTTCAAAGACCTCCGGCTGGCTGATAATTCATTTAAACAATATCTGGCGTTAACTCGACGCGGGCCGAGTTTATCTAGACGAAGGGATCAATCACGGGATAGTAATCAAATAGCTGTACGTTCCCGGACGGTCTCGTTCGTCACTGCGAGACGTCGCGAGAAATGGATACGGATCTGCATTACCAGGCTATAAATATACGGTAGTTTCAGCCATACGGCGGCGATCCTTCGTGACGTTCGTCATTTATATTATAATAATTTCGACTGTCCCCGAGTGACAGGTCTAATTGGAGTTTTTCGTGTCCCTGCACCTTTATTCGACCACGATGCCCTTACTCGAATCAAGATCCGAATTTACAAATTTTCGAATTGCTTTATCTCGCGTCTGATTCATCGAGAACATCGAAGAACTGACAAATCAACTATTTTCGCGTGTTTGCCTTTCGGAATCGACGAGAAAGACGTTGAAGAAGAAGCATATCAATTCGTCGAAGAACCACTATGGTCTAAAGCAATAATAAATAAATATTCGTCGACGCTCACTTTGCTTCTACTTTCCAGAAAGAAGTGGTCGTTGGATGTGGATCAAGATTCAGAGTTTCACGGATATCCTGACCCCGTCTCTGCGGCATTGCGTGAAATCGTTCTCGGACTGACCACGCGAGCCAGAGAATATTCTCCGCCACTCTCTCATCGGCTTATAAAACTGCGAAACAATGGCGGGCAACGCCGAAACTCCATTACGGCTTTTCCCCGGCAAAGTGGAAGCCCGGAAAAAGAGAATCGCGTTCCGGCGCGGGCGACCACCAGATTTTTGTTTGATAATACGCAAGCACGCCGCTAGCTGATCGATTTTCCGCCTCTGCGCATCTCGCTCCTGCTCCGTTTAGCGGGAAAAATTCAATTGAAAACCTCATACACCATCCTCCCGCATCCTCCCCTGTCTTTCATCAACCTCTTGCTCTTTCAATACCTCCGCCTTTTGTATTGTTCTGATCGATTAATTTACGATTGCTTCAAGAACATTCGCCTTTCAATAGAGCCCCGCGCGGAAGAGAAATCTTTAAATTGTGCGTTGCTTCAACGTACATACAATCTTCCCTGCAAATTTCGCAATTTTTCTATATTTAATAGATCATCTTCATTGAAATAGTTCAACGTTTCGTTCGATTCTCTTTCGAAGTGAACCACGAGAACGTTGCCGAAGAATCATAAATAAATACGAGAACGAAACGTTGAGTTTTTGAATTAATTTGCAAAATTGCTAGTGTTTGTATCACTGATCGAACCTGTGCGCCGATACCATCACGCAATTGTTCTCAAAATTACGATCGACAAAAATTGAATATACACAAAGAAATATATCGAAAATGTGACGTGAAAATAAATGGTGGATCTGAACGCGATTTACCTTTTACTTCTTCGTTTTACATGTGTGATAAATAAGCTCATTGATCTCATAAATGTGTGTCGATGAAGGAAAGCGAGCGCAACGCCGTGAACACGGTGGGATCACGTGTCCGAGCAGAGCAGGTTCGTTGAAAGTTTGTTCGGTCGCTTATCGATATAGCAGCGAATGAAATCGATTGGCGACGGCCCGGTCCGAATTAGCGATGGCAAGGGAGAGCAAGATTTACGGGACAGCGGCCAGCCGACTCGCAATAAGAAGTTATTCCGTATATCTTTCGCGATTTATTCGCGACGCGAGCCTTCTCCGCGTGGGATTCGAACTTTTCCGGCCACTGCGCTCGAACCGGAAGATTAGTAGCACCGCGTCGCGCGGATTATGACGGCAGTAAACGGTCTCTTCCCGTTCGTTCCTTTCCGAACTTACGCCCGTGAATTTCAATTCGCCCCGGAATCCTGGTGACATCGCCTCCGCAATCATGCTCGGAATATTCGCCGACTTCGCGGCCGTATCCGCCCGATCAAACGAAACGATTTTATACACCGAACTGCATCGAAGCAAAAAGTACTCCTGCGATTTTATTCTGAAAAAAACTATGACGCGGATCTTTTCGAAACTTTCAAGACAATTTGTATGTATCGTGTTCGAGGAGCACCTAAAAAAACAGAATGGGTTCCTACATCCTTAAGCTCGTCGCTCGTTATTCTTTATCGCGAACAGAAGCAGCGCACATACAGGACGAGAAACAAGGTTTTTTCTTTTCTCTCAGTGTTCGACCCGCGAAAGCTCTACTGGGAAGAATATATCCGAGTTCTCGTGCGGGTTTTGAGAAAAATTCTGCCGGCCAACCGCGAGCGAGAAATGACGGCGTCGTTCGCGTCCGAATTTGAATATGGCCGCGGTATATCACCGGACCGCGGTATCTTTTCGAGTTCCTTTGCCCCTATCCTGATAAATGCGTCGTGAATAAACGCGTCCACGAAAAGAGATAAATATTGTGACACTGTCGGACGATTTTTAAGGAAGTTTCCTTTCTCGGTCTTTGCCCGGAACTTTTCCGTTTACTTAAATTCCAGAACATCGGGTTTCCTGGATTTCATGCTTCTGTCATTTCAATCCCTTTTATTATGATATTCGAGGTACGAAAACGTCGAAAAATTGCTAGAGTTGTCGACGATAAAAAAGGAACGTTTGTTGCAAATAGAAATATGTAAACGGTAGCTGCCGGGAAATCTATTTCGCACGGGCCGAAGAACACGAGGAAACTAGTAATTTGGACTCGGTGCAAGCGCATCGTCGGATTCTCTGAACGAAAGCTGACGGTAGCTCCAGAGACAAGAGTTTCGCACGAATTTAGATTTCGCTCGTATGGAGCTGACACGCGGCATTATAATTTAGATAATCGAGAAGCAAAGTCCTGCACATGACAAGGATACTGACGAAGAGCTCGGTACAAGCGCAGCTCGACGAGAACAACGCTGGCTAATTTGGATAATTGATAGGGAATAGTTTTATTATATTAGGAGCACGGGATCGCGAGCAAACAAAATTATTCAGCCGTTCTTACCTTCTTCTTCCGATATTTTCATGTTATACGGTATTATATATCTGCGTTAAAAACGGAATAACCACCTTGTTTTTATTTTACCAGAATTGTTGAACGAATTCGTTCTATCGATTTCTATATTAGGAGAACGGGAAATCATTCAGCCTTCTTTTTCCGGTATTTTCGAATTTTTTAACGATTCGTCATGTTATACGGTACAATATATCTGCGTTAAAAACGGAATAAACACCTTGTTTTTAGCGCGTCGAATAGGACCAGCCCCTTAAATTGGAAGACGAGCCCGAGGAACAGGCAATGAAGACGATATCCGACGGTTCCGAGTCTCGAGCAAGTGAAATAATTACAGCGAGCCGAGGTGGGCCGTGCCGACGTTGTAATTTCCCTGGTAATTTGCAAGCAACTCCGCGAAATGGCCGTCAGCAGTAAAGGAGGCATCCCTTGGAAATTGGAAATAACGAGACGCCGAACTTCGCTGGCCAATCTTTATCACCAGCGGTCCGTATTCACCGGAAGTTGCCAAGTGGACGAGGCTAGAAATACACGGCCGGATACCATAGCCAGCCCGAGGGAAGTCGCGGAAAGTTCAGGTGAGACGAGGTGAAGAGTTCTATCGTTCGAGAATACGATTTATCTTTGATACCTCCGCCGCAAACGCTTCATCCCTCTGTCTCTCTCTCTCTCTCTTTGAAGATCGTTTTATGAAGATCAATGGTCACAGAACTGTGCACCCGAGACCCTGGATAACGATGCAAGCACAGTTCGTGGGAAAAACCAACAAGAACTTCGTTTCTTTCTTTTATTAATGATCCTGCAAATGGTTCGGATACTTTCACGAATTACGTGGATTCTGTTTGTATGATCGTGTTTGGAGCTCGTTCAAGATCATCATCGAGAAAGATTAAGATCGATGAATCTCTCGAGACTAGTTAACGTACTTCCCAGATATCTTTCGCTATTCGGACAATTCTTTCGGTAATTAATCAACGAATTTTGCAGTTCGAAGACAATTGCCGAGATACAGGATAGCCGTTTTCTTATTTATTTATATAAAAAAGACGTTTGATGGATAACCTGTCGCGAAAGAGGGGGACACTGTACGTTGCGCAGATTGCGGGGAAGACGGAGTATCACACGATGTAGAAAGAACTAAGCCAGCCGTTTAATCTTGCCTGACAAGCTCGGCTCGATCAATCGGTCCGCCTTAATTGAACTTTCTTCGCGCGACCGATTTATTAACGGTGCTTTACATAAATTAAAGAGTCGGGTCGCGGCTATTCTTCACCGGAAACTGTGGATTCGAGTCTGCACGAGGAGGACAGACGATTAATTTCTTCTGGAAACGTGAATTTCTAGGAAGAAAATAAACTTTCGGCTGTATCTCTCGTTCCCGGTATGAAAATACCAGATCCAGTTGACAACGCCACTTTTAAGCATTCAATTAATTAACGAGTTGCCGCAGTCTCTGCAAAAATTAATTCACCGGGTTTCTCGAAAAGTCGACGAAGGAAGTGCACGAAAGTTGATCGCGGTTTTATCATCTGTCGGAACTGGCACAGCTAGAAAGTATTCCTCGGAACCGTACGGAGAACCGGAAGCCCGTCTTGCGCCATTTTCTTCCGTCTTTTCTTTTCCCGCGAGCCTCTTATTTATCGCTCGGCGGCGAGCACAAGAGGAAACGTTTGTCGCGCGCTCCCCTCTTGTCGTGCAGGGGCGAGAGAAAAGCACTTCCCGGAAACGTAATAAAGTACCTGTGCATCTGTTACACGCGGTGGCTCGCTCGCAGCCCGCAATTTCTCGTCGCGCCGCGGCTCCAGCGACTCCAGAACGGTTCCAGCGCAGAGCGGCCTAAGCAAACACTCGGCGACCCTTGCAGATTGCTTACCGGCGAGCTGCATCGTCTTGCCTCGGACGTTTTGCGTGCCCGCCCGTCGGCAAATTAAGGCCCGCTGTGTTTGCCAACCCTTCTTCCCCTGCACACCCTCTCCCGCCTTACTCCCACGCATCGAGCTTTGATCACTTTCTCCGTCCAAGATGAATCATTACGTTCTATCTGTCCGAAGGACCAGAGTTCCTCAACAGTTTTTGCTGTTCTCTCGAGATTGCAAACAGCAACTTCGAGAACGATGCCAACGGCAATTAACTCATTTCTTGCGAATGAAACTTTAGATTTTTGCAATAAACTGATCTCTCTCTCTCTCTCTCTCTCTTTCTGTAGAACTCTGGAAAACGCTCATCAAAGTCAATGCGGCTACAGCATCAATTAAAACTACATATTTTGAAATTTTACCTTAAGGATCCGCACGAACTTTTTCTGGTACCTAATATCTGTGGTTGTACGGAGAAACACCGCATGTTACAAATTCGAAAAATTTGACTTCATGCATTAAATGATCTACAGGGTATAGAACTCACGTATTTATCCGTGTTGAAAAACCCTTATTGGATTAAAATAAGATGACTTTATTTATTCAATGCAAATAGAGTGATAAAATGGATTAAACAGTGATCCGAATCTGAATGGAAAAGAGACGAACTGTATTGAAATAAGATAAAGCTAATGCTGTATCGATGCTGTGATGTGTCTTTTACTGTAATGGGGCGACGACTGAGCCGGTTCGTCCCTGGAAAAGCCTTCGGTCCGTTTCCTTAAGTGGGGGTGTCCTAAAACACTTGTGCCAGGCAACGAAATTTCTGCTTCTGCGGCCGGAGTCGCACCACAGTCTGTTTCTATATAATATTATCGTTGGATTCCAACAATCCGGAAGAAAGTCACGAAACTACAACCAGAGTCGAATATGTACCTTGAAAGATGTATTTCAAAAAATTGGCAGAAAACCTTGCAAATGATCTGGAGTATCACTTTCGATGTTGTTCGAGCTGCGTGTGTACGGGGCAATTTAGAACGGAGTGATATACACGGCACGTTTTACCCATTAAGTGGTAGCAAACCATGGTGTACGATGTTTACAGTTAGAACATTGAAACGTTCCGTGCTGTCCCTTTGACTGGGCGGCTTCAAAACAGAAGTAATTAAACGGAAAGGGCGAGTTGAACATAATAAATGTAAACCATGAGAGCGAGGTGTTCCGTGCATACAGTCGCGACGTTTCTACAGGAAAAATATGTGTGTAGCGCACGTGTCACGTCGCCGGGCGAGCGTGCCCGGGCAAATTGCGCGGGTGCGACGGCAAAAAAACTGTTCGACGGAACGCCATTCGCCGAAAACGTAATGAAAAATGCAGTTTCAAAAAGAGCGGAAAGCTCATTGAACGTGGCGCACGCGCAACGCGAGAGCACGTTGCGCTCACTCGAAAACCGGCGGACGGAAAAATGCCACACAACGCGCGGTCCACTCGTCGCCGGTGCTCGTTCGAAATTAAAACTCGAGTGGCGTCGCTGCCGAAAACGTAATAAAAACAAAAGCCCGGGAACGAAACGGCCTGGACGGCGCGCGTCGGTGGGGATGGAATCGCGCACGCGAGAAGACGGACAATGTCGAAATGAAAAATATTAATTACGGAATTCGATACCGGTGAATCTCGGGCAACGAAACGACGAGCGTTTCTGCAAGCATTGCCGCGCACTCTGCGCTCTGTTGGGTCTTCTCTTTTTTTTTTTTTATTCATTTTTGTTGTTGCCGCACGAACGCGATTTTACGGTGGAAAACGTCCGACCGGTGACCAGTAACGATCCACTTTTTCACTCAAAAGGTTACGCGGCTTTTGAAGGCTTCGCGAAATCGAGCTCCCTTTCTCTCCGTGTACGCGTGCTCGTCTACTTGAAAAATGCCGAACGAAAAATTCCCGAAATGAATTCCGAATGGCGGAACAACGCGACGCACTCGTTGTTTCGCGGGTGCTCTCCTTTACTTGGAAAAAAGGAAACTCTGGCAGTTACGTGCAAGTTTGAACGATTTTCAACGTCTATTCCAAGTTGTAAGATTCAACGACATCAAATTGTTAATCGAATTTAACGACGAAACAAGAAGGAATAGTCGGCACCGGACAGTTCCGTCGCATGTAGTCGAAACTTCGAAGCCGGTGTTCCCGAAGCGGAAACTTTTACGCAAATAAATTTTACTTGGTCCTTGTCCCTTTGTTTTTTTTTTGCGCTCGGAATCATCGCCCTTTCGTAAGACCCTTTCAGCGGTTCAAAAGTTTTCGTCCGGTTGGCAACTTCTTGAATTTATAAGTATTCTAAGAACCTCTGTCCCGAAGAGCAGAGGAATTTCAATGCTTCTTGTTGGAGGGAACGTTCAAAACGCTTCATTAACTATAAAGTAGTCGTTTGATCTGCTTTAGAAGTTCTGAGAACGGTAGATGAATTTCAAATTGGAGTTAAACCGATCGACGGCCGAGACGAGATAACTCGTCGCGCTCGTGATCCATTATATTTTCCAATAACGCCGCATAGACTGGTATCTGGTCGATCTAGCTGGTCAAAATTTTTTTAAAATTACATTTTATTTGTATTTACGTTGCTTCCGATTACACATTTCACTTTTTCTCCGACTCGCGCATTTTATGTTGAAATATTTGAATCCTCCTCTATTCGGTAAAGTTTCCATCGACTGAAATATCCTGGATCACGGGTAGATCGTAAGATAAATCGCTCGGAGATCGAATCGCCGGGTGCACTTGGTGCAGGCGTGTCTGCAATTGTAGAAATTACTCGCTTAACGGGTTAAAGACTTTGATCGGACACGCGGTCGATCGGATGCGGGGGGAATGATTAACACTGGCTCGGCGTGTTTCTATTTGTTCGATCCCCGATGATCTATGCCAGCGATTACAGCCGGTGATTCCAAGCACGTAGCCGCCTCGCGCTTTGTGGCCAGCCGGAGGTTGGCAAACAAACGAAAACGCCCATTGTATATCGATTGCGTTCGCGCCCGATCGCGGGAACAATGGAGATAATTGAGCGTACGAATTACGATAGCGGGAAATACAGGGCGTACCGTAGGCGTGGATGCCACCGGGCATCGGCAATTAGGTCTAATGACAGCGAGACAAGAACCGGGCCCCGTGTTTGTCGAACGAGGACCGTCACCGTCGTCGATAGCCTTTGACGGGACGTTAACGATACTCGACAAGGTCGTTGCAAGGTCAAACATATCGAGATTGCGATACTTCTTCCTAAAACATTCGTTTAAAACGATATCTTTGTTTAAACAGATCGATGGATGTTTTGAGAAAGTTTTTTAGTGATACAGTAGAGACTCCCGTATCCGAACTAATAGGGAGACAAACGTGACCGGATAGTGGAATTTTCGGATAATAGAATAATTACTTTCTTTTGCATTAAACACATCAATTAAAGTAAAAATGAAGAAAATTCAGTTCCCAAAACGAAACCAGCATCGTTTACACTTTATTTTTTGGATTCGTTAAGCTTTTCCTACTGGTATCCGTGGAATCTACATTCTGTCTATAATTTTCAATATTGCGTTTCTGTTTGTTAATATCTGTGATTGTAGATTTCCCAATAGCATGTATTCTTGCTAATTTCGTAGCACTTTCACCGCTTTCAAGACCTTTAATTATTTTGTATTTCTCTTCAATAGTTAAACCTATACGTTTTCGTTTACTTGCCATTGTGATACTGTTTTCTGCTTCAGACTGAATCGATATGATTGCATTTAACCGGCCGAACACAGGAAAGTATTTATTACGTATATTACGTATTTACCAACCAGCAACATTTAATTTTTATTTATTTAAATTATATATTAATTTTCCATCTTACGAGCTTTCAATTTAATTAGCAACAACGACATTAATAAAACTTAAATTACTTAAATTAGGGTATTCGGATAATGGGGGCACGCATACTGGAGTTTCTACTGTACAACGAAATTCGCTGATGGAATGACCAATGTAAGTAAAATTATAGAATTGGTATACCGGGAAAGTAAATTGAATTTCACGAGGTTTTTATTCGATTGGCAACGCGATGAAGCCATTAATAAGGCAAAGAGACGC
This sequence comes from Lasioglossum villosulum, assembly GCA_963971365.1. NCBI lineage: Eukaryota > Metazoa > Arthropoda > Insecta > Hymenoptera > Halictidae > Lasioglossum > Lasioglossum villosulum. Next base: position 3,461,691 of record OZ020495.1, read on the forward strand.
GTTTGATGATATTTTCTGTAAAGTGATGCGCAAGCATCAATATTTGTATCAACAATCTAGTGATCGCGTTCGGTGCCTTTAGCGAGAGAGCTCAAAAGCTAGTGAAACGCAGGACTGTCTACGTGAATCAATATTGCAATTCGAATAGAAGGGACTCCGCATTGAAATATCCCCGTTTTCAATCAAAAATGAAACTGTTTCATTCAGCCGCGTATTGGCCGTGGGTCTGACCATTGCTGGACATTTCCACTTAATACATTACGAAGCTTATTGACGCTCCGGAACCTCGAAAACACGAGCGAAATCAAAAAGCACTATAGAAAATCTCGTTAATACAACCCTCAAGTAGAGTAGTCTGTCGTTGGTCAGACCCGAGCTATTTTCAAATTTATTTTCTTCCCATATTTGTATTATACTAGCAGACCTGACAGACGTTGTCCTGTGCAAATTTCAATAAATTTGTTTGCGATCGTTTCGTGAATTTGTAAAAAACCATTGGAAATGTGTAAACAAACTAAAAATGAGAAAAAAAGTATTTCGGAGTGATCATTGTAGCAAACGGACGTCGGTAATTGAAATTCCTATTGAAATATCGATTAAAAGTTGCGACGCTCGTTTTTTTGTTGTATCGAAATATGATTCAAAAAGCACTTTTAGTTTTTCCCGAATTTTCCAGTTTTCCGGGCTACTTTTCCAATTTTTCTTTCCGTAAAACCTTACTTAACGCTAATTCCTTGGCTACAATTAATTCTTCATTGTTACGTTCAAAATCTTGTACATAGTTCGGTTGTAAGTGGACGAACCCACGTCGGGAAAAATAAATTTAGAGTTTAACCGAAGTTCTTCGAAGTGATTCGTACTACCCTTTTCCAATCCGAAACGTATAAGTGTACTTCTTTCCCATAAAATTTATATTCTTCCTTACTTACTTCCTTGAATGTAAAATTTCTTCCTTTCTCATCAATGTCTCGAGAATTTCATATTTCCCATGCTAAGGAAAAGAATTGCGTGCAAAAGCATTTCAACCGGATGTACCGTGGAGAGTGGCCGAAGGGAAACACTTACGGTGAACACTGTCAGCAATGGAGTTGATGGTGGAAACACCGACGATCCGCAGTCTAATTACCGGAGACACGTTTTCAAACACGGTCGCAGTCTTCGGCAAACTGAAGTATGGTCAGGTGTTCGAGCCAGGTTTGCAGGAGATTAGCCGGTTTTTCGGTGGTACCCTGGGCCGAGTAGTATTTGCCCGGGAACGGATTCCAGCCGGCGATCAAAGCTGCCGATTGTCCCTCGTAGCCGCGGCAAATTTTCTTGTTTCGCGGGGCTGCGCACCGGGTCGAAGTTCGCCTCGATTCCCTTTGACCGGCGCCGGCCCGCGCTTTGAAAGGCCGCGTTCGCATTCCGCGATGGGATTACGGTTTCCCGCTCGTTTCCCACAGACCCCCCAGTTCGATGGAAAATCTCGCCCGCGTGGAAATTAGAGAAATTGGCTCGATAAGAGAACGCCCGGATGGGCCGCGCTCGCTCTATCCGAACGAGAATTATTGGGTTCCTTCCACGGGCCGGCAGGTATCGGGAAACTCGGGAATTAAGGTGGCTAATGGCTCCATTCTTTTTGGAGTATCGGTATACTGCTATCCCGTTAGCCTGATCTCCAGCCTGAGCGAGTTTCCGATAGAGTTTCCGAGGAAACTGCGGTCTCGGCGCTTTCGCGCTCCACTCAACGAGTACTTGTAGGTAGTCCAATTCTAATTTATTTACTCTTGTCCTGGATATTTGAATAGAAATAAAGGTAGTTATTTACTTAGGGGCCTCCACGCCGATTTTGATGACCTTGAAATATGTTGTCAGGGTCTTCATTCTGAACAACTTTTTCCTATGCATGTTACCGCCGCTCAGCTTTAGTTTCCGAGATATTCGCAAAAAAGTTTCAAGTTGCGACCGTGACTGACTTATCGGCAACCACAATTTCAAATCAAACCTAACGTAACCTAGTTAGTTAGTTAGTTAAAAGATTAGTCGGGGAGGAGTGATCGGCACTCCCCTCTTCCTTATCACACGCTAGCTGATTACGCCAGTATCATGCGGTGTTCCGACTCTTGGCCCATAAGAGGGTTGCAGTTAACCACGGTTTTCGAACACCAACCTGTTTCATATAGCCCGAGCAACTTTCAGGCTGGCAGAACTACTCACCGTGGATCGGTCATCATTGATGGAAAGGCCATTCTACCCAATAATTAGCATGTTTGAGATTTATGTGTTTTTTAAGTCTCGTTTCAGGCAGGTTTGTTAAAATGTGCAAGAGGCGTCCAACCGTAGTTGGAAGAATGGTAAAAAATCAATCGCTGCAAACATTGATCTCTTTTCCGCTTTCCGTTTAGTGGATTTCATGTTCCGCGGGAGATATTCGACCAGTATCGAAGTCCTAAAATGGAACATAAACATCCGAAGATGCCTCAGAACGCCGTACGGGGAAGACGTACACGCAAATAGGAACGCTCGTATTCATTCCTGTTTGCAGATTCAGGAAGCTCGTTAAACAACTTCCGAGATAAACATCGCTACGATAATACATCCTATGTAAACTAGCCCCTTACAATATTAATTTGTCGTAGCAGCTGCAACCGCTCCGCCATTGTGGCGTTGCGCAGTCGGGGGTGGTTATGCATAGACAGTGATTTCGAGGAGATAATTACACGATTAACACCGAATAACGAACAATTCGCTCATTCTCGAGCACACGGCATAATTGTAACAGTAACATGTACAAGGGAAGGAGGTTTAGAATGGTGACCTTGAAAACATATTTCAAGGCCCAACGACGGTTCTTGCCAGCCTGAGTTTCACATCGGGAAAAAGTGTTTATCCCTGGATCTGTCTCGAGTCGGTGTAAATTACAATGCACGCGTCGCACAATGCGCATTCCGCGCGTTCACCGTTTTTGCACGGGGGTGAGGGGCATTAAGAATGTTCGTCTAACTTGAACAAACGTTCGCACGGTTGGTTCAAAATGCCTGTGTCGTTGTTTGCCTGCGTCGGCTGGAACGTTACTGAATACAAATCGCATTATCACCGGGAATCCGATTACGAACACGTTTAACGTTACCGCGAAAGTTTCGCGGCTCTGAATATCCAGCGTCATTCTTCTATTCTCGGCTCAAGTCTCATTTAATCCTCTTTCGCGTTACAATAAGATTCACTGACGTTACTCGTCTCTCGCGTTCTTGCATTCTCCCTCCCTCTCTGTGTCTCTCTCTCTCTCTTTCTTTTATCACCATTAATATTTACCGCCGTCTGAAACCGTCGGATGCCCGGCAAATTAAATTTCGAGTATCGTTTCTATTAACTTACCAATTGGTTCGGTCATTCTTTGCTCGGCTGTTTAAACCACCGGGGAAATTAGCTCTTCCGGCCATGATTTATAAACGAAGTACACGTTACTTCGCGTTTGGTCGTTCCGAAGCCGATATTCGAACCGCTCCCCCTGTTTCCCTGGGAAACATTGAAATTTGCGGAAGTTTCGCTCGATACCAACACTCTTGGAAATCAATGATCACGCTAGCCACGATGAAAAATATATTAATATTGCTGGAAAACGTGCAAATAGTTGGGAATCTTCGCAGACGAGATCGTGCGACGAAAAATAAAAGGAAAACAGTTCACGGAAATGGCACTCGCTGCATCCAGAATAAGAGGCAAGGAAGAAAAAAAGAGAAATGCAGTTGGAGGAGTAAAAAGAAACAATGAGACCGGAGATTTATAGTCTCGAAATCTTAAGAGATTCTCGAGCAGGCCCCATGAATTCCGACGAATCGCGGGAGACCCTGACAAAGAGGAAATTTACAGGAATTTCAATTCATAGTAAACAGCCCGTAATCCCCCCATTGTTTGCAGCGGGGCTCTCAGAACAAATAAGGGTGGAGGCGGCGCGGCGTTCCGTGGAGAAAGGGGGGATGAAAAGCTCGGTGGCGGAGGTTGGTTGGTTGGTTCTCACCTTCGTCGCGCGTAACACGAGATCCCCTAGTCGTCGTTAGCGTGCTTCTGTAATCGCACGCTTGTCAACCATTCCGCCACTCATTCTCGCTGATCACCGATCCGACGATTCTTTTCGATTACGTTTCCACGTCTCTGATTGACGATCAAGAGCTACGGCAAACGATTCATAACAGCGCACAGACTGGTATATGACCGAACTGACTAACCAGCTGGCCAAAAGTCAATCCCTACAAAAACAGCCTGTAAACAGGAGCCAAGTCCTCTATGGCCGTAAAAAGTTGTAAGATCAAAGAAAATACGGCCAAGTTCGTTAACTTAGAGATACCACTTGCAATACTGAAAAAAGCGTTTGTAAAAATTAGTTTAAACGAACGTTATTTAATTCTTAAAGAGTTACATGGAGGAGGGCTAAATTGTTCAAACTTGGCCAATACTTTTTAAACCAATGGCCATAAAAAGTGTTATGTTACCGTATATGCTTTGGATCAAGCCTTTTGAAAATGTCGCCATTTTAGCGGTAGGACGCACATTCGGCCAAGTACCGGTCTGTGCAGCAGCAGCAGTTTTATTTTTCGTAGTCACCGTTTTTCCGTGGATAAAAGATTGATTGCGGAATATTGACATTTACGTATTTCATTAGACTGTTTTCTCGTAGCCTTGTTAGGCAAAAATAAAAGTAGTTCATTGGATGATTCACTTTGTCAACTAAAAATGCAAGCGTTCCCGCGAAAGTTCCCGTGAAAGTTCATTTCAGCCGATGATAATTGACTTAATCTTCCCTCGAGTTCAAACCGAACTCGGTAACTGATTTATTCGATTACCGTTCACCGTCGCCATTTGAGGAAGGAGCTCTTTATTACTTGACCCAATAGCATTCCCCGGATCGCGAAACATACTTCAGGAAGACAATCCTATTCTTACGGATTCAATAAATCAATTCTCCTGGCTCCCGAGTCTCATAGCGTTCAGATGAAACGGAGTTCCGCGTAATCAGCTAAGATTAAGACGACAGACTCTCGTACAGCAAATTGTAAAAATTGATCTTCCGTCGGACAAATAGAGAATGCATTTGGAAAAACGGGTCCAGAGTGAAATAATTTCCTCGTGACGAAACCCGACCAGGTATCACCGGCGGTGAACAAACGATGCGTCCCGTTCTATGCTGGTACGAGAAATCGAGGGTGCATCAGGAAATGAAAAGCGAAGAGATGGGAAAGGACGACAGGGTGCAGGAACGTCGAACGAGATAAGGAGGTGTTCCGCGAAACGAAGGAAACTTAATAAAGTCAAGTGGAGATCTCGGGGAATAGAATGGAAAGCCGAGATACCGTTTCGCTGGTTGCTAGTTGGGTCTCGGAATTTAACCGACTTCCGCTGTTGCTTTCAAGGGACCCGGGAAGGAAGAATCAATGTCTTTATTCCCATTCCGGCATGTTTCCCTTCATTCCTTACCATAAATCTTTTAAAATCTCGTAACGCACCTTGCGTACTCATTCGTGAAAGTTTATTCGTCCATTTGTCTGGAAACAACTTTATTGAAACGAGAAAATAGTCTGTCAACCTCGCTCCCCGAACACGGTCTTATAAAATGTTATGGTTGATACGTTATACGAGAAACAAATCGTGTTTCATTTGCAATTCTACATTATAAACGCACAGATTTTATAACATGCAACTGTGTATTAATTACGAAAACAAAAAATCGACGGAGTAAATCAGATTCCCGAAAGGGTCAAAAACAAAAATTGAGGATGCATGGGATGTAAATGGGGGTCCCATTAAAACCATTTATTTTCTTTGTTTAGTTACGTTATGTTATAATTTTACTAGATTTGTATTTTCTGTCGTTTCAATTAATAAATTTATAAAACTTAAAAATTGACTCTTGAAAATGATCCACGCCAGGATCGAAACGTTGAGTTTTTGAATTAATTTGCAAAATTGCCAATGTTTAAAAGTTAAAAATCAACGTGTGTTTATTTTTTAACTTTTTCACTGTACAGTTAAACCTGTCAGAGTAGCACTGCCTCAGCTGTTAAAAACACATTTGAAGTTGATGAATTTGTAACAATTCAATATTAGAAAGGTGGGGGTCTACGCAAAACAGAAAAAATTGGTAAGCGGTCTACGAGACAAAAAAGTTTGGGGAGCTCTGGAGTAAATCGACCTACGCGTACACGGCTCGTATTGGAGATTTAGAAATCGCGCGAGGGCAGTTTGCGAAGAGGAAGAGTCTGATAGAAGTGTCATCGGCGGTGCTCCGTGCACAAAGGCCGTGGACCGGTTGGAAACGGTTCGAAGTGGTCCGGGAGAGAGCAGTTAAACGCGGGGCGTTAATCAATCGACGTCGGCCGTGATTCCGTGAATTAACTGGTAACTGCTCCGTTAGCGTTCGCCTCTCGAATCGAACATCGCCGATTCCCGTATTCGTCGGACCGCAACGTCTTTGCAGGCTGCAAGTGCACTTGACTGCGCGAACCGGCTCTGTAATTTGCGACCTGTGATCTTCCAAGCCCGAATCGTAATGCAGAACTCTCTCGCTCTCTCTCTCTCTCCTGCAGTTGAACAGTAGCAAGGTATATCGCGTCGAACAGGAACAAAAGCGGTGAAACGGTTGAAATCGGTGAAACGGGTGAAACGTCTGCGGTAATCGTGACGATCCATTGAATTCCTCGGCGAGCAACGGAATTCAATTAATTGCGAATTTTTGCTGACTACCCGCCCGAGACCCGGCCCGGGATTCTTCCGAGTGGAAAGAGAGCAGGAGTTCGAAGCCTTTGCGACAGGTTTTGTTAATCTATGAACCTGAACCACTCGCAACTTATTGTCTCGCAAACGTGAAGACTTGCGTGTGCTCGGCTTGAATCCTCGCGTATCGAGTCGAGACTATTCTCGAGAAAATCTATATAAAGAAAAATCAAATGCTGTTCGTTGGTAAGCGCATCAGTTGAGGACGGTTGGACCGATTTTGCTATTTTTTTAAAATGTTCGTAATAGTTCGAATAAGGTTTTAGGGAAAAATTGGAAAAGTTGCCCGGAAAAATGGAAAATTCGGGAAAAACTACGAGTGCTTTTTTCTATGGGATTTTTGTAGGAACTCAAGATCATAACTCGTAATTCTTTTTTGTTTCGTTCGTTATGGTCCTGAAAAAGTTTTCAGAACAAAAAATTCGAGATAATTACAAAGGCAACAAATTTCCCATTGGCGTACTTCTGAATGTACTCATTAAATTGAACATCCATGGCCGCAATCGTTAAAGATACGGTGATTACTGAGAAATACGTTTTTCTCTCATCTATATTTTGTTTACACATTTCCAATAGCTTGTCACAAATTCACGAAAGAAATATTTATTGAAATTTCGACAGGACAACATCTGTCGGGTCAGCTAGTTTCCAATAAAATCTACCAAGTACGTCATCAACAGGATTTCCGGTTTTTATTTAGGTTCGTCGACCAGTGACCTAATAATTATCGCATCGCGAGATAATTAGCAACCTGGAATAACGGTTGGCGATGTTAACGTAAAATCAGTTAATGCATGGACAACAAAATTGTTGATAGCATTAATAGCGTCGAACGTTCCCGTCATCGACAACAACGGCGGAAAGAATGATTAATTAATCGAGAACTTTTCGAGGGAAACATCGATAAATGAATGGAAGGTATCATTATATTAATGACGAAGGCCATTGTAATCCGTTTTAATTAATATCATCCATCGGGCCATTGTTTCGTAGTACTTTGCTAATGAAGTAAACACCGGGTTGAACAAGGAAAGACCGCTCGCGGAAGAAAAGATGTAATGGTATTCGAGTGGCGATGGTCAGAGGAAACATTTATTTTATGCAAACGACAACTCGGAATCGGAAAATAATTATACCGGGTTCCGCCATTATTACTGTTCGAACATCCCGACTATAATTTGTTTAATTTTTCAGCGCATCGCTTTACCAGCTATTTTCAATATTATCAAACACAGCCAAGAATTATTAATTATTTCCTTCGGTGCTTCAATATTTGCTATTCTTCTTAACAGCTTTATTAATTTCGCAAAAATTTCATTGCGGCGTACACCGATTTCATTATCTACCAAAGTTTTCCAGTTGTCGGCGAGACGATAAACTTGGAGATTTATGGCGTCGGCGAAATAAATAAAACGAGTAAAATAAATATTTTATCGGATTCCACGTGTGATGCCAGTAGACGGACATTCCGACGCAGCATTCTGCGCGGAAGATTCCAAATCAAGATTTCGTTTTCGCGTAGAATGCAAACGGCAGTCGGACAAGAAAGGAGCAGTTTTATTTGCAATGGAACAAAATTTATACCAGGGCAAACGTAAACCCGTGACACGACTGCGCTCGAGTCTCTTAAAGCACGATAACTTGCGCTTTGCCTTTCTTTTTTATAGGTCGTTTATGACATTACAGTGTACTCGAAACGAGCTATAAAGCCCCTATCGATACGCCGACTCGCTCTCGCCTTTTTCTCCGTTCCCTTTATTTTTTACTGAGCTTTTACGTGCAAGCTACGTAAATTCATCGTAAATCCTTTGACTAAATTGTTTTTATTTGGTTTCGACCGTGTTGCGAAGATGGACGTGATATCGAGTTTCGATATGTTACTTCCTTTATTCCGAGTCCGTTGCGTGGCCAATATTTCGCACACTGGGGAGCCGTTCGATATTTTGAAACAACAAATTCGAAGCATATCTAAAGTTTGCTCTGCTGGGCTTGCGTGGAAACCTAATACAAATATAGAAATATTAAAAAACCAACTGGAATAATTTCAGTTTGAGTTCGAACGAGACTTCACGAAGAAAAGTTGGATTCTCTTTTCATTTTGGACCAGGAAGAGACTCAATTTTCGAACAATCCACTAACAGGGAAGTTCGCCTTTGGGTGAGGGGTAGGAAAACAGTGGGTTCCCCCGGAAGACTGGCCGCTTTGAAACCAGACGCTAATTCGGCCTGATTGCGCCGACCATTCCATCTGCCGTGATGGAAACATGATCGTCGGCGCGATATTTGACAAGTAGGAAGATTACAAGCTGAAGATGCAACAGTGGAGCCCAAAGACCGGGCCGCGGACGTTCGAACCGTTCCGTCCAAGTAATTAGCAGAAATTGCTCCGTCGCGTCGGCCTCCGTAGACTTCCTGTTCAGAAGACAGTCCTCCGGGTTGTCTGTTCAAACTGTGCATATAAGTACCGCGCCTATGTCAGTGAGGCACCTAATTGCACTCGAAATTGCAGTGCACAGAAAACTCAATATTTATTCGCCATCCAGTTAATACTCTGACTCCAATCGCTGGCGAACGAGAATATTGAGAATCTCTGAATACATAAATTCCGCAAGATCTTTAAAGAACGATAGAGGTACAGATCTGAATAGAATACAATTTTTTAATCCGTCGAACCCGAGAATAACATGTTCTCGTTGCTCGAACAAGATAATTAAATTATATTGTGGCGGTGGTGGTAGGCATTAATCATTTTCAGGAAATTTTTCTGAAAAAGCGAATGGGCTGTTTCCTAAAATTTAAGACTGACGTAACCCTTAAAAGAGTCAAGAAAATTTCTCTCCAACGCGTCGGAACAGTTAGGCGACTATCTTAGAGCATCGGACAATACGTTTCCGGTAGGTGGTCATTTTGGCAGCATGACGCGACGGTAAATAAACGTCGATCGTTTTATCTCGGCGGCGGCGGTTCATCGATATCGAGAAGTTGGAAAAAGGTTACCCGTTGCCCGTGAACTCTATCGGTGGCTGTCTCGTTTATCATTTTCTTCGGCCCCCGACACCCTGTTCGACCGCCCTTCAACCTCCGCCCCCGTCGCTATCTCCGGTTTTTCTTGTCCCGTCTACGGCCGTGACGGGAATTTCGATTTCGTCGACGATGCGTGACGATCCGCTTTCTAGATTTTTACGGGGCTTGTTCTCCGTCCGGGAAAAAATACGAAGGGCCAACTGCTCGACGTAAATTTCGACGACCGGTTACCCACTGTACGATAAATTGGTTAGCGGGTGAACATCGTGGGTGATTGATCGACGGGAAATTTTGTTAACCCTTTCCTAATAGCAATGCAACCGTAAAAAGTATCGACACATTTCTTTGATCCTGTTAACGGTATTTAACCCTCGGACAACGGAGAATTTTTATAATTATATCATTGATGATATTAAAGTCCACGGAATGCTTAGTTCAACAATTTTTTAAGACATTTTTAAAGGCACAGTCGTATACTATTTAATTAATTGGCCAAAAACTGAGTAATTGGAGGGTTAACGGAAGAATCGACCAGGACAAAATATCTTCTGTTATACAGGTTCAAAAGCAATCCGACTCTGTTATAGATTGCTATAAAATTGCGCTCAGCCCATATGCTGTCTGTATTTTTTTCAAAATTCAACGAGATAAACGGAAATTGCCAGAACGCGGCAAGCTGGGTAGAAACAATACGGATCACCAGAAAAATAGCGAATCGTTACGAATTTACAGCGCACACATTTTTCTACAAAATTCAAAGCGAATTTACGCCATTGGATCAGTTAACGCGAATCGACCTCTACGTTTTTCGAAATGGTTCTGTCAGCAGAGAACAATTTGGAAAATCGTCGGAAAAAAACTGCTATAAAAGAGAAATTTTCACCACTAGATCCTGCTGCATCGTTCCAAACACCAAGCTTCCGGAAGTGCGCGGGGAACGAATATCGAACAATTATTGCTCGGCAAAACAAAAGCAATATTCGGAAGAAACTTTGGCAACAGTGAAACGAGCTTGGTGAGAGAGTCAAACTCGCGAAAACGAGCTTGAAAAACAAGAAGAACTCGATGAAGAAGGAGGAAGAGGGAAAGGAGGAGGAGGGGAACGAGGAAGTAAGAAGACGAGGAAGAACGAAGCCTAGGAAAACAGTAATTAAAGTCTGTTTGGCCAGGAACGGTGGAAGTCGATATAAGTTACACAGGCGGCGGCGTTAGGATTTGCTTTGGACCGATGTTCAACGTCTAAACTCCCAGCGCGATAGAACCTCGGGGAAAGTAACAACTTTCTTCAATCAGGCCCGTGCGCGAAAGCCTACAAGTCGCGTCGCGAATTTTCCTCCCCGCGAACCTGCGGGGTGGGAAAGTTGCTGTTTCCGAACAGTGGGGGCTGAGAAGGGGGCAACGGAAATTGAATTTGTCGGCGCCTGGTTTTCATTCTGTAACGACATATCAAATATGAAAATTGTTTGCGAAACAGTTCAGCTTAGGAACTCCGCACGCGGGGGCCAGCACGCGGCGTGTCGGGGTTCCGGAGTTCATCTGATCGAATCAGACCTCGTTCGAAAGAAGAAACTAAATTTCTCTGGTCGCCGAGTCTTGAATAGAGTCTCCCAGCTCGCGGATCTCTCTGACGCGAAGTTTGCCGGAAAGTGTCGCCGGCAAGTCCAGGATTAAACGTGGATGCGCGCGAACCCGAAATCCGAGTTTTTAAAACTGCGATTTCGATGAACAATCGTACATATTGCATTTTGTCAATGAACTACGAACGTATAAATCATATGTTGATTCTAACCTCTTCTACGGAGATTGAACAGTAGTGAGTAGCGTTTCACGTCGGAGCGTGACGGATCACGCTGATTCGCTGCCCAGTAATATGTACGGCGGTGCGCCTAAAGAAGTTTTCACTTGAAAAATATTTTCCAGGTTGGAGAACACAAAAGGGAACGTGGATATCGAAAGAATAGTTACAGTGGTTCATCGCAGTCCCCTTTGTTATTTCTGTTCGTCGTTTTCCCCGGTTCGGTTTTCTCGTTCTGTTCTCACCGGCGACTAGCGGCAGACTTCATCGAAACGTAACCAAGGGGGTCGCGCTACCCTCTTTCTTCGGGGTAATAGGAGACGCACGACCTCGTCGAGCTTCTGTAATCAGGCTCGAGAACTACGACGAGAATGTGAGGATTCGGAAAAGTCGATCGAGTGATATTTCGCGAACTGCTCGTTAGGAACGGTTCCTCTGTTCCTCTTCTCTTCGAACCCCACTACTCTCTCTCTCTCTCTATCGTTCAACCCCCCACCCCCTCATCAAGAAAGTCTTCGAGTCGAGAGCAATTTCTAGGATTCCCGACCGGAAGTCCCGGAAAAACGACCGAAATCGGACGAATTTTCCTGCCTCGAACACGTTGATCAACGCGCGTTTCACAGCTTTCGTCCGAAATGTCGGGATCGGGTTCGGGGGAATCGAACGCTTTTCAACGTGATTGTTACAAAATGCCGTCGCGCTGATTGGATAATCGACTGGGACACCAACTTACTACCAAGTTGTCCGCCATGTCATTTCGTCAGTTACACTCTGCGCTGTCTGGAATAATTCAACGACTATTCTGCAGGTTTCATACAGTTTATTTGGCATTTACCGAAAATTTTCTTTTCTCGTTTCTATCGGTGCTGATCCCAACACCTCTATCGACTCGTCAAAATTCGTACTTATTCTTTGAAAGCAATATGAATCGATGGAAAAATTTCATGAAGATCTGCTTCGTTGGTTGGTCGGGAAAAAATTCATAAAAATCCTGTTTCCAGTGTTTCGAGTTCCCCTTGATCACGGTGTGAGCGATCGGCCTGTAGTTAACCCGTGCTGAATCGATTCGGCTTAGTCGACGGTTTGTTTCCCTATAAACACAGTTACACCCGTCTCGGCAGAGCAAACATCGTTGGGGTGTGAGAGGGGAAGGGGTTTGAATCGACGTCGAAATTCGTTTTAATTCCGCCACTCGACTTCGAGTCTCGTTTTCAATATTTGCGCGCAAACATCACGCGAATTGGAGGAGTGCTCTGGCGTTGTATCGGCGCAGCCTACCGCAAGCAGTGTCTCTGTCTGTCTATTCTGCGAGTTGTCGCCGTCTCTTTCGTCTTCTCTCCTCGGATTTTACATCGGTTCCCGGGCTGTTGTCTCGCCGCGGAACGAGTTTCGATTCGATCTCGAGACTTGCCGTACGTGCTCGAGCCCCGACAGCGACTTAAAAGTCGTCGAAGTAGCTGTCCTACGGTTGGGCGAAGCCCGTAAATCGAAAGGCGAGGCGACGACGACGGTCTTATCGCGAATCTCGAGGCACGATATCTTGAGAGACACTTCCAGCAACGAAATTCTATAAATATGCTTCCGTGTGTATCTGATATATCCCGAAGTTTCGCCGGTGGTTCTCGGATCGACCACTGCGCGCCCGAGATTTCCAGATGCGCAACTGCAACTCGATAGAACACGTACGAGCCGGGGACCGAAGTTTCGATCAGCCGTTTTAACGGCCCCCAAAGGCCGCCAAACTCTCCCGAGATTTTGGCAACCCGTACAGTCCTGCGAGCGATAAAATCAGATCGATCGAAGTATTATAGAAAATGGTCATTGAATTCTTCGGAATCTTCGCTCGCCCGTTTTGCCTTTGTCGTGTACGCGTCGCAATCTCGCGTGACTAATCCAGTACTACCTTCAGACTTTGAACGGTTGCATTCGGAAGAAGCAGCGGAGGCAAGGAACAAACACTTTCACCGTTACAGAGAAAATAATCCACGAAAATGTACTGGGAAAACATGCAATACAGACGTGCTCAATAGAGTTTTTTTTAAGCAAGACATTGCAATTGCTTCTACCTTCTGGACATCCATCAACCGAAGAAGTAGCATCAGAAGAAGATGAAGATGATAAGGAAACAGAGGAAGAAGAATACGAAGAAGAAGTAACGACATCAGATAAGAAGGAAGTATTCTCAGACGAAGAATTTGGTGACGCACGTTCCGATGAAAATCAATAGAGACACAGGAATTCCTATTAAAAGGTACATTCTCATATATCCATTTTTCATTGCAGATTTTCATTACTAGAAAAATTTTACAATTAATGTAGAATTTTAATAATTTAATTTTAGCCGCACAAATCGGCCAAGCAGCGCACTGTGCGCCGTGGCCAGACTACAAGAAGTCCCGTATCGGGCCCAATGCACAATAGCGATGTCCCTGTCATAAAACGTCGATCAACGGCAAGCCTCCACAAGTAGATAGAAGGTAAGTTTTTCCCTCGATTCTCGGAAGATAGAAATCTCGCGAATCGTTGCAGAGTTTTCGCGAGAGGAAATCGCGCGTCCCCGATCGGCACTTCAAATACGTTTCTCCGGTCGAACGGATCGCGAAGATATACGTCCCGATGAATGTATTTATTCGTCTCCAGCGACGCGACATTTCCCGCGAGTTTACGGCGTGTGCTCTCCGTTAAATGCTCCTGATGCGTTTTCAAAGGATTTTCGTCGTGGGACGAAACGGAGGAGACGCGAGAACGGGCAAAGAAACGCGACGGAAACGCTTTGAACCTCGGGCCCAGCCAGGTCGACGGAAAGAGAGGATACCCAGCGATTTTGTTCGATTCTTAAGAACACTGCGACGCTGCACCACGCTCTTTGACGGAAGAACATAGCGACAGACTACTCGCATTTCGAAAATACCATCGACATTCCTTCGATCTAATTGCAAGCTCGTTACACGTCGGTACGCGCTCCAGAAAGAGTCCCGGACCTTCATTTTGCGAAACCTTTTCCCGAGCCCGTATATTTTCCGCTGACTTTGATCCATTTTATTGGAACATTGTGATCTCAGAGGATTTCACTTCCTCGTTTTGATTAAAACGTTGAAATCTTGCTGGTTTTGTTAGTTTGAACAAGTCGACGGGAATAATGGCGGGAATATAAAATGATCGAGAAATATATATTAATTGATTTAATTAATAAATAGATTATAATGATGCGATGTACTAAACTGAAAATTATTCATGACTCGATTTAATACAGCATAGCTTGTAATGATGTACCGTGACCAATTATAAGCACTAACTACAACAGCATATTAACGTAATGAAGCTAACATATTTAATATATATTTGAAAAAGAAATAACTTTGTTGCTTAATTTACGACACGAATGGATCGTTGAGGTCTGCATAATTTAAAGGAAGTATTTCTCTACTACGCGATGCATTTCCTAAAATATTGAGGAACGTAGTTGCAACAGCAATTTCCGAGGGCCGTTCGCAACCCAGCAACTTGCCCGATTGCAACGCGAAGATACGCGTATCAACTACTTTTCCAGATAGCAACGTCTCGTGTAAATTCGATGAAAATTGTTGCCGAAAATGAGGGAGTTTCCTCGCTGGCGCGTGCGGATTTCTATGTAAAAAGGTAACTGCAGCAATGCAAATGCGGGAACTGCATTCTCTGTCGTCATCCCCTGATATTAATACTTCAGCAAGAGGAAGTTCCCGCGGTACACTTGGCAAACTGTTAATTCGTTCACCGGAAACGTCGAAGAACTTACTGGCAAAATCGTTGACACTTAAAGGCGGAGTTCCAGCAGTTTCGTCTACTCGGCAACAATTTCTGTCTAAACTGCATTGTAGATGCGGTCGGTGTTGCGTGTATGCATATACACACGTACAAGCGCGTTTACATGTACGCAGCGTACACTGTGTATGTACGTGTAAAGTACATATATTCTGAGCAATTCCGAGGTATTTAGTTGCGGATCCGAGGCAGATGGAACGCAATCAACGGAACGAGAGAACAGTCGGCTGAATTATTTTAAGTAGCGAACGCTTATGTCTCGAACGCGTTCATGCATATTCAGCCAGACAGTGAGAGCCCGGATTATGCGGAGGCTGCAAAGTCTTACGCTTCTGATTATTCGATAGGAGGTGGGGAATTCAGTTTCGAAAATCGAACTAGCCTCGGTGTTAACGAGTAACGAGCCGAACACCCCCGTTCGAACCTCCGTCTTGGCCTTATCCATCGATTGAATCGCAGTTTTCGAAGATAGTCGCGTTTTCCTGTGGTTAAGCTGCGTGTCCAGGCGACAGCTAGCTTGAAGTAGACTCGGTTCTAGGATTGCAAGGGTGCAGGATGCGTCTTCTCATTTCTCGATGATGAAATTGCAGTATTTCTCGAGAAATTGAAATCTAGGAAAATTCTTATGCATCTCATTTATATATTGGACAGGAATAAACATTGAGTTGAAGTTCTTTGCGTTTTCGATAAATATTATCAACGATATTCCAAATATCATAAGTTTTCCAAAACTTTTTTATTTTATTAAAAATGCTAGAGAATGCTTGAGAAATGAAAAATGTTGAGAAATCAGGAACACTAAATCTACGCCTCGTGAACGTAAAAATAGGACTTTTCAGGGCGATTGCAGCCTTATCTTTTATCTAGCGTTTTCGACTATCGAAAGACCCCGTTGCATGCATTGTCGAGAAACGAGAAGGCGCATCCTGTACCCTTGCAATCTTGGAAACGAGTCTATCCTTTTAATGCATAGCCATTTGCATGCTGGAAAAGCGCGAAGACGCAGAACGATTGTCCAGCGCTTTGGTATCGCAAGTGAACGGTCCAGAGTCGGGAAAATCGAAATTCTATAAATGTCCTTTGGGATTTCCGGTTCTCCAGGGCGGCGTTCATTAAAGGCCGAGAGCCTGTCGCGCGTAAAACCGCGTCGAGGCTGGCTGGTGTCTAATAAAAGTCTAGTCGAGCCCGTGCACCAGTCGTATGCAAGTGTGCACACGCGTTGTGTTGGCGCGGCGCGACGCGGCGGTTCGGTAGGGGTCGATGTTCCATGAAACACGGGGAGAGAAGCGTAATTCATGCACGATGCCATCGCAGGCACACTCGATACATCGCGCGCGGAGTTGTTCGATTCGCTGAATCTCTGTAATTTATCGCCGACGTCGCTGGGACCCTCGAGCTTCGTGGAACGACTTCCCCGCGAGAACACGCTGTGCTTTTTCTCCTCTTCCCTTCTTTTCCGTTTCGTTTCCTCGTTTTTACCCGTTTTGTTTTGCGACGCTATTCCGAACCGACGAAACACACGGAACATCATTGCGAGAACAGCCACCGGAAGGGGATACGCCGCTCCGAGCACGGTGAATTTTGTAATACCGACTGCTCCGGCAAGCGTTGATCAATACTGATCGATATTCCTTTCGCCAGCTACAAATTAAAACTGGAAAACCGATAGTGTCAGGATGCACGAACTGAAATTTTTTAAAAAATCTATTTCGCAGCTAAAAATTCGGACGAAATTCATAGTCGCGTATGCTTCTGGATAGTATTCCACGTGATTAAACTGCGGCTATGCGAAACGAAAATGTTGTCCGTCAATTGTAAAAAACGAGAGCCAAATGAAAAATTCCTTCTTTCTCCGCTAATTCGAATCGTGTCCAACCCATTCCTGTCATTAATGCATATAAGCAGTAGTCTAACAAAGATGAACTGTTTCGATTGAAGAAACAAACCGTCGCGTTGAATCGTTCCACCCGGTGTATCCGCAGGTTCCCATAAGGCGATACAGGACCGGTCGGAAAAACGAGTGGAACATCTCTGGCGTTGTTAACTGTAAATAATTCAAGAGGCCCTTAATGATTCCCTTTCGTTGCAAGTTAGAGCGAGGCTCCATTAAATAAAAAGAGAAACGTGGCGTGGGCGTGGGTGGACGAAGAGAAAGAGAGAAAAAACACGGGGAATCAAATGTAGCCTCAGTTCAGGTGTGTATACGCGCTTGTACTCGCGCGCGTGTGTGTTCGCGCGTGTTTGTGTGTGTCGTTTTATTCGAAGTCGCGAGGGTACAGGACCACTGAAAATTCCGGGGCTAGACACTCAACGGAGTACTTGACTCGATTATGAAAATGTACTTTCCCTGCTCTTTGCTTTCTCTCTTTCTCTTTTTCCTGGATCCACCCCCATAGCGACCCCTTTTTTCGTTGTCCGCAGGCTTCAGCGTCTCTTTGATCGCAGCGTAAATGTCGCGGATGCATGTGATACGCATGCACTCTTACGGAATAGTCGGCATTAAATTAATGCATTTATCCACTGACGCTCTTCTATATCCGTCTCGGAGATGCTTATTTTCGTCGGTAGCGGGGGGTTGAAATTATTTATGATTCGAGACGTTGGGTTCGAGATTCAAGAGCGAACGGCTTGAGAGAACTCCCACGAGACGGGAATTTGTTGATGAATATTTACACGGTGAAAGGAAAAATAGAAGAACCAAGGAAAAATTTGAGAAAATAGTTGTTACGATCCGAAGCAAGAATTTGCAAGGCGTTGTAAAAGGTGGCTGTGACCCTGGCGAATTAGCTCCGTATTTTTTAAAGAAGTTTTAACCGGTGGGACTTTCGGTCGTCTCTGGATTAATTGTTAGAGTCAGGCCATCCAGTAAATTACCAAGTATTGTTTTTTACTTCCGTTAGTTTGTTTTACCGAGTTTATTAAAGTTGCGAGTTTCTCCCTACTGACTGTTATTTATTTGACTCCCTGTCGGGACGCGTATACTCAACAATTTGCTAATGCTGTCGAGCATTGAGACAACGCAACAGTAGTCACAAGCTAAGAGCGAGTCGTTGGAACATCGCGCGTAATAATTGTTTTAAAAGACCGATGTTAACTGGTAAAACGAGAAAAGGCTAACAGAGAAAAAAGCGGAATCGTGGGTGCACAGTGAAATATACTAATACTAATTCATCGCTGGAGGAGATCACGTACCCATAGAAAACTCTGCGCGTTATCCGGTAATTTTCCAAGGTGGATTGGAAAAACCGCCTGGTCACACCGGTCCGCAACCAGGACACGGTCCAATCATTCAACCGAAGTCAAGTTAATTGGCGTCTGTGAAGCCACGCGTGCTCGTGGTGATGGTGTACGTTGAAATTCGATACACCGGTCCGTTGAAAATTCACGTCTGAAAAATGGGAAAATTTCAATATAAAGCTTGGTACCGCTGGGAACTAGCATAATAAAAGCTGATTAAAAATCGTGTACTGTCTGTCGACAACACAATTGTAACCTGCGTCGCTCGGCATTTTTCATTTTGCCGTCACCAAGTGTGCATATGAATCTACTCTTTCCATCGTTCCATCATTTCCATCACCCATTTTCTATTTTAATATACAATTTATACTATATCGTACATTTTATGCGATGGTATTTTTCAATTTGCGCTGATGATTTCATTTGCAGTAAAGGTTCTGTACGGGAAAGGATTCGATTAATGAATTTAATTGTCACAAAAAAAATTGTTGCTTGTTTCAAAATTGTTGTAAGAGTCTCTGCGTGAGCAGGCGAAGGTCAAGCCTGTGAAAGGGCAGGGGAGCAAATTGGATCAGCATCCGGGCACAGTCGAAGAAGTAAGTTTTGGGACAGGGGGACGGCAAACATGGTCGAGAATCGATAACTCGCGATAATGGACAGGAGGTAGTCAGGTGCAAGGATGTCCAAGGGTGTAGGGGTTGCGGGAACTCATTGTTTCGACTAGGCGGCTGCTCATTTCTGATTCCCGTCGCACTTTTACCGTCTAACGACGTGAAACGACGAGTAAGTCGGAAAAGGGGGGGTTGTTCGGGGGTGGATTCTCGCCTTGACTCGAGTGCTCGAGTGCTCGGTGCAATTTCCCGCCGCTCTCCTGGGAGCCCAGAGAGAACCACCAGAGCTGCTCTCGCTCTGCTTTCGCCCTGTATCGAGATACTACCCTCCGAAAAAAAGAAGAAACGAAGAAGAAGAACCCGGAGCAGAGACGGTGGAAGAACGCAAGGGGGTGGAAGTCTTTCCCCCTGTTCCCATGAAAGGGAAAGGGTCGAGAACGAGGGGAAGACGAGTGAGCCAAGTGCCGGCGGAAATGTAAATGAAAATGATAATGTCGAGAAGGAGGGAGAGAAGTGTAACAGCGAGTACCTGCCGCGAGTTTACCCGAAATGTTACCCGACACCTCGGCAACGAGTGCTTCCTGTCGCCCGTCGCGTCGCCCCTTTTCTGCTTTTTTGTTTTTTAATGAATCGTCGGAAATGCCATGAAACCGGCGAGGAAATCGGAAAAGTCATTTTTAACGCTGAACAGCCAGCCATATCAAATAACCGGTTTTACATTGTTCATTTCTCAATTATTGAAGTTATGAAGTGGCTTACACGGAAATTGATTCGATGAATTCCTTTATCCGACCACATATTGTAATAATCCTTTACGTCCCGAAGCACTGTATTGGCCATGATTACGTATTTTCCAGTGCAATAGTAATGAATTTCCAAGTCTTTACGGGAAGTTTTTATCACCGGCGAGCTCGATAATTGTGCAACAATTGATCGGTATCGACAGCCATAGCCGAGCGCGGGCAAATATTTCATAGATAATTAAACGCCGAATCGTTGTTATTATCGCGGATGGTTAATTGTTAGATTCTAAACGTAATTATGAATTATCTCGCGCTGCGCCAATTAATCAAATATGGGTCTCCACACGCCGTTCTCGATTTTCGATACGGTTTTGTTCATGGTAATTGGTTGCCCATAAAATGGACAATCTGATTTTCGGATCAGCAGTATCGGGGGATGTAAAAAGAATTCACGATACGCATTGTTCCACGTGAAATCATATTTTCTAATTCGAAATACGTGAACCGTGATACGAACACGATATTTCGAACAGATTTCTCGGGATCAGGACACGCAAATACATTTGACTCATTCCCTTTCCCGTGAAAGATTGTCTAGTTTCCCCGGTTATATTACGATTTCGTAGACACTCGTGCGCCCTGTCCGACGCAAGTAGATGTTGCCTGTCACTTGTCAGCCAGCCGTTGCCAGGCAATCGTGAAAACTGACAGACACCGTGTGCCGCGGTAGGCCGTAAGCCTGACGAAGTAACACCGGCGGGAATCTTTCCGTTTCAACCCCCGAAGAGAATTCGACGATACGTCACGTCTTGATCCGCGTTGAGAAAGTCGCGAAGGAAGGAGAGGCAGAGAGAGAGAGAGAGAGAGAGAGAGAGTTGTGGGAGGGGTAGCCGGTTGCGAACACGCCGCCATTCCGCGCTTGGAATTCGCCAATATAAGCTTGATCGGTTCAACGATCTCTTTCCTCTCTTTTTCTTTCTCGATGGCTGACACCCACTGCGAACTTCAACCGTGAGAGCAGCTCGAGGACGAGAAATAAAAGAACCGCTGAGATTAGTGGAACTCGCTCGAATCTTTTCCTTTCTGCTCAGCCGTCCGAGCTACAGGCCCCTTCATAAAACGCGCGTGCACTCGATTTTACTAAAAATCAATGCGCAACATTTTTCCTTGGGTATACGAAACAATTGTACTTTAACGAACGTTTAAACAAATAAATCGGCTGCGTGGTGTCCACAATGCACTTGTTAATGGTTCAGCAAGATGTTGTGATTGCTCGGCATTTTGTTTAACAAAATTTAAAGCATTGGGAATTAATAACTGCTCCACTTCGTTCGAACGGCAGAAAAAGTGGGGAGTCAGAACGCTAGCTCGGGTAACCATCCCCACCACTTCCGTTACGCATTCTCGTTTCATCGCCAGATCGGTTTTACGCCTACCACGCCTGTAGAAGTTTCACTTCAAAAATTGATTTTTCGTAGAAGACTGAGCATATCTATCGTACACAGGCTGTTTCATATCGAATCAGGTCAGAACACGTCGCCACAGCGAACATAAATCGTGTGCAACATGAAATATGAAACGTACTATCTGAAAACAATGCATCACGCTTAACAATATACTCTTTTCTGCACGTCGCAATTATAATCCAACAACCCGTCCAAAGAAGAAAGAACATAACTCACGGTGAACGACCATTGAGTCGTTTATAAAGATCCTTGAAGTAGCCTGTATGTAAAAAGTCGCAAATAAATCGCGTTTCCGGGAGAAGGAAGCGGCGTTGGCGGCCGGAGCCGATGCAGATAAAGTGAATGGGAAAAAATCACAGACCAGGAAGGCATTAACGCCGCGGGAAACGACGTGCTCGCGTGCCGATCCGCCTTGAGCCACTTCTGAATGAGGAGCACAGCTCGAGAGAGAGAAAGAGAGACACACACACAGAGTTAGAGTACACGTTCATTCGGTATATGGGTCATCCGTCTGCCTCCGTTTCTTTGACGCCGCCTAGGAACGAGTCGGACTTCTTTCCCCGGACGCTGTGTTCTTTTTTTCGCGGCGCCGACCAGCCGGACCGGTAGCACGGCGACGAAGCGACCGGTTTTTTCTTCGGAGACCCGCAACCTCGTCGGCGATGAACGTTCATGAAGACGTCCGGAAGCTAAGTCGGCACATTCGCGGAAACACTGCGGTGGAAACGAGCTCTCCGAGTGCCGTACTCGGCTCCGCGAAACGTTCCTCCTTCGCAATTAGGACCGGAAGACTGGCGAAGAGTGTGCTTGCGGAAAACGGGGCTCTAAACGGAGCACGGTCGCAGCTGGATAATTATCTGGGTCGAGATGCTAATGAAACACCCTATATATTAATACCTGTGTCCCCTCTCTTGAACACTCTCCGAGGACATCGAACATCGTTTTACGTTCTGAATTGCTTTATATTCTGTGCAAACGGTGCACGGATTACGCGTATACATTAATGAAGAGAATTAGAGAAGTTTTGTATGGAGCAAATGCTTACTACTCATTGCTTCCATGGTTTGGATATGTTCATGGTGGTCGCAAGAAACGATGAATTTCTTGATCGTGAAACGAAACGAGAAAATGAAATCAGAACGAGCCCAGAGGAAATCATTTCCGCAAGTCCTTTCGAGAGCACAACTCCGAGGGGCTTCTTTATAGGTGAATCTTACATGAGCTCTACACGACGTTTCATTACATCCGCGAAGCAATCACATCGCAGAAACGAATTCAGTAAATAGAGTTCACATTAACGGGAGAGTAAATTATTCTTCCGTGCACCGTGGTCAAAGGGAACCGAGTCACTTTGCGCGACGTCGTCACTGGGGATACGAACTTGGAAGCAGGTGCGAAGAAGAAATAATATTGAAGAAAATTAACTTTTGCATTTGATGAAATTAACGCCGTAGCGAATTCCGAAAAATAATTCACATGCAAATTCTTCGTTTCGCCGAGACGCCGCGTGCTCTAAACTCAACATTTTTAATATAATCCTTTCAGACGTTATGAAGAAAGATTTTATGAGAAAACAATTGCGTAAAAGCCAGACAGCTTTTCAATTCTCTTTAAATCAACAAACATCGTTTAAAGTTCAACGATCTACGTCGACGACGAGATAAATCCTTTTGTTCCAGAACATTACCTCGGACAACTAGTAGACGCGGAAAAACGCATCCACAATTTTCCCAGGGAACAATCGTGGTATCAGCTTATGGGATAACCTAATAGAGGTAGATTTTGACAGAACGCGACAGCGAGTCCACGGGCGGATATTGAATTCCGAATGCGGAGTCAGGATGTTCCGCCGAAATTCACCGCGAGAGCGGCGAGTCGATCACATTCTTTACGTCGGTCCAGGAAAAAATATTCCATTCAATTCTCGCGAAAACCCCGGCGCGGCGTCGCGCTGCAGAGAGACATCCATATTACCCAGCTCCCCATTTCGCCGTCTCTTCGGAGGGATTTGTCAGGACTCTTTAGTCTCTCCTCACCGCTATTATCTCGACTCTCATTGGCTCTCGGTCTTGCCTCTCTCGGATGCGTTTCATTAAAAAAGAGGATCCCGGGCCTCCTCCTTCAACGGAATCGTGATTCTCCGATCCCTCTTCAATCCTCGACCAAGCCAGTCGATGCTCGAGAATAGTCGGCGTAATAAAACAAATCTAGAGAATTCAATTCGCCGGGGCCAGAAAAACTCAAAAATTATCTCACGTGGTAATGCAGGTTGATTCATCGTTGCATAAAAATATCCTTTGACCAGCAATTTCTCACTTTAGAAAACGAGCAGCCTTTTACTATTTTACTGGTACCATTTGATCTCTCAGATTAAAACTGGCTCGTTATCGTGTACATTTGTGCATGAAAACAGCGCAGCGTAGAATGCAGAAGCCAATCAAAATTTCTCCTTATTTCGTCGGAAAAAGAAGAAAAATTCCTACATCCAAGGTTCCTCGGCACTCTCAGGCAGCAAGTGCACACATTCAAACAGGTAGACCGGTGGCGGCGGGTGGATGAAACGTTCAAAGTATTATTATACTCGTTACATTGTGCCAACAGTGTACCTCGGTTCTGCTTTGTTCCACTCCGGCGAAAGTAGATTTCCGGACGTCTGGAGCTCGGGTAAACGAGCAAATTAAGCGACGGGGGCGCATAAGTTCTGCGTTTTTGGAATGGAAGAGGAGAACCGGCTAAAAAAAAGGGAGCAGGTTTCGGTCAAATATTTACCGTAGCCAATTAGCCGGCGGCATGAGGACAAGGGAGGGGAAGAGGACGCAGGTTCGCGAACGCGTTTCCGGCCGTTTAATGGCAAATTCGAGGACCGTGGAACGGCCGACGAGTGATTTCCGCGTCGCGAACGCGTCTGCTACACCGCTATTGCTACAGCTACTACTCTGTGAGTGCTGCTACTCCGTCGGTGCTACCGCTGCGTCAACTCGTTTGCACTTCCGGTTTCCCCGGCAGCTCGGAAACGGGACCCCGTCCGTAACCAGCCCTTAAAGAGACTGCCCTCAAAGGACGCGTCGAGTGCGTTGCCGTGTACCCACGGCCGAGCGAGCTCTCCTGTCTGAACTTGGACAACAAAGCTGTGAAACTTGCTGCGGCTGAGACCTGATTGGACCGCGACCGGCAAAAATTACTGCCCGAGGTGATACGGACGAAAACTCGTACAATTCCGTACGGTGGACTTAGAATTAACTTTATAATGAATTTTCTTTCCTGCCATCTTCTCGCGAATTATCATAATTTCAGCTGTATAGCCTTAATCGTTCTTAACCATTTCAGTGCGAATTCAGCAATTCCGAACGTTCCTAAAAAAAAAAATTGGAAAAACATACAAAATTATTCCTTGAATTGAAAACGTCCCCAAATCTGGACTTCTTAATTAAAAATTAATCCAAGACACCAACGACGCACAAAGCTGCATATAATTTCTCCAAGCAAGATTCCAAAGATACCCGGTGTCTCATAAACGTCGAACAATATTCCCAAGACCAAGACACAGTAACTTTTCGTTCCTCCGGATCCAGAGGGGGTGTGACTAGCTTTCTCTTAATTACCAAGCGGTACGAGTCTCTCTTCGTGTAACGTTCCCGAACACCGACACGGAACATTCCACCGTCGGCCATCTTCATTTCGGGTTGGCTCCGAGTTTCGATAGCAGCCGGAAGCAGCCCGGACGCCTCGCCGGAATTCTCGAAAAGCTTTCAGACGTCCTGACAGCGCGCAGCTGGCGCAAACTTAAGAGTTTATCTGCTAAGAAGACGCCGCGCCGCATCTCCGCGTAGCATCCCAGAGTTGCATCGCACAGAAGCTGGTCAAAATTCAGAAGTCCTAACGA
Organism: Lasioglossum villosulum; assembly: GCA_963971365.1. Lineage (NCBI taxonomy): Eukaryota > Metazoa > Arthropoda > Insecta > Hymenoptera > Halictidae > Lasioglossum > Lasioglossum villosulum. The sequence goes on from OZ020495.1 coordinate 3,486,997, forward strand.
CTGTTTACAAAACGGTAGCTGAAATCGAAGATGATCACAATTGTCTACAAACCGATTCCACGCCTCTAACAATTGATTGTTTACTAAAATTGTACAGAGAGAAATCATTAAAAGAAAAAAGAAACAGAACTCGCTCGTTCGAGGCTTTGTTTCAGAGAAAATAATCTCTGACTTTTTTTCGTGTAAAAATGTAAATGTCAGGTTCTCGCGAAACTGGAGCCGAGTGCATCGCAGCTGCGCGTTCCGTACACACATCTTCCGCCGTGCGTCTTTTAGGAGCGAGGCGCATGAACAGAATTATTTTATAAGCGATTAAACTTCGACTTATCGGGAATATTAAGGGAGCTCGGGGTAGTCGTTTGCCGGAGATGCACTCTGCATCTGAATATGCAACGGCATGCAAAATGGAGGGCACAGACCCTCGAGTGCACGTCCCGTGGTGCGGTGCATTCTTGAAAAAGGGAAACAGTGTTTTACCGGAGAAAAGGCGCCCGGAATGCACCGCAAAGCATACTGATAGACCAAGGAGCAAACCGAACGATGAATTCGTAATTAACTTCCGGGTAATAGCGTTAAGCTTCAAATCGCTGCAGCCAAGAACAATATAAAGTAATGGTAAACGAGTTAGTTGATAATTATCCTTCCGTGCATGAAACTACGGTTTCCAATGTTAAGAGTAATTAGTGAAGGAAACATTGTCGTAGAGCAACTCCTTCGGGCAATCGAAGACCGTAACGTTTCCCGCGCTGTCATCGTAAAATCGGCCGCTTAATGAAATACAATTCCAATGTTCTATCCGAATCTGTGCGGCGCTCTAATGCAAAATATATAATTCCAATTTGTATGCAAATTAACACGTGTATTTTGATTGTATCAGCCGGGCGTTTATTGCAGCGTCGAGCGGCGGCAATTTGTCCGTACATTTTTCCTTCCCACCATTCTTTCCCCGGTCCGGAATCGCTTTAATAAATATTAATTATAACGCCTTTCAATTACATTAGCGTAGGCGTCGTTAATGTTAAGAATGTACACACCAGTTTTTCAGAAATATCTTTTTCATTTTTCAACATAATCTCCTGTTAGGAGAATACACTTTTCCCAACGTTCTTGCCATGAGTGGGATGGTGCGATTGTATCGAAAAACACCAAATACGTTTAATACAAATGGCTGTCGAGTCAAAACTATCCTATCAATCAGTATGAAGTTTTGTATTGCGTCGTTTAACTGATGACAGTGTATTATAATATCTTCCGCCGTTTCCGGTGGTGGAAAAATCGCGAGTCGAGAGAGAGAGAGAGAGAGAGAGAGAGAGAGAGAGAGAGAGACGAGAATCCTCGGCAACGCGCGCAATTAGAAGCTGGGAGCGAGTCGTCTCTCGGTGCGCCGCGCCGAGACGTTCATAAATACCCGGCGGGCTGCTATTTGCAAACGTTAATAAGCGTGTACACCTGCCTCGAAACGCGCTGTTCAGCCAACAACGCGACTGCGGTTTCGCGATCCCGGCGATGAACACACGACGAGATCGCCGAGCGATGCAAGCTCCCAGCTTCCTGGCCTGAAATTAACACGCGAGCTGCCAGAGGACCGTGGTCACAGGCGTGTCTGCGTTTCACGTGACGCCTCGCTGCTCACAGATCATATTTTTCGTCCAAAGAAACGACCTCGATGACAGAATACACCTCCATGTTTTAAATAATTCATCTATGGCTGCAGCTTTGATAATGTCTTCGGTACTTCGTTTCTTCCGAAAGCTGTTACTCGTTCGATAAACTAATATAACGTACCAACAATTTACGTGCACACTATTTATTTAAAATGTCAGCCAATATTTCCACGAGCATCCACCGATACACTAAACGATAACTCGGTAATTATTGCGAAAGGGTCGGTGTACTCCGGTTTTGATAAAATTTAAATATGTTATAGATTCCGACATTTTGAACATCTTTTTCTTTTTCCAATATAGGGAGGTCGCTTTTAGTTTCCGAAATATTCGCGAAATCTAATACTGTATTGAATTTTCCGTTTTCAGTCCAGGAGCAGTCTTTCAAAATTGAAAGCTCATCCTACATATGTATAGAGTGAGACCCTGTTCTCTGTTATTCCCACAACGTGTTTACAAAACAAAAGTAAACAGACGTCGCGCCGGAGCGTGCCAGAATGCAGAAAATTCAATACAGTATTAGCAATAGTTTTTTGCAAATATCTCGAAAACTAAACGCGACCCCGTATATTGGAAAAGGAAAAAGTTGTTAAAAATGTCGAAATCTACAACATATTTAAATTTCATCAAAATCGGAGTACAGCGACCCTTTCGCAATAATTACCGTTAACTCTACCAATAAAACCAGTGCCCTACCGGATTAGTTTCACCACCGACAGGTCTTCGGGTTACACAGTTCAGGAACAACAACGAGACCGTCGGCGGCTTCTATTTGCCATGTGCCTTTCCGGCCAACCAGCATTAACTATTTCGCCCCGTGGAACATCAAACGCGTTGCGTTTCCGACGCGATACGATGTGCAACAGCCCAACAGAGACGCAGTTAGGTTAAAGGTCGAGAGGAGAAGAGAGAGAGACACGGGACTTGTGGTGCCCGACAACGGGTGTTTACACTTTCTTGGCCGTGCGTTTCGCAAGCAAGTAACACATTCTCAAGAAGTAAATACTGGAGGGGGTACCCGGTGTACCGGAAGTAACGAGGGAACTTCCCCGGCAAGCTGCGCCGCCCAGGCAAACAAAAAGGTTCCGGCAAACACGCGTGCCGAACGCGCAGCATTGCTCCGCTCGGCTCGGGTTCGTTCCCGCTGCTTTTCGCGAGTGAAATGTTAGCACGCCTCGCAATGCAAACGTTCGTCCCGATCTCCGGCTATTCTTCTATTTGACAACGCCGAGCCCCGGCGTAGTTGCCTTTTCCGCAGCCCCGGCGTGAATATAGATCGACCTTGTTAAAATCCTATGAGATTCGCGCTACTTTACCACCCCTGGAACTAAATTTCTTGGCCCAGATAACTGAACTAGTCTGCCAGCAGTGCTTTGCTGATTCCCAGCTTTAAAACGAAAAATCAAGCAAAGAGACTAGAGAGTACTGTACGGGAAAGGTAGCGATTAATGATTTAATCGTAATCACGTTGCGCTCGACGAAAAATTAATCTCGTGAGGGCTGGTTAGAAATTTTGTCGTTGGTGATGGTGTGATCGTAAAGTAAAACACTTTAGGTTACGGTTCACTTAATAAGAGAACTCTAATATACCAGCTACTATATACAAGTTCAGTATAGAAATGTCAAAATGTTGTTGTTCAATGTTGGCTGGTGGAGGTTCCTTTTTCGGAAAAAGAGATAAGTGGTGGAAAACAGTATTTAGGGAAAGGGAAAATTACAGAAGAGAGGGAAGACTGAAGAGATGAGTAGGAAAGGAAATGCAAGGACAAGGTTGACTTCAGGGCTGGTGATTTGGAGAAAAAACAGGTGTGAAGGATTAGGGTTACACCTTGAAGTTATTTATGGCGGAAGTTCTTAAACCGATGGTGAAGCGCGCGAAATTGTAAAGATCTGAGTTTAAGCACGATTTAGAAATTAAAGCGAAACGACGTTAAAGAAAAATAACCCAGACGTGACAAATGGCTGTTGGTCGGGTGTGCTAAGCCCGAACAAGTACTCTAACCCTAGATCTACGGAGCGCTAAACGCAATTGGCATACATTGCCGTATAATAATATTAAAATTGCATTTGTTTTTAGGCTTCGTACCAGTTTTGTTTATAGTAATAAGTACTTTAATAGAGAATCAATCAAGAAAATCGATATCGAATTTCTGCTTGGAATGAAATATCTTCCAAGAGAATTTGGCAAGAACGTCTGACCATTGACCTACTGGTTCTACTGCAAACGGTTTGGAATCTGTAAAGTACAATAAAAACAGGACAGAGTTTATGAATAATAGATGAGACTGGATACATATCTACTCCAAGATGTACTAAATTTTTCTACACAATTATTTTCCTTTTCTATGTATACTTCACTCGATACTCTCAACTATGTTTCTGTACAAAGTGTGTCACACAATGTCTCGACAATATTCCCGCTGAATCAGACGAATTTCTAAAAATATTTCTTATGAATTCATAAATCTGGTAAAAATATTTTCTATAAATTTCTAACTCGTAAAAAACTCTTCTATGAATTTATAAATCCTGTAAAGATCTTCCGCATGAATTTATAAACCCTGTAAAAATATTTCTCATGAATTTATACATTCAGATTTGATGGGTTTATGAATTTGCAACAACATTCCCTACCCATGTGTAGACATAAAAATTTCATACAAACGACTCCCGTAAAATTCAAACGGATCTTCACGATTTCTATTTAGATTGCATACAAATTAAAAAATTGAATAGGGACACAGATGCATGCGAAGCTTAGGGCAAAACAGCAACAATTTCACTCTACCCGAAGCCATTAATTCAAAATCTGTTTGTCAACCGAGAATATGCATTTCTCTCGGATTTAGCTCGAGAGGACCGGGAGAAAAGAGGACCGAAAACGCCGAACGAACCTCAGATAGAGAGCTACGATAGAATGCGCTAATTTCAACCGGAATAGATGCAAGCTGCGTGGGAGTGTGCGTGGGTGGCGGTGGCACAATGGAATTCCTTAAAAATTCGCAATAAAGAGGAAACAGGCGCGCGTGCCTGCGGTGCTCGCGCCGGCAACGATCTGTCGCCGCGCCGCGGCGCTGGCCGCTTGATAAAAAGCACTTAAGTCGTATCCACCCTTTGATCTTGAAACGAGGCTCGCGTGCGGCTGGCAATAAATTCTGCTTTCGAACCCCGGGACACGAAAGCTCCGGGCTTTTGCCCCTGTTCCTTTTTTTCCCTCCCCTTTTCTTCTTCTTCTTCTCTGGTAGCGAGCGCGAGCTGCGCAGCTGGCTTCTAGACCAGGCTTGAGATCTTGTTCCGCCACGTTTGGCCCGCGTGCTGCTCGCGATAGAAAGTCGGAGCTGAATACACGTTTCTTCAAGAATCAGTTACCCTGCTGGCGGTGTCTTGCTGCCGCGGTTTTATGCGAACGCGACGCTGTTGGGAACACGGAAACTGCGCAATCTCGAGACATCGTAATAAGTAGACTGCGGATATTTATGCAAAATGAAAACGTTCCGCATTGATAGCGATTGGAAACAGGAATAAAGTAAAAATTGATTTCACCCCTTAATGACTTTGTTACGTTACAAACAACAATACCATTTGGCGGCTGGAATATGTGAGAGAGGAGGAGAAGAAAAGGAGCGTTTCGTCCTAGACCCGCTAGAGGACTCATCGGTAAGACTTATCTAGCGAGCCCTGCCTTAGACGCTGGGATATCGGGATTTTTTTAACAGGACAAGCCTGAAAGTTCAATCTGAGGGTTTTGAGAAAAATAAAGGATACCTAGAGCATTGTGCTCTCTACTCCTTTAAGAGGGGAATATGTTTGCACTGACGGACGGAGGGTTCGATTTAGCCTAGCTACTTGGATTTAGATGCTAGGATATCAGGAGATGGTCGAGTACTGTATATATCGCGATCGGTGACGGATCAAGTAGTAGCGAGAAAGGTCTTTGACTATCTGTCCATCTTGTGGCGACCACAACCATATTCTTAAATTTTTCTAACCCATTACTGTTTTCTATTTCATCCAACTAATTTCTTCATAAATGCACAACGATCCACAGTCTAGTAATAAAGTTTATCGTATTAATATGCAGATTTTTCTGAGGCTACGTTCAAGTACGTGAATCAAAATTTTTCAGACGCGAGTAAAATGACCGTAAGGCGGCTGGAGAACAAGGTCCGATCAAAGACCGTGTGTCACGGTGTAACCAAAACTCCCGGCAAAGATTAAACCACGTCGCAGCGTGTGTAGTGCTCGGTAGCGTAATACACGATTAAATTAGCGTGTGACACAACGCGGAGGCGGCGTGGCCAGTCCTCTTCTATGGTGTACGCCGCGCTTTAACCGTAATTTTCAACAACAACCGTCCCGGCGGCCGTCTGATCCTGGTTGGGATATCGTGCACAGGGGAAAGGACACATCGGCGACACGAGGTTCGCTATTAGGTACGTAGACGTCCCTGGTGGCGGATCTCGGGGCCAGGGGCGCGAGGATAACAGCCGCGGACATACACCGACGACCTGGGGCTCGCTTATAGACCGTTAATTAATTTCGCCAATTACACTGACGGCCAAAGCGGCTTGTCGCCCTTTGTGACGAAACGGCGCGGCATGCCCCAGCAAAGACTGCACGCTCCGAATTAAGGCGAGGTTCGTGCCAAAAAACTCCTCGCCCCAGTGTCCACGGACACGTTTGAAGAGAATTAAACTCGATAGTTAGCGTGGACGATGGTAGCCGTGGAAAAAAAATTGTTGTTGTTTTGTTGCCGGTTAACTGGCTTGGGAAGGCAGCAAGAGTTCAGTGCTGACGATTCGCACGACAATGAAGTGCTCTAGTTTTGTGACCAGAAGAAGATGGACTGATTACCAGACTGAGGATGTTTATGCAAAATAAAAACATTCCATCTGAATCGCAAGGAATTGGATGTGAAAGAAAAATCTAATTTCTTCCATAATATATATAGTAGGTTAAGAACAATATAATGGCACCTTTAGATTCTTCAAATGTTTTTGCTACTTTACGTTACACGCACTCATTTTTATGATAAATGCATATAACCCGCAGGCTATTGATTACTGACTTCTATGTTTAGGCGAATTGGTTACCCCAATGGGAAGTTAAAGATTACTACGGGAGAGGAGGAACTAGAGAGTATCCAAGCAACAGCAATATCCTTCGAACGCAACAGGACTACATAGAAGTTGCAGTCCCAGCTGAACCGGTCATTGGCTTCGCTTTAAAATTCATCAGGATCTCACCGTAGTCCCAAGGATCGTGTGCGTTCGAGTAGAGCCCGAGGGTTGCAGCAGAGAGAGAAAGAGAGAGAGAGAGACAGAGAGAGAGAGAGCAAACATCCGAACCCTGGCGCGCCGATCCGACTGCTCACTTTTGACTCGATCGAAGAAACCGCTCGAGGGTTTCCCGGAGGGGTTTGCCACCCCCCGGAACACAAAGCCGGACGACGGAGTCACCTTCGGCGTCGTCGCGGGGGTCTTGTCCCCGGCCAACAAACCCGCCGGAAGCCGCGGATATATCCCGTGCGGTCGTTGGCCGGCCGCAAAACCGCGAACCGTAACTCAATTAATCCGGATTGATCCGCTGGCACACACGGGCCCCTCTATATATGCGTGTGTGTCCGTGTCCGGCTCTACGCTGGCATAAACAGCGCTGCGCACATGGAAGCGAACGACTGGTGTGTGTACGTGGATCGATCAGGAGGCGGTGTCCTCGTCGACGACGATTATATACCGCGCCGCGATAATGTCCAAGACGCAACGCCGCACAGTGCGACTGCCTATGGACAAAAGTCGTTAAAAAAAAAAAAACTGTTAAACTCATACATGATCAAAAATATACATTACCGTACGAAATTTTTAGAATGACCTTCATAGTGCTTCTCAAGGTTACAACAATATCAAAGAAAGGCAATCATCATATACTCTTTCCTAAACACTATAACTTTTATTTGAAACATTTTTTTGTACCACTTATAGTTCTCAAGATATGGAATTTTGTCCAAAAAACGAGCATTCCGACGCACTGTGTGTCGCAAATATTGTGGCATCGTAAACAAACCGATTGATGATGGCCACTTCCTTTTTGGCTTTCACAATGCTGGAGATTGCGTTTATATAAATCCATTAATCCAGTTGTACAAATTCGAACAAGTGTGTGAAACGAGCAGGTCGGACTGTTTTACAATGTTAAAAGACACCATCGGACGAGGTTGATCGTCGAACCGCTTCACGATCGAAGTAACACGAATTCGGTAGGAACCGAATTCGATTCCCGAAGCAAGATGATGGATCGTCCGTTGGAAAGGTTTCGGTAGGAAGATAAAACCGTGCGTCCGCGGGACAGATATCTGCCACCCTTTTGTTATATTCTTAACCATTTTTTCCCCATGGAATCTGTTCGGGCCAGGCCACTCCGCTGCGCTGTGCCGGCGAATTCACTTTTCCCTGTTGTTTGCCCGACAAAACGGGAAAACAGAGTACGATGAAATACCGTCGTTCGACGGCGCCCGATTTTTTTCTTTTATGATACGCGAATGATACACGAGCCCCCGGTATCTCTGTAATCTGTTGACCGGGCCTCTACAATTCACTCGGTGACTTTGATTAATCTACCATGAAAGAGTTCCGCGCGCAGAAACCGAACCGGAGCCCTGCTAGCGCGCACGCCGAAAAAAGAAGATCGATTTTATTAACTCAAGATTAAAACGCGCGCGGCCGATCGCCGCGTCACCTGTTTCGCGAATGATAAGTTTCGCTCCGATCGCTCGATGAAAGCATTTCTCCCTCTGCGAAACACGTTGGCGTACAGACTCGACGCGTAGTGGTCCGAATGCCACAATTAGCTATACAAAATTCATAATTATTCTAAGCTTAAAAAAACGTGGTAATAACAATTATCTGCATCAATTACAAGTACTCTTGAATTCCTTCTATCTCTCTACTGTAGTACATTTCAAATCAACTGTATCACGAATAATGTTAATTTTGTAAAAAGGAAAGAAAATTGGGTCACCCACATATTCCCGACGCGCGACGTAGTAACGTGTTAAATAGTGCGCAGTAAGTAGATCCAGATTCATCGCACAGACTCCTGCGAGAAGAAACGGAGAGAGTGTCGGTGTTAGCCAAACAGGTTTGCGAAACAAACGAGAAAACGATCGAGACGATTGGCGCTCCCGGATCCAATTAGACCGTGGAAAAAGAGAATTTCGCGAAGAAAACTGGGTGCCGGAGAGGAGGAGGACAGGGGAGAGTATCGACGCGAAACACGGAAAACGGGGTTGAATAAAAAGAAAATTGGCTGCTAAGCCAAACGAAGTGAATATTCAAAAGAGAGAGATAGAGAGATGCGGATGAGAGCGTTCACCGAATGGGACCGGGATAGCCGAGAATATTAGAACGCCTCGCAGCGGGGGTGATCGAGGGGTGGATATAGGCGAGAGAATTTATCGGGGGGTTGGTTTATTAGCCATTAAGGAAGAACCGCCCCGTCGAATATTGTCCCAGGGCCGCGTTCCGAAGCGTTTGACTGTCGATCGCAGCGCGCACAAACGGAGAGGTCCGGATCCGCATGCCGCCCGCGCCGGCGACGAAACCAATGATCCGCCCGGTGTAAGCTGCACGAGATGCAGCCTGCATCCGAAGGGTGGAAAATTGAAATTGAGCCGGCGACGTTCGGATATGTATACTTCGACGTCAGCGGCGGATGCCTCGCGCACACGTCAAACTATGTTGCCTCGCGTAATCTCCCACGGTCTTCGACTGCGTGTCTCGTCGTGACAGCGAAACATTCGATACACACTTAGAGCTTGTACACAGTAGATCCGTTTCTCGTCCGACGTCATTTCGTGCGCCTCGGGAGGCACGTGTTGGTGCCGGTACGACCGATTTTGTCGGAAAAGAGATTCACAGTGGGCCCGACATCGGACGAAACGATCGAGGATAGCGACAGCCAAACCTTTTTAAATGCTTCGAGAAGGGTTTCGAATGATGGGACAAACACCATGGAGTCCGACGTCGGACGATGGTCGGAGGAGAACCAAATCATTTTGTTTTTCGTCCGACATCGAACGGTGCAGCGTTTACTTCAAACAATTTTTGTGTCGCAAATATTGAAGTATCCGTATTTTTAAAAACGGGTTCGTAGAGAGGACTCTTGGGGCTATATTATCATTATTTTTCAATTTTCTGGTGCTATGATAGCAATGCACCTGTTTAAGAAAATAATTGCAAAATAAACTATGAAGACAAATAATATTTCTTAAATAGTCTTATGGTATCACTGTGGGCACCCAAAACTCATTTTCATCGTTTCGTTAGTTTGGCCGTTATAATTTAATGAAAAACCATGAACGAAACTTTTAACTTCTGGTGATACCTTGTTTTCTTTTATCATCGGACTCTCCATTACTCTCCACAGAGTTTCCTAGCGAAATCTTTTGTTATTCGGTTGAGCGAGAGCATCGATTTTATTATTCGCTTGCTAATAGATTGTATCCGAAAGTTTAATTCCATTATACGGTCTTTGGAAACTTTTATCACCGTCGAACAATAGCAAACAATCGAAAAGTTTTGTTGAATTTCATCTGACTTACTTACTCAGCCGTTTCCACACAGCTGTACAGTGATTTCAGTATCATGGTAACAATTCCTGGCAATAATTGTAATCTTCCATTACACAATGAATTTATTTTTTTTTATCAACCCCCATAAACACTTCAGAAACAATAGCATCTCTTGCTTCACACTTGAACCCATTGTGTAAACATGTTTTTCTCGTAATTCCACGCTTTAAATCGAATGCAAATCAAACTGTGGCACGATTACGGAAAAATCAAAGGTCCCAGGTGCGAATAATGAACGAGAGTGAAATTGGACGAACGCGTTTCAATGAAATTAATAAAACAGCGTCGTCCGTGTAATTTCTTTTGTCGCGTGTCGCGAGATAATTTATTCGTTGACTTTACGGGAAGCAGAGTACAATCGGCGAAGAAAAACGGGGGAAATTTCCGTAGCCGGATTTCGGACGGGGAACAACCGCATCACGATTCACGAATTCGTACCGGGATTTCGTGGGGAATCGGAGACAGCAGTTGATTTAGGAGCGAAATCCCCGATGCGATGCCGGTGCATCGTAAAATCAAAGCAAAGGCTTCCTTTCCCGTTTCATTTTCCGCGAATCGTTTGCATTTCATCGCCGTTTTATGCAGCTACGGGCCGCGTGCCCCGCTACGGCCCGCTCTGGCCTGCACCACGTTGCTTTTCTATCGAATCAAAACTGAGCTCGTATTTGCTTCCACCGTGAAAATACCTGGAAACTATCAAAGGCTAGTCCCAACTCCAAAGAAATGTCCCGAAGTCTGAAAAGTTTGTTTTCATTTTTCCTCCCAGCGCAACATGTGATGTCAGGCTTTCTTTTAAAAAAAGGGATTAACTGGGCCACGGTTGCGCGCTCGAATTTCTATAATTTTGTAGAAACGAGATTCCCGTCGGCATGTTCAAAGCTCTATTTCGAAAACGGAGTTTCAGAGTGACACGTAAACGCAGCTTCTCGGATTTCTTGTTCATTGTTCCGTAGAATGTCCCGCGAGCGAGCAAATACAGCGTAGCGGGGCTAAATCGACATATTAAAATGAAGTGATTACGATGAAACGTAAATATAGAATTTTGTAGATTTTCAAAATAACACTTGAGAGTTAATTTCTGCCGCAAGTGGAAACAACGAATAATAGTCGGACGTAACGAAAAGCTGCTGTGGTTATTTTTAAATTGCATTTTATCCAATCTCGTTCTAAGTTTAATTTGTATGCGCCGGGTTATTTTATTTTGCAATTTAATTTTTATACAGAAGGCCGTGCTCTTTTTCGTTGGGATTTAAAGCCCATTCCGAGCGACGATGGTACAGGGGAAAGCTAAGCGAAGAACGCTATTACAAGAACGTATCGACGGAAACGTCCGCGCGAATCTAAAAAACTAATTTACAGAGGGAGCGGACGGAAGGAACGTGAAACGAAGAGGCGAGGAAACAAGAACGCTTTAGATCCTGTTGCATATGCATACGGGTATTTCGCGTATGCAAATCTTCGGCAAGGACAATATTGTTTTCGACACTCGACAAAGCGGCATTGCCGAGCTTCGACGCGCCCGAATTTCAGCGGAATCTTTCGGTCACTGTGAACCGGGTAGCTAATCTCGTAAATAGAATTTTCATCCACGTAAAAAATCACTTTTCAACTATTTCACTGGCGATACGATTTCTAGCATTTTCGACCATGAATGTGTCTCACGAATATCCTACACGTCATCATGCACGAATATCCTACAAAAATTGAGATAATTATACAGAAAATGGATACACCTTACACTAAATACTAAATAGATTCGACAGGGTTTACAAAAGAAAATTAGTAATTTTCTTGATCGGAAATCATATTCCACATTTTCATTATTTCTAAGACGATATGAAACAATTCATTTTTTGCCAAATGAATTGCTGGATCAAGCATCGAAGATAAAACGTCCAAACTAGACGAGATCGAAATTCTAAATAGATCCGCAGCGTTTCAGCAACGTACGACTCCGGCAAACTGGAACCGGAAGCTGGAAATCGACGTTCCAATGAACATTAGAATGCAAAGCGACAATTAGAAACAGAACTCCAAATCTGGAACTGCAATCAAAACTTCAATTAAATCATACCGCCGCGACGCGCCGTCCGAGCTCGCAGAAATTAGACGTCCCGTAGACTGGAGATTTAGTTTCATCCAAAAGCGTTAATCATTCTCATTATCACGGAAAAGGTTTTACAATAGAGCTTTCTCGATTTTTACGATAACCGCCACCGCTACACGCCGCGCCGTTGTCGCGGAGGTCAGCTCGAAATATTTAAATTGAATCTCGAAGTTTAATTGAAAGCGGTAACTAATTTGCAACCGGAATCAGAAGGAGCAGTGAAACTGTAGTTAGCACCTGTCTGAGAACCGGGATTGCTGGCTAATCTGGACCTGGAAATAGCGAACATAATTCTACACGGTTGGGAAAATTAAACGAAAGTTGCTGTCGAAATTGAAATTCTCGAGCTCGGCTATCCGATTCAGAAAATTCGAAACTAACACGTAAACGTTGCTCGTTGCGATCAGACCTGGGCAAACATGGTCCTATCATGGTTCAGAGTTGAACCATAAATCTTGAATGATAATCAAAATCTGAAGGCTACATTCTCGAATAAATTCTAAAGTATAATTAGTTACTGGATTCACGCTAGGTACGAATCTTTCGCGTACGGGACATGCAACAGAAATCCTGGTCCCTACATCCTAACTTACTGCAGAAACATAGTTGAACGGAACGGGAGAAACGCACAAGCGAAATACTAAAGAAAACTAGCTGTCACAGTTAAGAAGATGCAATCAAGAGCAGGCCGGCCGTTCGTCGCAGACTACACACGATCCAAGAGATCCAGGAGAGACCAGGATCGCGGGAGCGATTCAAAAGCAGAAAGAAATTGGTGAAATTCAGCGGCGGTTCTGTCTTTCATCTTTTCCACTTTGCCGACAGGATTCGCGCGTCACGCGGCGCACAAACGAACGCGATTCCTTTTACAAGCGTCTTCCTCTTGAGAAAGAGAGGTGAAACGTCTAGGGGAAAAGGTTCAGGATCCAAGAAGGAAAATTTCCCCACTGAACGATCCTCTTTCGAACGTTGATCCGTCGCGATACGCGCGTCTCGTTAGTTTCTTTAAACAGGCTCGAAACGGTAACGAGTTTCCTACCTTCGTTCTCGCCGCCACCTTTTCAAGTCCACCCTTAGGGCCCTTCCTCTCGATTTGCCTTCTCGGTAACGTTCCTAAGGGACTGCAGCAGGCGGTTTCCGCTTCTTTCCACGCCTCGAACCTTTATTAACCACTTTCTGTTCGTCCCGCATTTGCATGGAGACGAGTCGTATTTGCTTCGCGAGATTCCTTCGGATTGGACAAATTGCCGGCTGGAAAGCAGCGTAGCAGGGCTAAACACGAGGATTCGCGGAACGATTGCTTCCAATTCTGGCGTCTCGAGTGCCGGTCGTTTCGAGATGTTATTTAAGTTTATACGAATAAGTTTAACACTGAACCTACCATTTCTGGTCAAATGAGACCGGGACTAAACGGAGACGTCGCAGTAAATTTTTATTTTCTACGCGGTGAATAAAAATTAGAAGAGTCTTCTTTCTAGACAAATATATTTCATTCGTGGAATTACTCCACGCTTTGAAAACGTGGACTGACAACAACTTTCAAAGGATTTCCATTTTACGGTGCAATCATCCCCTAAATGCCACCCCCATAGAGTACCGATAAGAACGAGGCTTAACAAGAGAAGCTGAAAAGAGGGATCGCAATTCCCAAGAGGCGTGCCCAATATTTCCTTAATAATCCGTTATCAAAAACAAACGAGAAAGGGGTGGATTTCTTTTTCTCGCAGGTGGGCGTCGAAAGACATTTGAAATGTTGAACGAGCTCGTTTTTTCTGTGCTCGTTAGCGCTTCGACCGCTTACTTCCGCCCCGTGTGAAATTTGTTGACGAGACTGGCGATAATGCGATTAAAAGTGAATGTTGTTAAGAGGAACGTGTATCGATCTAAAAGAAAAGTCCAAAAATTCTACAAGAGAATGTAGGTCATTCCTTTAATTTTCCACCGCGCTGCTCGTTCTCGAAATTAATCGATTCGGCAACACGAGCTCAGATACGGGCTGGAAAGCCTCGTTTCAGCGATCCTAATCACTCGTGGATTTCCCGCGAACCTCATAAATTTCCAAAATCGATTATCCGGGCGCCGCGCCGGCCGATTCGATAAGAAAAAGCCGGCAGACAATGAGGGCGGACTTGAAACGCGGCCCCGATCCGACGACCCTAAATTACGAAACGATTGTCCGGGTCGCGTCTGCCGCGAGCATCCGTGGAAAACAACGCGAGTCGGGAAAATCGAAACAGCACGTTTATCGAGTGCAGGTAGGATGCGATCGAAGTGGTGCTCCGAGGAAACGTGGTCGGCATACCCGTATCCTTGCGTCGACTCTCTCTCTGTGTCTCGCTCGCTCCGTTTTCTTCTCTCTTTTTCCCCTGGTTCGACTCGATAACCAACCCCCTTCATCCCCGTGCCAACCCCTCCCACACGATCCTACCCGCACCTTTCCGTTCGACTGTGTTTTTGTTTATCCGACATCGATATCGTGCACCGAGGGTTCTTCGGTGTCGACTTTTGTATTGAAAATCAACTCCTGCGGGTCTGCCTTCTGGCCAGACAACCTTCATCCCCCTGACCCTTCATTCCCCAACCCTCTGTTACAACCCTTACTCGAAACGCGTGCCGCTTTTTCTTAGCTGTCTGCTTCCGAAACGCGGGCTCTGCTTTCTGGGGAAGTAAATGCTCGAGGATTTTATGCGGTCGCGACTGGAGATCGAAATAAACAGCTGCATTTTGTAGCTAAAAGAATCTGTTGGAACTCGCGCGTAGACATCCTTTTCGTACTTTACGCAAATGTAATTATCGCACCAATTGATTGTGCTGTACGATGTTTTTAGTAGACGCATTTTACACCAATCGTACTAAACATTTGATCATTAAGCTATTCAAATTCTCGCGAATACCTTGAGCCCTTCTGTACTTTGAGCAAGGGATCCCTCGCTCCTCGCCGACAGCCCTCTTGTCTTTTCTACACCAGGATCCTCTCTTTCGCTCATTCGGTATCCGAGCCGTGAATTTAATACCCGGTTGCGATGAGAGCTTAATATACCAGCGAGCGTTGCTCTGGTAATTTATGCAAAGACGAAGACGCTTCGTCGGCTATATGCATATGTCTGGCGGGATCAACTGTTAGTCGAGTGTTGATGATACTTTTCGGCGTGACACGCGGCTGCGAAGGCGTTGCCAAGGCGAAAGTATCGAGAGGGGAGGTGGCTTAATTAAAAATTTTCTCCTTGTAATCCTGGACGTAGTCATTTGCTATTTTATGCAGCGATTTCGTTCCTGTTTTATACCCCTGCTATCCTCAGCGCAATGATCTCTTTTTATTTATTGCACACTTTTCAAAATTTTCTCTGGTCGGCAGCTCGTTAGAATTATTATAGTATAGTTATTTCCACCAGAAAAATTTTCAAAATATAGTGGACCTTGTTGCTTGCGAATTTTCGAAAGCCAGGTGAAATATTGTGACGCTCTATAGGAATTTTGACCTGAACGTATTAAAGTTCAAGTTTTGAAAAGTGTGGAAGGGCCTCGAAGTTGAATTATGATTGAATTTTATACATTTGCGGTGTTAAGGTTTTCGTACACCTTCGTCCGTGAGATTTTTCCGGATATAAAGTACACGATATACAAACTGATAGTGAAAGTTCCGGATAACTTCCGCGGCAACGAGCGAACAAGGTCGAAACAGGAAAACATCTCCTATAGAAACCATGCACACCGTAGACAACGAGTCGCGCGAACTCGAAACGAGGCTTGTTGAGGCGGAGTTTTGGCTCCGAAACCCGTACATTCTCGTTTCCCATTGATGCATGCTTCCCCTTTACTATAAATTCACGACTGTCTTGGAAGAACATCCCTCTGGCGTGGCGAACTGGCAGCCAATGAGTTTCGAGCCCATCCAAGTGGACTAACAATCGCACGGTTATTCTTAAAAAGACGTACCTATGCCCGGAAACTATCGATCATTCGATGTATACACCAACCCTAGACATACGTAAACCCATAAAGTACCATTTGAAAACTCATTTTTACGGGATCTTTATGCATTTGTATTATGCACAGACTTGCCAAATATAAGAAAATCTTTTCTACTAACAAAGGGAACATATGATTTTGTCCTTTATAGTGCATTTTAATATAAGCGTGGATTTTAAAAAGTTTTTTTTATATATTTTTTCTCCATGCACCGAGCCGTCAACCCGAGCTCGAAATTTATGGTTGTTGACTACGGCTCCTGGAGCCGGGGCCGTGTATGAGCGCAGCCTTACGTTTCCACATTTGACCCACTGCAGCAGGGAGTTGCTCATCGCTGTTATAACGAATACGACTGTATGCGCATCGAAACGTGAATCGAAATTTTCCGTTTTTGTCCGTAGAACGGCGTGTCCTCGGTCGCTGGTTATCCGTTTACAAAATTGAAACAAGACACTCTGTGTACATGTAGGCCGCGCATGATACTCTGTCGCACGGTCCCGAGGCCACGTTTCGACAGCTACAGTTGTGGAAACGAGCGGTCCAGATAAAATACAAGTTTCCCACCGATGGAGTTCTGAAACAGTGTCCACCGATGCCGGAAATGCACATCTCACGCGAACGTGCGTGCCTCCCACGTATCGAACGCGCTGTTTACATGCTCCCGAATAACCCGGTCCGGCCTGCCGGATCACGTTGAATAATATCCGAGCTCGCGCTCTGAATCCGAGCCAAATATCGGGAACAATGGAATCCGGAGTTCTTTGATGGCGGTGACGAGGAATCCCGACGAATCCGGGACAAACCATCCGGCGAAACTTCCTAAAATATCGCCAAGATCGAGTGCGGATGTCCTATTAGGTCAATCGCATTATATATACACTGTCCCCGTTAATTTTGGTCTAATTTAGATTATTAACCATTTGCGGTTCGACGTGTATTATCTCAGAACTTGCTTAAATATTAGAGATTTGAGACTTTCACGGCCCGCATCTTAGTATTGCATAACTGAAAAAATTTCTGAAGTACTCCGAAATGGACACGCAAATTGAGAGTACTCTGAAGAACGACTATTCACAGAAACTTTCAAATGGACACGTACCTCGACACACTCGCCGAACTCGATGAACATTTCGGCGAATAATCGGAAAACCGAAGCGTAAGATTACGAACAATTTCGAGAACCTGAATGACGTCTCGGAGCGCGTGTTTCCGAAGTGCATTCCGCGAAATCGAACATCCGAACAACTTGGTAAATTCAACGGGAGTCGAAGCGTCTCGCGTAGGGTTACTGATCGATAGCACGCTTTAATATGAAGGAGACATCATCTCCTTGGAAGACCGAATCCATTTTCGAGATGGTTACCGCGCACAGTATGTAACAGCCCCCATAGATCGTTACGGCGTACAATTTTGTTTCGCGAAATTTCACGGGAATTCGCAATTTCATTTTCCGTCGGCGCAGCGAGGTCTTGAAGGCGCGTGAACAAGTAATTTCCCTCGGAAAGTAGAGATAAGTGAGCCCCTGAGAATGGCGTGTGCGATAACAACCGGGGTAAAGACAACCGCAAGATTATTGGAAGATCGTTAAAAACGGAATTTTGAAGTCGAAGAATCGTAGAATACAACCATATTGTTACAAATATATGTATACAGGGCCCGGGGAGCGAGGGGGCCGCTTCAGGTAACAAGCACGTAGCTCGATCGCATAAATTCTGCTCCGTGGGAGCGACGACACCGCGACGCGACGTGTAGATCAAGCGTTATGGACTGTGGATGTCGATCGAGTAGAAAAATTGTATTCCTCGGAGCAGATTTGGTCGCGATACCCAGCCGTTGGCACGTTATATTAGGTTTTTCGCCGGTTGCGTTTTACGTTTGCTCTCCTCTCGTCGCTCAACCGATTTTACAGGGCTTCGATATGTAGTGGCGATCCGCCGTGTGAAAGTGAGCTTTAACCACGATGAAGAGGCTCGAGTTTTTTTCGAGCGCGGCGCCGGGCATTTTGTTTCGAATTATAAGATACGAGCACTGATTAAAGTAGAGGTATGAAGTTTAATACCGTTCATCAGCCGTTCGAATAAAATAAAATTCCACTGTCCGACCGGGATTTATCGGGAAGAGCAACCGCCAGATTTCGTTCAAAGCGTCAAAAATCAGATTTTCGGATCGGAACGGTTTACAGGATCGAGGCGCAAAAAACGGATAAACCTCGACAACCCGATCGGTTATCTCTTATTAAGTCAGCGAACGGGAAATTGGGATTTCCCGGGATAATCCAATAGGCGTAGCCCCGAGTCGATGTCTTTTCTCGATTAAACGCTCGCACGAAATCCACGCTGCGCCATGTCGACCAGATCGTTTCATCCGGCAGGCACTGCCCTAATTATGTTTTTTCAAACAGTGCCCGTGGGTGGAGACAGGGGTAGAATGTTAACACAATTCTCAACGGTGGAAGTGCCCTCCGTATAATCATTTCAATTTGATTCGTTTGTAATTACATTTTAGGTTTAACGTAATATCATTCGCGTCACAACATCATGGTAGCATTTGTTCCCCACTGCCCCCCGCCCAGTGGGAGGACTTTAAAGGCACGCCGAGGTTTTAACGTTGTTCGCAGGGACAGAAGTATTCGTAGCATGGCCTCTTTAATCTGATTTATTTGCAATTTCATGTGTACCTTGGTGTAATATCATTTCACACCACAATGTCATGCAGCTACTTCACTGTGCGCTTCACTGTTCCACCCAGTGGCAGGACATTGAAGTCGTGGCGAGGTTTTAACGTAATTCATAATGCTGAAAGTATTTCATGCGCTGTCATTTCAAATTGATTCGATTGCTGTCGCATTTCCACTTTCAGACGATGATAGTCTGCGCTATATTATTGCGTGAATCACTCTGACTCGTTTTTATAGCTCCGCCCAGTGGGAGATGTTTCAGACGAAACAGAAGCTTCCATCTAAGTAATTATAGCAAAATTATGCTGATACCGCAAGACATTCTGTCCATAATAAAGCCATTCATCGGGCCGAGCCACGTGTAATGACACGCACCAGATTCAATGTATAACGCGGAAACGCGCCACTTTGAGCCCCGTGACATAAAATTACATTTACTATTGCATCGAAGTTCGTATCAGCAATTTCATCGTACATATTATAGTGATGTGATCAATTCAGCGCAAGTCGTTAGAGCGGTTGAATTGACCGCGGCCGGGGAAGACCCGTTTAATTTGACGTTACGTTTATTTCCGCTGATGAATCGGAAGTCGCTTGGCCATACAGCACCGGCTGCCATCATAATCCGGACAGCCCGGCCGAATCAAACCGCTAATGTTACAGTATTTATCGCAGAATTAGGCGTGACGAATGGAAAGCCGGCGATCGTCGATAAACCGGTCTGATTACCGGCAACCCTGCTGACTATCGGCGATCGCGCTCAAATCGGATTAAACCCCGGCTAGCCTTTCGACGGAAAACATTTGGGCTTTGTCACTCGTCCTGGCTTTTCGTTAGGACACCCTCCCTTTCCCTTTTCATCCCGTATTCCCCTTTTGTGCGAATCAGCTTTGTCATTTAAGCGTTCCGAACACGAAAGCTCTTTAATCGCTCACCGGGGAATTATTTATCCGCCGTTTATTTATTTTTTCCATTCGGCTGCCCGTGCTTTCGTAAGCGGGTTTACATTAGGTCAGTCGTACTTTTTTTCAGAGAATTTTTTGTCAGCCAAATGTACGTGTATTTGAAGGGTTTAGGAAAATATTTTCAATGCAAGAAAGTGACCGTTTTGTAATGTTAATCTCAGGAATTACTGAAGGGGATCAAACCGGAGAATGATCGCGAGTTACAGCCATTGTTCTAGCGAAATTAGATTTTCGCGTAAGTGCGTGGCAATCCTGTGAATTCATTAGTCGACGATTAATATTTCACCGGGACCGAACAGTATGCAGCGGCGCGCACAGCAATCAGATCGGAAGCTTTGGCTCGGTTAGCCCGGAATTAATCGAGGCGTGCATCTAAGCTCACGTGTATAACGATCTAAGCAAATCGGAAATTTGCCGACGTTCGAGAATTAGAACGCGTGGCGAATGCAGCCCGCATTACACCCTCGAAGCGTGTAACTCGGGCGCAATCGAGGGTCAATCAAGGCTCCAATGGATCCAACACGAAACAGAGATACTGCGTGATTGAATATTTGATTTTGCGCCACATAGAACCTGCAGAAATTCGTGTTTGCCTGTGTCGATCCGAAACTGCCACCCTTTGTAATTTCTCTGGAAGGTACTTCATCTATACCTGAAACTAGTAGGGCCTATAGCTATTAATGTTTTTTATTTGGTGTGTGATTCTCCAAGAGCCACACGAACAATTTCTCGATTCACTGGTTGCAGTATATTATTGCAGAATATATATACATTGATGAATATTCAGGAATATTCCAGAATATTCAAGAAGATTCAAGAATATGCGAGACAATACGCTGAAAATCTGCTAAAAAATCGATTTTCTATTTTCGGGGTGATTACAATAACTTCCCTATAAATCGGAAAGTTAATAAATAATTTCTCCTGAAATAGGTAGTTTACCGTTTTATTTTAAGTTGGAAGATATTTTTTACCAAACCCAGGAGGATTTCATATCGTTTTATTGTTTAGAATGCCATTTTGATTTGGAAGATCGAGTCGTACAAGCTCCGCGAGGTTACGAATACAAATAAGACTTTTGTTTAAGAACGTCCGGAGCATCGATCCTCGAAATCGAATATACCTCGTCCCTGGGAGAAGCCCCCAGAGCTCGGCAAATATTTGCAAAGAATTTATTCCAGTGAAATAGATATAACCTTCTTCCTAGAACGATGCGATCACCTGAAATCGTCGAGTTCCCCAGTCAAAGGTAAATCCACGTCCCCCTATATTTTATTTATTCCGTGTTTCCCTTTTACATGTCCCGGTGATTCTCTCAACCGATTTTCTTGATCGACTTAGAAAGCTCTCCCTTTAAGATCCCTTTGACCGATGTATCTTGCGAGATATCGCTACGTCGAGCGAAAGAATTTCACCGAATTTAAAATTTATCGTCTTCCACCGAATCACATTTATTCGCTTCGCTACGAATTATTCCCGAAACAAAAATAAAATGTCCGAATTTCGAGTCGAAATTGTAGATTTTGACCAATCAGCTTCCTCCACGTGTATGTGGGCGGGGCCAACTGCTTCTCCGCCCTACTATTACTTCGTACACTGTTCTTAAATGATAGTCAAAGACAAGAAGAAGGCACACCCATAAATATTGTTACTTCTTAAAACTGTGATGAAATTTGATATGTTTCTCTTCGTGTATGTACTTCGGTGGAGCTCCAAGGTTACTTACACCAGCGGAGTTAAGCGAAAGTTACAGATGCTAGTCTGAATGTACACAACCGGGGTCACCGACATCTTTCTGTCGCGGTTTCTTTCTCTCGAGTTTCAATTAATTTTAACATGTCCCAAACCCCGTATAATAATTGTTTAAAAATCAATATTGCGGGAAAGCGATGTAGCTTGGTTTCGTCGAATTTCGTTGCAACATGGGAGTACGAGGTTCAGCAAAAATGGGGTTTGGCCAGTTTGCACCGCAGCCCTATGAATCAGCTTTAATAAATGACGGCCCCGGTTCCCGACCTCGCCATTATTGAATTAATTGTTGCGGTTTAATACGAGTGCCGCAGTTTATCGTTTGCACTCGATCGAGCGTGACTTGTCGCCGGCGCTTATCGCCGATCCAACCTGGCTCTCGTTTTTAATAAATCCCGCGGTACTTGCAGGCATCGGATCGTTCCCGAATTTCCATAAAAGATAGTTCGATTTCCAGCCTCAGTTCTCCATCTTCGAATTTTCTATCTCTTTCCCACCGAGCATGGGAAAAGTCTTTTCTTCTTTTTCATCGAGCGGATATTCGACTCGGTGGGCTCAGCGTTTTTCGAATCATCGAAACGAATCCATCCCCACACTGATTCACGTTTCGATCACGTTGCAATAACGATCGAGTGTTACGCTCGGTTCAGTTCGTCTCGAGCAGCGAATCGAGCAGCGTCGAATCGGCTAAATGGCTCCTGCGCGAACGGGCCGAGTTTTCGAAAATGGCACTGCTTCCAATCCCATCGTTGAATTCGGTTATTTGCTGCCGCCATGAAATTGGAAATTTTATTTTGGTATTACTATTTTTATGGCTTCTGATTTACGGGTGCGAGCCTCTTTCGCTACACATGAATATTTTTAGTTTTGCCAGTTTTTATTTTGTCTTCTGATTTCTTTCGAAACAGCCCTCGCTAAAGCTATTTTATCTTTTCGATAGTTATCTGAAAGCTGAAAGAGTCGTTTTTCAATGTACGTTTAATACATTTGAAGTTTATACTGGTAGGGCATTGGCACCAGTGATTATGCCAGTGGTCAGAAGTCCGGGACTGAACTTCGTATCACTTCCACCAATCAAATATTCGATTATCTCGGTAGTTACAGTAATCGTGATTTCTCGGTCGCTGTGGCGCGAGTCTACTCGACCGTGCATCCTGTGTCTCGTGCTCGAATTAAATAAATCATCGAGCAAGCTTATCAATAAATTGCTGCCTCAATTACTGGCGATCGATACACCGAAGTATCGACTGTCGGAAATTTGTGTAGCGCGATATTCGCTATCGAGGTTCCTATTTGTCGACGCTACAATTTCTGGAACTGCGAACTCATTTTTTCGTGCAGTCTGACAAGATACATTATGTCTTTGTTTATCTTGAAAGGGTTAATAAAAATCCTCCCCACGACCAACGCTCTCCTAACGACCATAATCACAGGTCGGATCGATCAAACCTGGTTCCGGTCCGTACTCGCCCGCGAAATTCGCGAAAAAATCTATTAATGCCGGCATTTCCGACAAGAATCGCCGACAACAGAAGGGCCGCTCGCAAGGAAAAGCAAACGTGGGAAGAAGAAAGGGACTGGTAGGAACGGTGACGTGAAAGAACGAGCACTTAACGTTATTATTCAGGCGTTTTCGTGTCGGTCCCGTGGTTCTCGGGGGCGATTTTGTCGCTCGGGGCAAAATTATTGCACGTCGCGTGCGAAGTTCGCGGGCGTACATACTGGACGCACACGCGTTCCTTTCTATATTCTTTATCGAGTCCCCGCACGACAATTTCCGCGATGCATGAGCTCGACCAGGTCGCTCATTTTTCCGCGTTCCTTTCTACTCTAACTTCCCCGCACGCTCCATTGTTATTATTATTCTTTTTTCACTTGTTTCCCGCGGCGAGACAGCGTGTGCGTCGCGAGGATTGATGCGAGATTATTCAACCCGCGGGGCTTAGGGTGACTCGAGGAATTTTTTCTGAACGAATTAATGGGTCTGTCTTTTTTAAACGACTACCTTATCGAAAAATACATATACATATACAGAGAAAAACGAATTTTCACTTTTTTCGTCGGAATCTTTAGGGACGCATTCTCTGCGCACGCTCATTATTTATTGAAGCAATGAAAAATCAATATTTTGAAGTGGAGGGTGTTTTTCCCACTCGAAGGGTAAGATTATTTTCTTAATACCAGTTCTTCGGAACAATATCACCGGCCCACCCCCATCTGCACGCCATGCGACCATTTTTATTTCGCCCGATTACCATAACCGCCCGGCGCCGCAACCTTCTCTTGCGCTCTGTGATTTTCATTTTTGCTTCCGTGCTGCTCTCTCTCTCTCTCTCTCTCTCTCTCTCTTTCTCTCTCTCTCTCGGTTTTATTTCTCTGGCGAATGAATCGTGTCGGAATTACACGAGGCTTCTCTCCTTCTCTCTTTCTTGTTCAATAACAAGAACGGCGAATCGGTGGCCCGCGGGGCAGGTGTTTATGCAAATGTGGCTTAGCATGGACTAATTCGCGGGGATTGGTATCGGGCAGAAATTTAATGACTGTGTTAAAGGCTCCGTCGGAGTCTAAATCGGATCGCAATCTCCATAAATAGCGTCGAACTTCATATTATACGGAACTTTGTGCCAGACGTATAAAATGAATTTGATCGCGAACGGTGACGCGGATTTTGATCACGCTTTTGATACCAGCACGTGAATGAACCGATAAGAAATTGCAGATTTGCTGTTCGCTGATGCTCATAAATATTCTGACACGCTTCGAAAGAGTTTAACTTTGCTATAAGTGGACCAAACGACTTGAGTTTCTTTCAGAAGTTAGAATTGCATACAGCGATGCACATTAATGTTCCAGCACTCTTTAGAGGAGAATAACTTGTTTAAAAGTGAAACGAACGATTTCAGTTTTTTTCTGAGAAGTTGGACGAATTAATGTACTAGACTGTACTAGAATTGCCAGACTTCTTAGTAACATTTTTTATCTGTATTTTGAACTTCTAAAACACAAATCTGTTGGTCGAATTTTGAAAAAAGTTATTCATTTTTAAATATCACGCGGCGACTAACTGGAAATCACGGTGCGCGATCACGAATAAACATTCTGGCCACCGTAGTACTTTTTGCCGTCCAAATCGAACAATAAAAATAGTACTAAAACGTATTCGGCTATTAGTATCCCAGCGTCGCTGATGCATTTATAGCGTGCCTTATCCTATCGCAGTTCAGCGAAACACAGAGTGCGATCGAGTTTAACAATATTTACATTCGATTACTGACACGATAAACTCTCTGCAGAAACTCCCTTTTTTCCTTCTCGTTCGAACGAATTACAAACAGTTTAAAATGCAGTTACAAGGGAAAGCAAAGAGGAGAACGAGAATGGAAAGAGGCAACGTTTACACGGCAGATTGTACACAATTAGAGGAGTGGCTGCTCAATTAAGAAGATGTAAAAAAAAACACCGGGAATAAAAACTCCACCGAGGGATTAATAAAATCTTTGTTCCACGATTTAACTTGATCCCGAGAAAACAGAACGGAAAGAACTTTGCCTTTTTACCGGGTTCCGGTAGACTGTACTTCGAAAACGAAAATTTGCATAAACATCCAACGAAGTCTGCACAAAGGCGGTCTCGTCGGTCCTCACTTTCCCGCATCCATCAAGAAGTTATCCTCTCCCTTCGTTTCCCTAGTCGAAACTTCTCAACAAAACACACCCTGTGTTCCGCCCTCGAAACGGAAGAAGACTACGAGTAGCCGCTGTCGCCATAACCAGAAGGTTTGTCAGTATTCCCCTAACTCGCAACATATGCGAGCGAGTCGGTCAATGTGCGACCACTCTTGCCATCCGTGAAACAGTACCTACAAGATTCACTTCATACACTTTATTATTCTATATTATCTTCCGTTTAATAGAGTACTCTCGAGAAGAGATAAAAAATATTTTAGACGTGACTACGATTAGGGTCACCCACCCAGACATCTCACGAGGAAAGACATCTTATAACAGACTCGAGTCTTAGAGACCAGGGCCTAGATTTCGCGTAACCCTCTTCCTCGCCACAAATTCTCCTCAAATCCTGGGCTCTTTTAATCTTTTATCCACCACGGACGAATGATATATTTCTAATGATCACTTTCTGTGATATACTTCATAGCGCGGCGGCGCAAGAATTTCACACAATTCTTCCTTCGCACCGTTTTCTATGGAAAATCACCGGTTCTCTAGCTCGTCGCCAGGATTTTCAAATCTAATCCGGTGTTTCAGCGATCCGGCTGTCGTCCTACCCGGAAAACTTTCCTCGTACGCTCCGAATATTACGCTGGTCGGCGGATTACGCGAATTCTCCGAAGAAAGCCGAGAGAAAAACGCATCCGTCACGGACGGACGTCCGGTCGAACGGCCATATTGAATTGCAAAGTTTTCACGGGCCCTCGAGTCCCGCCGGAACACGGTCGACAATTGCTCGACCAGCTTCATTTTCCTAGCCCGGGAGGAAACTCGGAATCCCCAGTCGTCGTCTCCACGTTTCTTCTCGAGGAAGAACAACTTCATCGCAACCCACCCCTGTACCCCCATTTCGTTCGATTCTCAAGCTTGGATCTCCTTTGCGCGTTTGGACGCAGCGTTTTGTTATCCCAGCGTCTTTTATACTTTACATTCGTCGTACTTCACAATTCATGTTTCTCTTCTATGGGCGACGCCGAGTTAATTTCTATTATTTAACATTCAAGTGTGAGCCCCTGGTGGTAATAGGCATTTTCCGGAGTTTGGGGTGTAGTGCAAAATTTTGGGTTCCATGGAAATCACCGACACGGTTTGATCTACAACATTTCACCGACTCCAATTTTTCAACCATAAAACATATCGGGATGAAATTTCCACTAAAATTAATTAAAAAATTATTCCTATCTACTATCGTAATAGATATATTTTTTCAAATAATTTTTTAATTAATTCTTTAAATTTGATTGTCTTAAAATAAAATGAAAAATTGTATCTTTGTTCTGATAATTTAAATCATCGATGTCTTTGCTTGTAAATTTGTCTGTAACTCTTGAAATAGTTAATAACGTAATCCAATATTTTTCTTCGAGATTATTGCGTGGAAGAGGATTCTCAAATATTAACGACTGGACGTAAGATCTTTCATCCATCTGGATATGATTTTGTGGAAATCTAGAAACGACTTGTTGCGACTTCGATCGATTATAATTATTGGCGCTTATCTACGAAACGTATTCACACGGTGTATTCTATTCTTATCAGAAGACTACACACAGATTTGTTTCCGTGATAAGGATCGTCTTCCGCTAGCAAGAAGGCACGTCTCGAACTTCGACGGAGTCGCGACACCAGGCTGTGAGAACACGAAAGCACGAATGTATCCTGGAGCGGATTGGAAATTTATCTGCGGCGCGTTCCCCGAGTTTCGGCCCCGGTTACCACACGTAGTTTGTGGGAACTCGTGGAAACCGTCGCGGCACTGTTTCACGGGGAAGAATCCCGAAACTTCGTGCCACGGGGCGCGCACGTTTCGCGACAATGAAACCGGCGACTAGTGTGTTCGCCGCGTGGTCGAACTGGTTACGCGGCAAATAAGGGCTCGCGGTTTTCGGGGCAGTCCATTTGACCGACTGCTCCACTCGAAAATTTATCGTTGCTGGCCAGCCAGACTGGTTAACTAGTCGCTTTGGTTTTTACCGGTAGGCAAATTGACCAACAACCGGCGCGCGATTCGTTGTTCTTTCCGACCCTCCAATGCGGTGCTCGATGAACCACGAATGTAGAAACTCTAACCTAATTCATTTAGTTGATGAGTCTAGAGGATTTTATCCGTTACCGTCGAAATTCTCCAAGGATTTTAGGGAATGAATGTTGAATGGATAGTGCAACAGTTCCAAAAGTTCAAGGAATGAAAAGGGTCAACATACCAAGTCCGATGGAAATACAAAATGGTCAACGTTCAAACTGTGTAATGGAATATTCAAAGGGGTCGACTAACATTCCTGCACTGATTAGAATACAAAATTTCAACTGCAACAATTCCAGAAAAATAAAGCATAAAAAACTAAGAAATGCAAAGAGTAGTATTCTAAGAAATATGTTGGGAAAGCGAAAAGCCATCGATACAAGAATGCGAAGTTATCTTCCAAAATCTATTCTCGAAGTCCCACGACTACAAGAGGCTGTATTCTTAAAGGAAATCCCAGGTGTTTACAAAATGATAAAAAGAAAGAGAAAGAGAGAAAGAGTTCACCAAGACAGCATCATAAATGCAAAAGGCCACAGATTGCGAGCGCCGCAGAAACAAAAAGAAAGAGCACAAGCCCCTCCAGAGACAAGCCTTTCACAAAAAGCAAACGCAACAAATTCCCAAGCATCGTGAACCTCCGAAGAAAACCATAACACCCTCAGCTCCCACGAATACAAAAGAGGCTCAACTAAAAAGGATATCTCACGGAATGCAAAGGGCAGGGAACAATACGGAGGTACGACGTGCAAAATATTTAAAGCGCTGAGCATTGGAGATACGAAGGGGTGGGAGAGCGCCGCAAACAAAACTGAAACCGTTCAAATCGGTTTCATTAGATAGCCAGTAATTCAGCTGCATTCGGTCGAAGCAGTTCCTATTGTCGGAGGCGAACGCTGCGCGGGAAGAGTCCGGAAAACGGAAGATGGAACGAAAGAGAGAGCGAGAGAGGAGAGAGAGACGCGTCTGTGGATGGGGGATCGATATTGGCCGGACCCGGTATTTGTTTGGGACGCGACTCAGACGCGGATTGCACGCGGACACGCAGAGAGCGCGGCGGCCGAATGAAAAGGAGACACACAGAGTTTCCCGGGCGCAGATCGATTCGGGCACGATGGGACTCTTTCATTAAATCGGGAAAGACGTCTTCTCGTCTCCCTGCCTGCCGTTTCAGAGGAGAGGACATATAAAGAGGGGACGGCGGCGGAATGACCGCGGGAAACTGGCCGCTGATCCTACTCCTCTTCTCCCTCTCTCTCTCTCTCTTTCACTTTTACTCCGTCTACTGCTCTACGAACAGAGTGAACGGATATTCCGAGCGAAGTCGATTTTTTCACCAAACAATGGGATAACGAGGAAGAGAGAGAGAGAACCCCTCGGCGAAACCATAATCGATGGAACCCCGATGGATTTAACAGGTCGGGGAGGGAAGAAGACTTGTTACCGAGTGCCGGCTTCGATGGGCAGTCACCCAACGCTCTGGATCTTCCCGTGAGCCCCTGCACGTGGCCCCGACCATTGTGCCAGCCGTTTAGATGAGTGCTGAATGGATATACCGCTGCAAATAAAGCCTGTCCCATTGTAACCACCATTCTCGTTCGACGAGTGCGCCATCGACGTTTTTCTTCCAGGGATTGATCTTCCCGAGCATGTAGAAACACACTCGTGCATCTAGTCCACACTCGTGGCATTCACTCCATGCTCGTTTGATTTTATTCTCTGTTATACCGTTTGTTCCCTCTTGTACCTTTTTCTTTGTTTCCTTTGGTTTCTTTGCATGTGTTGCTAGATTCCCAACAAGTTTAATCCGTGACATTGTGATTACAGTCGAGTCTCACTCGGAACCCCATATTGTATCGTTGCATAGCCGACACAAAAACAGGCAGTTCCTGCTGAATTTAAATATTCGTAAGACAGTGTTACCATCAACCATAAATTCTCTATAAAACGAGATTCCGAGCCCAGTTTAATTTTGATTGCCTGGAGCAGCGCATTAGCGGCGACAACCTATTCCATGAGCAGCAAAGGAAAAATTTATCTGCACTCCGTCGCGCACGGTGCAACACGCTGTAACTAAACTAACGAACCGGTCAGCCGGATACAAATCCGATTCGATACGGGAAATCGTTTCCAACCGATCGAATTGTCAATTCACTCGTCAGCGAGATGCGACGATAAATATTAAACAGTCGCGATTTTCCGTGTTATTAAATCAGCGCGAGAGCCCCGGTCTCCGCCGAAAATATTCATCAGAATTTATACGGTGCGCACGATACCCTAGTAGCTTGCGGAAACGCTTTCGACGAATTGTCGAAATTGATAGCAGACCGTGCCCGCGAAGTAACTTTCGCGGATCGAAACGGAAACGAAGAAGAAGACACTTCGCGGAAGAAGACGAATCGATGGAGAAAATCTTCGTTAATATTTCAGTAATGTTCTGCCCGCGGTATTAACATGGAATTATTATTCCCCGTATAAAAGCTTCCCGATTAAAGCTACCAAGACAAAATAGAAAAAATCCGCGACATCAAACGCGTAGGAGCCGTTCCCGCTCGAGAGCCCGGTCCCATTATGATCTGCCTCGTACACATTTTGCTTCTAAGTACTTTAATTTAAGAATCAGCATCTCGTTGAAAAAACGCTGCACAAAAGCAGCGAACAACGGCGGTGTACTCATTGTTACGCGTAACAATGGCTAGATAAGGAAAAATCAGATGGTGGCCGCTGCAACTTCGGTGGTCCTCGATGTTTATTTTGTGAACGACGCGAGAGTCTGTTGTTGATTGCGATGGGGGGCCATTTTCTATTTAGTCGGCAGTGTCAACACTGTGGATCTGTAGCTGGACTAAACATTTTCGGGTTCCATGGAAATCACCGACACGGATTTCGCCGACACGATTTTCAGCGACAACATTTTACCGACTCAAATTTCGCTAATTGAGGTGGTCGTCTCAAGTCGTTGTCGGTCAAATTCGTTGTCGATCAAAGTCGTTGTCGGCCAAAGTAATTGTCGGTCAAATCTGGAGTTGGTGAAATGTTGTCGGTGAAAACCGTGTCGGCGAGATCTGTGTCAGTGATTTCCATGGAGCCCAAATTTTCGGGAGTTAAATTATAATTTGCATAAAGATCCGAAGTCCAGCGATAAACTTTTATATTTCACATCAAGTTGAATTCAATTAAATAAAAATTCCCTTGAAGTATTGCTACACGAGTAATAATCCCATATACGTTTAAAAAGAGAAGATCCAATATCCACCGAATCCTGAATTGGACCACTCCGAATTTAGAAAGCAGAGAACCCACCTCCGCGTTAATTACAAATTATACATAAGCTCTGAATCCCGTGGAAATTAGGTTACCTTTTTTCAATGTAACGAGCAGAGAGTCGCGTTAAAAATTGGATCGCATTCGTAAACATCGACGATCCAATTCCGCGCGTTCTAAAGAGTAAAAGGAAGAGAGAAGATCGGAACGCTCGGTAGAAACAGGAATTGATAGCGATCCTAATTAAAATTAGGAGGTCGCCGGTCCGCTGCGCTCTCGACGATCGTTTCGCCTGGTCGTCGCCCATTTGCATAACAGTAAAGATCCCGGGGATTCGCCTTTGTAACACGCGGTCGTTGCTTAGGCAATTTCATTAACCGCGAACCTACTTCCGCTGGGAATTGCATCGTGATCGCGTAACAATACTTTCGAACCAGCAACGACGGTTTCGTTTTCGCGAGGGGTAGAAGAGAGAGAACCGTGTTTTCCGAGCGGGGATAATCGTTCGCGCTTTAATTCCATGGGAATCGGGTAAAAATTAGGTGGGAAGCCAGCCTGGGGACAATTGGCGTGTTTAAAATGTAATAAGCGTGGGCGAGGAATCCGCTCGCGGCTGATTTAGAAACCGCCCGGCCAGAGGTAATTTATTCTAATCGCTGGGAGAACAGCGCAATCTCCCTTTCTTCGGCGAACCTCTTGCGGATCTCTGGGATAACGGGCCTCGCGGTAATTCGCCAGCGTTTTCTAACATTTCATGACTTTCGGCGATGACTGCGGAACTTGATGGAAAATGAAAACTCTTCGTCGCAATTACAAGAAACAGTAATCGTACATACAGTTCTTTCTTCCTTTAATACTATTTCAGTATACTGAAGCCGATTGACATTCTTCAATCGTTTTATTCATCAAATCGTTCAGAGCCACTAATCCTTCTACAAGTGTCATATCGGGGAAACAGCGTCGATACAAATATTGTCGAGGAAACGACTGTCGATGAAACAGAACGGACCCCTAAGAAATATCTCGGGTTTAATCTCATCCAGCGACAAACATACAAAGCGTCGTCCAAAAGCACCGTGGAAACCGGGATCGATGAAACGAGAGTTAGTGGATCGAAGTTCCCACACGTTCGGGTGGGTTTCGTGCCGCGTGTGTTTTCGCTATTGGATAAATCGTTTCATTTGTCAGGTTGACGTTTCGCGTTTAACAATTCACGGGAGAGTTCGCCCGAAATGCTCGGCCACGAAGGAAAATAAGTGGAGTGTCCGTGGAATGGTATCGCCGGCTCCGAGATTTCTATGTATATGTATAACAGCTTCGGAACTGCAATGCAAATGGAATGTAATGAGTCGGAAAACAAAGTTTGAGCGGTTGTCGCTGTGGGAATCGATACCGGAGATGAATACGAGTTCTGGCCAAGCCGCGAGTGGTCGATACGACCCGACATTTCGGATCGTAAAAATAGATAGCAGGAGTTTTTCAGATTGAGAAGAATGATATCGACGACTCTTGAGACAGCAAGCGCGCTAGCGGACTCCTACGACGCGTGAATCTATAGCACCAGGCTCCCTAGACGATCGATATCGTCAATTTCTCGGTTCTCCGAGTGGAAACTGCAGCTATACTCTAGGATCAGCTGCTGTGGAACATGGCATCGTGATCTATGACGTTAGAAATTGTCTAATAACCGCGTTCATCGTCTTCGGGCTTCACTTGGAGTCTCATATAGTTGGCGAGTTGAAAATCGTCTTGGGATTTGGGACTGTTAATTCGTTCCTGCAACGTTCATTGCAATGATGTCAATGATCGACAGAGGCTGCTGTTTTAGAAAGTAGACAGGCTGCAAAACCTTGAAAACGTTAAGGGTTCTAATCTGAAATTTCATAGAAAAATAAAATAATCGATCTTTTTCTCGCGCGAAAAGAAAGAAATTCCCCGTTGAACGTCGAAGAAAAGAACCGCACGTGACAGCGGTCGATCCGCCATGCAGGTCCGCGGAACCTGAATAAATTAACACAGCAACGTTCGAGAGGAAGGATCGGGGGCAGCGTTCGATCTATAGATCTCGAACGGATAGCTGGTGGATACGGTGGTTATCGATCTTGGCGAACAACGCCGAGCGGTCTCAGCATGCGGGAGTGGTAAAACTGCTATTACTTTTTACCGATTCGTCGCTGGTAAACGGATCACGTACACGGTCGCAGTAAAAGATTGAGAAACAGAGGGGAATTTTTATTCCCAACGGTTCGTTTTGAATACCCGGCGTCTAGACGCGTTCGTTTCTCCTTCTTCTTTCAGTGGCGCGCACTGAAATTTTCACCTTCGGCCGTCACGATCGTAACACATAATATCGCGCGTCGCGTCGAAGATGCTCGATCTCAGCCGTTTATTTATTTATTTCTCGATCGTAGGCGTAAAACCCGTCCGACACGAACTCACGAGAACGTGCGATTTGTTTCTGATTGCGCACCCGAAAGGATAAAAGCGTCTAAACGATCGGACATCTTTATGATTGCGCGACCGTTGAACAATGGCTGATGCACCAGCTAGGAAAATTGCTTTACAGCTACATATACTATTTTATTTGGTTGAGTATACCGGAGTGGATAATTTATAGCTTTACGGATAAAATCGTCGGCGGAACGATTTATATTACGTATGATAATTTTGATAAAACGAGGCGGCACGAAACTGGAAATGGCGGCCGTCTACCCGGAAGAATTTAATCTTTCGGCCGGGTGGAACGCGTCCAATTCGAGTCGCTAGTAAACCGGCCCGAAATTCGGATGCATTGTCATCTTTATTGCTGGAAGAGATGGAGATCATCAGGTTCCTTTGGCAACCGCGCGGCCTCAAATCACGCGGCGCTCTCCGTTCGATCGGCTGTGCCAAGAATGGCTACACGCTCGGCTAGGGTCGAGAGGGTTTATCGGTATTCCACGGTTTACTCTTTCATTGAATCCCGAAGAAGTTGTGCTTCACGTTTCTGTCAGACGCGCGCGGCGCGGCGCGGCGTCACACGCGCGCGTTTTACATAGCATCGCCGCCGAGTCCGACCCCGGCGATGCTGATTTCGATGGGACTCGGATACGTGACTGGAAACGGTGCGCCGCTGCCGTGTCGAGAAGAAGTTACAACACACCCAAGAACCCGCGGCTGTCTCTGAACAGCATCGGGTAGTCTGCCACGGATCGAAATTATCGAGAGCAACCGTGTTCCTTCGGAGAACAGACTAGCAAATCTTCGAATCGATCGTATCTCTTCCGTCGGTGGTGTGATCTAGTAGAACTCTCGTGCTTTCGCAGATTTTATAGCCGTTTGAACTTGATGTAGCCGGTAACATCGTCATCAGTGAGAACAGTTGAATAAGTTGTTTCTCTCACTAAGATCCGTGCAACCACGATTCTATTCGTCGTCTCTTGATTCTTCAAGAGATATTTGGGGCCGTGGATTCTTCAGGAAATCTCTCTTCTAAAGACCTGGAACCGCGAAGTTCGACACGGACGTCTACAAATCACTTTGCAGGGGACACGATTTTCGCTCTCGCGCGAAGGTCCATCTATCCATCATTTTCATTCGGTTCGCATTTCCACGGGCTCGCAGATTACCAGGAAAGCCAGTTGTCCCGTTTCACGGCATCGTCGTCGTCGCCCATAGCCGGGAATCGCGGAAAAATGGTGATTTATAGAGACAGCTTCATAAAAATCAGACGGCGCTGGGTCGTCGCAGCGACGTTGCGAAATTTGTTTGAAATCCATTCGGCTATCGAACACGAGGATCAATCGCACGAACGTGGATCAACCGTTGCACAAGAGAGAGCGTTTCCATCGTTCGCGGCGCGAGAGACCGGTATCCGGCAGATCTCCAGCTGTTTTTGATTCATCGTGACCGGGCTACGAGGAGAGAGAGAGTTAGAAGAAGCACATCTTGGCGTGCTATCACGGATTCCGATCCAATGGAGCCGTTAGACAGTTTATTTCCGGCGTATCTTCTGTAACGGTGACACCCGAGCTTTATTACGATCTCGACGGGAATGCAGAATCAGTTTGGCCGTTCGTCACACCGCCGGGTAGATCGTTAATGCGCGGAAAGGGAACGTGAAACCGTTTTCAGACCGGCGCGGCACGGTAGCCACCTGTGAAACAAGTTGCACAATTGTTTCGACTATGCGCGGCCACGAAAGCGACGCCGCGGCGGAGGAAGTCATTTTTGAAAATATAAGTAAAATGTTAAAATGGTATAATAACGTAAAATGATGTATAATAATGTCTAAGATGGTTAGGAAAATGGTTGGGCATTTTTGCATTTGCGAAACATAAAATATTTCAATCAAATTACAAACATACTTTGGCCACAGTAATTCTGATTATCCAAGTTCGCGCAGAAAAATTGACGCAGCCAGCGTGCCACAAAGAAAAACCAATTAAAGCGATTTTCACGGCACGAGATTGATGAAACAAACACAAAATGGATACCTCTGTCGGCTAAATCACTACGATTGAATGAAACGAATATAAATTACAGCCGAAAAGGTTTCACAAATAATTTCCAATAACAAACACCATCAAATTTGGACATAAAGGAAATTTATGAAACAAATTTTCGAAATAAATGTTCGAATTCCAGTGACCAATCCATAATTTCACGCCTATGTACAAGAAGAATTAGAAGACTATAGGAGATGCTGCAAGTTCCAAGTATCGACTACGAATTTTCTCCTAACAGGTCATACTGTATAAAAATCTGGAGGATGATGGATCAGGCTTATGTCTCTATTATCTAGGTAATATCTCAGGTCCCACTTTCCGAGATCCTACTCGATTTGGACGGAAACATTCATCATCGTTACTTGTTAAAGCAGATAGTGCATTCTTCGGTAATATTAATACCTTGCGCTGCAATTTACTTGCTGACAATACCGTCCACGCATTAAATTTAACTTCTATAATTAAAAAATGAGTAGTTGAAACACGACTGAACGATGTAAGAATATTATCGGAATTGTCAATAAAATGAATAACTTTGAACACTTTTATTTCGCGTAAAGATCTGCAGTCCAGTTAGTAAAAACAGAGTTCCTCGATAATATTTATCACGAGTGGAACATGGCATCTCCTATTTGGCGCAGGAATCCATACTCGTCATCTCTGGAGAAGGGATTAATATTTGAATCATCCTATCGGTCCCCTTTGGTTGACTTTATTCGAAATAACTACGGGTTCCGGGTTTAATTAGACGAGATTGCGGGAGGGCCGAGATAAGACGGCGCGTGCATTCGATATATCAAACTCGCGCAGATTTCAAGAACAAATGGACCAATTCCCAGGTAGCTCGTAGGTCGTCGTATCTACAGGTTCATCCTTGTTCTGTGCTTCATGCTCGTCTTGGGATGCATTGTTGCGTGCGGGTGTTAAGCGCACAAGTTAATTACTCCGATGCAGTCGATAACGCTGTTATCCGAGTGCCGCATAATTCGCGATAATTCGCGTAGCACTCTGATTATTTGATACCGATCTGCACGACACTCCTATTCTGACGTCGAGTGGGGCACAATTTTTAAGCGATCACAAGAATATGGTAAGTTTTCCAGTTCAAAATCACAGACACCCGCAATTATTTAGAACTCTTCCGGGTTAAGGTGAAGTGTCCTATTCCTGGACAGCATGTTCTTCTATTTTAAATTTTATCACTTTAGATAAACAAAAATAATTTTTTAAGAATTTTAACATACAGTTCAGAGTTTGTAAAGTAATTTAGAGTCCCAAAATTATTGTTTAGATTAATATTTTATTCGTATTAACAAGAATAATTCAAACCTATAGTTGGACATATTAAATCCAATCTAAGCTAGTACCTGGACAGAAGTAAAGACTATACCGGGACAGATTTAAATTACATATAATCAGTATAATAGACACTATAGTGTTCCGAGCACTATGGCCGCTACGATGGGTATTCGTTGAGAATGCATCCGATATTTATTAAATCTTTATTAAATCTTTAAAAATATTATTATTGTATATTAAATTCTGCCCTGTTCAATTCTCATTTTCTATTGCAAAGTTGATGTTGATGTCTTAATTGAATAATATTCCCACCTACTTGTAGCTAAGGAAAATTCAATTGTCCATATTTAGACATCACTTTTGGATTGTCCAGACTTAGGGCTCTTCACCTTACTTGGATGTACTAAATTTTATAGGTAGAAGTCACAAGCGCTGAGGAAAAAGAACTCGTCGAGTTTACTGAATTTTTCCGCTAGAAGTCACAAGGACTGGGAAATATTTAGAACTTCTCAAGGTATCCTATCTCGGGAAACTTCTCTAAAGCTTAACAGGTTCTAATTGGTCAGGCGGGTAGTTCCAAAAGATGGCCGGTTCCAGCCACGTTTGACCTAGCCGAAGGAGCTGAGCCATGCAGACTGGTTAAGACGCTAACATCTGTGAGTGCCCGGGCAGTGCACGGGAAGCATTCGGGCTTCCGAAGGGCGGCAAAATACGACACAAACGGCACAATGCGCGTGATAATCGGGCAAGTAAGGCATGCAGACCATTCAACGCCCAGAACTAATAACACAACTCGGCGAGTTCAGCCGCCGGGAGAGCCACCCCCTCGAGAATTACCTTGCGCGAGCGGTCGGAGACCCCTATAATTCACGTAGCTGGGAATCGGGTCCACTCTAAGCAAATAATATCTTTCCACGATGCAGTGAACCAACACGACGACACGATCCACGGTAAATGTTCCGGGGGTGAGTCGAAGATCGAAAGACTCGAATTTCAAAGAAAGTTTTCCGTTTCCATAAAACATTTTAGAGCGCAACTAATGTTTTGTAACGGTTTTATATAGAACACTGTTAATAGCGTTTTTATTCGGTAAAAAAAGGAAAAGGCGACAAAACAGATCGAGGAACAGTGTCTGTACGCGATGCAAGTGAAATTTCCCGACGTTTTCAAACGTATCTAGACAATGCTGTGCTTCTATCGAGCTTACAGAACAGACCGCATTACCAGCTCGAACAGTTTTGCGCTCGGTCTAACGCTTCGCCCTGTCAAATATTTGCCGGTGGAATTTCGATGCCCACCAATCGATCGGCCATTGTTGTCAGTAGCTTTTCGTCAATTTGAATAACAATAATCGCGCGCACGTGGGCGCTGGAGCTTTGTCGCCGAGCAATTCCCCCGACGGGGAACGCTCAACCCCTGCCCCATCTACACCCGAGGACAAATCGTCGCGTTTTCCGCGTCTGTCGCGGGTTTAACGACCGATTTAGGTTCTCCGGACAGATATTTTCGCGTGCCTTCGCCCAATCTTGTTCCGATAACAGCGTCGAATTTATTCACTCAAAGCGATCAGATTCGATGCAACCCTACCCTTCCGCCTCACTACTCCCCCGGGTGTTTTCCCATGAATTATTAATTATTCGTGCTAACAGTGCCCGGTAATTCATTCGCGTCGGCGGAAGAAAAAACGTGTTGCCGTTGGAATGAAGCCATGGTACACGTGACCGAGAAATAAAACTTCCTATTGGAAAATAATTAGCTGTGTCCATTTCTATATTTATCTTCTAATAAAGAGACAACCGCCGCTTCGTACAACTGCGGGAGTAATTGTTCGAAACTGTTATATAAAGGCTCCGATTAACGGTTGAAATGGCACTGAACCTTTATACTACAACTGCTGCTTGGATTGTCTTTTTGTAGTAAAAATAGCCGAGCAATCGGAAAATTTGATGACGGAGGGTATCGTGAATGGAAATGTTAAAATCGTTTCGTCGATTTCAGCAGCGATTAGCAAACGTAGTGTGATTGGAGACACAGGGTAGTGGTGTCCAGCCTAAACTTCAAGGACAATTGTTGACCTCCTAGCAGGGAGGTGGGGATGGGAGAGGTTGGCAAGACTGGTTTGGCTCATATTTATTAGCTTTGTGGGTGTAGACACACAGAAACCAGTTTTCACTGCACGAGTTGACCCTTCGCGTGCCCACCCACATACAGGAATGTACACAGTGGGTTCAGATTGAACCCTAGGGCAGTTCGTCCAGGAACCCATTTTTCGATTGGTTTGAAATCATTATTGCGTTCTTATAAACGATAAAATCTAGGTGTACGGTAGTCCACCAGCCAAGTTCTCGCACTACCTCCTTTAACACGAAACAACTTAGTTTTTTAACTCCGAGGCAGATGGAGAGATGTAATTTGATACACTTGTTAAATGCTAAGTTCGTTAGCTTAGAAATACCTCTTACAATACTGAAAAAAGCGTTTGTCAACATTAAATAGCGTTCTTTTAAACTAATTTTTAAACGCTTTTTTCAGTATTGTAAGAGATATTTTTAAGCTAACGAACTTGGCTGTATTCTGTTTGATTTCACAACTTTTAACGGCCATAGGAACTTGGTTGATTCTACAAATAATGTAGACGAATTTTTAAAGGTTCAGAAACCTGCTATTCCTTTATGTACGCATTGTACGCGACTCGCATGAATATTTCAAGCGACCAAACAAATTGTACCACGGTACAGGAAACGGTTGCAATACAGCTCGATAAGACTCGGCTTAGGATTGTCATCGTTCGATCGAGATTTATGCTCCGGCGAGCACTGTATGCACAAAGCGCAATAGAAAGTGCGACCAAATCATCTACGGGGGACCACAATTGCAATCGATCAGGTGAGCGTCAGGTATCACACCTTCGCAGGGGAATAATTTATTACGATCCACCGAGGCCGGCCAACAATATAAGCAATTTCGTGTGTACAATGCGCACGACGAGCCGCCAATAAATATGAACAGAGTAGTAATAAATTACGCAGGACGATTAGAGCGGATCGCCAATAAATTAACGTGAACGTACGCGCGGTCTAGTGTATCTGTGATGTGTCGCTGTGATGCCAGCAATTTGGTCCCTCTTATCGTTTCATTTCACATTATTCCTCTGTCCATATTCGAGAATCCAAATTTTTCGTAATTTTTCCAGCGAAACGATAAGCCCGCAACTTTTAATTGAATATAATGAAACTGTGACGATTGTTTCAATGATTTATTTGTGTACAATATTCTTGCGATGCCGAGAATATTGGATTTATTGTTGTATAAGAATCATGTATCAATAACTGATAGAACTGGCAAAATAATAGAAATCGTGTGATGCTTGCGGCGCTCAGGTTCGATCAATTATTAAAACAAGCAATTTTGCAGTTTAGAAAATTCTCGACGTTTCGATCCAGATATGGACCATTTTCAGGAGAAAAGTTGCGTTTCCTATGTGTAAAAGAATAATGTATATTCAAAAGTACAACGTGGTTGACTCTGTGCTGGTACATGTATATCTGGATCGAAACATCGAGAATTTTCTAAATTGCAGAATTGCTTGTTTTAATAATTGATCGAACCTGTGTTCCGAAAGCATCAAACAATTTCTGTTAAATGTCTACGATCGACAAAACGAAATATTTAGGACTGGCATAGTGAGGCGTTTTAATTGTGGCACCGAGTTAGTTGCAGTTAGACACGCCGAGACTGCATTATCAACACGCTTCACCCTGATATGCGAGTGAACTTCCAGAGGGCAGCAAATATTAGAGTAGCAGGGAAAATGCATCGGTAATTGTTATTAATAATTAAGTTAGATACGAAAAGATCACAAGCAGAAGATACACATTTTCATTGCCCGCGTGCTAAGCGTTTGTTTTCTGTGGCTTTTTAATCGGTTTCTCTTGGATTCTTATATAATTTTGTATTGTAAAAATAATGGTATTGGTAATAATGATGTGAAAATGATGAAAAGTGTAATTTAAAAAATAAAAAAATATTTCCTTCGAGCCGGATTTGAACCAGCGACCTATGGATATCTCTCAAGTGACCAACCAACTACAGTCCACCGCTCTACCAACTGAGCTATCGAAGGCGATAATAAAATCCATCGTTAAAACGTAAACAACCTACTGTTCTCTTCTGCGACTCTGTTAAGGTCATCTATCCATAACAATAAATAACGATACCAGAAGAAGACCATTAAACAATGCATTTCTACTATTCATTTGTACACTAATTTTCTACGTATTACTTGTAATATGAATTCCTGAAGCAGTATCACTTATTTAATCGATAAGTCGATTTTTTTTGTATTTAGAGCACGATGGGACTACAATCACAATTTAAAAAGTATTTCTAAATTAATCATTGAGTATCCGACATTGGCATACACGACGCAATGACAACATTGAGATAATGAAAATGTAGAACAAATAAAAAATGAACACAACCTAATCCAATCCCAGTATCGACGGAATCTTCGATTGAAGAGTATGACGAGCGAACGTCTAACCTTGAAGACCCTCCAGAAACAAAAGCTGACAGCGTAAAATGTTCTGCTGTTGAAACAGTTGAAAAGTTAGTGGAACGAATCGATCAAAATAGAAGTCAGATGGAAAAGTGAATGATAAAAATACTTAGGACGTCGTACGTGCCATCGACACGACTATTATGGTTTCCGTCAAATATTTTCATGATACATATGACAGCAATGATTCAGTTACGATGAACAACAAAGTCGGTGTAATTCGGAGGAAAGCATGCGAATCGTGAGCTCCAATCACGAGACAACAGATAGATAATGTCACTGCATTGTATGAACATAATAATTTCAGGAATTCGATGATAAACAGATATGTAACCTCAAAAATCACTCACCGAACGCAGAAGTTGCGTCTCGTCGAAATACACGTTCACAATGACATCCACTGGATCGTTCGAGAAAATTAACATCGATCACTATTGTCGGATATTTTGTTGACACTCAACGCACTTATACACTACGTTGAAAGAAAAATATTAGTCAGCAATACACTCTTCTAGATCCGATCGCGAGTAGCGCTGAGATCGACAATTAGAACGCCGCTCTTAGCGTAGTTTATGGCCTTTTCAAGCGGAGAGAATAGTCTGTGCGCAGATGCAAAACTGCCGCGTGTTTTGGTAAAGAATTTCTGGTCTGTAAGATTTGTGTGGATGTATATAAAGAAATAATGTATAGAAGTGTACAAAGTACACCTTTTAAAAATGAATAACTTTTTCAACATTGTATCCAACAGCTTTTATTATGCGTCAAACGATTTTAATGAAATACAGCTGACTTATATTTACAAAATACATTTTTGAAATTTTCATTACAGGCACGGATAAGAAATTTAAAAATCGCGACCTTTTCTTTTTTCTCCGCAATTGCGACCAATAATTAAAAAAGAAAAAGTTACACATTACAATGTGTAGTTTAAACTAATCCTTCTGACGTCTGAAAAATACTCAAGCTGTTGGGTCCAATTCCGAAAAAGTGACTTGTTTTTAAAATGTATACGAATACATTGTACACTGACTGTATACTTTTAGATTGTGTTGAAGTCAGTTATCGAAATCCTATCAAAAATATCATCGAAGTTGCTTGATGTTCATGGAAAGCGGTGAATATTTAGATTCCGATCACGTTCTTCTTTACCGCAGTGCATGCCCAAATGAGCCAATCTCGTCGCGGAGAATTTGAATTTAAATTAAGGCAGTCGTCATTTCAAATAACAGTTGCGATCCGTCGAGCGGTATGTGATGAAGTTCGGATGCCGCGGATTAATAATTAAGAACGAAGTAGCCAATTATCGAAAAACTCACGCTGCTTCGTTCGAAACATAATTACGATAAATATGTCGGACAACATCAAGGTGGGAATCAGGTTGAAACCCCTGATTCATAAAGAGAAGGACGAGGACTTGTCGACAGAATGGATCGTACGAGGGAATTCGATAGTCTGTTCAGACTCAGAAGCAGTAAAACTAGAGAATACTGAATTTCATTTTGGTACGTATTATAAATTTCTCATCAGATCGCAATATTTCATTTTTCTGCCATCGCGTCCAGGCATATAACCTATTCACTGTATCATGTGACGTCTAATCAGCCGAACCGTAAATTAAATATGTAAACATGAAACATTCATTGCAAGTATTTCGCTGTTTGACTGAACTGTCATTGGTTTTGTATTTATCACGTTCCGACCTTCATAATTCACTAATGGACACTCCTACTTTCTGTTGTATATGCGTCTAAAACAACATCGCGGTGATAAGCAAAAAAACTGTTGTGTAATCTCGATCGCAGCAATTTCCATTTTCACTGAAAAAAATGTAGTTAAAAAATGAATCCAAGATAGCATTATTTTTTCCCCTTGGAAATTGATCTACGCTTAACAAATTTTTCATTTTTTGTTTCTAGATTATGTTTTTGATTCCGATGCAACCAGTTATAACGTATTCGACAGTATTGTTAAACC
Organism: Lasioglossum villosulum; assembly: GCA_963971365.1. Classification (NCBI taxonomy): domain Eukaryota; kingdom Metazoa; phylum Arthropoda; class Insecta; order Hymenoptera; family Halictidae; genus Lasioglossum; species Lasioglossum villosulum. The sequence continues at coordinate 3,530,090 of OZ020495.1, forward strand.
TATTGTTAACGCTACGCTAAATGGTATTAATGGAACAGTATTTTGTTATGGTCAGCATAGGTCTGGAAAAACGTATACTATGATCGGTGATAAAGAAGAACCAGGAATAATACAGATCTGCATAAAAAATATTTATAAGACTATTTCTAATACTATTGGACGTGAATTTTTGTTAAGGTTTATATTCTTTTTTGTTTGATATGTACGCTATTATATTTCTGAGAATACACGAATGCTGTTGTGATTTTCAGAGTATCTTATCTAGAAATAAGCAATGAAACGGTGAACGACTTGTTAAATGTAAATGGACTTGATCTGAAATTGCATAACGATGCTAACGAATGCTCTACTGTCAACTGCAAAGAGGAAATCTCAGAATCTTTGGATAACATGTTATCTATACTAGAAAGGGGGAATAGAAATACAAGGAAAGAAGAGATTAATAGGAACCAGTGGTACAGAGATCATAAGATATTCCGGATTGTAAGTCTAATACATTTTGATAAATATATCTTCTATCGACCACTCTATTTCACAAAATATTTTTGCAGACAATAGAAAGTCGTGAAATTGGTGATACTTCAGGAAATGCGCAAGTATCGCAATTGAACTTGGTGGACCTTGCTGGCTTTGAAAGAGCTCACAAAATTGATGATGCGCAAGAACAACAAATCGATGTGTCTCTCTTAGCCTTTGAATCCACAATTGTACAGCTAGATAAATTGCAAAATGTTCAGAGGGACACCGGTCTCCCTAACAGCAAACTAATACAGATACTGCAACCATCATTAAGTGGCAATTCTTTAATAGCTATAATATTCACAGTGGTGCCCATTTCATTGGAAGAAACCTACTTTTCTCTGTCGTTAGTATATTATTATTATAGTATTACCTGGTGCAACTATATCAGTTTTATTTTCAACGATTCTTCAAACTTCTGTTAGGTTTGCGTGTCAAGCTAAAAAAGTCGAAACTAAGCCAAAGAAAAACGTAGTCACATCCGAAGCGTCTTTATTGGTACGTTACTCGAAACTGTTAACTAAACTTCAAACAATGCTGCAGGTTCGTTTATTTATACCTTACGAATGCTGTGAAATTTTTGTTCGAATGATTTCCATGTATTTTACGTTCAAATTCATTTCATTAGAGTGTAAAGAACGGAAATCCATCCATAGAAGTAGATAATGTAGATTCCAAGTTGCAAGAGAAGTATCGAAACAATCGTTTAATAGAGGACCGCATCGCGTTGCTACAGAGGCAAATTATTTCCGGAAGCACCTTGGACCGTTCGGAACCATATAGATGTAGAACTAGAAGAAGACAAAGTGGATGCGATAATGGAACGTTCAAATCGCACCTGCCCGTGTACCAAAATAAATCCGGATTGCCAACGATTAAAGAAATGTCGCCTGAAAAATCATACGGACAAGGCAACGTGCAATCGGTCGATGTCCAAAATCAGAGTAAATTAATCGTGTTGCACTGTTTTCTTACAGAAAATGTCCTCGTGGTACCGTGACTGGTCTGTTTTACATTTTCAGCGTTGCGGACAGCCTTCACCGACTTTGAATTGGATTTAATCGAATGGAAACTGAATTCCACGTCCAAAGAAAATGCTGGTAGTTTCGAAGAAGAGGATGCTGATGTTATCGATAACTTAACCGTCGGAGAATTTGAAGATATTGGCGGTCGTGTGACGCCTGATTCACAAGATTCATCTGTACAAACAATATTAAGGTATCCGTTATCCGAAAGCAATAATTACGACAGTGACAGCAAATTTTGAGTAAATGACATCGTTCTGCTAGAAGTTTATCAATAATAACATAATATGACTTCAAATTTAATTTCTTCCGACGTATTTTCGCAGAAACAGCATTCAAGAATCTCCTAGCACACCAAAGAAAATTCTACGCAAATACATTCTAGACCTGACTAAAGATCTTGTGGAACTCCGAGAGTTCACCACTTTAGAGAAACAGATATTACGCGAGGAAGACCATCCTGACATCAATGTGAGTGTAATTAACTTTTGTTAACTATTTTACATTAGTTAATAAAAATAACGAGAATGTGTATATCGAGTCATTTTTTAACTAATATGCACCCAAAGGAATAGATTTGTTGAATAATTCCTCATGAATGTATCTTTATAATTTCAATAATCGTATATTAAGAATATTAGAACGTAACATAATCTTCTACTTGATTTTTAGAATGTGAACAACCAACTGTTGGAGCAATCTGACTTGATTAGACACAAGGAAGACGAACTTTACTTGCACTCTTCGAGTTTAATAGTTCAATTGGAAGAAGAGAAAGTTAAGCTCGAGGAGAAACTTGAAGTAAAGAATCATGAACTGGAAGAAATAAAAAATGACGTCCAAGGTCTCAAGTCGGACATAGAAAAGTTGCAACAGACTATCCTCTTGCTGACAAACGAAAACATAGAAATGTCGACGAAATTGAACGCCGAGAAGGAACGCATGAATGAGGACAAACTTAGTACCGGGAAAACGATCGACAGCTTGCACGCGCGCATTTCACAGGTCATGGAAGAGAAAGTCAATTTGGAACGTAATTTAGCGGTTCTAAATGATCAGCTGCAGTCTCTCCGTTCGCAAATGTCGGAACCTCGCAACGACGAACAACTGCTTGTGAATTATCAGAATAAAATTGATGCTTTAGCCACAGAGAACATTGAACTAAGCGCCACTCTTACAGAAAAGAATGTAGAGCTCGAGAAGATCAAAGAGAGCAAGTCCCTGTTGTACGATCACGAGTGTTTGCACAAAGACCAACTTGCGGTTCTCGCAAAGAGGAATGAGGGCTTGATGTTGGAGAACAACGAGCTTTCAACTGATTTGATGGACAAAATCGAGGAGAATGAGACGTTGCGAAAGGAGTGCGACGTATTGAGGAACAAGATATCGTTCACGGAGAAAGTGAATGCTACTGACAACGATGTCGAACATTTGCGATCGGAGAACCATATTCTGAAAACCGAAGTATTGGAGTTAAAGATGAAGGTATCAATGTTGTCGGAGGAGAATGCAAAATTTTCGAACAACTTGTTCGAAACCATACAGGACTTGGACAATTCGCGTAGCGAGAAGTTGAGTAGTTCTTCGACGCATTCGTCGGGCACGTTCGAAGAGATGCCGTCGGGAGAAAGTCGGGAGGCTTTGTTTGAGAAAATTGCAATATTACAAGAAAAGATCACCCACCTAACTTGTTTAAACAAGAAGCTGAGCGACTTGAAGCTGAACACCTGCAGTCAATGCGCGCATTTGAGGAACTTGAACGACAGTCGCAGAGCCCTGAAGATCGAGTCGAAAATTCTGAACCGTAAAGTGGAAGAGCTGCAAAAGCAATTCGACCAGAAATGCTTGGACATCGAGGCGTTGAAGTCGAAAGTCAATCAGGATCTGAACTTGAGCTTCGCTGACACATCGTTGAACAGCAGTTTCGCGGACGGATTGAACGTCAGCTTCATCGAGAAGAAAGTTGACCATCTGAACAACGAGTTGCAAACGATGAAGGATGACAACGACAAGCTGACTGTTTTGTATCAGGAAAAATGCGACGAGCTCGAAAAGCTTCACGATGAAGTGGGCGACTCGAAAGACGTCAAGCCAAAGAAAAATATTGTTAAAGACGAGAGTAGAATTCAGAAGATTCAAATCAGTATCGATCAAGTGAGAGATGACATAGACGAGTTGAAGAAAAATAGTGTGAACTTTACTTCCATGTTGAATAAATTTAGAACGGAGAAAGCAAGTTTATTGGAAGAGATCAATACGTTGCGAAGTATTAACGAACAGCTGCAACAGAGGGTATCGGATACTGAAATATCGGCGGCCACTGCCACAGAGAAAGCGCACGTTCTTGAAACTGAATTATTAAACATGAACAAGGAGATCGAACAGTATTCAGAGAAAGAGAAGGAGATAGAGAGCGAGAAGTTGAAGCTGGAAGTGGAACTGGAGAACAAGGATATTATCATTAGTAGGCTCCACAAAACCATAGACGATTTAAACGAGTGTGTCTCCTCTCTGAAGAACGAGGTGCACTCGATGCTGACTCAGAAGAACGAATTGGCTGTTGTTAAAGATGCTATCGAGCAGAAATACTCGGATGAATTGGATTTATTGCAACAGGAATATCAGAAATTAGACGCGGAGAAGAAACAGTGCTCGGACGCGGAGAAACGAGCTACGTTGTGGGCCAAGGCGTTGGAAACGGACGTGGAGAAGCTGCAGACGGATTTAGGAAAGCAGGAAAACCTGTACAAAGAAGTGCAAGAAAAGGTTTCACAACTGGAAACTCTTCTGGAGGAAAGCGAACTTGAAAAGGACATATTAAAACAGAAATTGCAAGCGCTCGAAAAACTTGTAAACGATTCCAAAGACAATCTAGCGATTCAATATAAAACAGAGTTTGAAATCATAGAAAAGAAGTTTGAACAGTACACGAAAGAATCGGAGATCAAACTGCAGAAGATTAACGAAACGTTAAGCAAGTACGTTGACGAGAACGACAATCTGACGCAAGAGCTTACAAAGCTTCGAGCCATCGAGATGAAATTCCAAGAAATGAAGGAGAACAACGAGTACATGTTCGTCGAGGAGAAATCATTAGCTAATGATAATAAGAAGGTGAAGGGAGAATTGAGCATAGTGAAGGAATCCATGATTAAGGAACTGAAAGCGCTGAAGCATAAATGGAATTCGGTGGACCTTTTGAGCAAGACTGCAAACGAAATTTTCATAATCTTTCTGCAGACTGTCATGACCAAGGAAGAGGAAATGATTAAAACTATGAAAGAACTATTCGAACAAGACAAACAGAAACTAGAGGACGAGAAAAGGCAGAGCGCTGACGCAGAGAAACGTGCCACGTCGTGGGCCAATGAACTGGAAATTGAGACTGAAAAATTGCAGATGGATTTGACGAGACGCGAGTCAACCCACAAACAACAACAGGACAAGATCTACGAGTTGGAGCGTGTCTTGGAGGAAACCAATCTCGAGAAGGAGGCGCTTAAAGAGAAGGCAGAAAAACTGAAAGTTGAATTGAACAACGTGCAAAATGAATTCGATAAGCAGTGTAAAGTAGATTGTCGGCGGGAGGAAGCGATTGTAATCGCTCAAAAGAAGGAGAAAGAGATGCAAGAAGAACACAATAAGAGAGAGACCAAATTTCAGCAGAAATTGAAGTCTCAGAAGGAGACTTACGAGAAGAGAATAGAGGACCTCGTGCACACCATAGAATCCTATAAGACGAAGAATCTGGACCTGAAGAGCAGCATCGAAGGACTCGAAGCCAATGAAAAGCAGCTGAAGAATATTATTGATGCGAATGCGTTGGAACTAAAGGCAAACGATCAGACCATAAATAAACTGGGCATTGAGTTGGAACAGCTTACAGAAGCCCACAAAGAAGTGAATTGTAAGATACAGCAGAAGACATTCCGAATCGAGGAGATTTCGGTATTGTTAAAAAGTAAATGCGACCTTATAACCGAATATAAGGCGAAGCTCGAAGCGACTTTACCGAATTATGAACTATTGAAGGAGCAGGTGAAGGAGCGTAAAGCGTGTATAGAACGGTATAAAGAACAAATGGGAGAGCTGAAAATGGAGAAGGAGAAGCAGATCGAAGCGATCAAAGATAAATTAAATTCCGAGGAGATAAAGAACGTTGGATTGAACAAGCAGCTGCACGAATTGAACAACAAAAATATAGCCTTGGTGGAGGAGCTGGATGCCCTTAAAGGGAAATTCGAGGAGCTACAAAGTGCGAACACGAAGCTGGAGAGAAAGATTAGAAATAGCACGAGCAAAATCAAGGCGGAAACGGAGATGGAAAATTTGAAGGATTTAAATACAAGGTTGCAGAATAATTTGGACGGAGCCAGCAATCGAATAACAGAGCTACAGGATTCGAAAAATAAGATTTTGAAAGAGTTAGTGGACATGACGGGCCAGTATGAATTATTGTGCCAAGAGAACGCTCAGATCAAGATAACCTTATCATCCTACAAGTCCAGGCAATCAACGCCGTGCTTCTTGCTAGGTGATGGTAAATACGATAGTCTGCTACAAGAGAAAAATCAAATTGCCTTGGAACTGGAAAACAAGAAATTACTGTTGATTCAGAAAGACATAGAAGTTAAAGAACATTTGAGCCGCGCGGAAGAGCTATCTGCTAAAAGTAAAGAACTGGATGAACTATTGAGAGATCGTGCTGGAGTCATACGCGAACGTGAGAAGGAGATCTCGAAGTTGAAAGATAAATTGTACGTTCATCGAATAGAAAACAAATTAATCAGGGAATTGGAAGAGAAGTTACACAATCTGAGGGAAGAGAATGAGAAACTTCTGAAGAACCTCGAGTCGTTCAAATCGAGACCGCAAATCGACGCAAGACAGATGGATGATATGAAATTGCATAATGAAAAAGTTGTGAACTCACTTAGAAGAGAAATCACAGAGTTACAAGAGAAAGTGAACGAGTACGAGAACAAATTGGACCAAAAGAGCAACAGCAGTGGCTCGAGATGTGCTAGTCCTGCTTTTGGAATTAGCAGAAGAAGACACAGCAGGAATAAAATATTCAACGAAAAGAGGCAACTTGAAAATCTATCGGACGAAATAGATATCGACAAGAGCGACGAAACCTGTCAAATATTACGAAAGAGGATCCAAGAATTGGATTTACAGATTGTTGCAAAAAATGGACAAATAGCGACACTGGAACTTCAAATTCAAAGCGAAAACTTCCCTTATCATCAGAAATGCAAGGAACTGGAGGAACGTCTTCTGTCGTATCGCAATAAAGTGCGTACAGTAGGACGTTGAGATGTAATGAAACAAATGAAGAAATAAGGAATTATTTAATATAATATTCTTTTTTGTTAGTAGAACGTGGAACTTGGTTCCGAGGTAAGAAAACTTCAGAGGACTTTGAGTGATGTGAACGCGTGGGAATGCGAGACATGTAGAAAATGGCGATTGAACAGAAGAAATCAGAGTTGTCAAACTGTACCAGAGATACCGTCAGGAATATTGATTACAAACAATGGGGTACTCAATGTAAGTAGACACGGAAAGTACAATTTCATATTCTGTAAGATTAATTGCATAAATTTTACAGGATCACGCGAAGATGACGAAATTGGAGAAAGAGAAGATGTTGATGAAGGACTTGTGCCGAGTACGAAATCGTCGAATAAGAGAACTCGAAGATAAGTTGCAGCAACTTTCTCACGAAAGTCCTCAATTTGATGTGGAGAATAATATGAAACCGTGAGGAACATCAAATACAAATTTTTCTAAATGCAATTTCTATTAGTATCGCCGCTTACTTAGTGATATTAGATAAGGAACTATACGCGCGTTTGCAGTTCAGAACCAGTGATATTTATTGATCGTTCCATATACGTTTACCAAAGTATAAAGCGTACAAATTTAGCTTATCTATAGGGGATTATTTAACAATTACTATTGACCTATCTGTTTTGTAGAAAACGCTTCGCTTTCAAGTGCATGGTATTCTTGGAATCTGCACGTCCATGCTTAACTAGTGTTTCTGTTCTTTTTCACTTCGCTTATGGAAATATTCGATTTTCTGTATATGTATATATGACGGTTAATGTCTTCTGCAGAACAATAACAACAGTTCCAGCGAATTTGTTGGATCTTAGGATGCCAGTAAACTATAGAAGAAACATATGGAATGATTATTAGTTAAAAACGCGTTCAAGTCTTCCAGTGAACTGTCTAAATAACGTGTAATATTACTACCAAGTATTCCGAGACACGACGTGTCTATTGTTTAAGTATTAATATTTCTTCCTTCATTTTTAACTTAAGAGAATAATGTAAATAGTAGTAACGTTAAGACATTTGTATATTTTCGACGAGTTCTATTTTTGTACTTCCTTATTCTTCTATGAATAACTGTACCATTTGACTTTTATACTGACAACGTTAAAGATGGCAACAACCATAGCTAATTTTTGCACGCCAACTTTATAGTTAAACGCGAAACCTGTGATTTCGGAAACGATAATGCATAACGAAACGTGCCATGAATTAAAAGCTTTTCCTTCGTTTGCATTTAAGTGTTCCACAGATTAATTATTATCATTACGTAATATGTGTAAAGTTAAGTCAATTTCGTTACAAGCTACGATACATAATTAGTCAAGATTGTTAAACAATTCGTTTCCCGAGGTACAGACAATTCGTTCTTGTATGTCTGATATTAACATTCGATTTAATAAAGTGCTTATTCGATAAAGACAACTGAAATAGTATGTACAAGATCTTTTTTGAAAATCTTCCAATACATTTATTCTTACATCTAGTATGTTTTACTTTGGATTAAGTAATAAAGAAGGATTCATCGTGTTCAAAATATTTTATTATGGTTTCACTTTTAACATTGAACATTCAAAAAAAATTTGACGCAGTCACAATATTTTAGATAATAATCACAATTTCAATTAAACATTACCAAACGAGCTTCCAATGAGTAAAAATAAGAGTCGCGAGATATTATTGTAAACTTGAAAGAAGATTTATCGTCAACGTTTCAGTTCTTTTAGGGATCCTGATTGATCTCTCAATTTCGTGTTTCGCTCGCGAGGACTAGCCTGATGATTGCCATGATTCGGATTTCTTTCGGAAGAATTCTTCGGCTTCGTCTTTTGCTTGTTCTTCCCGTTGGTCGCTCGTCGTACAGCGTCCTCGATGTACCGTTGATCCTTTTCGTTTATGTCCATGGGGAAGTTAGCCCTTTGGTGATCATCCTTGTTACTGTAAATTAATAAAAATCACGTAATTCGACGACTCATTTTTCTCTCGAAGAGTCCTCTCGGTTCCGCCCTTAGCACCCACTGTGACCGACAAACTTCTCCCAGAAGCTTCAACAACGATGACAGTCGGGAATTTTATTTTACCGCGTAATTAACTCACCCGTTAAATACTCGAAACGCTTGTTTCCGTTCCATCACCGTCTGCGCAACGAATCAAAGGCAATCTTACGATTAAACTACCGCGTAGTCGACTTTCTAGTTTGCGTAGACGACATCAATTTAAAAGCTGTACGGATGCCGAAAGTTGCTGGCAGAGCATTCGAAGTTTCAAGATACCGTTTACCAGTGCCAAACTAACTAAATGCGCAAAATTGTCAGCCTAGTTTGCACCCTACATTCAGTTCATTTCAAAATGAATAAATTGACGTTAAGAGCACCTAATTTGTTGGCAAGATGATTCTGAATTCTCTAAAAAGTTTTTCGAACTGACAACGAACCCTTTGGTGCGTAATCCAATGATCTCTTTCGGGATTGTTTTTTAAAAGACAATTTCAAAGATCTTCGTCGATGAAGTAGAGAACCGTGTGTCCATTCGAAGGAAATTCGTGCGGGTCACGAAGTAAAAGAAGGATTTCCGGTGATCTTTGAGTGAAACGAACTCGGACTTAGTCCCGGCCACGCTTGTAAACCGGGTAGATCTAATTATCGATTAGGAAGAGGAAGTTTTTAAGCGGGCTCTGGGAAATCGGATTCGGATGCCAAAGATACTAGCCCGGACCTAATTCCCCGGTCTCTCGCGAGGAACACTCGAGTTCCGGGACAGTTTCACCGGGTGCAGTTGCATTCGTTTAGGTGGGATTGCCCAAAAAACCGGGGAGAAACGGGAATGTGAAAAACCACGTTCACGTTTGAAACTGTAGGGGTTCTTGGAAGTAAGTTGGATTTGGCGATAATTACGTTCGTAATAAACGCGTTTCGTCCAGACATTCGTTCAATTATGAAATGGACGCCCTATATTAAACTGGTAATCAGAAGCGATTTCTACAACGTAATAATTCTATCGAACCGTTTCTTTCGCAATGGATAACGAGTAAGCGACAAATTTATGAATTTTCACGCGAGAAGATTGTACTCGCACTCCAGTTTTTACCAAGGACTCCCGGCAGTCCCGAGTATCGCTCGAACCCTGGGCTACACCCCGCGCATTTAAGTCGTTTCATTAGCGGAACGCCCGGCGTAATGTACCGCCGAGAATGCTGGTTCAAATTTCGCGTAACGAGACGCGAGAGCTCGCCGCCAGCCAAGCATGTCGGTGGATCGCCACCCTTGTCGCCCTTTCTTTCCATTTCGAAATGCAATTTCCTTGCCAAAACGCGCAAGCAGCTACCCTCCGTGAGCTCTCGGCTTTTAACTTCCAGCCCCGACCCCGTCCTCCCCTCATTCTCGTTTCTTTTCGCCACCGAAATCAGCATTGCCCTACTGTCACAGGTTTTGCGGAAATCCGATCGAAAATTGCAACGCTAAAATCTAGGCAAAACCTTCGAGAGAAAAAAAGTGCAAAATACAGAGTGTACTTAAAGCGTCAAAAGGGATTGAAGTGACGAGATTTTCAATGAAAATACAGGAGTTTTACCCGTAGAAGTTTTACCTTAGCTGAGAGCTGTACAACTTGACTATCAGTCTTTGCAGGTAGGCGTAGTCCTTTTGCATCATCTTCAATTCCGATTCCTTTTCCTGTGAACACACCCAGACCTCCGTCAGCCCCGATGTTCTAACTAGTTTACTTACACAACTAGAGCTTCGTGTTCCTGTTCAGTCGCCCCGACAGAAAAAGAAAAAGAGAGCGCTGCTTTCTCGCCGAGGACGCATCTTTTCGATTAACCTCTCGAGCTGGTAATATCGCACAAATTAATTATTACGAAAGACTAGTGCGGGCTCGGACCTCCAAATCTAAAATTCAACTTTCTTATTTTCGGCGTTGCACTGATCAAACTTGTACCATCGTATTCGTCACATTTTTCAAATTAGAATGACACCGAACACGGTGTAATTACGATTATAATTACCCTCAGTTACGGAAAGATTTAGCATACCGTGCGATTGAATTGTTTCGATTTAACTGTTGCCGTTGTGAAATAAAGAAACTGACGATGCTACTCAGGTATATCTACCGACAGAGTTTTCGTGGCAGCTCGCAGCTCCTCGGAACGCGTTTCGGACAGGTGACGGGCTGTGATCGTCTCCGTGGTTAATCGAATTAATTGTTGTCTGTCATTTTCCTCGCGCTCCATCGCCTTGTCCCACGCCTCCTCTCTGGCGATTATGGTGTCGCGCAGGGTCTGCATGTCCTTCTCCAATTCCTCCAGCTCCGATCTGTTCCAACGCGTCGATTAGGGATTGCAATCCCGCAGGATCCCGCGTCAGTTTTTGGTCCCGCATTTCTTAAATAGGTGATGCAAAATCCGGCAAATTTTGCAAGACCATACGTATAATCAAAATTTCGCGAATGACGACGCGTACAATGAACTTTTTCGATTGTTTTGTCGAAGTATATACATGTTTGTCTCAAAATTTGTTCCACATTCGGAAATGGGAGGTTCCTGAGATCATTTGAAGCAACATTTCCCTTTGCAAAAATTGCGTCCGTGGCTTCGTTTAGGAATTATTACCGAAAAACACTACTGTGCCAACACGCGTCTAGGTCGCGCTCTGATTGGTTGGTGTTTTTCGTTAATAACTTCTTCGATTTTTGCAGAGGACAATATTGCTTCAAATGATCTCAGGAACCTTCCATTTTCGGATGTCGAGAGAATTTTGAGACACCTTGTGTAAGATTATCATATTATATATTTTATATTATTACACACATATACATATACATATACGTATATGTATATGTATCTTATAAGTCGCAGCTCTAGTCAAAAGTATGATGAAACAACGATTAACATCATTAGGTTATTTTCGAAAATCGTTGGAAAATTACTTGGTAATGGTGACAGTGGGTGGCAGTTTCTCGCAGCTCTCCAATTTTCTCTGACATCCCGAGCACACTGCCCAAATCTGAACGCCTCTGTCTACCTTCGAAATCATGTTCGTCGTGGATGTTCCGCTCGCTTTGACGATCGGCTCGTGGTTGCACTGAAATTGTGTAAGTATTCCATAGCTGAACTGACAAAACCAGAGATTTTCAGAACTTTCTCTTTCGAAAAATGGTTACAAGGTTCATCCTAAGTAGGATGTATTGTACAGGGTGAACAAAAAATTGAGGGTGACCTTAAAAAATTATGAAAAAAAAGAGTTAAAAAATTTGCTGAAACATTTTCTAATAACAGAGTAGTCTCTACTTTTTTCTTTTTTTTTGGAGAAAATGTTTATTAGCTTATTTTTTTGTACATTATATTATATAAATTGGTGCCTTAATAAACATAATGAAAAATAACCAATCGTTCTCGAGTTTAAATCCAGTTGACTGTATGCGTACAGTGCTTCAGGATTAACATTATTATTTAATATTGAAATAAATTATGGTAAATGACAACGGAGTATGAGTTATTACGCGTGGTTCACCCTGTATAACTTGTACAACTCGTTCGATCACCCGAAGAAAACTAATGAAACGTTTTTGCACCGACTTGCTCCGCGATTTCCTTTGTCTCGAGCAGTCTCAGCTTCTCGCGATCTAGCTCCTCTCTCAGACGCACCATTCTCTCCTCGATCCTTCTCACTTCGTTACGTTCCTCCTCCAACCTTTCGAATAAATCGCCGAATCGGAAATCATTCGATAAGGGAGCCAACGTCGCGACTATTACTCAGTAGACCGAGGGAATGTTCATGCAGGAATTGTGAGGAACGCGACCCGAATAAAATTACCGTTCTTCCTTCGATAATTTAATGAAAAAATAAATGAATAAGATTGCGGATACGCGTGTCACGTCGGACAGACTGGTATTTTTGCCGATTTAGCTGGCCAAATTTTTATCTTGCTTAAAAGTGATTAAATTTATTGTTTCATTAAATTATGCTTACGTTAATTAAAAGAAACAACTTATACGTTATCAACAATGGGGTTGGTTTGAGAGACTATCCGGGGCTTTTCCAATAACATGTTTTTTACCTGGGGGTAGTTCTAGGAACAGGGCCGGATTAAGCTCAGTAGCAGGAGTGGCAAATGCTACAGGCCCCGTTTTCGGGGGCCCCGCGTCAAAATTTTGTAAAAAAAGGTCATTCATGTAGACAGTGGATCTTTATGCAAAATAAGAATTTTATACTTGATTTGCAACTAACCGAAGTGAAGTAAAAATTGAGTTTCTTTCTTAGTATGTTTAATAGGTTCACAATAATATAAGAGTACTTCTAAATTCTTTTAATGTTTTCACCTTTCGAATTACACCTACTATTTTTTTATCATAAACGCATAAAATCCGCTATCTATTCACCTGCAACGAGGTATCGACTCGTCATGAGCCGCGTGATGGAATAAGATCGTGTAAGTAACGTCAGCTTTGAGTTTTATTTTACCATCATACGAAACCTAGGGTCTCTTGGTAACATTTTCTACGGGCCCCGCGCTGGTTTAATCCGACACTGTCTAGGAGATTGACTTTTGGCCAGCTAGATCGGTCAAATACTAGTCCAAGCGTCGGTAGTGGACGCGTTGATCAAACAATTCGCAGAGAACAGAGCGGAGTAGGATCGTGCGAAAATTGTTCGGCAAATATTGATTGAAATCCGTCGCTGTTCTTTCGCAGTCTCGGACACTCACTTGGACAAAAGCATTTTGTTTTCAGCGACGAGGGTCTGGTTACGTGTTTGCACCACGACGTTACTGTCCTCGAGGTGCCTAAGTTTCGCTTGCATTTTCTCGAGCATGAGCGGGTCCACGTTCCTTCGGGATTCCTGTCTGCAGGATGACACCCTTCCGGTGTGCAACCTTGCGTCCGGAAACGTCTGGTCTCCCCTGGCTGCGAACAATTCACTTCCGGTCAATCATTAACGAGCGTTGGTAAGTTTGATGCATTCATCATTCGCTTGTGAGTGAACCGCGAATTTTAAGTATTCTCAGTTAAAATATTTTTCAGACGCAATAATGATCTTTGAAAAAGATCCACATCGGGATCTAAACGTTAGAAGCATGTACTGATTGCACATTTGTTGTTTGTTCTAAAAATGATCGAACCTGGTGCCGATATCATTTAAAACTTTAATTATGTAGAATATAAAATCTGGAAACGGGCATTTGATAATTCTCTGATAGAAGGATTTGATGGGAACCGTGTCTCACCTGCCAAGGAGGCCTCATAGCCGCTGCCTTGCGAATCCAGCGGTTTCCACCCAGCGCAGTACGCTGAAATATTTGGGAAATGTTCATTGAAACGTTTAAACGTACACTGCCGCTCATTGGAGTATGGACACATCATTAAAAAGATTTTTTTCATAAATTATCGTGCATGACTTGTATGAAATATGTTTAAGTAAGTCATTAATCCCTTGTTTCCTTAAGATCTACGTAAATTTTGTCTTATCGTTAGTCAGAAAAAGAGGACCACTTTGAAAATCTACCTCTGGACACTGTTCGAAGAAGGAGGACTATATCGAATGAAATAATTTCAAGTGTCCGTACTTTGATGAACGGTAGTGTATTTTAGATGGTATTTACCGGATCGGAAGACATCCCGAGAGCGAGTCGACGGCGCATAAGAGAGATTCGCGTAACGATTGTACTGTCCTTCGTAGTAGCACCTCTCCCCCGAAGGATTCGAGGATTGATGATGCACGCACGACATCGTGGGACCGGAATCTTCTCGTTGGATCGCTCTTCGACGTGTTTTCTCGCGTGGTTAGCCCGAGGTCTTCGATCTTGACGTCGAACCTAGGATCAACAGGTGCTCCGCGACCTGGATCAGGAGAAATTATCCTTCCCCCGTTGCCACTCACATAATACCGACAGTGATCCCTCCCGGAGGAAACAAGCGGACGTCTTTTCACCCGTTTGAAGTCTGCGATCAACGCTTGCGATCGATCTCCGCTTTTGTTTATCGAGGTCCGAATCTTATCGGAGATGTCACGATTGCCTCTCGATCATCCTGGCTACTCGAGGGATTGTGACGACTGTGGCTACATTCACGTATGTCAAGTTACTCACCAATGTGAAGTTTCAGATATATTTAAAAATTGAATGTTATTTTGCGTTTAACAAAATAGAAAACGTTTAATCAATAGTTTGATTTCAAGAAAGAAAGGTCTAAGAATTGAGTTTTACAAATTCATAAATAAATTTAAAATAACGAACACCGGCTTTATATATTTATTGGAGGATCTAGTACCAAGTTCACTTGATTGCTCCCAAAGGATGCACCTCGCGATGTTGGGAATAAAGTTAGAGCAAGCATAGTGCACATCTTTCTAACGTATATCGTGGCATAACCGTGAACTCGGGAGATGGAACCGTTTTCTGAGATACTTATGCGAGTGCTCTGCGAGATGAACGAGGAAAGGGGTGTTTATGCGCGTAAATTCCAGACGGATCCGTCGAATACCGAATATGGTGGTTTTCCCATGCGGAAATAAAGGCCCTGTCGGGGAATGCGGGGTGGATTAGTATTAATTCTTGGGCCGTTGGTCGCCGTGACGGATCTTTTGACGGAGCGACTCGGCGTCGCTCTTCGAGTAAATAAGCGGCGATGAAAGAGGGTGAAACGATCGTTCACAGCGGCATTCGACTTATCACGGGCGGGCGTCGTTGAATTTTACAGCTGGAACACCACCGTGCCATAAAAACGTAACGGTGGAACGCCACGAAATTTCATTTGGTATCGCTGGGTGGACGCGTTCCCCTACTTTATGCACGATTTCTCTGTGCGCGTGCCCTCGTAAACCTTTTACGAGCTCTGCAAAGCGAATCGACCCGGAATTACATACATTATATGAACTTACGACTTCCAGCCATTTTCTAACCGATCATCTTCTCTGCGTATTGCAATTATTCTTCGTACGGCGACGTTACTGTCGATATTCCAGCGGAAGAATAAGTAGTTTTGTATATCGTTATTGTTTAAAAGCGACTTGAAAAGAGAACGTGATTTTCAATGTGAACAATCGTGTCAATCAATCCGTAACACTTGGAGTGCTCGATTGAAATTGAAGAGGTCGAGCGAGTTAAGTTTAAATGAACAGTACTATGAAAGCTTGAATGAAACTATCAAGGATTAAGGGATGAAGTTAGGGGATGCTGGAGTCGCACGAAGTCGAACTGTATATACACTCCAACAAAAGCGGCTTTGGAGTTTAACGAACTTTGGAGAACAAGATCACATAAATAAAACGAGAATCGTCGAAAGCGGTTTTCTAGAAAACATTCTCATTAATCAACACGAGGTATGGGAACGAACACGCGATCAATGTGCTAATTAGGAGGGTAGGAGGCCCGGGGGTCCGACAATTACCTATTGCGACAGAGAAACGCGGTAATTGAACGTTAACCGTGATTACATAGGAGCGGCAGTCTTTCTTGTTGCGATTAGCCGCGATGAAACGCGAAATTGTGCCGTAAATTGATTTGCCCCGGGACTTTTGGGAATCTCGTCGTGTTCAGACGCCGACACTTTCACCGTGATTTCGGTGGCGAGGCCGATGAAATTAAAAATTTCGCGAAAATTTTCGTCTCCGATGAAAAATACAGCACTCCCGTGCTTCATGCCACGAGTAACCAGCGCTGATTCGATGTCGCCTCCCGTTTCTTCCTGGTAAAAACCTCTTTCAGGCATACACCGTGTGCCGTTTAAAATCTTGCCCTCTTTTAATCGCGACTATAAATCTATATACGAGTTGAAAATTTTTGTTAGAAGTTAGAAAAATTGGTTTGCTACACAACGTGACAAAAATTTAAAAAAAACTGCAAGTTGTCGGAGTTGCAGAGAAAATATTTAAATTTTTGCACTCTTAAATCGCCTGTTCAAAACATTGCGCGATGTTTTGAACATTTCGGATGATCTGAAAAGAAAATGTTTCCAGCAAAAGTTAGTCGATACTCGGTCACCTATAAATCACAATAAAAAAAACATGATCATGATAATTTTTTAAATGCCACTAAGTATTTTTTATTACATATTGTTGTAACTGATGTCAAGACGAATTCAATGACCTGCTTAACTATGGCTTTAAGTCTTAAAATAATGCTAGAATAATTGTGTCCAGCTAAATAGCCCGTTCTGAAACATTCACAACAATAATGCCTGTGGAAGGATAATCGTGAAATGATTCTGAACATCTTTTTCTGCAAGCTTCTTTAGATTGTTAATAGATTTAATACTCGAACAGGTGAATAAAAAAAATTTGCATTTGAGTCTCGTTCAAATAGAATCTGAGAAAAAGCGAATATAATCATATTTATAGTGGCACGTACGTAATATCAACCGATTATGAAAGAGGACGAAATTGAGAGGCATAAGCGCGTCGTTTTCACGAAATAAAACGCGAAATGGCGTGAAGTCAGAGCCCCTCGAACCATTCGACTTCTTCCCTCGCCATTTTTTCCCCCCAAGCGCAATAAAAAACGAATGTAAGAGGAGCCGTTCCGCTTCCAACGGTCGTTTACTTCCATAACTCGACGGGAGGCGGATTTTTGAAGGAGTCTAGAGGTTGGACAGGTTTTGCATCACGGACGAGTTTATTCGACAGTATGTACAAATTATATCATCTTCTCCCTTCGAACGGAGAGTAACGCAGTTTATAAATAATAAATAGACGTGTTATACGAATACAGGCTTGCCTACCGTTTTCCCTTATGTATCTTGTACTCATCTTGCGAGTGATGGGGCCAAGAAAATTGAGATGTTTGACTGAGATTTTCTTAAAACAATATTCAACAGCGAGTTTGATCGATAAATTCGCTAAACTTAATTCAATCCTTTCTTTCTGGATTATATTGGAAAAGAAATGATCGGTACTTCAGTGTTCGACTGACCGAAAGAATTATCCATTTTCTCATCAACGTGGAACAGTTTCTCGGGGAAAAATTATTTTTCCCCTCACTTTAAACTGGCGAAGAAGTAGATTTAAATTCTCACGAATGCGGAGGAGTTCCAGGTTGAAGAATGAACTTTTTCCTCGGCCAAGAAACTTGGTTAATCTTATCAATACGGAGGAGTTTCTTTTACGAAGACGGGGCTTTTGAAAGAACGTGGAAGCAAAGCCATTTACAAAATGAGAGGACATTAATTCACAAAGATCTTTCAGCTAATCTGATACAGTCTAAAAATTGGCTGAAGTAATCGATATTTCATGTGGGGGAGTTTTTTGATCAAGAGGCTAGAAAACTAGGTCATTGACAAAATGAGAGAATATTAATCCACGAAGACCGTACAGTTAATCTAATGCAATCTGCAAACCGATCGAATTTTCGATAATGATTCCGATGGTCATTGATTATTAAAATCGTTGAAGTAATTATAATGTCCGACGTGAAGAAGTATTTTAATCACGAGGGTGGTTTTCAAAGGACTTGATAGACTTCGATCAAAAATCGATGTTCGGAGATCTTGAGCCCATCACTACCTTTCACGGTATCCCGTGCCGATAACGATCCGGAAGTTCTACGGTGAAAGTCGAAACCGAAAAGTCGAGAAGCAAACTTTTACAGAATTTGACGGAAGAGGGCCTTTAAGTTATCGGCTCCGTCGATCGGTGAGTTTTATCAAAAGTTCTCGCGTCAGCGTGAATCTTAGCCCACTACAGGAAGATCTCCTCTTCGTCGAGGAGGTTGATGAGGCGTCCATGATGGAGGCGCCGACAATCGCTCGGAGCCACGAAGACGATCCTCCGATTTTAAGTTGCTTCGACTTAAACTCGAGTTGCTTCAGCCAGCGATGGGACCGACCGAATGAAAAATATTCTACTAATAATTTTGCAATGATAAGGACCGGTTCGCATTGAGCAAATAGAGCTCAGGCTCTACAACGCCATCTTTATGTAAGCTACACAAAGAAAAGAGTAAACCAGTAATTTTGCATTTAACTGAACACGGAAAATACATAATTTCAAACACTCGATACTGCGCAACAGTGGTTCACACTCAATCAATTTCACGATAAAATCGCATCGGTTTCCAATCAGAATCGGAATAAAATTAATTTAATCTGAAAATTGCAGCATTCGATTTTTCCGCGTAAACAAACGAGGACCATTAATCAAAAACATGAACGCAACTGAATATCGTTCAATCTTCCGTTCCCCGTCTGTCTGAAGCAACCGCGTTCTTGTATGCGACGTTAATTGAGAGATATCGATCCCATCGCTAACACGATCGACTCGATCTCGATCCATCGTCGTACTCGAACTCGTCCGGGAGACCGTAGCCCGGCGGGCGAACATTTCCGCGACGATACCGCGACGGATGGAATACATAAATATATTACACATTTATGATGACACGTAAGTATATACAAGAAGCTGCCGTCCATTCGCTATGTATATATGTACATGTATACTTTGAGCGTATCATTTTCCACGCAGGCTGATCGATGGCCACGCTAATGTCCCTTTCATCCCCGCGGACTCTTACGAAAACGATGCAACACACCTCGTTAAACGGGAATTTATTCTTTCTGCTCGCGTATCGCTCTCTTTGCGAACCAAATGATTAAATTTATTCATTTTCATTAGTCTGTTGCGTGAATTTGACAGATTTTTAACCGATAAAAAATCTGAATAAATAGTATGCTCTGCACATCGTTTTAATAACAATACTTGTGAGATCCGGCATTGCTGTGTTGGTGAAATTAGTTCGATTCGAAAGGCAAAGTTGGCAAGAAGATGAAAGGGCTTCGGGACGCACGATCAGGCGAATACTGATCACGTAAATACGGGAATAGAAAACTTATATATTATTCACACTTAAAATGACCGTCCACCAACGCCCGCCATACCAAAAAAAGGAATCTTTGGCACAGAACTGTGAGCAGGGTCGAGGTGTCTCCTCGCGGTGTAGCTACCATTCGATGTTCAGGTGTAGAAAAAAGATCCTCCGTGGTTCTCGTCGGTAAATCATCTATTTCGTTTCTGGCGAATCGATTAACCGACGGATTTCGGTAATCGTCGCTTCGAGTACGTCGGTGCCGATGTACGGTAATATATTGAAAGTTCCACTAGAAAGTTTTCCAAAAAATTCAATGTTATTCCAGATAAAAACAATTGGAAGAACTCTATTGTAATTTTTGTCACTCTTGCCAGAATGTTTTCCCTTCGTTCGTGCCAGATTTTCTGTGGACCCTCTAATTATTCGCACTATTTACACTACGTTTCTTATATTAATTACAAAAATTGTCCTATCTTTGCAGCTACCCCGATATTTACAAAAGTCCTAGCGTGTATTATCGCGGCAAAATTAGTATAAACAATGCGGAAGAGGTATGCGTTACCAGATCGAGGGAATTGAAGGAAGAATAGTGGGGGAAATGCTATAGCCAGAAACTGAGTGACGTCACGAAGCCACAGTACAACCAATACATACAGTCCAACCAATACAGTGACGACGCTATTCGTGTTGAGGGTGGGGATTTTATCGTGATCCCACAGTACGGAAAGTGGTGTCAGTAGTCATCCCTTTATAGGTGCATCGGTGGGACAGTTCCCGGAAGGTACCGCCATGTTTTACCTAATAATCTGGCCCCGTGTAACAAATTCTACAGGATCGGGAAGGATCAGCGCCGACGTACTCGTGCTCGAAGAACATCGCTAAACAGGGGATTTTATGCATTTATGTCGAGACCGTGTAGATAAAATTGTCGAAACATTTAACCCTTATCCGTCCCTCGTGTCAATTTGATACAGTTTTCCCGAAATACGCGATACCATTCTGTTATTTGTAGGTAAATTTTCTCAAAACTTTGTAACTTCTTTTTCAAGGCAAAACAACTGTTTACCTTGTTATTTCATCGATCTTTTGCCATTGTATCCATTTGACACCGTGGAGATTCGGTACGTGAAATGAGGGTTAACGAAATTAAAGATACCGTTGCGTTACTTTTAACCTGCTACAATTATTTAAATTAGAATCGATGGAATATTGATTTCCCATAAAAATCCGCAGTCTAGACATCACAGTTCTGACTCCAAGGGAGTCGAAGATGGAGGCTGTTCAAAGTGGCCTAATCAGCAACGACGTACACGCGCCGATGAAGGACATCGCAGTCTTGACTCCAAGTATCCTTGGGGAAAGAAAATGGAGGCTGCTAAGGGTGCCCCGATCGTTCAGTTTCTTACACGAGGGACACCATCACGCGTTTCCTGGACGTGGAGTGCAGCACTGCTATGTGACCACTCCTTCTGGACGAATGCGCGGTCAGGGATGTGGTCACGGTGGTCCTGGTGCTGCTATTTGGACCGCCACCGGTGCCGAAGCAGTGATGAGGATTCGACGCGCACCATCCAAAAACCCAGGAGATCGCCTGCATGTTCCTATCGCATCATCATCGCTGTACTTCCGACTCTCGTAACCCCTTCAACTTCCGGTCCCCATAATGCCATTTTATCGTCCACGTTCCCATAAAACCATAGACCCGTAAAATCGGTATCGGTCAATCAATTACGACACCCGGCGCGCCGCCACTTCGGATTTTGATTGCACGTGCCTCGTCGTTATCCGCGTTCTTTACGATCATTTATGATTACGATTATTTATGATCACCGTCCTGGTCAACGCCACAAGCGCCATATAATCGACGATTCTCTCTTTTTTAACAGTAGAGTAATGTTATTATATATAATAATGATAGTAGACCGCCGGTTTCGGATTTGCCACCATTTGCTATCATCGAAATGTTCCGGAATTTTACAACTCTATGGTTCGCACTGATCGATAGACTGCGGATTTGAAACGATTATTTGAAGGAGAACAATTGCTAAAGAAAGTAATTGCTACGTGGTTCCAACTTTTCACGATTTTAATTTTGCAGAGGATCCGCAGTCTGATCACAGAAGTCGTCCAAAGTCTTTCAATATAGCATCAGCTGTGCTCGATAGATTTCTACAGCGATCGAGCGAGCCATAGTTTCCTAACGCCACCGAAGAGTTACGAGCCGTCACATTTTAGTATCCAATCACTTTTTATTCCTCGTTTCTCGTATAGCTTTTTAAGATTTCAAAATTGCACGCTTGAGTGCGTTTATAAAAGAGGTGCACTGGTCGACACATGATAATTTTTCGATCACAATTTGTCATCAGATTTGTCACGTCGACGAAACGAGTTCTCGAGTTATTAACGAGAAACGCTTGGATTGAAAAGTGCTGAAAAACTATGGTAGAAGAAATCGTATAAAGTGCCAAGAACGAATGACAGTACTCACCGTATGGTTTTACAGAAGGACGTGCTGAAGAGACAATATATAATCGGATTGGCAGCAGAGTTCAAGGGTGTCAAGCTCTGAATGAAGGATGCCACAGCGATGTTTGTCTGCGTGCGTGGCACGTACCCGTAAACCTGAAGGAGGTCGAACACTATGTACGGGCTCCAGCAAAGAATAAATACTGGAACAGTCGAAGAAGAATGTCGGCTATTTGATTCCACGATTCGTGTACGGTTCCTCGCCTAACCCCGTTACCATCCCCGACGGACAAATAATCCTCCGACCTCTCGAATCCTATCGACAACTGTCACTATCGCGCTCTACAAAATGGCGGGAACTGGAAACGATCAAATCAAAACTTTAGTGATTCGGACAGTGTCGATCAAAATGGGACGCTTCATACTTATTTTTAACATTCTGAATTCCAGTTTCTTCGTGTTCGATTAAAAAGACGAGACGATCGGTTTCGTTTATGGAAATACCACTGCAGTGGATGTACAAAGTTTTCATACACTTTTTAAAATAGAATAACTCTTTTATAATTGTACCAAACGACCTGATTCGTTTCATCATCAATCAGAAGCATTGGTTTACTAAACGGTCTGCAGAAAAGATTTTCCAGAAATTACAATTTACAAAGTTCCATTTCAAAGAATTTTTTTATTGGGGTCCTCAATGAAAATTTAAATTATACGTGTTGTAGATCTACGTTTGTTACACATGCTGAAAATTTTATCGAAATCGATTAACATACGCACGATGTAATTTTACACGATTTACTCATTAGTTTCTGTTTACAAACCACAGAGTAGCCTTTTCCCGTGTTAAAAGATTTCGATGAAATTTTCAGTATGCGTATAAACAAAACATAAATTTTAAATTGTCATTACGGGCCCAAATAAAAAATTTTAAAAAATCCTGTTCTATTTTTGCATGTAACCTAGTAAATAATAATTTTTTGGCAAATCTTTCTCGCATATCATTTCATAAACCAATGCTTCTAATTGATTATAAAAAATCAGGTCGTTTGGTACAATTATAAAAAAGTTATTCGATTTTAAAAAGAACACTTTGTACACCCACTGTATGTACGTTCGAAAATATGGTTTCTCAGCGTCGAATTGATGCGTTTCGTCGCGTCACACAGTTTCACTCTCGAGCGTACAGGTATGCCATGAAACGACTGATTAAGCAGAACGCAGAGGTGCTGGAGGAAAGTTTGCGTCTAGCCCCGAGGCTCGAGGTGGTTGGGCATCACCGGAAGTGGTTGTGGATAACGAGGCGGAGGCTCCATCTTCGAGAGAAGGCACTCGACAAACCGCGCACGAACATGACGAAGGAAGGCGGAGGATCGCCGGCAGGCAAACTGTTTCTCTCGTCAACGAACTTTGTGAGCTTGCGATGTTTCCTCTCCATTGGTGAACAATCTCCAACTTCTCGTTACCCTATATTCGCCACTCTTAAAAATCCCCAGCCGAGAGTCGAGACCGTTTCATTGAAACTTTTTATCGGCGAAGTACACTCTGTCCCTCATGGTTGTTTCGACACTTCGGAATTTGCTGCAACGTCCACGTTTTATCTGGATTATAAATCAGATTTTTACGATCTACGCAGTGTTTCCGTAGTCCTCAAAGCTTGTTTATTGGCTCTGTAGATTCTATTGTCAGCGACATTATTCTCCGCGAGGTCCAATAACGTTCGCAACATTCTCAAGCCTCGCAAACTTTTTACGGAATCTCTGCGATTTGTTCACAGTACCCTGCAGTCTTTCCTTTTGTTCTAGAACTTTTTTATAGTGCGCTGTCGGTTTCCAAGGTCTATTATTTTTCGACAACGTCACAAAAATGTTATGTGCAATTCTTTTCTAGTTTTCTGCAGTTCGTATTCTAGGTCTACAATTTTTATTTCCCAGGTTCTGACATATTTTCGTGCCTCCTACGATTTTTTTTTGTTATGAGACCCAGAAAGTTTGTTTGCGTGGTTTGTATCATATTTTGTCCATTCGTGAAGAATCCCTCTAGTCAAAATTGGACGAGGAGGGGAGATGCAATGGTATAATAATGAAATCAGTCCATTTGCGTCACGAATAAAAATTTCTGCTGACCGCAACGAGGTCCAAATGGTATCATGAACGATCCCTTGTCCGAAACGCGACTACACGACCCCGCTAATGGCCGATCAGTCCACGCAACATCCACGGAATGATGAACGATCGTATTGTGCAATCGATATACCCTCTCACTGTTCGATGAACTTGATTATTGTTGTTTGGGAAGACGCGCTCGACGTGACTCGAGAGTTTGCCGAACTTGTTTGCCATGCGGCCACTTAAGTCGCGGTGCAAATGGGTCACTGCTAACAATGCTTTTGTTGTAAATATTGCGAATAGACCCGCTCACTAAGAGTCGTTTTCGTGGTAAACAGTCGTAGTAAACGTAGACTAAGCCTCGTTCGAAATTGATTTTATGCATACAATTGCACTAGCAATAATAACTTTGAAAATTCATTAATATTTTTATACTTAGCATTGAATGGTAGTCTGAAAGATTATGCACACGTAGTTTAATTTAATAAAGCTTCGATGATCATGAAACGAAAAAGAATCAACAAAGAAACACTGTTTCAAAGTAAAGGCTTGTTCGATTAACATTTCCATTAATTCGAAAAGCGAGTATCCATTTTGATGGTCTTTTTCAGTCGGTTGGTTAGAACCCAGTCTTTGACGCGTTTCAAGAAAGAATCTCACTCCGATTGGTCCGGGAGCTTCTTAGTTTGCGTGAAACGGTCCCCTTAGAGGATTAAGGGGTAGATGGTGCTTTGAACTACAAACTGCCTTGTTCGCGGAGCATCGTCTCTGCGAATGTCCTCGGGGCTGGTCGCTTCCGTTTAATCGCCAGGTTCGTTTGCTCATATTAAACAGTCGGACTCTGATCGTCGTTTCCTTTATCACTGACAACCGATTCTAGTGAAACTCGATGTCTCTACGTATTTCCGATTTATAAAGGACAGATGGAATTTCCTAGATCGCGGATTTTATGAAACCGATCTCCTAGAAGTTAGCACCCCACTTGTTGAATTAAATTTTTTTAACAGTTGTGCTACATTGTACTCGAATATTATAACTACAATGTAAAAAGTAAGACTAAAAATGGAGAGAAACGATTTTATAATTGGTACTTACTTAAACGTTAATTAAATGTCCAAAACGATTATTTACCGTAACTTCTTTTTTAATTATTTTTTAAACTAATACTTTAGCACAATTTTAGCACAACAAGGGTTTTTGATTACGTGGAGATCGAAAAAATGTATGAGGTATTCCTATTTTTATCTGTAGGAACCTCTCGGAAAATTTCGAGAAATATGAAGGTTCGAATAGGGTAAGATAGATGATGTTGATCGTTGGAACGGTTCACTCACCGAATACTATCACCAGGGTCATCTTGACTGTCTTCACTTTCGCCCTGGGTATCAGTCCTCTAGACGAGGCTCTTCTGGTGTCCCTGGTTGGCCCCTGTCGCAACACCCCTCCCTGCGACCATATAGTAGCTACGATCACAGCATAACAGCCCCCTATTATCAGCGTAGGGGCTATAAACAGGGAAACGCTGACCAGGCTCATGTAGATCCTCCAATGCGTCTGCGTCTCCAGCTCTATCCAACACTGAATCTTATCCTGGCAAACGATCCTGCCCGATTATGCTCGTCATACGATAGATCCAAGGAAATTCGCGATCGAGACTCCTAGCCAGCCCAGAATTCAATCAACTCAATTTTGCAAATCTACCCCGTCGTGCAAATCAACCCCTATTACTACCCCTGGGACAGATTATTCACGCGGATGATATGGAAATCCATTAAAATTCACATTTCACCGTCCTACAATGGTTAGAAAATTTCTATTAGGTTGTTACATATAAAATGCCCGATTTTTATAACCAATGTATTCTATCTAGAAATTTTAAGTTTCTCGATTGTATCACGGTAAAAATACGATATCGTGAAAGCATCTTTATAATTTCTTTAATTGTCAAATGAATAATCTGAATTCGGTAATTTGACCGGTCGTCGAACGTTTAGTGTTAAGGATAGGCTTTGTGCCTCAAAGTTTTATATAATAAATTTATAAGACTTATAATAGTAATAGTTTATAATAGTTATAATAGTAGTAATAACTTATAATAGTAGTAATAGCAATTCTTGATCGACACGTTTTGCGGAGAGTTGCAATCTAAAATCGGACATTTCATATGCAACGACCTAATAAATCAGACGTAAAACAATTTCCAAGCTCCGAATTCATTTCTATAGCTAATGATGGAGAAAAATGATGGTTTCTCGGCGTGTTCGTTACCTCTATGAGTTTCTCTTCGTAGAGGAAGAAGATGGGGGCACTGAAGAGCGCAGATAGGCTCCAAGCAGTGACAACCAACGCCCTCGCCCTCCACCCTGCGACCATACGCGAAAATCCAGTGTACATTGGCGCGGTTTCAGCATGGTTTCGAGCCGGACCGCCGTTAAATCGACTTTCGCGGTGGCGGCAATTTTATAAATGGCCTGAACGGTGGCGGCCCGGGGCTTACGAGGTAAATGAACGGATGCAGGTGCCTCGCGGATCCCGAAACTTTCCCGTTTTCTTTCAAGCTTCTTTCCAAGTTCCGCGGCAGCTGCCTCCACGGTAATGGTGAAAAATAAGGGCGGATTGCAATAAAGAAACTTCTGCGAACTTTCCGCGGTTGGCTGACTCCTACGATGCACCTTTGTCTCCGTGTTATTAACAGGACCGTCGTTAGCGCGCTCGATTTCTCGGAAATCGTTTTTCCAACCCTTAAAAGTGCATAACCGAGAACGGGTGGATGGACATTTATGAAAATTTTTCTGTTTTTTGATCACTCTTACGGGAACTCGTGATGAAACTTTCAGTTCATAGAATTCAGGAGACAAAGTGAACCTAAAGCGTATACAAACCAGAATACCAGAGTCTTCCTTTGTGCAAAATATTTGCGAACATTGCTGAAGCATGATCAAAAGCGTTCATAAATTCTCGCAACGAAAAATATACCAATTTCACGGGAAAAATTGTGAATTTGCCGTACAGTATATTCTATCTGTCCTGTTAGAACGGATATCGCGAATCTAGGGGACTTGTGACCGTTAATGCGATTAATGGCTCGAAGTCATTAAAACTCAGCGTCTCCACGTTCTTCCAGTAGCCGAGCGCATTTTCCCTGGATTTCTTACGGCAATTTCTGACGACTATCCCGGCAAACGACGCCATATTCCACGGTTCGTTAAGGTATTCCCGTTTTCCGGGATCGTCGAGTAGAAAACCGAGTTTATGGAATGATCGGGCGATGGTGGGACGTCATTGTCATCGATAGCTTCGCGGTAGTGAGTCGCGAAGAACGACGGAAGAACGTCGTCTGCTGCAGACTCGGTGACATTTCATCGCGAGGAACGGTAATTCCGATGTCTCCGGAACATTTTCTGGAGCAGCCCTCTCTCTCCCTCTCCCCCTGTTGCGTTTTCCCAGCTAGGTCGAGTATTTACTGCCAGCCAAGAAATCGCTTTCAGCACGCCGACTAGCGAGAGCGTCATCGTTTTATTCCCATTTTATTCTAGAAGGAACGCGACCGCGACATCGCGCGGCGGGTCGAAAGGTGAAAAACCGTAAGGAAATAAAACGCGAACAACTTCCGCAAACTTTACGACGATCCCTCGACATCGATGTCGGGGCATTAACGAACTCGGTGCTTCGTGGCGAACCGACTGCTTCCGAGACACTTCCTAATTAGCCGGACTTCTTGCCGGTAATCGACTGTGACCATTCGCTTAACAGGGTACTCAGGACTGGGCATCGTTTAAATTGAGTTTGGCATTTTTTTATGACAAAACTAGTCAGATTTTTGGTGCGGGACCTTTGCGGAGGCTTTCAATCCTCTTTCGATTAAGTGCCCGCATTTTTGCATGCAGAGGAAATGAAAATTACACTTTCTGTAAGGTATCGAGCATACAAGGCAACAATGGGGTATTGTGGTCTGTGTACGCTTCAGGTATATCTTCTCGTATCACGAAGATAGCTGCACCGAGCGGAGTCTACTTCTCTGGATGTACCATGATTATGATTTATGATAAAAATGAGTGGGTGTAATGTCAGAGTATCAATACATTTCTTCCAACTTAACGAAACCGTTAAAGAGGAAAATCAATTTCTGCTTGGTTCTAACGATTACACTGCGGATCTTCAAGCAAAATAGAAAAGGTCTGCGCCGATTGCAAGAAACGGAAGCTGAATCGAATGTCACTTCTTTCTTAACGAGTTTAATAGAGACGAAATCGTATATTGACATCTTCTAATTTAAATATTTCAGCAATTTGGAATTTCACCTATTTAATTTTGCTGTCAAGATTTACGCATAAAGATTCGCAGTCTACTCATGATCAATGTGTGTCAAGTACGACGGACTACAGGATAAAGACAGCAGTACTTACACCTGCCAGTGAAGTTCATCGGTCTGGTGATGGCGTCATACCTGTCGATCGACAGTGCGACGAGCACGTAAGTGGAGCTGTAGGTGACGAGAGCTTGCATGAACTTTATCAGCTTGCAGGCGAAGTTTCCCGCGTGCCAGGTCACCGTCGTCCGCCAAATTATATCCGTTACGACGGATATCAGGCCGACCAATAAATCTGCAACAAGATATTCGATGCAGCGCACACTTCTGATTCATCGCGACGCTATTATTAAACCGTATCCGCGGCGGCGTCCACTTGATTCACGAATGAATGAACGCGCGAACGAACCTAAACGGCCCCGTTGCAATATCATTAATCCCGCGGGCTCTACTTCGGAAGTGTCGCCGCGATCGTTAACACAATTATATTCGTACGCGGTCTGGACGCGAGCACAACATTGCTTGTCGCGTTTTAACCGACATCAAAGGGATCTGACACAATTTAGTTCATTAATTAGGAATAATGCCACCACTGAGATACCATTTCTAACATGATCTACAGACGTAGTTGGCGCAAAAGATCCTGATGCAAGATCGGTAGTTGCGGCGTTTTCGCGAACTTCAAAGAGCTCTTACAATTTAGTTTAATTAATTCGAAATAATGGCATCCACTGTGCGTGACATATCATTTCTAATATGATCTACAGACGTGGTTGGCACAAAAGATTCTGATGAGAGTTTATGGCACCACCAAGATGTCATTTCTAACATTTCTATACATAGATTGTGGACGGATACACTGTGATGGAGAAATATGTTTCGCCAACGATTGCATTTCAACGTAAACGTTCAAGCGTTCGCATTATGGTGTAAATATTTGTGGAATAGTTTCGGAGCTGTTTACTATCGCTAACGAAACATACTATGGTCAGAGCTGGATAACGAGTTCTACAGGAGTTACGGAACGATGCAGGTATGTCGTCGGGAACGCCATGTATTACTGATAAACGCACAGTAAAATTTCAATACTCGAAGCGTGTAAAGCTGGGCAAAAAATTGTTTTCCTTCCAGAGACACTTAAAAAAAATCATCGAATATTCGCTTAAATTTTTATAATCAGATCTCGTGAAAACAGCGGATAAATCCGATGATCGATGCGTGGAACATCCAACGAGAGCTTACTTCCTCGCTAAAAAGTGTCTGAAAAATATTCGACAATCTCCTATCGTCTATACGATTTATTTTGCGGGTCGGATTCGTCAAAAACGAAATAAAATATCGTGCAATCGAAGCATCGAAAATTTTATTTTTATGGTCGGTGCCGCGACGATGAAAACATACCAAAAAGTTACGTAATCGAAACAGAAAAAAATTGTTTTCACCGGGGAACTATCTGTCAAACCGCGCAATCCAGTTCGCAGCTAGAGGAGAGCTTAAATGGGATCGCGTGGAGTGTTGCGAGAGTGTTCCGGATATGCCATTTTGAACATAAAAAGCCATGATGAGCTTTGGGGATCGAGATTTCAAGGAGGAGGCACTTGAGCCTGGCCATATATTCTGGACGATATTGATATTCGATTCGGGGACTTATAACGCGGATTGCGCGTTTCGGCTGTCGCTCTAAAGGGCGATTACTCGATTGCGAGTCAAACCGTTCGCTTATCAACGCTTCCGCATTGTTCTTTTGCTCTCAATATCACGACTTGTATCTAATAAACGTTAAATACATTTGGACGATCACAGATTCATTGAATTATTTATTTATCGATGCCGTAGACCGTGTTTGGTTTATATAGCATACGTTATAACATACGTATAGCTTACAGAATAACACTTTTCAGAAAAATAATGAAGTATATAACATAATATAAAGTGAAGCCAACATAAATGCTAACCCTAAATCCCAATCCTACATTTTTTGAAACTATAAACGATAAACTATAAATATAAACTATAAACTATAAACGTGTTGAGAGTGATTTCGGTGCTCTGTCATGCTGTCTGAGGAAGAACTGGAAATGAAGTGGTCAAAGAACAGTGTGCTATACTTTCCAGCGTGTCCTGATGCGACGTACACAGGTATGTATGTATACCTTATATGCGGGGTATATAAAAAGGAACTGAGCCGCGCAAAGGCATAAAGAAACAACGGTCGCCGAGCGTTATATTCCCCGTGTTTCCCGCGATTACACAAACGTCGCCCCGTTTTACTTTTTCCGCCGACTCGACGTTTCTAATGCCCTTCCCGGAGGAACGATAAACGAGCGATAAAATGGGAGTCGAGCTTGTACATCGAGCGCAATACGCGACCGATTTCCTCTTTGCTCAGCTTTCTCTGTTTCCCTTCATTGCTGTTTCACTTTTCCACCCTCCACGCTCCCATCCCTCTGTTCCCGGCTAAGCCCCGTTCACATTAACAACGTTATTCACATCAGCAACGTCCTATCCGTTTCTGTTTTAAATTTCATTCGCAGTCGCAATTACAAATGCCTGTCAAATATAAATGAAAACGCATTTGTCCATCAAAATGTCCGGGGCTGTTAAATCGTTGGATGCACAGCGAATAACAAATAACACGAAGGAGGATTTCAGTCTAGAATGTCTCGTCGAGAAGATACTTTCATTTTAGATGTGTCTCCTACTGCGAACAAACCAAAAAGTGAAAGAGCATTTTAAAAAAGTTACGGCTGTAGATCATCCTGACAGAGGTGCATCTCCTTACGTAGCAGAAAAAATGAACGAAGCGACAGATTTGTTAGAGACGTGAGCTAGGTTTACATAGTAAAATAAAGAATTACATCGGATAATTCGTATTACAAATTTTTCTGTACGTACCTAATTGTACGATGTTTTCTGTACATACCAAATGCAAATGAATAATAACCAATACTGGACTTGGCCCTGTTTTCCACAGAAACGACAAAAGTGATAATCTCCCATAATCGCTATTACCTAATTCGTAAGAACACGAGTCACTGCCCATTTCGCCATTATACGCCCCGTTCACTCGCCCCAGGGGTTCCGTGAACTGGCCCTCGAAGCAAAATTCGCTTTTCCCTAGCTTTCGGTTGTGTGGATAAACCTTTAGACGCCCTTTCTTGCGCGGAAAACGAGAACCCACGTCTCGATACTCGTTTTCCGATACTCCGGCGAGTTTTACGCGACGTACGATGGATTTTACGGGGGCGACGGGGGTCGTACTTGCGCGACGGACAAGTAGGTTTACGTTCACACGCGCGAGTGAAACGCCACTCGCACATCGGTGCATTTTTGCACGTGCAAACGCCGTTTACGAGCGTCCCCAACGGAATCGATACCGTCAGAAACGGAGTGGAGAAGACTGCAGGCGGTCACGTGCCGAACTATTGTTTTGTTCGTTTATTTTGGAGGCTGTGCGGCTTTTTTTTAGCTGGGGACGCGTGGGTGATCAGGCGAATCAGCGACACAAGCGCGGCTCTCTCGTGAAATCGAGAAACGTGTGGCAATCTCTTTTCGTCGATTAAAACAGTCGATGTAACGGGAAACGTATGTTTTCTCGTGTGTACGCAGGAGGTTATTGAAACTTTGTGCAATGTAAAAAGAATTTTAGAACTGGGAAAAAAGAGCCTCTAAATGTTCGATATCTACAAAAGTCGATATATGCAGTTCACTTAAAGTATTGAAAATGTAACATGATCTATACAATCCTCCATAGTGTTCTGGATTAAACTAACCGAATTATTTCTGTGTCCGTGTTCACGCGAGACAATAGAATTCCGGAACAGTACGGTAATTTAAATCACGTCTCGCGTTTGCACATCCGCCACGGATTCAGTGTAACAGTGTGTGTATGTATGCGAACTCGGTATAGGGTGAATTCGATGAAACTAAAGAATTTTTTGAATATGGAACATATTCCACCATGATCACGTTTCGTTGTTCACAGATAATGATTTACACGAAATTCCTGGAACTTCATTTTGTACCTTTTGCAGGATTATTTTCACTGAAGGAAGAAATGTTCATGTAGCATCTCGTTTGAAATAAAATTTTCGAGCATGCTTCAAGCTCGGTAACATTACTAGAGAGACTCAAAGGAGATATGACACCGATAAATACTTACCAGCGAGTGCAAGCTGTTTGATAAAAAAGTCCATCCTCGTTTTCCGCCGTTTGCCCCACAGAAGACCAATCAGGACCGCGATGTTTCCCACAACTATCATCGCGAACAGCAGCCACAGGACCGTGAATTGTTCGGTCTGCAATAAAAAGAAAGAGTCTCGTAACCGAGCAAACAAATCGACAACGAGGGATCGTTACAACGACAAAGCGAGAGTCTGTTGAAAACTTTCGATGACATCTCATTTCCTCTGTAACTCTTCTTGTATCCGGCCTGATCGTTCGATACCATGCAATATCTGCTCGGATGCACATGCACCGATCAAACGTCAGTTTTTATCGGGACCATTGCTTTTCATTTTTGAATGTCGCGTCGGTTCGACGCAATTTCAATGCGTTTCGCGCGTTCAAAACGATTCCTACTTTTTTTTTCTCGCTGTCCCTTTCACAATTCAGTTCTTTTTGCGAAACAATGCGTCGTCGCCTTTCATTCGGGCTCGTGCGACGCTTTTATTAAAACCGCACCTGTTTGTAATTGACCTTACAGGAAAGTCTTTGGACCACGCTCGATTGCACAGCCGAAGGAAGTTCCGCGATTGAAAGAACTGAAATAATTTCTGGTAGACAGAAGTATTTATCGCATCGAATTCTTTCGTATTTAATCCTTGTATCACCATTTTAGTACTCTGTTCGGTATCTCCTTTCAAACGACAAGCTTTGAATTCAAGGATGAAATTTCATATTTTAACGAGCTGCATGCAGAAACGACCAGTAACGAAATGTTGAAATGGCGTTGATAAAATATAATGAACGTGGTAGAAGTTGCTCACGCACTCTAACACTTGAGCCACCTGAAATCATTTTCTAGAAATATATGCGCGGCATCTAAAGAACATGGACATTTTAATTGAGTCGCTTCCACAACCTGAAACGAGGAGGAAGTTCGAAATATTGATGAAACATTTAATTAACGAGCACGCAACGCACGTAAACATTGACGAAAACGCAAACGTTGTAGCTTAATGTTTTATCTTTTCCGAGATGAAGCTGTTCAGTCGAAATCATCGGAAAGAGAACGTCGAATATCAGTGTAATCTGTAGACTGGTGATCTTACGTATTTATGAGCAGAATTAGGTGATTTAATCAACACTAAAAACACTTCACGAATGTAAAAATACTGTCGTATTGTTTTCTACTGTAAAAATAATGAAGAAAAGAAATTGAGAATAAACGTATAAATTCTCAGTTGAAATCGTGAAAAAAGTGACTAAATAAAGAAGTAAAGAAAGCAAATCAAATCTATTATCAGATATTAACGTGGTCCAAGGATACAGGAAGTAATTAGATACGAAAATAATGAACGTACAAATCATACGACTGATTAAAAACGATGTCGCGTTCGCCGTGCGAAAGTCGACGCGGCGTACGAGCGACAAATAACAATTAGCGACGATGCATGATTCGTAATCGACGCGGAACGTATAGAATTAACGAAGTAACGGTACAGCAGTTAGTTAATCGAGTGGGAGCGTTTCCAGTATAGATGAACCGATTTTAATGAGCGGTATACCAGCAAATTTCTGCGTTCGGTCACCCGAGTAAATTTTATTTGAAGCGTGATTATCGTGTCCGGCTTATAATTTATGGCAATTGTAATGGGGCAAACATTTTATTCTTTGTGTACCAGAACTCGCGCTATATTTCAAAGACCACTCTTTCGATCATTCTATAACTTTCGGTTTATGATCTTTCGATTATTAACACGCTCCTTTAATCGTTACAATTTGACTGCGGATCTGTATGCATAATAAAAATGTTCTGCGTTGATTATGGGGAGCTGGGATAAAATAAAAATTGATTGCATCCTTTACTGACTTTGTTGCATTAAAAACAACATTATGATATTCTGAAATTTGTCGAATCCAATTTGTCGAAAAGTTTTATGTTTCACCCAACCAATTTTTGCATAAATGCATAAAGATCCGCAGTCTAATTATGATCAACGTCCAGAAAATTCTCTGCAAAAATGTTCTTTTATCGCTAAAGCGGGGCAGCATGGTTTCGCAACGTGGTTGGACAGTTTCGCGGATAGTTGGGGGCGTGAAAGCCTGGCTCGCGTAAATCGTCGAACACGTCGACCGCAAAATAGGAGAAGTCCGGCCGTATATCTACGGACCCGACGACATCGGTCATTTTATGTGAAATCGATGGGGCCCGTTCGATCTATCCCAGCTGCCGGATTCAATGGCGGATTATTAGTTTCCATCTCGATGCACGGCGAATTCCGTGCCGCGAATTGTTAAAGGTGCGATCTCCTTTGCGCGTCTGGACGCAGCGTTTTGTTATCCCGGCGCCTTTGATACTTTATATTCGGCATACTTCGTCAGAACTGCGTCTAGACCTGAGCCACAGCGATCACGTATCGTAAATCGAACGATTCACGTGTTTGAGTTTAGGGGATGCTCTTTCGCTTTCGTTAGCAAGTGAAAAACAAGGAAAGACACGCCAAATCGCATCGTAGGAACATCATCAGAGGCACAGCAGAGAGCTACGACGAACGGAGTATAGATCGCAAGACGCTGCGTCCAGACGCGCAAAGTAAATCGCATCTTAAGACGGAAATTTACGGCCGCGGATTCCACAGTGGCGTGCCGCCACCTGCAACACTGCAACCGGGAAAGCATGCACTTTGCCTCGTCCTCGTGAGACACACTCGCCCGCGCAGGATACAGTTGTGGATTCGCAGTGCAACTCGATTATCCTGCGGATTCAACACTTTCAGGACGAACGTCGACGCGCTCGTGACTAGACTGCGGATCTTTATGCAAATTCCTGTTGTTCTATGAAATTATTCTATGAAACCTAGAATATAGGAGAGAGTTTCTTTCGTTGACCAAAAATATTGCGGTGATATTAAAATGGTATTTTGTTTATGTCACCGTTCTAAGGAATCGTATAGAATTGCAAGGAAATGTTAATATAACTTTTAAACAAACAGAGATTTTCCAATAAACATCTTGCGTTATTTAAATTAACAATGATTAATGAATTACAATAATTATTTAAATTAATAAAATAATAAATTAACTGAATCAAATATGTGGAGACTGAGGAAGAAAATGGATCGACCAAGGATTTATTCAGCCTCACAAAAAGCGATTAATTAAAAAGGAATAATGGAGGATAAAACGCGTTTGGATGGAACTGAGCAGTCATTTTTTCGTCTGCACAATTGCAAAGCGACAGGACTCGTAGTTGGTGGCCGAGGGCAAGGATACTCGGGTAATTGGGTTTCCAATCAGCGAATCGGATGAAGGATGTTAAAAGAGTTCCGTCGACCGGTATCCCGCGTCTCTAATCCGCCATTGATTAATCGATCGTATGGCAGAGTTGTCTCGAATTGCAATTCGCGAGGGTGCGCACGCCGCAAGGTTGACCGGCAGGATTCTGCTATGCTAATGCATATCGATGCGTCTCGTAATAACCAGTCGATTTATATGTCTATCCGCGACTGTTGAATTTTAAGGCAATTCGCGGGTATCAAAAGCCACAGGATTAATATAATAAAGCCAGATTTTCATTGCATGCCACGAGCCGTGCCGCATTCCCATCGGGAATGTAATCAGCAAGGCGAGCACGAACGGTATAGTTTCGCAGTGCGTGCGGTGGACCAGAGAATTCTACCTGATGATATTCTAGAGTTGCATCGGGCAATTTCCTGGATGCAGAAATCTGCATCTGCGAATGTTTTTCAAAGAATCACCGTTCAATCTTTCATTTCGAATGTCTTCAATTGCGGTTAATTGATTTATGCTGTAAGTACACAATTACTTTAAGTGATCATGATTCATTTTTTAACAGGACGAAGCCAGCAAATAAATGTTATTAAAGTGCTCTTATTAATATCTTAACAGCAAGAATCCTACCTTTCGCGCTTCTTACAATTAGTTCGATTCAGATTCCTCGAGTCTGCTCAATACAGTGGGTGTAGAAAACATTCGTACGCTGATAAATTTCAAACGATACTGTGAAATCGTTGTTTATTAACTATTTTTTTCTGAGAACGATGAAGTTAATCAAGTTAATCAATTAATCTTTTTTCCATTCTATCTATTCTATAAACTTCTCAAAATATGTACATATTCATTGATTACGAATACTTTCTACATCCACTGTAGCTGATAATGCAATGTATCGATTGCCCGGTCCATCATTGTGACAGCGTCCGACATTGTCAACATCTAATACCCCTAATCACACGATCCCCAGACTCTAATACATGCCACTACAAAGCAGCCTGACAACGGATTAATTTGTTTGAGTAGTCTGCTTGCAGACTACTCGCAGATACTAAGTTCTCTTCTAACGCATCTGCAAGCTATAAGAAAAATAATAATCTAATCTCTAAGAATAATACGCACAGTTGTCAAACGTAGTGATAGATATACATGAATCATTCGTACCAAGGTGTAACACGCGAGGTAACGAGTAGTCAATTGAGTGTTCCATGAATTTGCTAATTTAAACATCGCATTTACCGTTAATGTAAAATGCAGCTCGGCAATGGAGATCCGTGTCAAACATCCGTGATACGATCATTATTAATTAATGGTTTCAGATCATCCCTGTATACGGGTCGTTTAGATGAAACACGTCGCTACTCGCACATGGGACTGTGGATTTCGATTGAAATTCGATTAGGGGGCGGTACGTATTGAATTAGGAGCAGTTTATGTCATCGTTTACCTCCATTCACAGTTCTTTTCCGGAAGGAAGTTTGAACTTTTATCTTGCAAGCTGTCTGCAGCACAGTTTTGAAAATTTTCTAGTTTGTTCCTAGACGATCGAGCTTCTTACATATGTTTTCACTGTATTCCTAAATGAATACGATTTATTTGAATCAATTTTCCATTGAACGAGAGAGATGTATATCTTGCAGCAATGTTTGTGGAACGCTATATACATAAACATATAAATCTGCACGAAGACTGACATTTTCATAATTAATTATCATTGAACCAAACCTGAATAATTTCATTCAGAATTGCCGAATTATCGATATTTGCGAACAAGCAAATTGTATAGGGAATAATATGAGCCACGTGTATTATGTAAAATATGTTTCCGGGTATTCTACCATGTACATTAAATTAATTTAAATCATTCGTTTGATTTTGCACTTTGCCGAACGAATAATGAACGAGAAATCCGACCGATTCCCACGTGACGGAGAAAAGCGGAACCGGTTTGATTAGCGTGTTGACGAAGTCTATTCGCAAACGAAAAATCATGCCATTACAAGAGAGCCTCGCGGGACAGCTGCCTTTGCGTCTGGAATCGTCTCTTTCAACGGCACTGTGCCGGCTTTAATTTTCCAACGAAATTAGACGGTGAACCACAGGGAGTTACACAAACCGATATGGCGCTGGTCTCGCTATCAATCAGCCGATACCGGACAAGCATCTGCCATCTATGGGAAACGCTGTGCACACCAGGCTAGTCTCCACCTGCGAAAGGCGTGGATTACGATGCATAAGAAACTTTTCTCCGCCGCGCGCCGATTGGCTCGCGCCGGAAACTACGCCATTTCTACTAAACCTCCGCCGTTGTCGAACCGCCATTATGGTTGCTCGTTAACGAATTGCATAAAAAGGAAATCGTCGAAGTGTACGATTGGATAAGCGAGAAACAAGTTTGCGATGTCGTGTACAATTAAGAAATGCAGTCCCACCTATTTTAAAATGAAACATTTGCATTAATTTGCACGATACACGAGCCACACGGTTTCTTCTTTCAATACTTTTAATATATTTATTGACTTATTTTGAAATTCTTCAAAGCAAGCAGTATGAAATAGAAACGCGGTACAGAACTTCGAGATCCCGAAGACAGAGGCACTTTATCGGGTTTTCGGGGCTCCGTTGTCCACAGTGAGGGTGCCTAGGGGGTTGTTTCTGATCCGAGGATTAAACTGCGGGAGTGGAGGATTTCCCAGGTCTCTGGGAAGGTTTCCCACTTCCTTCCAAGCGGCAAATTACCTCCCATCGGCGAGAAATATCGCCGAATCGACGAAAAGCGAAGACCAAGGTCCGCGAAACTGCCAGTCAGACTTTCCACCCCTCTATGAGGAATTTATGCCACGTATGCGTGCAGTACGACAAGTAACTATAACTCGTCCCTCTTTCTATGTCCCGTTTAGCCTGTTCCTCTCTCACCGGTCCTCCATCTGCCTCTCTCGGAAAGGACCAATGCTCAATTCGGCAATATTCACGTTTTGTCGCGTGGAATTTGGCATTCGTTCGATATGGATTTCTTTTCTACGAACGCGGCAATATTGCAATTTACATACGCGTGATGCACAGTGCGATGCATTCGGATGCACGTGCGTGTCGCATTCCCTTTTCCTGGTTTATCTCTCCAAGCACGCCGCCCACTCGAAACAATAAGAGCAATATTCGGAACGGGTTTCTTTCTGGCTTTGCTGCGGGTCTTGACCCGAAGACAGTGCTATACCTGGATGAACACAGGGCCCCATACTCGGGGCCGGGACCCATGAAAATTGTCAAATTTTTGTTTCACTCCTTGCTGAGAAAGAATCGCACCATTACGAGGCGCCAGTTAAATTTGTCATACATTATTCAAAACGGTTTTAATATTATTAAATTCGTCTGTATTCCGTCGATTCCGGCGAGTTCCAACGAATTTGGACAAGTCCTGCGTGATTTCCAGTCACGCGCGAATAATAATCGAGCTGTAATCGACGCGGAAACCAGCCGGCCCGCACGAAGCATGTAAACTAATGAGTCCGAGCCAGGATGGATAAAATACACGTGTCTATTCTTCGGCCAATTTTTCTAGCACACTTTACAGTGAAATTTCACAGATTTCCATTCTGCCACGATGAACAATGCAACGGGATTGGCAAACTAGAGCAGCTCACACTTTTCGGGTGATCAGTGGATTTTATGCATTTACGAAAAAGGAGAAAGAGAATAATTTTGGAATACTCTAACACTATCTACAATGTAATAATCCCATTACACGGATTGAATTTACCATTTTGATTTTGCACTAAAATCTGCAGTTCAGTTCCGCGGATCGTCCACGGTGTGATTATCGAAGAGGACCATTCACGAGTGTGGAACAACTGCTCGAGCGGATCCGAGCACTGTCACTAGCGCAATTATCAAAATCATGAAAATCATTCGCTCATTATGACTCGATGATGGAGATTCAATGTCGAAGCGTCGTCGTTCAGATGGTTTCTCTTTCTCTGAGAGCGACGTAATGTCGGAGGATCAGTGGTTTGCTGGTTCCGAATGGTTTACGAGGCACTCGGTCGTATTGCCGAGCGTAATCTCGCGGCTCGCGAGGAGAAAGAGAAAGAGAAAAAGAAGAGGAGCGGACGTTGATTTAGCGGGTCTCGTTCCCCGGCGGTGGAAGAAAGTCCGACACGACGGTGGTTTAGAGGCGACATTAACCCACTTAATCCACCGGGAACCGTCGCGATGTACGGCCGTAAAAATCTGTTACACGTAATCAGCCGGTGCCGTTAATCCTCGGACCTCTCTTTAACGACAGCCACCGTAACTTACAACTCAATTGTGGACTATCACTCACGCCCAGAAATGAATTGCTCGAACGATTTCGAACGCCAAAATTAATTTTTTATGCCCGAGGAAATCAATTTTTCCAGTGACGCAACCAGGGAGCCAGGGGCCAAGTCCTTCTCAAGAAAAAGGAAACAAAACACTGGAAACCGTAGAATAACTGCTTCCTCTCCGATTTCGATGATTTTTGGATATGTTATATGTAAAACTGAACATTTTCAACAATTTTTCACTATACATATTTCTGCTAAAAAGAAAGAAGCCATTCCGTTCAACTCGTCCCTC
This sequence comes from Lasioglossum villosulum, assembly GCA_963971365.1. Classification (NCBI taxonomy): domain Eukaryota; kingdom Metazoa; phylum Arthropoda; class Insecta; order Hymenoptera; family Halictidae; genus Lasioglossum; species Lasioglossum villosulum. The sequence goes on from OZ020495.1 coordinate 3,570,706, forward strand.
CCCAAGATGATTAAATCCTGGATAATTTTATTACACTTCGCCGGGCGGACATTATAAATTAAACACCGTTCTAAAAATCGAGAATTAATGTCACTATTTTAACGGGCATTGATATTGCGTTAAAAAATAATCTTTTATAGGAAGGGCATAAAAGTGAATTTTTCTTTCAGGGAATGAAATTCATCGATCCTGGATCGTTTTTCAATGTTTTCTTAATGAAGGAACAGGTTCCATAGGGAAAGAACAATGGCTAATTTACGCGCGCCATCGATTGTTCTATTAAAGCCAGCTTCCGATTAATGATGGAGACCGACGTTGTCCGCGATGCTGTGGATAATGCCTCGAACAAACAATAAAAATTGATTCGACGATAGGACACGAATGGAGCGCGCGTCAGATCCGCATGGAAATTGGATCGCCTAATTGCAGCAAGCGCTCGTTAGCGCCGCGAACACTTTCAACGGTTAGATTGGAACGGCAGAAGTATTTGAACAGCGATTTAGCTCTGCGTCTGCGGCTAGGTGTTGGCAAATTGTTCGAATCGAAAGGTAGTTTACGCTGGAAGATTATGTTAATCTTCCAGCACGATCATTTTGACAAAGGAAGTCGCGAGCGGTCGCTCGTTAATGCCATCAGTGCTATTAATTCGAAATCAACTGGGAAGCAGAACTGTGAACCGAGCTTAATAATAGCACGAATTAGTTCGTGGCTTTTAATCTCGTCAGTTCATTTAGAAACGACAAAATTAAGTAAAACATTGAAATACAAAGTTTCAATTGGTCGTTTTAATTGGTTTTTGGTAATTGACTATTTTTTTGTGGATTCTCTACGAGTTCCCTGCTGTTTTCTTTCCAACGATTGTCCACCACGCGGATTCGCCTCCCACGTATTGGGACAAAAAGAAGCTGCTCGAAATAATGCCGAAAATATCGCGAGACGCATCCGACAAGATCTAGCGATCTAAATATACAATCTACCGTGGACCATGTCTCTCTTTCCTGTTCGTTCGCCTCCATTCAGTCTTGTTTTACCAAATTAACTTCGAACCTAGTGAGTCGGTTGTCGGAAGAGCCTTCTCCCTGCACTTGATCCGTCGCGTCGTAGACATATTTTCTGAAGTGGTTACACTACCTTCACTCTTCAGAAATCGAGGCTTAAATTATTCTTGAAGAGGTCAACAATTGTTATAGTGCTTCTTAATTTCTAAACTTGATCTAGGTCCACCAAAAGCTGAGTAAAATTGATTTCAATGAAACATTTCTACTCGATATTTTTATTGTAGATTATGTCTGTTTTTGAATGATCAAACCAGCAATTGTTCGCAATAAAATAATACCAGTGCATGAGAAACGCATAAAAGTTTACCAGAGGGAACGTGCATGCGGTATACATGAAAACAGAGTGGAATGTAAATGGAAAACTGTATAAAAATAGTGGAGGTGTGTAGGTAAAATCAGTGGGAGTGCGTAACGTCGAAAACTGTGGGTAATATAAATGGAAAAGGAAAATGTAACAGAATAAAATATTTGAAACTAAATAAACAAAAGGATATGGTTAAATAAACTCAATCTCGTCACATTTTCGGCGCGTTTGTTTATAATTAACCCTCGTGGCAGAAAATCGTCTGCAGCGCACGCGTCTTTCCTGTTCGAAAATTGCTCTCCCACGTAACGAGGGGTCAATGGTCGAGGTTTGATCTCAATCCCCGGTGAGAAGGATCCTACGTTCTCATCAGATTTTTCGCAGCAACGAGCACACACACTCTCTCTCTCTCTCTCTCTCTCTCTCTCTCTCTCTCTCTCTCTCTCTCTCTCTCTCTCTCTCTCTCCGTCTGTGTACCACCCCTGTTAAAGCTGTTGTCGTCGCCGACGCTCGGATAGTCGATGGAACTTAAATAACAAGCTCTCCAACGTTTCATTTTCCCGTCCCACCGGGCCGGATACTTTTCACCGTACATTTATCCTTTCATTTAGATGGAAATTTCACTTTCGAGCAACGGCTGTAGGTGACACCACCCTCGCCAGCTTTTCGGCGTCCTCTATAGAATTTCCATTATGTCAACGGATATCCGTCTCTCCGCTCTTCGACTCTCATTCATTTATTTACGGAGCCGCTTTAAATAACACGCGGGTCGTTGCACTATAATCTTCGATATTACTGTCGAACCATTACTCTTCCGCGTTTAATAAATACTAACCGTTCAGAGGAAAAGTGTAGACGAAGCGTTAATCGTTGTCTTTATCCGTTGGTTAACCTGCACCATTTCACTTAATTTTAATTTCAACAAGTTACCAAAGTTCACGCTAACTATCCGGTCGTACCATCGCAGCACTAACTGTGAACAACGTGTTCTTCGTAATTGTTCGCGAGTTCATTGAACTGCAAAAGTCCGAGGATGCAATAACGTACATTCCCAACGAAGTTTTTGCATCGGATTCGCCGGAACAGGTCGACGAGGGTTCGCGTTCTATTGGATCTCGTTTCCAGAGGACGGAAACTGGAATAGAAAGTTCTAGCGCGATTACGGTCGTCTTTCGAGACCAGGATAGCGGTGCGTAAGGGTGGAACGTGAGAGAAACGAGGGTGGAGGGTCGCAAAGGTGCTTTTCGGAACTCCCTGTTCACCAATACTTGTCGCGAGTTCTTTGCGAGCGATCAGCGTTACGCGCGAGCTCGGCTTAATCCCGAATTCTCGCGATGTCTTTTCCTTTGTCGGTTCGCGAACGACGAGCACGATTCTGATAAGAGAAATACGTATTGCGACCTAACGCTACGAATCCCGCTCAATTTTTACTGCTGATTCCCCTTGCCGCGTAACTGGCTGGGAATTTTTGCTGGGAAATTCTTTAGCGCACTCCCAAATGTGCAGATTCAATTGTTCCCAGCGACTGGTCACAGGGTGTCCCAAAAATGCACTTCCTTGAGAGGTCATTCGAAGTGAATTTTTCCAGGAATCTAATGTACAAGGAAAGTTAACAATGGACCGTCGTGCTCCGACGAATGCAATTAAATCGTCAGAATCATTTGGACGCTGAGATTGCTTGGCAAGATTTCCAACTGGAAAATGATCATCTGAAGAAATTGCAGTCGCGCGCAGGATGTTTATAATGCAAACATATCGCACAATAATATTTGCCTTCGACGCGGATGCAACGCATTCCTTTCTCTCTCTTTTTCTCTCCTCTTCGCGTTTTCCAATGTTATGTGTAAACAGACATTTTCCCAATACCAAAAAGAAGGATATGAAGTCTTGTAGGAAAGTCATGCGTACAATAAATCTTCGTTCTGAATATAATTCGTTCTATTAATGTTAATGTATTCACAACTTCCAGAATACATTAAGTAAAAATTATAGTGCCAGTAATTTTTCTCAGCGAGAAAACAATTGACAGAACAGTTTAACAGCTCGGATCGACCGTTCTCCAGCAGCCATGGACTGGAGTATTATTATGACAGCCGTTAGGGGGACAGAGATGGAAATCAAGCTCTGCTACGATTTCCGTTTCTCCCCTTTTCAACCATGGCTCTGTATTTCATAAATTCAATCTCGCCCTCGATATTTCCCGTCCGCGAGAGGATTTTCCCAACCGTCGAGGATCCTTTCGGCTTCACTCGAGGGTACCAGCCTTCTTGTAACCGCGTGAATTTCGTCGACGTCCGTTTGACGCAAAGAAAAATCCTGGTGAGTTCTGACGTGCTGCAGGAAATTTACAGCAGGTCCTTCGTTTGGTTTTTAAATTTTCAAGTTGGTTTTTAAATTTTTCAGGAAAAAGTTGTTCAAAATGTCGAAATGTATAACATATTTAAATTTCATCAAAATCGAAGTACAGCGACCCTATCGCAATAATTACCACAATTTCTACCAACATTCAGTATTCGATTATTGTTCGAATTAGCCCGTCATTAATTAACCCGATAACTCGGCGTTTGAAATTCGCAAAGACTTAGCAAAATGCGTGGAAGCGATTCCACTCAATCTTCTGACATTCCTCGTCCCCTTTGTTCGGGGGTGGAAGACTACGATCCGTGTTCCGTCGTATCGTCAAAAGAACCTCGGATATTCTACGAATACAGAGAATCCGTGAAAGACACCCTCGCGATCCAGCTAATTAATTCTGGGAAGTACGCATAAACATGGATCGTTTTCCGATCTCGATTTCTAATTAAATTTCTTTAAAGTTTCCAGTCTTCGCTGAGTTCCACTCCTCTTGAAAATAGAGCCTGTCGATAATCCGCTGTCAATTAGACCAATAAAATGTACAATCCAGTTTAGAAAATGGTTCAGCAGTCTCGTGATACATTCGCAAACATTTATTTGGTAATTCTCCTGCATCGACTAGAGTTTCTTGCACGATTATACCAGTTGTTAGTGTAGGTTCTGAACACTACTCGTTTTTAACATTCTTTTGAAGGAGATGGAAATTCGAGACCTCTCGCGGAATTGAAATAATATAAAAGCTTTCAGCGAATACGTTCCCCGAGCAAAACGCTCTGACATATTGACTCGCGTGTTCATCAGGCAAAGGTGATTTTAGTAATCTTCGTGTTACTTTGCTGATGGTATTCGCTCAGCAAAGACACGATTCGCGTCGTTACCGTTTCATGAGACTGAAGCGAAAACTATGTTCGTTTTTGCTCTTTGGACCAAGTAGAAGGTAAGTACTGTAGCACATTTCACCTGTGAACCTGCGACAAGCTGCGTAGCTTTACTTTTAGACATTCTAAAATGTCTTAAAATGAGGATCGGGTTTTAATAATTTCGAACTTTATTTTTTGAATAATGAATTTATTTTATCGATCGTAAATTGTTTTTAGACAATTGGAATAATGTTATCGGCGCACAGGTTCGATCAAATTCTACAACATTTATCTTTTAACGCTTTCACGCATTGATGAAGTGCTTCCAGGATCTGGGGAAGAGAGAAAATCCTTGAATGGATCTCACCTCGACGAATACCGCAGAAATTCAGCCGAGGAGATTCCAGTCGCAAAAAATATCCAATTAACGGTCGCTGTTTCTCATAAAATCTTCCGTGGAATTCAAACTCTACTAAAAACGTTTAAAATATGGCGAGATTTAATTTTCTTTAAATTAAATTTAATACAATTCGAAACTCTCCAGTGGTCCTGATCACGAGGTTCTATTTTCGAACTTTCACTTAAGCCCCCAAATGTTTCAAAATTCCTACGGGAATATATGTTCAATTCAACCCGAATAATCCTCTTACAGTCGTATCAATTTTGACTGAACTGACAGTCGAGGTTGGTGGATTTTGCAACGAGATATCTTTCCTTCCGAACCCTGTCATAAAGTCGCGTTTCAGCCCTTTCATTTAAGCCCTCAAATGTTCGAAAATTCCTATACGAACGCATTCCAAAATCGACCTGAAGAATCCTCTTAAAGTCATGCCAATTTAAGTTTCCTAATTTCTATTTTGAGTTCACGCGTCACGAGAGGGACAATCATTTGCAAAACGATAAAAGTGGACGGAAGAGTTTCGTATTGTATTCAATTGAATAATGTCTCTCTTAATTGAATGAAAATTAAAATTCATCACATTTTAAACGTCTTTAAAAGAGATTGAATTCCATGGAAGATTTTATGTGAAACAGCGACCGTTAATTGGATATTTTTTGCGACTGGGATCTCCTCGGATGAATTTCTGCGGTATTCGTCAAGGTGGGATCCATTCAAGGATCTTCTCCGTTCCTCAGATCCTGGAAGCACTTCATCAACGCGTGAAAGCTTATTTCGTCGCGAACTCCCCGCAATAGGTCCTTTGAACGTTCCCGCGCGAATTCGGACGAATTTTCGCGAAGCAGACACTTCTGGTATTAAGCCAAAACGATTTTGCAAGCTATAAGACTTTGACCCTGTCGTAGACTGTTGTACGCAGTTGACACGGTTGCTCGTATTTAGTGGCTATCAAACTCAAAATGTCAGATTTAACTAAAAGCGTTCGCACGAAATGTTAATGGAATATAAATTCATTGGAAGTTTTCATAACAGCCTCCGGAAATCCGAGCTGAATATTTAAAACGACGCGCGAGCGTTTTCAATCCATTATGAAGCTTATATGGGGAAAATGTTCAGTGTTTTTACAAAGCTTTGGTAAATACTCAAATATTAAACACTTTTAATTAATATATTAAATACTTTTAATCATTATATTAAATACTTTTAATTATAATATTAAATACTAGAACTTTTGCGTGATTCAGAAAGAGTGTCCCTCAAATAATTTGTTTTCCACGTCCTCTAGTTTCCTAGATATTCGAGGAAATACATGTCCTCTAATTTTAAAACTTCCCTCTTTCCATCCTTCCGGCATAAATCAGAAGGAATAAATTATCTCACTGTACAGCGTATCTAAATATTACAAATTTTATTTCCTCCGTACACTTATTACTTCCTGTTAACGTCGAGAATAAATAAATATGCACACATATAGTAGATAAATATCGTTGGTTCTTTCGAGGGTTAATAAACGAACAATCGAACACACTCGGTTCACTGAATGCAATATCGGCGCTTAAATGCAATGGAATACGTCTGCACCCAGCCATTCGACTTTATTAAGGACATCTTCCGCCCAGGCAACCGCTCGAGTTTAATTAAAAACACAGGGATGAATTTACCATTCCCACGAACGAATGTTTCGTGTTCGCCTTAAAGCTATGTCCGCTAATTATTCCCGGACGAATTACTCAAATATACGTTTGCAAGTATTCGATACGCTTTTTCAATATGTTACTGCTTGATTGTGGTTAATTCGTATCTGAAGAGGCTTCCCAAACGAAACTCTGTGTCATTAAATATTATCGGAATCCGATACAATTGTTATAAACGTCGTAACTGTGCTTAAAGAGTTGTTGCAAACAATGTTTTATTTAAATTTATTTTAAAAATTGACTCGAAGGAACGAAATGATTAAGAGGAACACGCTCCTCGCAAAAAATGTTTAAAAACTATACACGCATTAAAAAAGTGTAGATTGGGAGAATTTCATTTTAAAAAACTAATTTTCCGACAATCGAACGTCCCAGCGGTTAATTGACTATAACACGCTCCTTTGGAAGTTTGATAGAAGAGGGTTCAGGGCTCAGAAACGACGCCGTCGCCTCGATTGCGGTGATAACGTAATTTCCATCCGAGCTCGCCCCTAAGTCGAAACATCTTCAGGGGGTATCGTTGTTTATCTCAGAGGATTCGGAATTTTTCGTTCTGCCGAGATATCAAACGTCCACGGTTTGTTTGTATTCCCAATCCCTGGAGTTTCTTCAGTCCGTGCTCTGTCAATAAATGCTGGAAACAGCTAACATTCGCATGCGAATCAAGCAAGCAAATCGAAAACAACGACATTTCTTCATGGAATATTCCTCGACCGAGACTTGAAAGTTCGACGTGAATTCTGTTGAAGCTGTCTGACTAATGCTCGCTGTTTCTACTTTCCCAGATACTGTGTACCTGACGATTGAACATGTATAAACATTTTTGAGCGGATATAACAAATAAAGCAAGAACTGTTTCATCCTATGGATCCTTCACACTTTGCCTCCTTTCTCCCTTCAAGTTTGAGCATAAATGAGAAAATCAAGTACGAACCACAATTTAGTGAAAGACCTATCTCGCTTGAGATTTCCCCGCGACATTCGGAAGAGGCCATAGTCCTCGAGGAGTATCATCCACTTTCGGTGAACTCTCTCGTATTAGAGACAGGATTTCATTTCGTTCTCCCCTCGGAGACTGACAACGCGCCGTCGCGTCTTATTTTACAACCTTTTAGTATTTTATTGCGTTGCTGACGACGCGCGCCTAGGTCCTGCAGAAGATTGAAGGGTCGCGCATGACGTCGGTCTATTGTTCCGCGATCCCTTCGCCCCTTTCTCCTCCAAGAGCACCCTTTTCCTTCGCCTTTCCACGCCTCTGTTACCTTCTTTGTGTCTTATCCGCAGGAAGTACTCTAGTCACCGCGTCTTACTCAACGATTTTCCTCTTTTCCGTTCCTACACCGTGGAAAGGAGTTCTTTCAAGAAAAAATTCTCTTCCAGGAGACGAGAATCGATTTTATCTCCACGAGAATCTTCTACGCTTCTTTGAAGGAATATATGGAAGTTTTTCAGACCGAGCTCGGCGAGTTGCATTCGAAGCTGAGATTCAAGTTTTGAAAATCGTGACGCATTTCGTGAATTATCTGCTGATTTTATGTGTTCGCGATCAAATGCATTTACGAACATTTTGAGTTACAAGTTTGTCGATGCACGTTCGTCTGGTTTCAATTTTATGAATTTCTGATCGAAGAAAAATTCGAGAGATAGGCCTCCGTTTGATTGTTTTGAATATTTCTACAGCTCGATTCACATCCAATAATGATTACGATTGCAAGCCATTCAACCCGATGATATAATATTCCATTCGGTCGTGTTCGCAGCGCGGTTGTTAGAAAATCTCAGCAAAAAACCTTGATCCATTGTACGTGATATTTCGTTTGATTTACTTTTACCGATCGAACGAATCTCGCGATTATACGCGGAATGTTGAAGCATGTATCGACATATCTGGTTAATGACGTGGATTCAGAAGGGCTGATTGGATGGGACATAATTCAGCATTACGTTACAGAGATTTCAACCCTGCGACCCTAATCCGCTTAAGCATCAGACTATATTGGTTTTAAATTGTTTCAATTAATACGTGATTTTCTGAATTCGTTCACCCGTTCCTTTGGAAGATGCAATATTTTTATTGAATTTTATCGAATACAAAGAATTCAATTATACTCTCGGCTTATAATCGTTATTTCCATAATTGTTACGCACTAGTATGATCGAAAAAATATTTAGAAATGTTTGCAACTTTGAAAATCGAGTGGATCACAGGTTGATAGTCGCAGAACAACTTGCGAAAGGTTTCACGCTCGCGAAACGCTTGTATCACGGTTCATCACAATTTTCGATGGTAATGATTTCCCCAGCGGGTTTCTCTGGGAACAGAAACGATCTTTTCCCGGAAAATCCAGGCTCGAGAGATCGAAAGAGCGAATCGATTCCGTATCGGTGTAGAGCATGCGATCGCGAAAACGTTCGAGAAGGCCAGTCGACGATCGAAAAAGCGTCAGGTGTGGCGTAAATCGATGGCCAGGCGATTCCCGCGAGTGCAATAAATTGCGGACAGGATTCCTCGCGATGTCTTTCCCGGCCGCCGCGTAACGTTGCCGATCGTAGCGCGAAGAAAAACACGCGAGAATTTTATTAGAGAGACATACCGTGAGACGCCCGAGGGATCGACATCCCGAAGAAACGCCGCAATCTCGGCGATCATAAATTTCTCGGCTCGAAGAAAAAATCGATTTGTCGGCATCGAACGATCGGGGCCGTCCGATAGATCTTCGGGAGATCGAGGATATTATTTTCTTCGCCTAATCGTCGAGCCCTCTGGACATATCGATCATCGCTTCTTGATCGGTTCATCTTAAAGATACGAATTCGGCCTCTTCTTCGATAAATGTTATCTCGATTAGTCTACGAACGTTCAAAGTGAAATTTTTACATCTCAATGAACGAATTCGGAACACCAACCTCATCCATAACACACCAAAGAATTAAAGGTACATTATTTCGATGACCGTACTTATTCGATCAGCTACCATAACCGGTCCAACAGGTCTCCCTCGACATTTGTTCACCGACACCTAGCATAAATCCCACCACCCTCGTCGCGAGGTTCAAAAAAGAAATGATCGAACATCGTCCGAGCATGCTTATCCACTCTGTTCGATAGAGGACAGAAGAGAAAGAAATCCTGCTGCGGTCGCAAAACCCACCGCCTCGAGAACTGCCTCCCTTTCCCGCTTGTTCACGATCGTAGATCGATCGTCAGCCTTGCTATAATAAATCCTCTCCGATGTCGGTGGTACATGAAAAAGAAACGGCAGCAGTGGGGTGGAAAAAATGGCGAACATCGAGTGGAAGGTTAACAGGAATCATATTTCTTGACGAAAACTCTTTTTTTGCTGACAACAGCATCCCCGAAAAGGACACAATATCGCGCGTCGCGTATCTTCGGATTTTCTGGCGGCGTTCAAAGTAAAGATTGATAATCTCGGGCTCGGTCAAACAGTGGAAAATCCGATTCGCAAGCCGTGCGACTCCTGCGAATTGTGTGGGGCGAACTTTCCGCGTAAGAGCAGCGCAGCGACTCTATCAAAAGTTTCGAGACCTCGGCGATGTTATTAAATTCCACGATACTCCGAATCTCATTAAACGGGAGAGAGAGAATGAGAGAGAGAGAGAGGCCGGGTAAACGGTGGCAGACCGAGCCCCGAAATCGTCCGAATACGGAGCACCTCGACGGAAAGAGAATACGTAATATGCAGGGGGTTGTGGATACGTTCCCGCTTGTCCCGCGACAGGATCACTATAATTCCCGGCGAACTCCGATCGATCGATGCGCCGCGACGTGTAATTCTAACAGGACCCTTGATATACGGGGGCTACTTTTCACCCGACGACAGTCTGGAATTTTCAAGATTACAGCATCTCTTATTTCCCGGCGCCAGCTCGCAAAAACCTGGACGAGATTCGTGTCTCTGTAAATTATATATTATTCAATCTGAACAGGGGTTATAGAGTTTTTCCCGGACGTAGAATTTTATTCTGGTATTACTGATTTGTTGAATGAGAAAGTGTCTCTATAAAACTACCCTTATAGAATTATCCGACGACTGGAGAAACGGATATTTAATATTCCACGCACCACCCACGTACTCGAATTACCGCTACACTTTTATTACCTTGGTTATTCGCGGTGTTGCAATTTTCATCGTGCCACGCCGTGCTTAAATTAAACCTTTAGGCAAGTTCACTTTTCCTGATGTTTCATTATGACTTTTTCCATCATTCCGAGAAGGGTGGCAAATGTCGTGAACTTCTGCGAAGAAAGTCTCCCGAGAAAATCGACTGGTTTTCAGAACGTTCCAACATCGTGCGAGGCAATTGTCGAAGAACGAGATAATGTACGGACACAATAGTAATCGATGATTGATCGAAGACCCTGCTAACGATGCTCGTTAGAAGCTTATGGTCATGTTCGGGAATCATGATGCTCGTGCGTGGTCTTGTCGCGTTCTAATGAGTCGTGCGACGTTCATCGACACCTCGTGTCTCGATTACGATCGCATCGATTCGACGCGTTCTTTACAAATTCGTCTGCTGAGTACGAACCTTTTCTACTTGATCCTCCGGGCGCCGCGATTCAGAACAATGGGCCATTAGCAGGGCCGTGGTTCGTCTCTTGGAAACCCTGGTCAATTTTTGAATAACTACGACGATGACCAACCCTCTTCGTTAATTTTTCATTGATCTATTTTATTTTTATTGGGAATTTCACACTGTCTTAGAAGCTCCACGTTTCTTCTACAATTTTCATGGAACCTCCACACTTCTCTACAAGTTTCTCGAATACTCGGTTCAAAGGTTCAATACTCTCGCATAAACGAGAGGTATTAAATTAAAAGTAAAAGGTACACTCGGTTCCAGACAGTTCTTTAGAAAGAACGTTGTTTTATATAGCACGAAAGAAGCTTTCAATTCGGGTTTACCCGCGATAAAATAAGATTTTCGAAAATACACCATCGGCAGCGTCGTCAGCGTCGCCTCCACGAGCCAAGGATCAGTGCGCGTCATGATCCCTCGTAAATCGGAATCTCCTGTAGCTCAGGTAGCATGCTCGTGGGTTTATTGGAAATTTTATGGAGAATTTGGAATGTTAATGATTTGTCTCGGTGCTGGTTATGAAATTTCCAGGGCATGGCTGTGTCGTTCGTTCGCGAAACCTGTTCGAACGAAGCGTTACGATTTTTCTGAATATTGACGTCTTCTGTATTAGCTTTACCTCGTATGAGTAACTTATGAAGTGGTTCTGCAAATTTTCAAAAGTTTTGTGTCAGTTAATAAATCAAAGTCGGAGATAATAAACTGGTACTTTTAAAAATTATTGCAGGAAAATTACAGATACTGTATTGTTGAAATTACTGTGTCTAGTCATTTTTGTTTGACACGTATTCAGATCTTATTGGACACGCGTTTGTCAAAACGTCAGAACAGGAAATTAATTATTTGGTGCGCGCACCGTGACCATCGATTGTCATCGATTCGTGTCAAATGATTTACCGAATTTTACCATAATTCGACGAACGTCCGAAACGTGCACGGGTCATCGGCGTTCCCGAACGATATATCGACCAAATGGGATGGAATGGTCGAAGGCGCATTAACTGTTCCTAGAATCGATGATTCGAGAGAACAGCGAAGGATTACAATCGAACTCACGTGTCACTCCAGGGCTACCTATAAATCCAATCGATCCTCGAAATATGACACTGTTTAGCAATTTAAACGCCTCGTAAAAGCTATAACTATTCTGTAGACTAACAACTTCATGTAAATTACCATCAAACAGTGCTTTAATTGCTCAATACAAATTGTTTATTGCTTTTTATAGGTCATTAGGCAGTAGATATATAGGGGAAACAAAAATTTTCCAAGTCGATTAGCGAGATCGGAAATTATACATTTTCCTATGTAGAAAAGTAGGTTAACAAAAGTTTGGAGATCAAAATCACTGTAGCAGAAATTGAACAGCTAAGAGAGGAACGGGAGACTGATAACAGAAAGCCAGATGAAGAAGAAATGGAAGTAAAGGTGCGATATCCTCGGCGCGTCTAGACGCAGCGTTTTATTATCCCAGTCGAGGGAATTTAACCCTCCGATGCCCGACAAAGCCCCTGGGGACCTATGACGTTTTCAACGATGCGGCATTTCAATACGGTTCGTCCGAACAGCCGCAGCCTACGTGATTTTTATAAAAGGGATGTCTGGAAGCGATTACAATCGTCATCGATACGATTCCGTGAAATTTTTCATCATAAACGTCGGGTTGAAGTCATTTATGGCGTCGATGCTCGACAAGGTCCGCAAGGACCTTGTGGGAACTTCCATGTAATTTGTTCTTGTTTTTTGATCGTGCAGGTATTTTCGTGTAATTTGTTCATGTTCTATGGGTTGGACAATTGTTGATGTAAAGGTGTACTGCGAAAAAATGAGTGATTGTGTACGGATACGCACGTGCACGATCTGCACTGCGCGACGGTGACGCGCTGCCTCTTTATTATTTGTCGACCTAAAAATCGCTGCAGATTCCAAATGTTGGGTACATATTCGTGTAAACGTGCAACAAAACGATGGCCGCCTGCCATGTTTTACAACATCGTTGACATTGCTGGACACGCATTATTCATTATCTACGATGAATTGATCACCACGTTAGTCAGACCAAAGACGTTCATTTCTGAAGAAATTGAGCAGGCAACTAGTTACGTCTAATATTGCAGAACGGGCTAAACATTCGCATGTTACCTGCTATCCGAAGATACGTGCGGCTATAGAAGCATTCCAAGTAATGATACCACCGCCGAACAGAGATACCGCACCACCATTGGCACCGCGTCATAACCGTCCGTCATGTCGTTTGTGTCGTCAAGAGACGAATAAGCAACGCAAGACTGCTTATATCTGTTTTATTTGCGACATTTTCCTTAAAAATAATGGCGTCCACAGCTTTGTTTAGGAGTTATTAACGAAAAACACGGACCAATCAGAGCGCGACCTAGACGCGAGTTAGCACAGTCGGCCCAACTGTCAGTTGGTCGAACGTGTCGTCGCATGTCTAGATCGCGCTTTGATTGGTCCGTGTTGTTCGTTAATAACTCCTAAACAAAGCCGCGGACGCAATTTTTGTAAAAGAAAATGTCGTTTCAAATGACCCAAGGAACCTTCCATTTTCGGGTGTCGGAGGAATTTTGGGACACCCTGTATATACATACACATTTTGCAGCATAGAAACAAACATAGAAACACAAAAAAAATGTAATAACACCATTACGGCTAACAATAAAAAACTATTATACGCATCTCACGCCATATTAATAGAGAAGGTCCCTGGGGACCTTGTCGGGCTATGACCGTTGAAAAAGTTGTTGGGCATCGGAGGGTTAAGTGAAATATATTCGAATATAATTCTCCACAGAGAATGCTTGAAAAAGTTTTCTATTTTGGCGAAGCAGGTATTAATTAAATTAAGCGCGATATTTACGCGGCTGTCTTAAATATTCTCGAATGAAAAATGAGAAAGAGGCAGGGAGAAAAAGAGGCTCGCGACTGGGTACATAAAATTAGACTCCTAGTCGTGGCATCAGAAATAATGCGAACGTTATGCGAATGCATTGCGGACTGTCGAGTGAAGAATGAGTGGGGTTATATTCGTATGTTTTCAGATTTTTTAAAAATCATTATGTCAGAAATATAGGTCCCATAGGACCGATAAACTTCAGTTCTCCACTTTATTCGCGAGAAAAAATGTTATTGATCGATAGAAGATGTATTGCCTAGTTGATAAATTAGTTGGTAAAGCAATTTCACCGGATCGAATTTCGGATGAAGTTTCTCGCGTTATAAAAATCGCGGCAATCATTTTTTGATTCGCCACGAGGACCGACGCACGACAATTACTCAGCCCGGGGAAACGATAAAAAACGAGTCTATTATGGTTGCCAGAAAAATGTTCTCGCCCCGGTTGTATTCGCTTATCGGTTTCGCCGATAGCAGCGCAATTATTCAGCCACTGGACACGTGGTCGTGACCTCGCGAATATTTTTCATTTTCCTGTTTTCATTGCGAAACCGGTTTTTGGCCGGCAATCGACCAAGATCGAATAACGATGTTCACGGGAAATTAGATGTAAAGTCAAAGAAAAATCCCCGTGTATTTTCTATTATGTTTGACGACTACGTTTCGTTTGATAAATAAATAGATACGAGCGATCAGGCTCAGCGTCAGCGCAGTCGAGCGATGTAATCGCGTCAGCTGATAAGGTACAGTTGTAAAGCAGCCGTGGGGGTGGATGTACATAGCCAGACAAACGAGGCAGCTATTCTTCTTGCTGCAGCAAGCCCCCTTTTAGTTGTTGACCGACACAGGGGATCTTGGGAAGTTCATTCTCTCCGCGCAACGGTAAACAACTCCATCGCGAGTTTCTTCCATCTCCAGGATCATCGGGATATCCCGGATACGCAATCTGAACCCGTAAAAACCTTCCCTGTCCAATGTGTCCGCGGTTTTAATGCGCCACGGCCTAGCTTTATTAGGATGGTTTTGCGACGGCCGCCATCGCGATAGACAGATATCAAGGGAACCGTATCTTTTTCACGGCCAGGCGAGCACCGATCCTCCTACGGCTTCCTTTTTTCCCGTGCTCCCTCGATGTATTCATTGCTTTATTTACGTGGAGGGCATTCTTCGGCACGCACAGGGCCGCACCGTCCTCCTCGAGAACTCTCAACGAACCCCAAACATATTTTTTCAACCGTTCAATCTCTGCAAGCCTTTCTACGAGCGCCTACAATTTTTCGGAGTGCTTCGCGACCTTTTTCTACGGAGTTTAAAATATTGTTACGCTGTCTATAAATGGATCGCACGCTTAACAATTTTCTGGGGGAATTCGAAATTGCTTCGCGATCACAGAATAAAGACGATCCATCGATTTGTGCATCCCTGAGAGAGCCTGCAGACAGTTTCGAGACTGGTCCCGTGTAACAATCTCGACCCTGTAATTTCTTCCTTGAAATTCACGCTTACGTTTATCGAACCATACCAAATTCAGTTATCCGTTTCGCGAGAGGAGCATCATTATCCGCGAATTAATCCGAGTGCTTTGCCAATAATTTTACCAGTCGGTAAGCCATTATGACAGATGTTTACGGGGAAATTCGGCTTGCTGTTAGCTCGGTAACAATGGGGCCAGGCCAACAATACACTTACCGAACTGTGTGTTGGAGTTTCATTTAATTAAGAAACTTTTCGGTGTACATCATCGCGTACGTGTAACTTCCTTAACTCGCAAATGTTTGCCCAGCAATTAAACCATGCACAGTCAGGAACACGTTGTTTTCGGAATTTTACGATCGAACCGGGGCTGGTGGATTGCCAATTGATACGCAGTAATATTGAACTTCCTGTTCAACTTGAATAATCACAAAATACATAATATCACGAAATATCATTCGTTTGGAGCCTGAACAATGTTTGGTAGAATCGAAAATCTTCTCCGGAGACTGTAGAACGTTACATAAATAATTGAACGTGTTGTGTTTACAGAATCAATTACAATAATACCGTAATAACTCCTTGCTACATAAGTGCGTATGTTCGTAAGATGATCGCGAGCAAACAAAAGTATTAACTTTGTAATTCAGTTTTTCCATATCGTCTTCCAGGTATTCCAAGCAATAAGCGTATGCAAATCGACGCAGGCAACAGGTCGTCCGACACGCAATGAAACGTGCCACTTGACCGCCATGTTGTTAACAGCTAATTGCTGGATAACGTACGACACCAAGACACGCGAAACTGTTCAAGATACTGCGAATATCTCCATAGATATCGTAAGTCTCGTAAATGTTTACACGAGCGCCTATAGCTGGGTTCCCGAAACATTCGGTGAATAATTAGAACAGCGCACGACAAAGAATCCCACCGTTCAATTAACAACTTTGCAACAGAAAGGCTTTTGCAAAATTTCCAGGGTGCAGCAGTGAATTTTGAAGTCATCGTTCGTTTACAATTCTGCCAGGCATTCTTCTTCACTGTATTATTGAAAAAAAACATTGTACAACATTTTTCTGCACTGTATTATTTTAAAAAACATCGTACAACTTTTTTCCACACTGTATTATTTAAAAAAACATTGTACAACATTTTTTTAGCTCGCACAGTTCCAAAACTATTCGCTCACGTTGTCGAAAAAATCAATGGCCGATCGAAGGAAATATCGATTTCGCGAAGGCTTCCGAATCACGTTACACGCTCGTGCGTCTTAAAAAACGAGCAAAACGAGAGTCGAATCTCCGAGAAGCAGAGGTAGAGAGAGATCAACGATCTCCCGTGGATTTACGTCGATCCGTTCGCGGCAGAGATCGCGTCACGAAGAAGGAACGAAGCGATTCCAGATCGCGTCGGATGATCCCGGTTAATTAAAGCTCGTGTCGTTGATCCGACGATTGATTCGGCGCTGGCCGGTGGAAAACGGAACGGGAAAAACAGCCGCGGCACTCGTACACTGCGATTTACGATCTTGTTCGGGACCCTGTCGCGATTTACGCCCCATTCTGCCAACAAAAGACAGTGTCCGGTATTTTATTATCACCCTTCTGCGCCGTGAATCACGTCGTTTTTATGTGTTGCGGATTCCTCTGTCCCTCGATGCTCCCAGACAGACTCGGTAACAAGTCTTTGGTCACTTGTTCCCCATTCCGTACCAATAAAATTTCATGATTTTATATTCACAGATTCTTCTCTGACTAGAACTGGTGAAATAATTCGAAATGAACGATTTCCTGTTTTGACTGAATTTATGTCCAGGTTTAGTCAACACATGTTCCCTCGCAGCAAGGAGTGATGTATACGTTCCACGTGTGAATACAGATTCTGGTATAGATTCATCAAATAACTCTAATTCTGATAATCGGGGTTCTCGTCTACCTATTTTTGCTCATGACAATCTAACCTATTGAAACTTTTATAGATCTCCTATATTCGAGATTAAGCAACATACGCCTAGTTAAAATACCCTCGAGTACAAAGGGTTATCAAAAATGGTTTCTAAAAATTCATAGGATTCTATTCTCTTTTTGGGGGGGGGGGCATAGTAGGGTATCCTCCCAGCACAAAAAGTGTGCAACAACGAATAATAAAGGCAGCCTTTGCGCCATTTCCATTTCACAGGCAATAAATACCGGAAGGATCAGATACGAATCCAATATTGGTGGAGGCAGTTCGATACTAACTGTTCCCACGTATACCCATCGATTCTCACGATTGTGTGTTGCCTGTCGGAATTTGACGAGCCTCGTCTGCACCTGTACCGCGTATTTTTTAAACCATCCGTTTGATAACGATTCAATAATTCGATTCGACTCAACAAAAGATCTCGGCGTAAAGGATCCAATTTTGTTTCGTGCGCCGTTATTTTCGCTGTGAGAATCGATAAATAAAATTCCGATCCGAAGGAAATCATTTCGAAAACTTCTACTTAGGATTTTGCGGTAAAATCGCCCCGAAACGAAACGAGAGTAGTCGTAAAGGATTTCGCGTGAAAAACTGCGTGGGTAGAAGCAGAGTACATTTTTTGCCACGGGGCTGCGTTTTCGAGATAATCGCATTCGGAAGGCTCTCTCGCTTCAAACCCACCGACCCGTCTGTGCATGACATTTCGTTTCAACTTTTCGCGTCGGCGGAACCTTTCGTGCCGATTATCTCGGGAATGGAGCCCCTTATGAAGAAAATTTTCACTCCGCATTTTCACCGCGGTTCTCCATGCGGAATCATCTCCTTGTGCGTCGACCCCGGTTAATGCATCTAATTAATGCGAAACCGAACAAAACCACGCGCACCGAGACCTTAATTTCTACGTTCAATCGTTCCAGGCTTCGCACCCAGTTTTTGCCATCTGTCTACCGTTCTTCGCACTCCCCGTTTTTCGAGGAACGCGCGTCCCTACCAAAAATAATTGAGAATAATTGAGTCCCGCACTCCGCGGGTAAATGCGATCACCTACGACTCTGCAAAGCGCGCGATATGGATACGACGAAATGGACAAGAAGCGGACTGCCAGCAAATTACCGACTACGGTTTTCTTAAGCTGATGTATCATTTTTCTCAATGTTCTCCAATTTTTTTAGAGAACCTATATGTCCTTGGAAGCCCTACAATTTTTTGGAACTGACTACGACTTTGTTGGAGAAGTCTGAGATTTTGCCGAATATTATTATAATATATTAGAAGTTGTGCGCCGAAATCATCACACAACTTCTATTAAATATCTACGATCGACAAAACGCAATATTTATTATTATGATATGTCCTTCTTGCAAACCCTACGATTTTTTAAGAAGTCCCATCTTTTTTAGAGAGCTCACCAATTTTTTTTTTAAAGAGTCTTGCTATCTTTTGGAGAGTTCTGCGATTGGAATTTGAAGAGTGGACACGGAAATTGCGTTTGGTTCAATCTAATGATTAAGAACTAGGTCAATAGCTGTGCCAATACTTCGGTTCGTGACTCCATAACGCACGCAACAACGGGAGAGAGTTTTCCAGTTGCTCGAGGTACTTTCGTTAATTTGGATGGTTTAAGCGCCAAGAGTTGTTACACTCGACAACAGAGAAAATCCCACTGGTTCTTTCCCAAGAGTCGAGCTAAGACAGGAGACCCGAGTTTTATTAGAACAGAAACGCAGTATTATTAAACAGCGACATAATTTTTAATGAAACCTGCGTTGTGTTAACTCCGTTCCAGAAATGAGCGCGACGTTTCATAAATCTTTCATTAAAAAAGGTACAAAACGATCTTGGTTTCTTCAGGAATAGCATCTGTTACTTCATACATATTCTCGCTTTATAAAAGCTTAATAAAATTCTACAAGACCATCGCGTTTTATGGAGAATGTATACTGTGGCGTGGTAAGAAAGAGTAGACAAGACGGAAATAAAGTTTCATCCATTTACCCGGAAGCGTCGGAGGAGATACCAATTCAACTGTTAAATTTAAACGCAAGGAACAGACGAGATGATCACAGATTAAATTTTGATAGACAGGATCCATAGATCTTGCGCGAGGCAAGCCCACCGACTCGGACAATTCGATTTGGCCCGATCGCTTCGGATTCCTCCGATATTTCTGTCCCGCTGGTAAAATCATTATCTCGAAAATGGCTGGTGTCTAACCAGGGAGGGGATGTTCGCAGTATCCCGGGGTTCGTGGACCGTATTTCTCCCGGACTCTATTCCCGGCGAACTTTCGAAAGAGCTGAGCGCACGTCCGAATATTAAATTTCGTGGACAACGTGTCGCTGTCGGTCGCCTAGCCAAAACACGGGGCGAGAAAACCGTCGTTGACGGCAGATCGAATTAAATCAGGCGTTTGTCTGGTGTCTATGGTAATTGGTCAGGAACGAACGATGACGTTTGCTCACCTGTTCCTTTTGTACTTCGTTCCCGCCCACAAACCGGCGACACGTGTCTTGCACGCGCTCGAAAAATCATGCGCCTGACGCTTGGCACTGAACAACGCACCTGTCTCACCATCCAATCAATTGTGCGAACGAGAAAATCAGAGAGGAAGAGAGAGGCGTGCTCTTCATTCATCCCTTTAGGCTTCGTATACTCTTACGGAGCGTCCAAGCCTCAAATCTTTGCTCGAGTAATGTACTAAATATGAATAAGTGTCTTTCTGCTCATGCAGTGGATGGAATTATCTGTTCAACCAAATTCACGTTGTACATTTTGCCTTTCACTCGTCACGTTTCTTTCTCGTTCTCTCCACACGCGTTTTAAGGGAATTACAATTTTATTTTTCTGTTACCAATATCGACGCAGTAACTGCAGATAAATGATAAATATTCTTGTTCTACTAGGGGATGGTTAAGGACAGATTCTAACGATTGTAGCTGGGATGAAAATACGGCAAGGGGTTAATGGCGTTTCGTTGCCCCAGTGTCCCTAGCGAAATGTATGGTCGCCGAAAACAGACATAACGTTCTATTCGGGAAACATGTGTACGCGAGTATTTGGAGTATTTGCACTGGAGCTGTTGCAAACCGGCTCCATTAATTGCCGGACAAACAGTGGATGGACAAATTAGCGTTCTCCGACACCGATCGCCTAACCTCGCGCAGCTGCATAAGCGGAAGTAGAACCGTTTCCGTGGACCAGGTTACTTCCCAATTCCCATTAACGCGTTTGTAATGCGAATCCGATGGTGTAACAGCATCGATTCACGAGCCGAGCCCAGTATTTCGGTAATTTCGGCTTTAGTAGTTCCGTGCCCGAAATTGTGGGGTTTCTCCGTTTGAAGCCCGTTGTTTCAATATGCACAATTCACCGTTTTGCTGGTATACAGTTGCTTCGATTTTAATCTTCCGAAGTTACCAGTGTAGAAACTGTTATTTAACAATATGTTTAACAGTGTCAAGCGAATCGATAAAAAAATACTTGACTGGAGCGAGAACTATAAGTACTCCATTCACTTTTGCTCAGATTCTAGCGGACATTCTAATTTTATTTTATAAGCGCCCTACGTTTTTTCATTGTGGACGCAACGACGCGTTCTATTAATAGGGGAAGAGCGTTTCTTCGAATAGCTCGCACCATCTTCATGATTTTAGAATGTCTCCGTAAATAAAGATCGAAATCGGAAGCATTCAATCTGCTCGTGTCCTTGCTATCAAAAGCTTATGGAGTCGTGACGTGAAAAATCGATTTTTAATGTCCCTTTTTCATTCGATTAAGGAA
Source organism: Lasioglossum villosulum (assembly GCA_963971365.1). Lineage (NCBI taxonomy): Eukaryota > Metazoa > Arthropoda > Insecta > Hymenoptera > Halictidae > Lasioglossum > Lasioglossum villosulum. The sequence goes on from OZ020495.1 coordinate 3,592,107, forward strand.
CGTATGGAGGGTTGAGGGTTACTCAACCGCGAGGAGAAGGAATCGTAATTCGAAAGAAGTCTGTGGGGTCAAAAAGAATAATTTTCTAGCTTCTACCACATTCGGAAGTTCTTTCTTCTCTTTCAAGAATTTTCCAATTTTTCGCAATCAGAACCTTCAAATAAATCCATCGGACCAAGTATTTACTGAATACGGATTAATTACTGGTTCGAACGCGAACAGTTTGCTGCGATGTTGAAACGCGTGTATTTTCGAAGCAAAGCGAGTATATTATTCGGCTTTGACAGGAGGGAAAATTGATTTTCGATAGTCCCGAGTATCGCAAAATTGAAGCACAGAATCGTTTGTCTGCGCCTCCCTTTTGATAGATGCGTAATGAAAGAAAGCCAAACGGAAGCTAAGGAGAACGCGGCTGCGACGTTATCACGGTTTTCCATTATGCTCTGCCCAGAAAACACCATAAATACGCCTTTCCGGGAAGAGCAGTCTTCTAAACTTTCTTTTGTCGGCAGCCACTCCCGGAACCGCTGTCACAATAAAGCAAAGTAACCTGCGTGGGCGTACGTTTGATGCGGAAATGTTTTCCCGAGAAATGCCAATAGCATTTTCTATCCTTTCTCATGGCTGAACAAATCGGACCGAAACCTATCGGCTAACTTGATCGAGCTAAGTGATTGGAAGTAATAATAGCCGTACCGTTTCTCCACAATGTACTAATCGTTGCCTTTACATTCGAACGATCTGAAATTAGCTCTCCGAGCGTCTACAAATAGCAAATGGGATCGTTTATTTAACTAGTCGTAGAACCTGATTTTAGAGCAAAATTCAGAGCAAACATGAAAATAATTGAAGAACTAATGAACTAGTGAAAAACTTGAGAGAGTTCCGCACGAGCAGTAAGTAGAAACAGCCTTGCAATAGACAGACACTCGCGCGCAATTCGTAGACTCGCGCTTCTTCTAACTCGATATTCGCCTTCCTCGAATCCCCATACGAAAAAATTGCTATTCTACTGTACTGGTATTCCTCATTCCCTTGTTTCCGTATAGAGTGACCTTTCCTTCATGACGCCATATCCACTGTCGCTTATGTATATTCCGCGTCGAATCAAAATCGGACGTGACTCGAGGGTGAAAATTCGCAAGACGTCGTCGCGGGGAATCGTGATCTATTAATCATTGCTCGAGTGTCATCACCACAATTTAATTCAATATTAATCTAGTCCTCGTACGTACACTGTACATAATTAATCAGGCTATCGGTTGATTCCCGTCGACAATACATTAGTAATAATTACAACTCTGCGCGAATCAACAGTCACGCTTGCTCGTGACGTGCTAATTACACTGGAAACGTTATTAATTACTGCTCCCACCCCGTATCTATCTTTTCGAATAGAACTTGTTTAAGCTTACTATTGCTTTAGTTTATCGTATTTCCCTGAGCCTACGTCTGTTTACGCATTACGGGTTTTCGTTGCTGCGACATTCCGATCACTGACAAATGAATTTCTGGTTTCTCTCGTACATTTTTAAATCATACAAAAATCATGTTTTGCAATATTTTTATTACGTGAAACAGCGTATTAACTTCTAACGTTTGATTTTGCTGGAATTAACTTGAGAATAGGATTAGTATCTTGCGACATAAAGGAAGACGAACATCCCCCTCGATTTTTCAAATAATCAATCGCCAATCCAAAAGGATCTCAGCAAAGCTGATTAGGATTCTCCGGTAGCGAGACAATAATGAATGGGTCTTTCTGAGCTTACCTCGTAGAAGTAGAACGGGTCGATCGCTTTGGTGGAGTTGGCATCGGGCAGAGTGTCATTAGAGTATTCAAGTGTACTGCTCTGAACGGTTCCATCGAGTTCGATTTCGTTCCAATCTGGAGTGATTCCCAATTCCCCGTGTTGTTCCTCGGACATGTCGCTCTCTTCTCTCTCACTGTCGCAGGATTCAGGTTTCCACTGGCTCCCTCGAGTAATTCATCGCCTCGACCCGAAACCGCCTGACCGGCTAAGCGTCCGACGACTTCATGTCCTCTATCTTTCTCGCGACGATTTTTCGAGGCTGACCGATCGATTCCCACCAGCCTCTCCAGGATTTTCGGTTACGAACGATCCTCTGGCATCCTTCTATCACCTCGACGGCCAAAGACTGGCCCCCACGCGTATATCTAGATGAAGACACCGGGTCGACATTAGCAATTTCATTAGAGATCAAAGGATTCGGTAACCGCGAGCACTTGGGATTCAAAGGCGGACTACTCGCCGATGCGAACGTGAACTGCAGCAGATCCCTCGAACTAACTTCTCTGGCTGATACATATTCTACCTATCCGATTCCTTTCCCACTGTTTTACATGTTTAGAGCTTGCGGAGCCGCTTGGGAGTGTTAGAGAATTTGATTTTGACAGGCTTCAGAATGGGACAGTTTGGAAATGGAAATTCTAAGCAGTGCTTATTAGGGCCCTTCAGGAGTAATGAGGGCAAATATGAGAAATTTTGTGTTCTCAGTCACCCTCCAATTTCTCTCTGTTTTACCGTATTACTTGATTTAAATACCATTCTATTTTCGAAGCCATAAAACATATTATAAAGAATTATCGTTATTAATCAACGAATGATAATTCCAGAGGTCTGGATTTCATTCGTTTTAAAAAACGGCGATGGAACGCGAATGTAGGATAAAAACAAATAAAATGCACACATTGTTATTGAAATCACGATTAATAACCACCTCGACTAAAAATACAGTGAAACGATTAAATATTTGCAAATGCGAGAGAACGCGTATAAAATATTTTAAAATTGGACTGATTAAATACAACTTTATCATGATGTATTTAATTATTTAAACATGCGTATTTTATCATGCCATGAAAAGATCTGGACAGAAATTATACTTTTCTCGGGGGGCCGAAGAACACAGTCTGTTGGAACGTAACATTTCACTGTAACTTTTCAACGAAAAGAGATATAGAGTTACAACAAAAAGCGTCCACATAAATTAGTATTAAAATTCTCTACTTCTATTCCGGGAATTTATAAATCATCTGTAAAGAACTTTCGAAGCCGAAGAACAACGAGATGAGAACGACGCGTAAAACCGAGTGGAAAAACACGTCTCAACTTTTGCAGACAATGATCTCTATAAAACACTATAAAAGCGCGTGCACGGTTACATTTTCGAGAGACAGTTTCTTCTACGCGTCGTCAGTGCCATCATTTTTATCGGTCCGCTCGAAACCGGGCCGTCGTGTACGAATAATTACGCTTTCATAATCCAGGAAGATTTATGGAATCGTTCCGGGGCAGAATTTTAAGCATCGTGAAGACCATAAATTCGACTGGGCTCTTCTACCATGGTCCTCCATTTTATTCTCCTTTTCGAGTCCGCTCGTCTGCGACTAACGCAGAAGAAGAAGAAGAAGAAGAAGAGGCTTGTCCGAATCATTTCTCCGTTCTCTCAGCGGTAATTTATTTATTTATTTACGCTTATCAACGAGCGAGTTCCTCGAGCCTGTCGTTAATGACACGCTGGATAAGATACAAGAGCGGGACCGATAAAATTCGTTTTAATGCTCACCGGAACTCGTTTTTAATGTTGTACAGATGCAGAACGGATGCAATGATTGCACTGCAATCAGATCGGTCGCGTATGAGTTACGAAGCACGCGCCTGAACCTCGATCTCGTATTCGATTACAATCTATCCTGTTTCGCATCGTTATTTACTTATTTATGGACCGCGGACCCTTCCGTGCAGACGATCACTGCATAAAATAGCCCCGAAAACGTAACGCGAACAAACGGCTAATTAGAATTCCTATCTTCGAAGTGCTTTTTTTATCATTAAGCATTTCAGATCTCAAATAAGATCTATTTCTGTTGCACAAAGGTAAATTTACAATTAATACCTATTCATACAAACATCAACCATATTAAATCAAATTAAATTAAAAATAAGAAAACAAGCTTTAATATTGGGTTTGGCAATTAACATTTCTAAGCATAAAGGTAACTGAAGTTGAATTTTACGCTTCTGCATTTAATTGCAACTTGATGACGTGGACTTTTTATAGACCTATGGAACTCTCTTCTATGCGAACGTAATGAAAAATTTGTTTGAATGTAGTGCTCTTCTAGATTATCAACGAAGCTAGACGTTTCAATTGAATGGGATGTTAGCTCTCTCTGAAGTGAAATGAAGCCTCCGATGCTCTATCGATTCCAATATTCGGAAATTGCTGCATAAAAATCCTGCGTAGAGATCCGCGCACGCAAAAGGTTCCTCAGTGCAAATTCCGTGAAAATGAATCCCATGAATTTTCCAGGATTTTTATCGGTGCTGATTCAGCAATCGATGCACTAATCCAATTTCACGTGTTCGACGCTGGCCAATTGGTTTCAGTTAGCAGCTCAGTAAATTAGCGACACCGTGATGTTCCATTTAAAATAAATACACGTCCAATTTTTGCCGATTTAAAGTATCATTTAACAATCAAGTAATTGTTTGGAAAGGATCCGTAATACATTTTACTGTCGAAAATAATACCCAGCATATGGGAATATTTCTTTTATAAATTGTGACCCACGACTGGTCAGCAGCGAATGCAGATGCTTGAAAATCAGAATTTCAGAAATAGAGGAACCTGTTCCGGTTGGAATAACGTTTCCAACGGTACGTGGGAGCATTTCGTTATGGCTGCTATTTATTCCTCCGAGTGACCCTTGTGCAAATCACGGGACCTTTTCTGAAAGAGGACTTTTGACGAATTTATTCCGTAATGGATGTACAGCAATGCGAAATCTCGCTATTATTATATAAATAAACCATTGCGGGTACGCGAGGTAGAAGACTATAATGATATACGCTTGAAGAGTTGATTCCTTTGTGGAAAAAACTCCATAATTGGCGATTGAAAAAACTTCATAACTTTGCAGAATGCATGAAAGAACACAAGATTTTCTGCGATCAGTGCGATACAATTAAAAATATTCTGTATCGATAAGAAATACTATACGATAATACTATGTTTATGGGTACCAGTCAAAATGACAGATTCTAATATTTTTAATGTACGGTTATTGGAATTGTAAAACTGCACCCATGAGGCATTATTTAACAGACTTTTTCTGTTAATTGCCAGTTGCTCGTACAATAAGGAAGAAAAGTGGACAGGTCACCAAATGAGCGAGCCCAAAATGGAATAACGAAGACAAACGCAATCATTACTGTAACACCAATTACGAAAGGAGCTTTTTTCTAGTCTTCATTAGCAAATGGTTTCCGCGTGTTGCAATTTTTTACTCGCGCCGCATCAGATTTCGCAATGCAAATAATAATTCTTCCTTTCTATCGATCGTATGTTTGTTGAACAAAAAATATTGATGTTAACGCACTAGTTCGATCAAATTAGTATTTATAATCAATTTTCAAATTTATGAAAATTCAAATTTCGACGTCTCTTAAAATATTCATTTGGATCTGTTAGTTTATCTCCGAAGAGTGCAACAAGTTCAACAGTGAATGCATTAAAACCGAATGACTGTCATGAAATCGTTTGTAGAATGATGTAAAAGGGAACCCAGCGAAAATAGTTGGCAATTGGATCATTGTTGGCAACGACCGTGACAAACACGATTTATCATCGAAATTTTAGCCACGCGAACGCTATGCACCCATAATGCGTTCAATATTTCGTTTGTAATTATATCCACGGAGAATTTGATTACACAGACCCGACAAAGAGCCAATTGCATTTCCTGATCAGATGAACGAAACTCAATTCGTTTGAGAAATAGTTTTGTGTAATTTCCAGGATAGTTTTAATTCGATGTTACGTAGTATAGCAATCATGTGGAATTTTATAGAGGGGCTCGAATTGCAGGAATTTAAATGGTTTCACTGTTCAACTCTCGTTTCATCTGGAAGTTAGCTAATTTAATTCTTTGACATGTTGATTGTCGTATCATCGCATCGAAAAATTGCACAAGGTAGAGATAATGTTATGAGAATGAAAAGTAAAATACGGTACGTTTGACAAAGGTAATTTTGTTATACGTGACGAAGAATTGATGGTACTCGCAAAGGGAGAGAAATCTTCCTGAAAGAAGCATTTTAATCTCCTGTGTCTCTCTGTGTTTCAGGTCCGTAATTCGAGTTTAAGAGATCCATCGGTTTTGCGTTACGAAACGGTCGCCGCAATAATGGTCCACGTGGATTCTCACCTGAAGCTAAAGTCTATGTTACGTTTCCAAAAAGCGCGCGACACAATCAAGCGGAAACCACAAGTGTACTTCAAATAATAAATATGGAATGGGACGGAAAGCTTTTGAAGTCGTTTCAATATTAAACTGACCCCGCTCAAAATCACATTTTCGAAAGATAGTAGTAGAGCGAAGTCACAATTTTGTATAAAAGCTGTTATACGAGCAAAAGAAATATAAGAAATATAACGAAGTACAGCTAACTTGAAAAAATCTGTAGTTCAGCATACGAGAGAAAGTAATACAAGCAAATTTACATCAAACTCGAGCTGTACAAACTGTAAGAAAATTCAGGACGTTGGTGGACAGAATTTTAATATTTAATGCTCTATTCAACAAGCCTTGACACGGGACAAAAAATGTCCTGTTTCGTCCGACAGTAAGTCAAATACACGGCTCTCCATAAAAAATCAGCCTGCGTTCTAGGAAAACAGGTCAAGAAAAACAAGAAAATTTTCTCTTCATTCTAAATTTAACAAGATTTTTCTTGAAACACCACAAATATTCATAGAAAAATCTACAACGTTTCGTCGAATTTTTCACAATTTTGACGTTTACATGAAACGTTTCTCGGTAAAATATTTTCGCTAAATTTTCACAGTTTCAGAACAATAAGGAGGACGGATACTGAAAGATATCGAGGAAATGTTTTCGGAAGGGTCATTTTCCGACGCGGTTACCTAAGAGCACGTCGCACAGTGGCCCAAATCGAGAAATTCAGTGACTTTTGGCCCAAAAACGAACTTTCTCGTATCGATATCTAATCAATGAACATTGCTTCCCAAATGTCCATAGACCTCGGAAATGAAGAAATTAATACAATTTACTAAATATTATAGTTGTAATAAACGTTGAAAGTCGAGATTTTAAGAGGAGTATTTTTCACGAGAAAAATTGCTTCTCTTTGAGGATACCATGCAGCTCGGGTATATCGGTGAGACCACACTGATCGGAAATTCGAACTTCTTTATTTTTCATTATTTTTTGATGGGACTTCGATGACCATATTTCTGACATTTTTCTAATAAAAATCATACCAAATATGATATAATTCCGATGATATTTACTTGTGTAATAGGCAATTAAAATTGTGGGCGCGAGGAAGGACAGCGTATGGGAAAAGCCTTTGAACTGTGCCGGCGACTGTAATTCTCTGGTTCTCTTTCTTTTCCATTCGCTGTCCTTCATTCCATATATGGTATGATTTTTATTAGAAAAATGCCACAAATATGGTCGTCAAAGTCCCATCAAAAAATAATGAAAAATAAAGGAGTTTGAAATTCGGATTAATTACGTTTACATTTCTCGGCAACCGAGGCCTCTCGATCTCGGCTATCCTTCTCTACATTTGGAACAACACAAAGAATCCTTCGCGTGTAAATGACTCTGCGAAGATCCGCGTTGAGGACTTATATCAATGAAATACTGTACCTCTGAAAGGATAAGTAAAGCCAAACAAGGTGCGGAAAATAGTTGCATTTTCGACTTTTATCCATAGGCGGCCGCACTGTGCGTCGTACGCATGCGAGAACAATTATGTTTCGGAATCGTGTTTCCGCGTTCTCCGGTAGCAGAGCATCGTTTCCCCCACAACAGCGGGTTCAGCGAATTGTAAGTGATCTTTCGAAGGAACAAGCACTGCCGAGAGACTGCAGAACGACAGCGATGGCACTCGCGATCGGTTTCACTGGACGGCAACACAAAGCGATGATCCTCGCGTTTTCGATCCCGTGACCCGCAACAGGTTACGTTCTTTCACCTCGAGGTCTCGATTTCGAGAGACCCTGCATCTCCCGCGTTGCAGATTAAGCTGGATCGCGAGCAATTGAAACGGCTCGGGAAAATTGATTCTGGCAAGAGCACGGTCCTGCGGGGCGAAAATGCGAGCTTTCCTGACGACAGGATGCGTGAAAGAGGTGAGAAAAATCGGATGATCCTGTTCGATGTCGATATACGTGAAAGTTTTTATGAAACTCGATTTATAAAGCACTTTGATGTATTTTTATTGGGATTCTTTGCTGCCTGGACTGTGGATCTTGGTATTCGAAGGACCTTTTCCAAAAATTGTAGTCATACAGAAGTGTAAGTAAGAAAGGACAACCATGTGGTTACAGATTACAGTAACACAAAATTCACTCTCTAACGAACAAGGAAAAGTCAACTAAACTAAAGCAAAAATTGCAAGAACGTGTACCATGTACCAGTCCTCATCTGCTCTCTGCATGTTCGACCTGTCAACAGGTGAACCATGAATATTCATGTATTTATATTCAATCACAGATAATCACAGCCCCCTGAAATTTTATACAAAATTCCAATCTAACTGGCGGAGATATTCGACGGTACTTCAATAAACAACGACTCATTGCAAATTCACCGCTCGATCGAATGCAAGGGCTGCAAGGACTATGCAAACTACAAAGACTGTAGGGATTACAAGGACTGCGAGAACAATCGAACACTAATTACAGGCCATATTGATGACAGGGAACAGCCCCTGAACTGTAATTCCAGTACCAAGAAAATCTTCCAATACATTTGTTTTCGGATCGACGGAACGGAATTTTCATTAAAAGCTTCGGATAAAAAGGAGAAAATGTAAAGAGGAAAGTCGGTGCAAATAACGAACACAGGGGCCTGAATTTATGGTCCGTACCAGCGAGAACGATTTTCAAGGAACAGCAACGACGGTTTTTCCTGGTTCGAGGATCCTCGAGCCGCTTTCAACATCGGCACATGTTTTCCGTATCCTTTATTCGATGTCGCAGTTTGTCTCTTCCGTTTGGTTATTTGGTAGATACTGATACGAATGTCGTTGCCTAGGGCTGTCTCAAGATAAAGTCGGGTTAAGGGTTACAGGATGAGAACGAACGAGAACGTACTTGCTCGTACGACGCGCCGAACGCGACTACCGGAGCCGGACAAACTCCCGGCGACTCCTACGAACACCAACACTTACGATGACGTGCGTGTGCAGGAGTTTGCCCCGTCTCTACGCATGTGCGAACGTCCTGGCGAAACGTGGGCGAGACCAGACCACTCGCCGCCACTCGCGAAAACCGAACAGGTGCGCGATTGGTTTCCCGCGTTTCCGTGAGAACAATCTCTCTTTTGCAGGAATGCGTACCGCGGACTAACCCTAACCCAAACCCGGCTAACCGAGCGAGGTTTCTGTAACCCATACTAACCCGGAGAGAACGGGTTTTAGAGCCTAGAAAGAGCCGGCTAACCCCGTTCGAAAGCGGGTTTTTATATGGAAGATTGCAATCCTTTTACGAGGACCACAAGTTCTTCATGAACTCCATAATTTTTTGAATCGGCCCTCAATCTTTTTAACAAGCTCACAATCTTTTTGACGACCCCACAACTTGTTTCATAGACCCCAGAAATTCGTAAGCACCCCACAATTTTCTTAAGTGGACCCGAGAAGTCTTTTATGCCCCCGCAATTTTTTTAATGGACCCAGAAGTTTTTCATGACACTTGCTGCAAGTGCCCGAAAATTTTTTAACGGCTCCGCAATCATTTCTAACGTTGATGTAACATGCTCTTGAAGTTGGTCTCCGCGCAAAACGCCGCCCGTAAGTAACAGGACAGACCGGAGTCGGTTAATAGCCGGGAGATCGAACGATGCTCGCGCGGGTCGCATTTAGGGCACGTACGACTCGTTTGAATTTCGTGGCGCGCGACTCGAGTGTGCCACCGCTTATTAGAACGCCCGCATATCGGTTTGCAATCGATGATAAAACAGTTAGGCGTACCTTGTGGTCCCGGTGCAATTGATATTCGTCGGTCGTCCTCGGCGAACGCTCATTAATTTCGCTTATAAACCCACTTACTGGACTCGCTTGGTTCTCTCCGCTTCACCTCACCCCCCCCCCTCTCTCACTCTCTCTCTCTTTTCTCGTTTCGTTTGACTCCTTCACTCTCTTTCTTTTTTTAATGAGACATTTGAAATTGAGAACCGTGTTCATTTGGCGGGCGAACAAAGTCACGCGAGAATGAAGTTCAACGCTGACGCAAATTGAAACCGTTTGTTCTATTGTCATGCAATTTACTGGTTCTGTGCGCTGCGGAACGCGCGGACGTCGACTTGTCACTTGGACCGTTTCTTCTGAACCACGTAGTTCACGATACTCCAACCATACAACTACCGGTTGTTTGTGCAAATGCTCCGAGAACGGCTGTGTTATTTTTGATTCACATCGACACCACTTATTTAGACAAATCTGCATCAATTTGTTTTTGCACATATTATCAATGGTATTTTATCCAGATCCATCAGTCTTATCAAGTACGCAACTTTACCATTTTGACTATTCTACGCAACTTACTTACTAGCGCAAGAAATTGATAGTCAAACTTACTCTAAATTCAATAAAGTATTTTTCATTCGTATGTACAATGAACTGTTATCTCGACTTCCGTATAAATGTTTCGCAGTTTGTGCACAGGGGTGAAATTTTTTGAAGAGTGTACAGAAGTCGAAGAAGATTCAGGTCGCTAAGTAATTGCATTCTAATCTCTTCGTATACTCTCTGGTGGGAATTTGCATTGTTTTGAATCGTGCACAGAAGTGAAAATAGATAAGGCTCGTTAAAATTGTATTCTAACTTCTTTGCTTCTGTCAAAGGGAAATGGTAACTCCGGATTTAAGTTGATGGAGCCGTCTACTGAATTTTAATACAGCCTTTTAGCCATGACGTTCATCTCCTTCACCCCAATCCCTGGGAAGACTTTGTTCCCCTCCTCATCGAGCACGTTATCGTAAACTTCGGTGACGACCTCCTCGAATCCGCATCGTGCTGCCAGCTTCTGCGAGATCGGCGAAGTGAATACTGTCGCTGTCACTTCTATGTTGTACTCGCGACCGATGTCATCCCTGTGAGAAATAGTAAGAATAATTCATTGGAACACGACAATCGAGTCGTGTAAATTTTGATCATGTTGTAACGTCTTCGATGGTGCAACGTGATATTGATATTCGTTTATCGATGGAAATGAGTACGCGGCACAATCATCATTGTGTTAAAAAGTCCGCTTGAGGATTAATAATCGACTTGTGCATAAACATCCGAGATCTAATAAGCGACCCCCCTATATTGGAAAAGGAAACAGTTGTTCAAAATGTCGAAATCTATAACATATTTAAATTTCATCAAAATCGGAGTACAGCGACCCTTTCGCAATAATTACCCATTTCCCTTGTAAACGTACAACATCCACTATCTGCTAATAATGAAAAGATTGAGCTGCTAATTGAAGAAGCTGCTGCCACGAGCGTAAAACGAATCTTCTAGGATCGCAGGCATCGTTGGAGCTTCGTTGACGCGCCGCCACTGTCACGCTGACAGTGACGCGTAACTGACGGCATGCGACTATTTAAGAGCCCACGTCCTGGTATACTGTTCCGACACATAATCTTTCTAATTGGTCCAAGCGGACAAATTGGTGAAAAGTCGATTTTCGCCCGGTGCGACAGCTGGCTTACACCCGGCAGCTAAACGTGGCACGTGGACGCCTCGGGTGTTTCATTCGTTAATGGAGTGTACTCCGACATTTCTTTTCTTATCCTCGAGGAAGGCTCTCTTTTCTCTCCTCTTATCCCTAACTGGCAGGCTTTCAGAGCACCCGAACAATGGAGCCCGTCGCGACGATTCAGGGCTTATCTTTATTTGATGAATCCCAATTGAGACTAGACTGTCACTCGTTGTACTTGAGGGTATAGAAAACGATTCCGAGGAGAAACGTCTGAACGATTAACGCTAGAGTGTTCGATTCGGTGCCTGATTTTGTTAGTCGTGCCAATTGGTAGTCCTCGCAACAATTGTATAGTTATGAGATTCTGTAATATGTTTCCTTTTATTTAGCAAGGATCAATGTGATTGTTTTACTCACCTGGCGCTCAGAATATGTCCACCCAGGGCAGCTCCTCTATAAGATGGATTCACAGATAGGCCAAGGGCTCCTATGTATCTGTCCACGCCATACTTTTCGTAAATGTTTGCCTTTTTTAGCAGGTCTTCCATGGCCATTATTAGCCGCCGCGCCTTTTTCGACTGCAAATAATACGAATACGTTGTAAACAATCAGTTGAAAATATTTCTGATCAGCGTAGAAATGATTAGACGGTAGCATGATAGGTTCCAACCGTGACAATGCTTTCTCGATCGAAACTTTCACCCTGGAGGCTTAGCATAAGCATGTTCACGCCTGCAAGGATCGGCTTGCCGCCATTTTGGTCCTCGACGAAGGCTCCCACGGCTAAGCCTTGCTTCAACGTATCTCTCCACAGATTTCGGAAGAACTCAACGAAATTTGGATCGTTGATTCCATCTATAAAATCATTCAGTAAGTAACTACAATTATATCGAAATGTAAATGTTCTAATTTTCGAAACAACGTGCAAGGATTACCAGTTCACTGCAGTGAAGTTCGGTTTTTGCAGTTTGTTTCTCTATCTTATTAGCGTGGAAAAGTGTAGTTCGTGTGATTAAAAATCGATAATCGCAGTTTGCGAGATACGTAATCATAACGTTATTTGGCGAATTACTATTCGAGGAGGACAGCGCACTGTAATCTTGTAATACAAATTAGAAAATGAGAAGCACACGAACAGCGAGCTTCTGTGTGAGTTTGCCAAGGTTGAACGTTACTGGCACTATCGCATAATATTGCCGATAAGAATGATGTAATGTGTACTTCGAAATGTTTCATTACCAAACGACACAAATTTTCATTCACTCTATTTTTTAATAACACAGCCTACCTATTTGAAACTTGCAAAATTTAATTTTCATTTTTAAATGAATCTTGTGTTACTGCTTCTCATCGAATAAGAATTCAACAAGCTCGATTTACTGTCCTTAATTTTGACGAATGAAGCTGTTACGCGAGTATGATAGGAGGTCTCAAAATGTCGGACACAGACATCCACATTTTGTTCTCCTTCTGGTCAATTAAGTGACTCGAAGCTCTCGAAAACATACAATTACAGCATAAATACTGCCGCGGCGCGATCCCATTTGTCATGGTATCATCTTACAAATTACAGTGCCATGGAGGAACACATACACGACCTTATTCTACCAATGTAACATTTTTCATGCAGCACCTACCGTCGAATCTATCAACATGCTTATCATCGCGAAGTCTCAGTTTTCTCGAACTATAATACCACAAGGTAAAATCTGTTATCAAGACATGATTATTCAACAGAAGTTGACTTTCATATTCGCAGTTATCGTGCAACGTACTACTATCGAAAAGAAAATTATAGAAAATTTATCTCAGAAAAAGTTCCTCAACACTAAACATCAATAAAACCACCTCGCAGACTGCTCGGATATTGCGTGATTGTACAATGACGTCAGCAATTGAACCATCGCCTCCAATTATTTTAATTCATCACTCAATAAATTATATTTTCTTTTTTCAAAAGGTCTACCATAGCAAGCAATCGCGTTGCGCTCATTTGCATTGCATTAACCAAAGAAATTCGATTTTGTAAGCCATTTCAGACGTTAATTAAAGCTAATCGACGAATCAATGGCGTTTTGCTATCTCGCCATCAGTTAACACTTTATCTCCCGGAAATTTATTAATTGCCTTCCGAATGACTATGCCGAAAAGATGTTTCGAAATCTCTTGAACACTCGTCCCAAACATAATTATCGTTTCTCGATGTAAACACGATTCACGATTTAAATTGCTGAAAAACCGCGATGCATTATCGTCTTAATAAGAGCGAACACATAATCGATTAAGTCATAATTGGTATTTACTTCGAGCAGAGAAATTCGAAATGGGTACCTAAACGAGACTCTCGCTCTAACGATTTCTCTGGGATAATTACTTTTACAGATAATATTAAACCTTCCAGTAACATCTCCGCGAGAACGCAGTGAAAACTATTGAAAACCACATAGCAAATAGTTGTCTAAGGTCAATTGTGCAGTTGACGCAAAAGGTTAAGGGTTAATGCAATTCGGTGCAAACATGAAATCCCACAAGTCATCAAACAGAATGTTGAACAACTCACTCCAGCATTTGCATATGGGTTCATCGGCGAGGAAATAAGTGCACATGTGTTCGACGACCTCTTCGTACCTGTCCTCAGGTATTTCTTGAATTGTGAACTTGACAGGGGATCCTTGTCTACCTTTGATCGCAGCCTCGACGATCTTCCAAACCTTGGTCTGTCCAGGAGGCTTCAAAGGGAACGTAACTTGCGGCTTATTCTTCCCTTGATCTTCCGCCATGGTGTTCTCGATGATGAAAAGGGGTCAGGAGTAATTAGTCCGAGTTACAGAGGTGGTCCACAACGACGACAGTAAATAGAGATTGCCGCACAGTCTGTCGCCAGCTACTTTGTTGGAGCCTCGTAGTCGAATGACACGTGAGTTGATAAACGCACTCGGTTATCTTGCGCGATACACGCCGCTGATTGTCCAGCTCGCTTCAATTTGATGACACTGCCGCCCCCCATGAGGTTGTAGACTCAACGCGCTTCCTCTGACCGATTTTCCTTGTTCTCGTCGACGACGTGAGAAAACACGCGACTCTCCATCGCTGGTGTTAACTAGCGCTATTTGTACTCGGCCAAACTACTCGACAGATTGAACCAGACAAGTGGAGCATACTTCGACGCGTATTTTTGTAGCGAGCTCCTTATTAGCCACCGCTTCACGACAGATTGACTATCAGTCCAAGCGTAAACACTGGGTTATGCTCACAAGGGAACATATTCAGTTGATATAAGCCGATTTTGGTGAAACTTATGCGAGATATAGTTCTTCGAAAAATATTTGACGCGTGCTTTTTTTATCGGCAACCATCCCCTTTGAAGGGGTGAAAACAGAACCATATTTTCTGAGATATCTCGGAAATCAGAGGTCGAATAAAATTTAATTTTTTTTTAAATTCTAGAACATCCATTTTTTATCGTGAAGAAAATTTGTTCTTTATTTACAAATGATGTTAATTTTTAAAATTGCAACGGAAAATCTATTTCTTCAAGTTTAGAGGTACGTATTCTCAAGTACCGGAGTATCTCGAATAGTGATCCTGGCTGGGAAAAGGAATTGAGATCAATGGTGTCTTCATCTAATCATTCTAATCTATAACCGATAAGAAATAATCTGTGATCTGCGTTGCACTAGAAATGATTATTTCAAATTGCTTTATAAGAATATCCTATAAATCTTTAAACTCTGAATAATTATCAATTGAAAAATTTGGAACCCGTCAGTTTAACACAATTATAGTGTTAAGGAAAGACAAGGAAGTCGTGAGTGGTAGAAATTCTGGGTTGTAAAATATTGTATCTCTCGTGTGACACGATATAGCATTGTGCGCTTACGAAAGGCACTTGGTCGCCATTAAAATAATGACCTACGTTATCTAGATTATCGTGACACTCAGGAAAAACAATTGTACTTATAAAAACATTCTCTTTTTATTAGCCCACGCACGTTTCTTGTTATTTACATTATACGTCAAAATGTAACCGCTAGAGATTTATTATACTCTATAATAAATTCGTTTACCTATTTCTCAACGAAATCGGTGTTGAAGTTGTAATCATCAGGAGCGGAGAGATTGAACCCTTCTAGTTGTCCCGATAGTTGCACAGCTACTTTTTCTGTAAGAAAACGAGCCCAAAATTATATTTTGTGCTTCCAAAAAAAATGTTTTATTTAAACACGCACCTCGTCTAGCCTTGTCTTTCTTTTCTTTCTTGAAGGCCATTTTGCTCAATTTATTCAATTTCTGGTTGCCTTCGATCTCGAGCAGAGGGTCCGTTTTCTTTTTCCTAGTATCATTAGCATGCTTTTTCGCATTGTCTATCTTCTTCTTCAGTTTGTTTTGTATTTTAATATGCTGCAAAATATTTACATTTATTTTTTTTTATAAAGAAAATATGTTTGATGAACATACCTCTTCTTTCTGCATTTGTATTTCCATCGTAGAGACGACTGGCCCAGAGCTTTCGATCAATAGAGGATCAAGTTTCGAGTTTTTAGCAGTTCGTTCTTCGAACGTGTCCAACATCATTTTTTCCTCTGCCGCGAAATTTTCGATTTCGAATTCCTTGCTGATTTGACTGACGATCTCTGCTGATACGTGACATGCTGGTTGCTCAGGTGGTACAGTATAATATCTTCAGAAAATAAATTCAATCAATACTTTCAATTTATATCCATCATTGAGAATTTTATTTTATTAAATACCATAGTTGACACTCACCTAATTTTTCCAGAGTTCCAATCCTCGAGGACACAACGAGCAGCAACCATGGTATCCGGTACTCCTCCCTTTTTAAACTTCCCCATCCTAATCGCTTTTAATGCGAAAAATTCGTCTGGCGTCGTAAATTCCGGTATGTCATACATTTCAATAATTTGCGGCTTCGAGACCCTCTTTAAAATTGCAGTTGCAGGTGTGCGTGGATCTTTCAGTGATTGTATCTTCACAGCGTTTTTAAGAGCAACCGAGTCATCCGGATTTTCTCCTTGGCTTGCAAAAACTATGCCAGGGGAGTCTAGCAATTTTATTTTCGAGTCCAACTGCACTGCTTGCATAGCTTTTGTGACCCCTATAACATTAAAAATAAATTGAAAATGTTAATACTGATTTGTTTGTCATTTACGTATGAAAAACTACAATATAAATCGTGTTCAATTGATAAAATGAACATACCAGGGGTGCTTCCCACACTACAAGCTCTACTGCGCTTTAAAGAATTGATCACACTGGATTTTCCAACGTTCGGAAGCCCGACGACACCCACTCTAATACTGGTTTTCACATTGCCAACGTTCCTACAATAATTCGCAAGTAAGGAAAGGAGAAGCTCCGCTCCAAAACACGCGCCGCTTTGTATCATGCCCTCCGTCTTTCTGCCTAATTTTTTTCTGCACAGTTTTCTTGCCTGAGCTTGCGTGGACGATTTAAATGCTACAGCAGGTAAACTACCTCGCAAATACTTCAACCATTGATCTAAATTCTCCCTGGGCACTAAATCTGCTTTATTTAGGACGATGACTAATCTTTTGTTCCCCTTTGCTGATTGCACTGCTTCTTCCACCTACAGAAAATACAAGTTAATTAATAGATTTTTAATGATTCTATTATCAAATCTTTAAGAATATATCTCTGATTTTTAGAGGATCGTTGGATCATTATTAGATTTCATTATGAATTTCATTGCTCCGTTACCTCCTTGCATCTGGTTCCCAGAGGATCCCTGGCGTCGACAACTTCAAGAATAACATCAGCAGCGTCTATGACCTTCTTGAACTCCTTATAGTAGGCTTTCAGAGAGTTTTCCTTTTCGTCCAAAGCAGCCTTTATCTTCTTGTGAACGCCATCGACTTCCATCTCTTGATGGTCCGCTTGTTTGCTCTCCGCAGAGGATACTAAGCCTTGCAGACCTCCTTTAGCCAGCTCCTGACGCTTCTTCTCACGAGCAGCTTCACGCTGCTTCTGTTTTTCTTCCTCGTGCTGCTTTTTCATAGCCTCCACTTCTTTCAGAATATCTTCTTTAAAGGGACATTGGTTTGGAACTTCCATCATCTTCTTCTTCTCTGCAAAATTGGATAGAATATTTATATCAGATCTTCCAACATTTTTACTTTAAGAGCAGTGAATAATTACTAGTCTTTTAAAAATCAAGAAGCATGCTTCTGATAATTAAAGTACTAATATGAAAACGTAATGCTCACTTTTCGGATGCTTTTTAGCTTCCTTCCGCAGCTTTCGGTTGTGTTCGCGAACTTTCTTCTCGATTTTATATCTTTTTCGAGCCGGCATACGCTTGCTCTGTTTTTCTGTAACAAACGGAATATTATATTAAGTAAAAGATACGTATCAATAAATATAATCGAGTAAACATAACCTCGCATAGTCGTATTGCGTAAAAAAGTGAAATTCACGCGAGAGAATCGTAAAACTTACTTAAGCAAAACTTCGCCATTGTATTAAGGCTCTTTCACTAACTTTTAATAGTTACAAAACACGTTTATAATCACGTTATTACAATAACAAACTCTATCACATGCAATCACATGCGACACAAGCGTGGCCGCAAGGAAAAGTTAGGTTAAGAACTGGTCTCATAGCGCACTCTTCCGATAAACGTGAGAACATGCAGGAAGCACGTGACTGAAATTTGAATTTGAACTGGTGCTAGGAAAATAAAATCCCAACAAAAACATCCTGTAAACAGAAGCCAAGTTCCTATGGCCCTAAAATGTTGTGAGATAAAAAAAATACGGCAAAGTTCGTTAGCTTAGAAATACCTCTTGCAATACTGAAAAAAGCGTTTGTAAAAATTAATTAAAAATAACGCTACATATTTAAGTTTTAAAGAGTTACATGGAGGGCTAAATCATTCAAACTTGGCCGCTACCTAACACCTTTTATGGCCATTGGTTTAGGTTTGAATGATTTGTGATAAGTTTGAATGATTTAGCCCTCCATGTAACTCTTTAAAACTCTTTTCGCTTCCATTTAGGATGTATTAATTTACGAAGTTTGAGGACCTACACGCCTTTAATTCTTATTTAAATCTTAATTTAAAATATTATATATTTAATTTATGTATATTTATATATATAACATTTGCATAAAAATTGATAAACCAGCGACTAATGATTAATGCAGCTTTGCAGTCCGCTCGATACAACCTTTCTCGTCCGTAATCGTGAAAGGCCTGCATTCTTACGTCGGAACGGATGCATGGAAACACCGTCCATTAAATTCGGCGTAAGAACAATCGTTACCATGAAAGTAACACCGTGAGAATAGGCGTGGAGAAATTGTATCATTTGCTCAATGAAAATCCGCGAAACACGGCGATTTCACGGAGCGAAATAATTTATGTGAATTTCCATTCCGACCTTAACTACCATCGTCTCATCTCCGTGCCGCTAAATAACCACTTTTTTTACCGGGACAGAATGAAAGTGTGAGAATCCTCTTACAAGCATGTACCTTTCACTGTCTTCCAACGAAATTTCAGCTAGGTCACGAAAAGAATGGGATCTCCAAGTGACGTCAGCACCTGCTTTGATGCTGCAATCGAAATCCTTATCAATGCTGCGCATTCAGCAATTCACAAAAGGTGGACTCGATCGCCCGAAACATATTCAATTTCATTTTATCGATCCTTCGCGTCCAATTAAACCGAAGCCAAACAAATTCGATGATTTAGTATATTAATGTCAATTAACTTTACTTACTTTGATCTTCTGTACATTTACCGTTACTTAAATTACGTACGTAGAGTCTTATTAAACCATTTCTTGATCGCGTTATAGAGGAGCCTTCTAGCTCTGTCATAAAATATTTCGCATTTTGAAGTTTCGAACGAAATTTGTTAAAAAAATATCTAAGTAATTATTAGTTTGAAGTCCCACTTTGTGTAATACTGTTTTACGCAAAATTTGATGATTTATCCGAATTCCTGACCCGAATATCTCAATAAAAATGTAAAATAATAAAAAACAGATTAGATCACTGTATGTCCCCCAGATATCATGCAACTTTTGTTTGAAACATTTTTTCGTACAACGAATACCTCACGAGTTATTTGAGGTCGTCATGTTAATACACTCACCCTGTAAAACCAGACTGCGGATCTTGATGCGTTTATGTAGAAATTGGTTGGGTGTAATATGAAACGGTAAAGGATTAGACAAACCGAATCGAAATGTTCTTTTCAATGTAGCAAAGTCATTCAGGAATAAAATGAATGTTCATTTTATTTCTGCTTCCCACAATCAATATAAATACAGAAAATTATTATTTCGCATGGAGATTCGCAGTCTGAATACAATCAACGAGCAGTGGCGCGTTATGACTAGTTGGGGCACCTGGCAACGTAGAATTTCGAGGCACCCTTAAAATTTTTTATGCGAAAAATGTAGAATTTGGATCTTGGATCTCGGTTTGTGTTCGGGGCCCTTTTGCTCGAGGGCCCGGGCATTTGCCCAAGTTGCCCACAGGGTAATACGCCACTGCCAATTAGTATCCTGTTCGAAACTGCGATATTTGTTGCAACGTGGACGAAGGAAGACTTGCGATTTGAATAGTTTCGCGCACAATGCACCCGCTTCGATTCCCTCGCAGCTGCAGGGGTTTCGGTGGTGGGGGAACGCGTCGCGAGCGTCGTGCACCGCCGCCGGTAGACGGCGTGCGTCGGACCAGTTCATTCCTGTAATGGCCGCCGTCTGGCGTTGTCGGTGACTCGGTCCGTTTCGCATTCTCGCGAGAGCAAGCCCTGGATCGTTCATTCCGATCGTCTCAAAACAAAAAGCGTACAGTGCGTAGGAAGGTCTGGTGCAACGAGGATAGGTGTCGGTGATCCGTTGTGCACAGTGAAACATTGGTGGCTGGAGAAGAATCTCAGTGTAACAGCGGCTTACTTGTGTGTCCGAGACGATCGAAAATTCAAACGGTCTATTCGCGGCGGTGTTTCGCCACTGTTTACTCGTCCCGTTGCAATCCCGAAGAAGCTACAGAGTCTTTGAAGGGTTAAAGAGTTCTAGCGAAGCTCGAGGGAAGATCGTTAACGGGTACTTGGGATGCGAGCCGTGGGGGATCTTTCAGAGATCAGATCGAGGATCTCCGTTCCGAGACAGTAAACAAAAGTGACAGCGTGCGCGGACGGCCTAGCTCTCTCGGTCATGCTTCCCGTCCTAGGCCAGCCTGTCGACAGTGTTTGACGTGTTGTTCTCGTCGACTGTGGTCCGAATTCCCTCGGACCTGGTTCAAGGTCTTCTAAAACCATCCGAACACGTCCACGCTGCCAGCTAGCCTCCCAGTAAGTTACACGCCGCACTCCCGATCGAACGTGTTGTTGCTCCGCGCTTTCGAGGAGCATCCGCACTGACAACCGACGTCAACCCCGCTTTTCGATGTCCGCAACTACCCCTCAAATCAGCATTCACGATATCTCTGGTTACTTTACTTCAATTTTAGTTTTCTACCTGTACCACTTTCACTTTTGAGATTCGTTTTTCCAGAATTGCAAGGGCACGCGATGCGCTTTCGCATTTCTCGATAATGCAAAGAGGGGTTTTATATGATCAGAATTGTTAGATAAAATATCACTCTTGAATCTAGACCGTAGTTACTAGACTGCGGATGTTTATCAAATTTCTGCAAGCAAATTTTAGAAAGTTTCATTTTCAAAAGTCATTTTTATAAGGAAAGGAAATTTTTATAAGGTTCAATGTTAATCTCGATTTACAGTCGAGGACAAAATTCAAGAGCACGATGAACAACATTTTTAACTTCTCCACGTGTGCCTATAAAATCAAGCATGTATATGCAGAGCATTCATTTGATTTTTTATTGATTTATTTACCGTTTCAATGGCATTGAGTTCTCTTTTGTTCGTATTACTCTAGTAAACATAGTAAAGACAGCATTAATCTTGTTTACAAATAAACCCAATGACCTTGAAACGTGAAGATCTGTTAAAAAACCGATTTTCGATTTTCGGAGTCATTACAACTACCCTATAAATCGGGATGGTAATTAATATCAACATAAGACCAGTCGTGTCTGTAAATATCGTGTTGGCAAAAAGTTCATCGTCCTCAAATTGACACAAAATTTCACGCTCCAATTTTTCCAACTGGAGGTACGTTCAGCGATAGTTGCAGGCAATACCACAAATTGCATTCTTGGCTAATAATTGTTCGCATCTCGGATTCGAGAATTATAATGCACCAAACAAAAGACAGGATTATAGTTGTCGGGGAAACAGAGCCGTGCGAACAACCACGCGAACGTGAACAACAAGGGGACACGTAACTATAGATTCGGTACGTGTCTTCGATATTGTTTTTCCGTGTGCGAGGCTCGCGTCGGTGCATCGAACTTTCTATCGCGGTTTTCGTGTTTCCACGTACAGTGCACCGATGTAGACTGCACCATTCGAGGAAGCGCTTTGCATTCTTGCGCATTATTGTTTCACGCCTCGGTTGTTACCCGTGGCCGGTTGTCAGCTCGAGGGTTGCGTTTCTAGCTTAAACGCGGAGAGAGCCTGTCTTCTCGCCTTTTCGTTTCGAGGTGGCATTGATCGAACGAAACACGGTTTGTTGTGGCTAGGATCTCTGACTCCCGACAGTCGTTTTGCTCCCGGTTTTATAAACGTGGGATCGTTAGAGCGCAGAGTGCTCCCTGACTAGCCAAGTGGCCGCGATTACGGGCACTCGGTAATGTTGACCTGTCAGAACTGGGACACGATTCTTAATCGTGACATTTAACCGGGGCCTTTCTCGCCCCGCGAAAAGACCTGCTCGCTCTTCGCCTTTTTCCACGATGCGCACAACCCTCTGCAACCACGTTTTCCTCGACTCTAAATAAAGGATGTACAGCAACTTCTTGATGTTCTACGAACTTCCATAGAAGAATATTAAAACAGGGTTGAAATTTACTTGGCTATTTCAGTTCATTATTTTGTTCAACAGCTAGAACGGTAATCGTAATTTGGGGTTTCTGCACGGTAATTGTATTCCATAATTGATATCTTCATCAATTATTTAATAGATTTATTTATCTCTGAATCAGTGGCCCGACAATTAAGTAATTAACATTGTTAGAGACTAAAATTAAAATCTCTGTTAGAGAACACGGTCTGATAATTCCAAATAGGCACCGAGTGCAATTACGTGGTCATTCTTTTTCTGTACATTATTTGCAACATTTATACATATATAGGGTGCCGTAAATAATTTCGTAAGGAAAAAACTAGAGTGACAAGAAAATTATTTATAATGCAGAAGTTGAAAATAACGTTCAATGCCTCCATCACAAGAAAAATAAACTCGAGAGTTTCTCCGATTCTCGTGCACTCGTAATTGCAGTAAGTGGAATCGGTATGCAATTAGCAGACGCGTGAACCGAGTCCTATTTAATTATTCGTGCACCTAATGAATATTAAGATCGATTTAATGAAGCCTCGTTCGAAACAATCATATTTTGCGATTTCTACTTCACTTTTGCCTCGGGGACCGGCCCACCCTGTTGCAAATTTTCTGCAAGATTCATTTTCGAGGTTCATAAAAGCCATCGCACAGTGAAGGTTTTAGAGAATCTAGATAAGAATCAAAATTTGCTTATTATCACCAATGAAATAAAATGCACCGATGCACCACGCGATAAAAGAAATTTGTTCCCAATCCGTCAAGCCATTTTCTAAATCAACATTGCAACTTGAGCGCAACTGGAGAGAGAATCGTAGGAACGATCACTTGAAAACGGTGTACGGGTGTTGGCTACGCCTGTCTCGTGATTGCACGGTATAATTCACAAAGAATCGCATCTCCGGCGTGTGAAAACGATCATCGCTGATTCTCGTGAAAGAAGTAGCGCTGCTTTGTAAATCAAATCGGCGCGCATCAACCACGCCAACTTGTTCAGAGAACGTGCGCTCGAGTCGCTGTTATTTAACGAGTCCGTCCGCATTCCTGAGGTTTCGGAATTTGGCATATTATTACGCGATACATGCCGCTCGCTTAGCGCCAACATTTCCAATTGTTTGTGGCTCGGTTGCGCCGGAAATGTTTGCTGATCGTCTACATTGTTTCTATTCTACTATGAATCGGCCAGTTTTCATGTTGCTTGGAACTGAATGAAAAATATTAGAACCTGGCGTAAACTTAGCGTTAACGAGTCAAGGGTAATAAAACAGCACTGGCTGTAACAATCGAATAAAATTTGTACAGTTATTGTAACAGTATAATGGTTAGATGGAACCGCAGATCGCCGCACGCGGGATACTTTATAGAGCAACGGATTAGGCGCGTTATAAAGTTATTATCTACGAGAATTAATTAACTGAATGAAGTCGCATTAGTCACGGATGCTTTGGCCGGTTATATCAGACACCCGGATATTTTTAAATAAAATAGTTAGTAGATAAAAACACAGCCGTTGTGTATCCGCATAAGCCAGAAGTTGTGCGGCGCGGTGTGCACGTACCGGATAGGTCAAAGCGAGCACGGATTAGGTACGGGTCAGGTGTTCGTAGTATATTGACGCCGTAATAAGTAGGATAGATATAGATTAGCTCAATATACCATATTAACGTGGCTTTAATATATATTGGGTGTGGGTTGTATCGGTCGCGTGTATGAATATGGGTTAGCTCGGTGCACCGTGAAGGTGTCGTGCCGTTGGGTTTAATCTGATCCCATAAAACATTTCTCGATTGAAGGGCTTGCCATAACGAGCCGGACGCGATAAAGCTGTTCCTTAACCCTTTTGTAACCAACCCCGAAATTCAACAATTTAATTATTTACGTAACTAGAGAACTTGGTTTGCAATTACTGTAAACCACTTATCGAATCACCTAGCATTCCCCAACAGAGTCCCACCAACCCATCAAGGCCGCTGCTTGATATTCACGAGGCGCTCTGTTCGCAGATTTCTTCCAGGGAAGCCCGAATTTCGAGGCCGGCAAGACAAGACGAGGACACCGTTGGCTAAAGCAAGAGATGTGCCAAGAAGTTCAGTTGCTCCGCAAGGTTCCTACGATGTCCTCATCGTTCCGTTTACCGCAGTGCGTCCTCTAAGCCCCATGTCCCAGTCGAGTGTGATTCCGGCTCGTGCTGCCACTGCCAAACAGCTCGGACACCTGGGCCGAGGTTAAATGTGAGCTAAACGATGCCTGACAATTGCCTCGAGGCTGGAGTCCTCGCAGGGGAACATCCTGCGGCAACCTGGTTCGTCTAAGAGACGACTCTGGGAACTTGGAGAGACTGGGAACCTTCGTGTGATGCAGGGCGTCACTGGGATCCTCCGTCCCAGCTGATCTAATAACGGCGAACATGTTCGGCAAGGTGCCACCTTCAAACACACCGGATCCACCTTGCAAGACCTGCACCAAGTCCGCGGGTGCGACGTGTCTGGCTTGTTTCTCGGCGGAAGAAACGCTTGGTGGGATCTGCGAGGAGAAGTCGAAACCTTGGAGGCCAAAGGACAGCGTCCAGGTGGTCTCCGAGGCGCCGCACTTGCTCGACGAGAGCAAACCCAAACCCTGGAGGTCCAAGGACAACAATAACCCTGTTGGCGTGATTTTCGACGCGCCGTCCGTCGAGGACAAGAAGCCAAGGAGGGTCAAAGAGATACTCGGATCTTCGAGCGAAGTTACGATCAAAGAAGACAACCCGAAGGGCTGGAGATCGAAGGAAAACGAGACGTCTTCCCACCTGCTCGCGGATAAATCGATAAGAAGGAGCAAGGAGAGCGTGGCTTCCGAGGGTCCCACGATCGGCGATAAGCCGCACGCCAGCTCCCAGGAGTCCAGTCCCCCTGGGAACTGTGTTCAGCCGTCGACCCCCTTGCCAGAGGTCGCTAGAGCTTCGAAGACCTGCTCCAAGTTTCCTAGCAAGGAGACAAGCTGTCATGGAAGGGGCCACGTGCTGTTGGCGAAGATCAGCTCATCGACGAGCCCGGCGATCCACAAATGCTCCTCGAACCCTAATTGTCCTAGCTTCGTGAAGTCCACGAGCTGCGCGACGATCAGCTCGACCACGAAGTCGCAGAGGGTGCTGTGCTCGAGAAGTTTGAGCAACTTGAACACTGACACGAGCTCCAGGGAGCCGTCGTCGAAGCTGGCTAAGAAGCAGGGTGGCTCAAGGGAGCTTCAAAGGGTCACTATGGTGACCAAAGCTTCCAGGTCTTCCAGGCCTGTCGACGAGTCTTGCGAAGAGGACGTCGAGTTAACTCGGATCGGTGAGTCCTGTCAGAAGAAAGTGTATCTCGAGAAGGATAACGTTGCTTCCAACTGCGAGAGAAGCTGTAGGGAGGACTCCCCGGTGCAGAAAGACTGGAGGTGCAACGGCGACGCGCTGCAGCAGAGCTGCATATCCTGTCTGCCGCAGGATCTGCCTACCGAGTTGCAATTATCGTCGCCTAGAACGTACAAGGACAGAGAAAAGTGCCGCGATCCTTGGAGACCCACCGAGATGGAGAGCAACGTGTGCAACAGTATGAACGTGTGTACCGGGGATGCTTTTCAGGACACCGGGACCAAGAGAAGGACCGGCGCTTCTTGTCAAGCTCTCAGGCACGCGGTTGCATCCTTAAATAGATTAGACGACTTCTACATGGAGAAGATAGGTGCTGGATTCTTCTCCGAGGTCTTCAAGGTGAGTTTTGTTACTTGATTTTGGTGTTGGTTGGTCGTTGACTGCGAATTTTGATGAGAAATCAATATTATGTAGATTAATTGCAAGATACAGGATCTGCATAGACTTTCCTTGATCATTTGAATATAATGCTAATAAAGAATGCAGCAGTAACTTCGATTCCTTCGAATGTGTTTACTCGTCTGTATTCGATCCATTCAGTTTACCATAAACGCATAGAACCTGCAGTTCGAACATAAACTACGATAATAATTCGAAGATAAAAATATAGAATGGGAGTTTCTGCAAGCATTCGCAACGTTCCATTGAATGAGAGGAACAGTATCATAGATAAAAGCGATGCGATCGGTAGCTGCATACATATCTCCAGCACAGTATACTATTCTGAGCGTGTGCAGAGGTTTCTTGTTCCGGAATCCGCAATTAGGATACGTGAACAGTGGACTCCGTCAAGCAATTAGCAATGGTTTCTCTTCGGCGTAGTACTGTTTTTGCTTGTTTCATATTTTTGCTGTTGCTATTACATTATGTATAGCGTTGTTCAGTCGTTCGTTTCGCAACGCCGATTCGCGTTATCTTTGCCAGATTAGCATCGGTGTTAGATTAAATAGGAATGCGTACAGCATTCTTGCATTGTTGTATTAATTTCACCTGATTACTCGCTGTTTCCCAATTTCTTCCTTCTTTCTCTGGAGAGTTTCTCCATTCGATTACGAAAAATAAACGATTAGATAGGGACACCTTGGATTTTCCAATTTATTTATGTGTCTCACCTGATTAATCGGTGTTTGCGTTTTTCATCATCGTTTTCTTTTGGAATACATAGTCTTGACGATTGATGTAGTTTTAAAGACAGGCTCTTGTCAGAATGTACGTACAAAACATGAAAATTACATTGCGCCTACAAATTAGGAGAAATAATAGATAATCTCTTTGAAATACTAAAAGGCCAGCAGGATATTGTCCACCCACTCGAAATCTCTCGACAGAAAACATACAAACCATCATCTAATAACAGCCACTATACCGTAAAGAGGACAGACTTTCACTGCTGTTGAAAAAATGCAATTGCTTCGATGAATGCACGTGCATCTTTAATATGATTATAGATCACAAGTGACCCAGCGTTGCTCGGGGTTAAAAGAAAATTGAGAACTGTCGATTAGATCATTTTGTGAATAACAAATGCGATTTTAAGCGGCGATTGGATTCGGAAAAATTGAGTGGCCAGGTGGATAGAGTGACGAGCGTATCTGCGAACGTTCCTAGTATCATCGTTCCGATAATATAATTCGTGCCGGTTGCAGCCCAACAGCATATGGTACTCTCCGCTGCTCTCTCACTGTTATTACTAGGTCATTGTCCCTGGCAGCTTCTACGGGAGAAATTGGAAGTTGCTAGAGACCTTGTCCTAATAACACGGAGATGCGTTGCGTTCGCGCTCCCACTCGCATACCATCGCCGTCCAATGAGAGCTATACACCGGACCCCTTTCTCATTACGTTTATCCGCGCGGAAATTTTATTTTTCAAACCTTGCTCGAACGCAATCTCCTTCAAACGTCCTGCAGCAAAAGCAATCTCTGTACCATTCCAATTTGTATCAAATACAATCAAATTCTACCGACCACCAATTACGATTAGACGTTCTGGCAATTACATCATTAATTCACCGCTGATGAATTCGAATAGAATTGATCCGGGATCAGCAGGCGTGCCAACGTTTTTGACGCCCAGTACGGTATTTTATTTTGCAGGGTCGTTACACCGGATCCATTAATATTATCCTGGTTTTACTGCGCCGAAACAATCAAACAGATACTTAAACCGTATTTCATTTTTGATTGCCCGGGGCATTGCGACTATAGCTCGAGCGGTTTACGAGCCGATTACATTTTTTTTCTGCAGTGAATCGTAATTCACGACGATGATTTGGAAACATGCTATAATGCACGGACAAGCAGGTGGCATATTTAGGTCTCTTTTCTTGGCGGATGTGCTCTTTCTGACGTAACGATGCGCGAATGTGCACGAGAGAGGCGAAGTGGGAGTGGATTATGTATCACGTTCGCTGAAATCACGGTCTTCCTTGTTCCGTGGCTTTATCACCGCGATTCCCAGGGCAAAGAAAAAAATACAATCATCTCCTTGGATCTATGTTGGTCAGGGCTGGACGCTGCTGGTCGACTTTTTAGGCTTGGCGCGCAAAACGAGCTGCATTCCCCGCAACCGTGCATTTTAGTCGCAGAAATTTGCTTATTAACTTCCGCGGATTCGGGAAAATCGTTTTACACAATTTCTTCTGCGATAAGAATTAACTCCATTCGATAAAACCATTAACTTGTTTCGCTATTGTTACATTTCACTGCCAAGGCCGGCACCGCATCATCGATGCTCAATTCATGCTCAATTCAAATTGGGAATTTTTGCAAAATTGGGATACAGAATCGAAAGCTCGACCCCTTGGCTCGAACCCAGCCATTTCCGGGTCGCATGTGACCCACGTCCGACGCATCCTTCACCTATCAAGCTTATGCAAGCAGCGAAACTCTGCGGAATGCGTTTCAAATGACCACGCGTGAACAGTTGCGCTACATTTCGAGGGAAAAGCCTGCGTAGAAATGCGTAGCGCTCGAACAACGCCACATGCGAGCAGGATTTCTCCTTGGGCGATGCAACGCCAGGTACGACGATGTCCTGGAAGGATGCTATAAGTCACAATTTCCTTCTACTCCGCAATCGCTTCCTCTATTGCGTCTCCGATTTCGTTCTTGCATTCCCTTCCTTTCTTCACGGCGCGCTCTTATCTGTGCATCTTCCTCTTTCTTTTCCACTGGCTCTATTCTCTTCTGTTTCCACACTTCTCTTTCCACGGAAGGTCGCACTTTTTCTTCATTCTACGATCTCATTAACCATTGTAGTATTTTATTGCCAACCCCAACGCGTGGAACAAATTGTGTGTGTGAGAAGTTCGAATGAATACTTGAGTATGATGAAGAGAAGAAGTGTTCGGACCACCCGACAGTCTTCGCGAGTATCCCAAGTGCATCTGGAGAGGCTCGAAGATTTCATCGCTCGGCCGAAACGGCAACAACTAATAACAACTACGGGCGAAGCACTTTAGGAAACTTTGACCTACGGCACTGATCCTCCAGGGCGGATTTATTTTGGAACGGAAGCTCGGATGAAGCGTCGTCGTCGCTGCAGGCCGCACTCAATTTCCTATTGACCTATTTATATCGCCTCGGAACCGAGAATGAGGCGAGAAACCGTCCAAAGCAAGCGGATCGTCAAGGTTCTCGGTTCGATGGCACCGATTCGATCGCACCGGGATAGATCGATCGCAAATTGCCGGCTATAGCGGCTCGTTGCGGAATCGAACGGACTGTTGCAGTTTGCACGTGCAGCGACCCGTGAGCACCCTACCAGAGGAAGGTGCATCCCAGGTCATCGAAGAATGCATGTACCCGGCGAAATGAAAGTTGATAAACGCGTGCCGAAAGGTTACTGGTCGCTCGCTTGTCCCTCGAAAAGAGGAGATTAGAGGAGCACCGTCTATACTCTCGAAGGACCACCACTGATGTGGACTTTTTATTGTTTAAGGGCGGTGGGGAAATACTCTTACTACGTACACCCTTTCGACCGAGGTTGGTCGGGGACGGTAGTGTAGGGTTCGGCTCCCTTTAAATGGAATTTGGTGGATCATATGGCCTTATGCCTACACCATACCCACTAAAACCCCACCGTCCAGGATCTATACGACTTATAGACCAATATAGGCCTGTAAGGACCTTCTTTTCATCCTAATATACGGTAATTAACTACCTCCTTTGGCCCACTCTCCGTATTCATCGGAGGTATATCTACCGGTCCTAAACCACGCCTGTTCTTGGCGTAAATCCACTACTGTGGACTGTGAGCTGCGTTGGTGGTTCTGTCTCACCTGGGTCTACTGACCGCCTTTTTGGGTCCTCCCCAAGCGCAGGGTGGGGGTGTCTGGGCCGCTTGTGTTTTCCAGATGCTTACCTGCTACCTGAACCTTCGGCACCCGGGCTTTACGATACGGTCTCTTAAACCTGAGAAGCTAAATTAAATGCATAAGTTAAGAAACCTTTCAATTGTGCTTTTTCCTATGTTCCAAGTGTTGGCTGTAGACCGGTCTACCAAAGAAATGGCAATGGCTCGATGCTAAAAAAGATATGGCAAAAAAACTTTCAGATGGTCGACCGTACCATAAAGTTATTCCTAGGATCCTTGCTTTAATAGTCCCGATGAGACGCTCTAAATGCATTTTTATTTTCTGTATCCTTCTGATTGTTTCAATGAATATGTTATATATACATATATCAACTTTGAAACTTTCTTCCACATCCTCATCAAATCTGAATGTTTTGGTTGGATCTTGTTAGTTGGATCTCGTTAATGGACTACCAATTTAAAAGTGATTATGGCCTGATATCGAATGAACTGGTCAGATCGATTTGAAAAACCGTGTCGATCGTCATCGAATTTCTAAACTCTCACCGACCGAGATAATATATTTCGAGTGTCGATCCTCTTCCGATTTCGTCGCCAGGAATTGGTGAACACGAGAACTCGGAGACCTAATTGACAGTGTCCCGCGCGACTCTCCATCCGATTTTTGCAATTTCTTCGATCGACTTTCGTGACTTTCACCCAGCTGAAACTTTCGCGCAAATTGACTCACATCGGTTCTCGCGTAATGACGCTCCAAGGACGCGACCTCGAACATCGACGTTAATTCACGGGAGAAAGAAAAGTATACGATATATGTATGTACACTTGGGCCACCTACCACTCACTCGAGAAGCATAATTTCGGTTCGGGAAAGAGAGATCTATTCGAGATCAAAACGTGCATACCAGCTGTTCGAACACGATCCGTATCAATAATTGCTATTATTCACAGCTGTGTGATATAAATTTCCGGGTTACCGCGTTTTCTTCTTGCGTGACAGTGAGCGACATATTAAGCGAGCTTTCACCCATTAATTAAATAGCTGATCGATTCTCGTTGCACTGGTGTACCGTGGATAAAGACGAATAAATCGTGAGACAATTCAAAAGTGTCGAGGAAGTTTTTATTAGCCCCTGTTAAGCTTAGAGATTGAAAATCATTGGATGGGATTTTCAAGATTTAAAAACCGGTCAAGGAGAGTCCAAAGAATTGAGAACCGATCGAGCAGCTTCGAATTGGACATCGTCCAAGAACGGTTTAAAAAATTTTATAGGTGGTTGAAGAGGTTTTAAAAATCGGAAAATTCGAACAACGAACGACGACGTAGGGTCATCTTCTCAATCTTCGAATTAAGTTTCACGAATTCTTGGCACCGACTCGGCGTCCCACGACTAGCTGGCATTTTGGCCAAGCAATTTCCTTGATGCCTCGGCCGAGGAATTCATCTTCTCAGTTCGGTGTATCTATTACCAGCCGGAGGGAAGAACGGATCTCTTGTAGAGATTTGTCGTTGAGTCAATTGTCCGCACATTGTTCCATTCCCTGGGAGATCTCTGCGAAATTGCGGATCATATATTACAAACGCTGATCTGCTTGTATCAAGATGCTGACTAGTCAATTCTTATTCTCGAGCCATGGCCAAACATTTTCTTCAATATTCCTTCAAGCACAAACTGTTTTTTATTGTAATAATCTACATTTTTATCATCGTTCATTTTCCCACGATAAAATATACTCGATCTTCTTCGTTCAAAGTCCAATTGATATGTTTCCGATACTCGAATGCAATTATATATATTCATGAATCAACCATTCTGTTTTGTCTTCGCTCCAATTCACCCAATAAAATCAATTTAAATTGATCTTTTCTTTCATCGAGAGTTCAATGAATATCTTTCCGATGCCTTACTCCATTTATAATTCGTCGATTAACCTTTCCTCTCGTGTTCGCTCCATTGAGCTCAATCAAATCAATTGTAATTCATCTGGTTTCCCACTCGCAATTCAATGAACATTTTCCTGATTGAGTAACCATTTCGGTACATAAACAAATCTGGAATGTACCTCACCGAAATATTCGGTGACGAATGCGGTCTCTGTTAAACAAATTCAATCGTCAACATCAAGATCCCGTCCCGGCAAGATCATGACTTGCTGGTTTCAAAGAGAGTATAATTACGAAACTATACCAGTTGGAATAGTGTCAAGCGCCGGGTGATCGTCGTGCTGTGACCGGTGTCGTAATTAATAAAAGCAGTTTGTCGTCGAGAACATCAATGGCAGAGCATCATCCTCCGACGTCGATTCGTTAGTTCGTCTGCTTGTCGACCGGCCGCTCGGAATTAATTAGGCGACGTGATCCTGGGAACAGGTTGAACGATCATTCTTTACTTCTCTTTTTTTGTGAGGGGTGAAACGAGGGACAGGTAACTCAGGGGGAGAGACGTAAAAGGAAGAACTGTAGCAGGGGACGCTCTTGTCCTTCGCAAACATCTGCGTCGTTAATCATAATCACGTCGCGATGGTGTCTCGACGATGATGCGGTCTCATCGCGATGATGAATCACGACCTGTTCCCTGTGTCTTGATCCTTGTCGCACCGCAACGTGATTTGTGCTTGGCGCCTGCGTCCTTTAACCTCTCGCTTGATTATTTCGCTGGGCGAAATTAAAATTAATATGCTGCAACGAGGCGACAGATTTTCTTGCGACTGCTTGTTTGCTTCAAACCATATGCTTTATTTAAAGAGAAATGAGTAATTGTCATTATTTATTACTACAGAGACGAAATATATTGATGTTATCGACGCAATTGATCGATCAAATTATTACTTAAAAGCAATTTTGCAATTTATAGAAATTCTAATTTCAACGTTTCGGTCTATGCTTCGACCATTCTCAAGAAATTAATAATTGCGTCTGTGAAATATTAAAACAAAACATAATATTGTGTAATTAATGAAACTGTTTAATCACTGATTGATATTCTGTCATTAGAGATATTTTCAACATAAGGCAAAACTGCGGTGTTTTTCCAATTAATTGGTCCCGTTTTCTGAATCTTATTTCTCTATTAAGTTTCAATATATCTTTTAACATCAATTATAGGGAACATTCTCCGACGGCAAAGTGAAATAGCGATCTCAATTTTTTGATGCGTACGGAAAACAATAGGCGTCCGCGTCGTCAGTTTTCGCCGCGCAATTTAAAGACATTAAATTTAGCCGCGTGCGTGCGTGTTGGAGTTCTCGAGCCTCTGAATTCTGGTCCCACGATCGAAATCTCTCGCAGTGACTGTACGAAATTGAACGACAAAACCGACGTCCCGCGGCCACGGAAAAAGGAAAAGTGCGTTGTGAGATCCATGCGGAGGCGGAGAAGAGACGCGAAGATGCGCGCCGGTTCTATTTTTGCGACCCGTTCATCTTCGATCCCTACTCTCCCTAGCGATGAATTCGAAAATTTGAACGATTCTGCCTCCAAAATAAATTATTCGATTTTAACAGAGATCGCGATCATTTTTCTACGCCAGTATTTCCGAATTGTCTTCAGATCAGCCTCAAGATAAACGGCTATTCAGTGACACATTCGTTTCGCAAGATTTCGCGACAGTACAGGGTAAACCGAAATTGCGAAACTCTGCGAGGATTCTCGCGCGGCGTCGCGTCAATGATTTAGCAAAATTCCACGAGCAATTAAACGGTGTTGTAAAGTCCGGGAATTTCGAGGAAAATCCGACGTCGTTCGTACCGCCATCATGGCGACCGGGTTCGATTAAACTTGTTCCGAACTGGATCTTAAATTTCCGAGGATGGAGTGCGTGAAACTTTGATCGGTTTTCATCAAAAACTTTTAAAAGATCCGACCTGAAAAGGAACTTTGGTACACTGCTTCAAAAAAATACCATTTGCAATTCAACGATTCGAGTTTGAATGTTTGAACAGTCAAGTGTTAATTGATTGTGTGCGAAGGCCATTAGATACGATTGCGACACATTTTTATTATTTCACGATAGCGAGAAGTAATACGAGCCGGTCGTAAAAATGGCGTAAAAGATAATGGAACGGTATGATGATAGTCCTTCGTTTCGTCGGAACGTGCTTATCGTCGAAGTATAATACGTTACCCGTACTTTTATTGGCAAAGAGTTACACTGTTTCTCGCTGCCAAACGTGATGCATTCGCTGACCTGCGATAACAGAGCTGTGTGACATCACTTTCTTTGTTTTGCAAGCTTTATTGTGCTGTTGGCTTCTATTGCTTCTCTGATTGTTTACATCGGACGGATTGTTTACATCTTTGCACGGCTTCGTCACGTTAATGGTGAAACAAGAAGCTCGTCTTCTGCGTTCAATGATCACGAATACGATCTTAAAAAGTTTTTTATACATATGCACTATATTGTCCAGGTTACAAAGTTCTTTTTCGCCTCGAAAACCTTTCGAACCGGAGTAGATCCAATCGCGAGCGTAGCTCGAACGAGGCGCGCTTTATCAGCTGTTATCAGTTCGTGTCTCCTTGGTGTTCCACACAGCGGTTTTCAGTTGTGAAAATCATTCTCGCACATACTAGCAACGAAAGGCTAATAACTTTCAATACCGCATTGCTTCTTTTTCAAATTATGTCACCGAATACATGATCCAGTCATTTCGCCGTATCTACCTCGGTTTTCCTCGCGTCCGAAAGTTTGATTCGTGCCCGCTGCTACTCGCTTTCTCTCGTTATCTTTCCTCAAGTGGTCCCAGCGTAAGGACAAGTTACGAGGGATCGCACACAATTTCTCCATACTTTACGTTCCACTCGTGTCATTCATATTGCACTTTCTTCGCATTAAACACCGTGCCTTTATTCGTTATTAAACGGGCTAAAAAGCATTCGCACTCTTTGCCCGGGAACGATAAATATAATTTCTGCCGAAAGTCTGGCAGCTGTTTCTTAATTTCGACGTTTCGCCTCATTATCGAAACTGTGGGTGAAAAGCTGTGGAAGTTCCACTTTTACCAATTAATGAGGTCAATCGCAAAAGCCGCTGTTATATTTACCCTTTCTCATGTATGCATTCGATCTTTTTTTTCGTTAAAAACTTTTTCGAAAATGCAAATTGAAGTTTGGTGTCCAAAGTTTTCACTAAAATTCTCCATCCTTTCCCCGTCGTTCGCGAAGTGAATGGAACTCGGTTGCCAATTTCACTCCGAAAAAAAACCCGCAAAACAGGTAAAGGTAGAATGGAAAGAGGAGCAGTGCAACCTGCAGTAGAATCGCAACGATGCAATTCAGGAGCGCCCGATAGAATCCCATTCACTCGCGCGTTTTCGCGTGGTCCGCTCCTCGTACCTCGAATTAAATGGCCCGCAAGTGTTTTCGTAACCGACTTCGCCTATTGTGCAAATCCGTTGTGTACGTGGATACTCTCGTTCGTGGATTCCTCGCGTTTTCCCCCTACCCGTTTCTAAATCGTGGCGCGAGCAAAGCTAGAAATTGCCCGAAACACGCGGCCTCTTCTCTCCCCAAGACTTATTTGAATTTTACGCAACGCTTTAATTACCGTCGGAATGTTCCTCGCCGCTAGAACAATCCTTCTTGCGCCTTC
Organism: Lasioglossum villosulum; assembly: GCA_963971365.1. Taxonomy (NCBI): domain Eukaryota; kingdom Metazoa; phylum Arthropoda; class Insecta; order Hymenoptera; family Halictidae; genus Lasioglossum; species Lasioglossum villosulum. The sequence goes on from OZ020495.1 coordinate 3,628,114, forward strand.
CTGATTTCCGTGGAACCTTATCAAACTCTTTCGATCGACCGGAGACCTCTTTCCGGTTGCGGAAACGCTATTAATTGCAGTTATCGTGTCTCCCAACACTTGGAGCAGCGTGCAATTAAAGTGACTCGCTTAGATCTTCCCGTGAACGTTTTTAGCATTTTTCTGTGCGTCTGTTGGAATTTCTGTTGACCGTCGTTGCACTCCGCACGCGAAGAAAAATATTTGAAGACGAGGAGAAGATTGTATACATTCTTTACCTGCTCACAAAAATGTATATTTACACGGAGATCCACATTTTACATATTTTACAGGTTTTACACGTGAAACAGAACTTTCGCTAAACGTAGAAATGCACGAGTGAATAAAAATTCGGAATAAATGTTTCATTTTATCATCAATTGCTGGAGAACTGAGTGCACCGATGCGTCGTCGACCCATTTCACTCGATTCCGCGTCGTCGGTGCGATTAACGAGAAAAGCTCCACGATTCGAGAGGCGATAACGTCATTATCCGTCTCAATAACTGCGGAAGGGGCCTCGGAGAAAGACAGAAGCTCGGTTTCCGGCGCAACTTGCCCGGCAATAACGCGGCCTGTCATCAACCGGATCGTTACCGTCAATTTACTGCATTTTCACCGGGCCGCATCCGCGAGTATAAACGCAGGAATCACCAGGACTGATAATAATTGCATTCCAGACGGGACCCGATGCGCTCACTCGGGGCTGCGTGATTTACGTCGATAGCGTAACGCGGAAAAGAATGCAGATACGCTCGTTCGATTTCTTTGTCCCAGTTTCGGTGCCTTATCAGTTGTCACGCGCGACTTAAACAAATGCACCATGTTTTTTCTTTGCAATTTATTGCTCTCGTTTATCCGCAGAAACAATTTATTCGCTTGGAAAAAATTCTTGCGACGAAGATTAACAGGGAAAATTAAATTCCATGAATGTGCAAATGCTGTTAACGATAAAAGTAGGTATAAGAAAGAAGAATTTCTTAAGATTCGTTTAGAGAATTGATAAAACACATAACTTTCATTTAATATGCAAGAGTATATTTCTTAAATGCGACAAAACGTAGCAATAAATACGCCAGAGCACAATGCAGAGCTAATTGCTGCATCTTGTGCCATAATTTTTGCGTCCGATTGCAACAGAACGGTTGCAATCTGCATTAATTCGTTCCCCAAAGTAGTGGCACAGGTGTTCGCTATCGATAAACCTAACTCAAACGCAACCAAGCAGAAACTTCACGCTGTCGTTAGAATTGCCGTGCACTTTTCGCCGTAATCTCAAATCCTTCAGACGGACGCAATTTAAAAAAGAAAAGACGTAACGATAATTTGTGGTAATCATTTTCCTGTGATAGGCTATAAACGAGCGCCCGTATCCCGTCTAAAAGTCGTAGAAATGGAGTATGAAAAATGTTGATGCACATCCTAATAAAACTTTCTCCTGAGCAGTGGAAGAAGATTAGGAAACTGGCCCGTATGTTAGCCCGCAGATGATACCAACATGATGATGATTTCACCTTTCAGAGAAATAGAAATGCTATCTGCATTCTCTCACGCGAGCGTATTTATCGAATGGCTCGTATCTCTTATCTAGTTTCACTATTTCTGATCTGGACGAGTTGCCGCAAGAATAAAAGTCAAACGGAAGTTAAAACCGCCAATCCTCTCGCTTTCGATAGCTGGTACGCGTTTAATTGCACCTGGCTGCATCTTCCTGGTCAGGCGAATCTTCCTGCTCGATAATTGCACTGCGGGTCTTCGTGTCGAGTAAAAATTCAATGCACCAATCGCAGGAGATAGGAACGTATTTCAATAATTTTGCATAATGGTATGCAAAACTATTGCGATCACGCGGTGCATCGTTGTTCCTCGACATTTGAACTAAAAAGGTCTGACATTTTCTTACTGTTTTAATGGCCACCGGTGGTGGTATTGGAATGAAAAAATAGTTGCACGTGCACACAGTTTTCCTGGGAAGATCGCCAGTGTTCGCCAATATGTGCATCGATTATACAGTTCACTGGCTACACGTGTTTGCGAAAATATTTTGAGGCGAACATTCAGCCTTTCTTTGACCAGCCGACTGGACAGTTCTACGCGAGGATTTTAGGTTTCGATTAATCGACGCACCAACAATTATATATCACCGGGCGTATTAATATCGTTAGACACGTCATTAAGATCAATTAGCGTTACGTCGCCGCGCGTTCTTAATTACGTGCTTCGAATTCCGGTCAACGATGCTTCACGAGGCGGTTGTACTCGGTGTCGAATCGAATCAACGCAACCACTGCTTCTTCTTCCTCGAGACGATAATTGAAACGATCCCTCGAACGATGTACGTTATGCAATTACCGGTTTTGCTTCAATAAGTGGACGGAATTGTTCGCCACCGTGCGTGTTTCTTTTTGTATCGCGAGCCAGTACGATTTAACGGACATTTTACAGAGTTTGCGTCGAACGCTCCTCGTTCTAAAAATTTGTGGACGTAGTTGAAATCTGTATTAAAATAAACAATGAAGTCTGGTATTAAAAGCTGTCGTATTTTTCCAATAAAAAATTCGTAGTCACCCAAAATAGTAATCAATCAAGAATTCCCAGATTAATACGGACATACTCGTTGAAGTCTGACGCCAAAAGCTCCCACGGTTTCCCAGTAAAAAAATGGCAAAGTTGCAGAAAATTCCTCGTCGCCCCGACTCCCTCCTTAAGGTATTGCCTCGCGTGCCTCGCTGCGAGACCTTCGTAAGGTCGTGGACGTGGTCTGAAGCGAACGAACGGTCTCTCGGAAATTGCTCAGCGTCCGCAGTATAGAAACGACGGCGACCTTGCCTGGCCGCGGCTCAAGAAGTGTCCGTCCGCCTCGGGCATTTCCTTCCTGCGGCGAAATAAAACTGCTCGGAGCAGAGACGAGAAAGCCGGTCACGCCGCGTTGGCCATGGAGTACGAACACTCTCTAATGAGCCTCTGTTACGGCTACCTGTTCCTCGCTCATTTTCGTTCCACGACCGATTCATTACCCCCCAAGACCGAGACACGCGCGCGCACCAGCCTCCCGTTCTATTCCCGATTCGGACGCGATCGGGAATCCTCTCTCTTTCCGCGGAATCCAATGGAATTCCCTGAACCGTGCAAACTGATTCTTTTTTCGGGGCAATGTCGATCCGGTTGCCGATGACGCCAGCCAGTCCCCGTTTTTTCGAGTAAGATTCAACTTTGTAATTTTCCTACCAAAAATCTACGATAGCTTTCAGGACCAGACTTCATCGCATACTTTCGTCAACTTTGACCGGTATCTCGAATTTTTTTTTAGTGGATACACGCAGTGGAAAATCTCCATCAAGAGCGCGAGACACTTGTTCCGTGCCGGATTCGGGTAGCTGAACACTTAGCAGCAATTAGGAGACCCGAGCGACGGTGGAGATTTATGAACCCGTTCCAGGACTCGTTAAAATCTCGAGTTCAATATCAGAATCTCAGTCGGCCAACGTGCATACGCTCTATAAAGCAACCCGGCTTATTGTTGGCAGTCATTCGACGGAACAGGGAGATCCGCGGGATATAGGCGCCGATCGTTGCGAAACTATTAACTAATCGGCGGGTGTATCGTTCGCAGGGCGATCGATTCGATCGACGATCACCTGCGTGTGTTTCTGGGCCAGCAGGAAGACATTCCGTCACTTTCCAATTCCTCGCGGTTACCTTGCTCAAACGACTCGAGGATACCGATCTCCTCCGTTGCTGGACAGGCTCTTCCGCCAGTAGTCGAACTAGAACTTCGTCACTTTCGAAATGGCACGAGCACACCGGTTTTACGTGGAATCGCGGTTTCCGAGGAATCTCGTGGAAAGAGAGAGGATTCCCGGCTCACAGACACACTGGATCGCTGAATATTGTTCAACTCGGGGCACCGCGAACATTTACGGGCTATAAAGTCTCACTTTTATGCGGAATTCGAGTCAGCTTTACGTAACGTCTCAGAATTTTAGTAAGTCAGAAACTCCTCCAACGGCAGTCTAAAGGGGTAACTAGGTTGGAGGGTAGAGAACCAACTGAATCCAGGGTGCAAAGGTTGCGGGCCGGAGATTTATCGATCGTAAATCGAGCCTACGATCGACAATCGTGTCCCGCGGCGGAGAAATTTCCCAGGCATGCGTAGTTCGCGTCTAGCAACCAGGGTGGAAAAATAATCGGCAATGTAAATGTAAATTAGCGTTCCCGCGGGGGTACATCCCGCCGCGCAACATTCTTGTGCGCGTTTCGCGATGTACATCTGAGACCACTGCAAATTAAAACAACTCCGCAAACGATTTGCATCGAATTATCCTCCTTAATTTCTCTGTCGAGGTTTATTACAGCGCGGCGACGACGCACCGACGCGTTCGCGCAATAAAACATCAGATCGAAGTGTGTTAACGACTATGCCGAGCTGTCGGTTGATCGATCGCATCCATGCTAATCAGACGCAGGTTCGATGAAGACATTCCTCGAGGAGGATCCTCTCTGATCGATCGTTAGAGAAATTCTCGCGGATCGTGCAGCTGTCGCGTGAGCGCGAGCACACGGCTGTCGTAAAATTATTAAGCCAAATCAACGACTGCGGTTCCGAGACCCGGTTTATCCAATTAATTGCGGAACCATTTAGCCGGTACCAGTCCCCAAATGTCACCTAGCCCGAGGACCTCTATTAACGTCGGCTTTTCGAGCAAGTTTCGCTCGTTCACCTTTACGTTGCATAATTGATATCGCGAACTGCATTCTCCCAGTGCACCTTCTAAAACAGAAAAGAATTCGCATTTTCCTATTGGAACGGATTCGATTCTCATCTATAATATGTTAACTGTAACCGAGTTTCCGGAAAACAGGCAGTTCTTATTAATCTCCATAAAAATGGAGATTAATATATTCGCAGATATTTGAGAGTCGTTGCCTTTCAGAAGGCTTGCTATGAAAGTATAAGGAGGCCGCGCGTGTACGAAATCGTTGGGACGCTGCGAAGCGGTGAGAGATCCGAAAGATCTCTCAGTTACATTTTTGAAATTCTTTCCTGGAGAAACACATCGCATTTGCTTGCGTTGAACATATAAAAGTGCGCGGGCAGTGTAATGATCGAGTGAGACAAATTTTTTAACAAACGGAACGAACGAGCGAAGAACACGGCCGGCCAATAAGGAAAGAAAATGCTGTGTCCGAGTCGGACTACTTAAGGCGCTGACATTTCGCCGTATTGCTGGAGATACGCGAACGGTACGAGTTCTGGTAAAAGCGCGGCGCCGAGATCCGAAATGTCCCGTGACAGTCGATTAATCGAGGTGATTCTTTGGCCAATGGGGAAAGAGGAAAAATCGACACCGGGCTCTAGGCGGCATGCAAATCGCGTTAGGTTTCTCCGACGAAGTATGCGAGGTCGTCTTGGAAAACCGGTCGCGTTGTGCTTTACGGCTCGCGAATTTCGAGCGACTCTGTCTCGTTTACTTTGACGCGTTCAAACGAAACCGATCTGAAACGGGTTAATCTTGTTCGACTCTTGGTTCGTTGTCAATGGAGAAACACGGATAATTTTATTCTATCGGTCGGTACGGTGGCCGAAAATATTTATCGTACATTCTTCATTCAGATTTTTGCGTAGCATTGATTTATCTTCACAGATTTCCGTCTATATCGTCGATCTAATCGGTACACGACTTAATCAATGAGTTCTCTCGAAGCAATTTTACGAAACAATCAACGCTCTTTTGTCTCCTCGCAGAACGATAACGATATCGGTAATAGATGTTCACTTTCTGGGTATACGCTGAAGAGAACTATACATCGGTATCAGCGATAATAGATTAAAGCTACAAAGCTGCGAGATAACTCACGTTATCACAGGTATTTTATGTGCTCGGATCGTGTCTTATGAACAGGCGTAAATATGTGATTCGTGTTATTGATAGAACACCGTTTATTTGAAAAGGATTGATCGGATGTATTAATAAATATTACAACTAAAAGAATTGATTAATTTAAATTTAACGAAGCAACGAAAACATATGAAAGTGAAGATAGATTATAAAGAATCAGAACAAAGAGACAGCACAATAAAAGGAGAACATGTAGGAAATATAAAACGAAAATCACACTGCATTGTATGAAAATGTTCCGCAGATAGATAGTCAGATACCCGGCGTCATTTTGTACGAATTTCCGCTAAAAGGCGAGTGCATATTTTACGGTTAGGTTCGCGATATCGTGCAGCTGCATCTAAGAACGAAAAGAACAAAAGAAATAAGCATACTGACGAGAAAGAGAGTGATTACGCTCTCCCGGCGCGGCGTGGCGCGGAGAATGAGCCGCAGGCAGCGGTTCTTTTAACGATGTTGGTTCTACGATGAACTTTTCCTCGAGTCGCAATTAGTCGACACCGGGTCGCGTAATTAGACTCGGATAATTCCGCGGTCTCCTGGTTTATTTGATCGTTATTATCGAGACAGCCGCGAGGAGGCAAGAGTAACTAACGCGAACGCTTAATTATACATTCGCTGGTGGAAAACGCGTGTCCCCGGGTATCATGCTAAATCATAACGCGATGCAGATGTTTCTGCTCGACTATAAATACCTAATTGCAGCTGCCAAATCGCGGTTATCTCACTCGATTAACTTTTTTGGGACGAAAATGACGAAGTTAATAAACACCGGTTATCATCGCCAAAAATTATAAAAGTATACTAAAGAGTATAAAAGATTAACAGTTTTAAAAATCGCAGTATTGTGTACGCTGAAGGGTCGAAGGTCTAGGTCAACTTCCACGAACCCCCGCTTTGAGATATTGCGAAACAATGGCGGGAAGGTCGCGGAAAACCGTCCATGAGAGTGATTTCGACCGACTGGGTAGAAAGCAGATCTATTAAGAGCGATTTACCAATTAAGAGCTCGCCTCGAAGGCCGTGCCTTGTAAGGTTTTACAAGTTCAGAGTTTTCCCTGGCTGCAGCTCGCTCGGCGAAAGTTCATGCGCCGTCCAAGGACCGGAAATTGTAGGGATCGAATGGACTCGCGATGCAACGAGACGAGTTTGCAATGAAACGATGCGCACCATGCATCGAGAAGGCTCTACAAGGATTTCACTGGACGACCGATTTCCGACCACGACAACGATAAATTTATCTTTCTCGCCTCTCCGTCCGCGCCGCGGCTTTCTCCCGAGTTTCTATATTAATATTTTTGTCGATCACTTTTTCGCAAAAAAGTTTCTCCTCGCGAAATCCGGTCGCGCCTGCTCGGACTGCTTAATCCTCTTTCCTGGGCTCGGTGTCCTCGGGGAATCGCGAATTTACGGCTTCTGGTGCGTAGATTCACCTCTCCGCAACCCCGCAGAAGATTTCGCGGAATGTTGCTAGTCGCTGGACTGCGAATTTTGTTAGAATACATTTCTATTTTACTTCGATTTGTCGCAATCGCAGTAGAAAATTTGTGTTTAAAGATCCAATTAAAATCACTCGCAAGATACAGAGTGCTATAATAAATCCGGCTAAAACAGGGTAAACTAACATTGTCCCAGCCCAGACACAATTTTCCCAGAGAACTGCTAGCCGCATAAATTCCGGCCCGACGTAAACGACCGGGAAGACTTACGTCGTGTCCTATCTGAAACAAGATGCATCACAGGAACAAAAGTTCTCCAGATTAGCGGAGTAATTTACTCATCGAGCATTACGCGCGATACATCGTAAAACGAGCGCGACGTTAAAGAGTTTAATTAGCGAGATAAACGCGGTGAAAAAAAACGAAAGAAGAGATTCGCAATAATAAACTATCTCCCGGAGATAGGCCGAGAGCCGTGAAGTTTACGGGAGCGCAGATAACGCGTAGCGGGCGTGAAGATTAATGACGTGTAATAATCGCCTTCTCCAAGGTCGCACAGTAAATTAATGTACCCGCATAAATCCACTAATAGAGGGAGAGGCTCTAAGCTGGTTAGGGTCTGGCAGGTGTGGTTCAAGAGTTAACTCGTAGACTCATTAATGATCTACGTTATCGGTATCAGTGTTTAAGGAACTCCCTCCATATCTATGTCTATCTACCCGAGCCACGCATTCCGTGGCTGTTTCATTAGAGCGATAGACTCCGATACAGCTAGATAAAGCAAACGATTGAACAGACTATCGGTGAATTGCTTGTAGAACAGCGGTGCAAACTTCTCGGAAAAGCAAGTCGAGAGCTGATGTACGGAGCAACATTTTCTGCATCCATCATCTACCTTTAATTACTCTTTCGTGCGGTTGCAAAATCGAACTTTGAAAGTTGCTTCTGTATCCTTCAGGTACAATGACTCCCAAAAATATGCAGACACATATGCAGTTTGTAGCAATAAAACATCTATTAATGTTGATAAACATAAATGATTTATTTAAAACATATACATACATTTCATAATAAAAATTGTTAAAAGAAATAATGTACCATTTGTGGCTCACAAAAATATTCGGACAATATTAATTTTTCTATTTAGATAATGTAATTTAGCATTACAAAATTTGCTTAATACTTCGTGGCATAACCATGTCGTAACTTGTTTGACATATTATTAGCGATTTTTTAAAAATATTCAACAGTTACATTCGACCACTCAGTTGCAAGTCTTTGTTTTAATTCGGCTATCGATGTAATTGGAGTTTTCCGAATTTTTCTATCCAATTAATCCCATAAATTCTCGATAGGATTAAGCGGTGTAATAAAACTTCTTTCACAATACATGACTTTGTAGATCTAGAAATTTGTTCATGCAGAAAAACTGCAAATTGAGTCGGCGACGAGCGATGAACGGTAACCGAGTTCGCGGACGGCGCGAAACATAGTTTTCAGATCAGGATTGTCGCGTGTGGATTGTGAATGACGTTGCAGTCATCGCGTTGATGCGCATCCGGCAGGCAAAACGATGTTTGCTCGTCGTTACCTGCAATCGGAGGCTCGTTTGAGAGCGGGTAACGAATCGTCTGGCTTGGCAGACTGTGCAAACACCGCCGCGGAATAACGAAGAAGCTCGCGCAGGTGCTCGAGCCTGCGCTCCGGGGCAGAAACCACGGCATAATTAAAGTCGGTCCACGCACCAATTAAAAATCGCACACGCACGCACCGCGAAGGGGTGGAGGGCACTTTGAAAGTTCAAAGTTTGCGCAGCGACGCGTGCTGTGCGGGGGCTTCAGGAAAAGTCAATTGCTAAACCCCCGGTCGTGTGCGGTCGCGCGAACACTTCTCTCGTTAACGAGAAGTAGTGTGTTTTGTACGCTTTTCACAGCGTCGACAACACTTTCGATTAGTTTCTCGAAAGAAAAAAAAACAGTACGGGCTTTTTTCCGTAGACGAGCCGCCACACGAACGTAGAGAGGCGATCATGGGGCACGAGCGAGCTTACACTCGGTTACCAGCTAATTTCTCGATAGTGAACGTCCCTTCGCGTGCAGTAGACTCGGGAAAATGCAGTCAGACTGTGCATCCTTGTGCAAGCGTGGCTGCTGAACCGTTTTCTGCAGGCTGGTTGACTTGTCTGAATTTTGTGCGGTTCTTCCGCGAACTTTTAGCGCTAACCTTTTATTTCTAGTGTTCTATTACATTCGACCCATTAACCAACTAGCTGAAACGTAACTTGTTCTTCGAGCAGTCAATTTTCCAGAAAGTTTCTGTCAATTTGCATACAGGTGTGACCAGCAGCGAGGAATTCGTTAAAACGCGAGCAAATTCTCAGCACTTTCGTTGTCACGCGAGAAGATGAATCGAGTCCGGAGATGAAAAGTGACGGGCTAATTAGGGTGCGGCCGATTCCGTAGGTTCGGAACGGTTTCGGAAAGGAACTAGCTCGAGTCCCATTGACAGATTCGCTTTGTCGGGACACTGGCTTTTGTCAGAAAGAGAGAAACGAGAAGCGGCCGGCGCGCTAATTGCTCTTCTGATTCAATAAGAGCCGCGAGGAGATCGCCGTCGAGCGTCCCGGCCAGATAAGAATGGAATTATAAATCTACGGAGCAATTAAGGTCGACGAGCCAATTAAAGGGTAAACACGCTGCGCTTTAAAGAGCGCAGCTTTATTCAAAGCGGCGTGCCGCGAACCGAGAAAAAGTGAGAGAAAAGGAAATAAAGTGAGAGAGAGAGAGATACCGGCAAAGGTCAGCTGGCGTCTATTTGTAACCAGCTCGCTGTTAGCTGCGTATGAGAAATGACCGATATACCGGCAGCTATTTCTGCGACGCCTTAATCATTCCAATTATCGGACTCTGAATGAAAAATCAGACGTGGGCGGTGTTAGTCACGCGACGAGTCTCTTCGTTTCCCGGAAACGCACATGCAGTTGCTGCAAGCTCCCATGCAACGGGGCCAACAGCGTTCACCCTCGGTCAGAGCATTTTTGTTTACGTCTCCGTTGAAGATCGATCAATTCCTCGTGCTTTCTCCTCGCACCAGCATAACAATGATCTCCACGGCAGACAGGCAAGGACGCAGACGGTGAGAATTATTTAAGCGAACCGGCTAATTATTTCGGCGCGGTTACTTTCGCGCAACGCGCTTTCTGAAAGACTGTTTGGGGTTCTCGACGCTTGTTTCAGCGGCCGCTCCGCCGGGTGAAAACTACTTGGCATAGTTTCGTCGTTAGCAAAAAAAAAATACCAAGCGATATTTCGAGGCCCCGCTTTCAGAACGAACACAAAGGTGTCTCGTAATTAACGTCTTCCGACGCGCGTGGCCGTCTTCTAGGAGTCGCGAGAAACTCCACGGAAGATCGGCCCGCCGCGCAGCTGTCAGTGAAACGCTGTCGCGTGGGAAATTGAAAATATTTTACAGCCGTGACTATAGTTACGCGCGTCGGCGCTGTACGAGTCACGGACCACTTGGGTATTAAATCCTCTGGAACCGTAACTGGGCGACCCGGTTCATGGTGAATATTTATTAACGAATAATTTTTGCACGATTATGAGAATAATTAAAATTTGGGGAATATGGATCATGCTGTCAAACGCTTGAATAGTTGAACGAATGACATAGGTGTCACGGGAAGCGTTACGCCTGCCAAATTTCGAGCGGATTCCACTGCCCACGTGGGAACGCGGCTTAAGACGAACATTGCGACAGAGAGTACACCTATCTTCGCCTGAAATTCATTCTCGACTCCACAATGTTTGCGAGCGGAGAGTGGTGAGAGGATAGATGGCAGAGAAGCATCGTTGGCGCGTTAACGAACAGCGAAATGGTCTGAGAATGGCAGTGGGCGATGACATTGTTCAACAACTCAGCGACAACTGTCGCGAATGCCCTGGCTGTGATATTTTTGGATGTTTATGGATATGTGACGGCGGAGAGGGGAAACACGGTTGATCAATCATACCGAAACTTCACCTGTTGTACCAAGAAATCATCCGTGATATCTTCGAAATTCTTTTCACACTGGATCTCTAGTGTTTACCCTACTTCGCAATGATCTCTCCGGGTTTTCCGACCTTGCAAATTCTCGCGGGATGACTCGAAGATCTATCACACTTTGAACACTCCGCTGCATGCTACTAATTCAGAAATACCGCGACAGATCTCGTGAATGGCGAGAGATTTCTAAACGAATTATCTTTCGACTCAGACTTTAGGATTTTTTGAATCCCCTAATGGCTGCCACATGTTCCGAGTTTCTACATTCCTTTTTGTTTTAGCACTGAGAAATAGCATAACGCTCCTAACGCATTGCGCGTCGTACAGTTTCCACTCAGACTTCAGCAAAACAAATTATAGACGGTTCAAGGATCCCAAACAGTGAAGTAAATCAGCGACAATGGAAATTGGCTACGGGTTGCAGATTCGATTACATCTCTAATCAAAACCGTGTGGAGATTCGCGCAGCAGATCTGCCTTTAAAAATTTCACGATCGAAGCAGTGCGTACCGTGTTAGATAATAATAGACCGTAACAAAGGCGTCGAGAATGAAAAATCGAGCCTCCAATTTCCTGAAGTAGAGCTGGAAACTCGATAGCCCGGAGGAATCGATCCGTTCCGTTGATCCCACTGGAATTAGAGGCCAATCGTTGAGAAACAGCTGGCGCGGCGCGGCAGGTTTAATTCGATTAAAATCCGGGAAAGAATAAATTAAAAGAGAGAGATATACGGAATCGCCTGAAGCGTAACAAAGAGAAAGAGGACTTTTTTCGCGCGCGGAGCGTTACACTGTGACAGGAATTCCGGCGGAATCCGAGTTCTCGTTAGCTTCGCTTTCTCCATTCGTGTTTCTTCTATTTTCTTTTTGTTGTTGATCCTCGCGAAACGCTCGATTTGCAAGCGCTCTGTTTACCCGCCGGCTCTCTGCGCCGCGTATTCGTCATCGTCTGGACGCGGCCCAACTAAGCCAGCCACTGCCAAGGAATCCTGGCCAGATTCCGCGCGGATATTCTCGACTTTTTAACCCGCGGAATTTCCATCTCGCGACACGCCGCCCTCCTCGTCGTTGTTTTCCTGTTTAGCGAGATCGCACAACCCGAGGAGACTGAAAACACCCGGGAGATTGAGGCGACTATGTTTTAAATTGCACCGAGTCGCCTCTGTCGTAAATACATTAACTCCGCTGTCCGGTCACGATCAACATTAAATATAATACCGCTATGACGGGTTTCCCCTTCTCCTGGCTAGTTGTTTAACGCGAATTTTCTCGATTGGCCTGATTTCCGCGCGAATTCTAAATTTCTAACGGTAAACGGTGTTCGCGGCAACGCGCAGAAATAGAGGATACAAGTTCACGCGCTATACGGAAGCACGAGCTCGCGAGAATTCGCAAAAGTGCGAGACGACACGAGAGCTCGTCGTCCCGTTACGCGAGCCACTCGTTCGCGAATTAAAAATGGATACCACGAGGACGATTTCCAGCAGAGATGCGTCTCCCCTCTCTACCCCCTGGATCGATTCGATGATCTGGGGTTTCCTCGAACTATATTTGCCAGTTACGCGTCATTATCGCATCGAATTTCACTGTTTGCCGTTTCGATATTCCTATATTTGATTACCAAGCCGTGTATCTTCGAAATAAACAGCAGCCACATAAAAATTTCACTTTTGAAGCTTCGGTGATCAAGAAATGGACTAGAAAAGCCACGTAAATGGAGCGACAATATTCTGAAACCGTTTCGAAACTGCGAGAATCAATCCGAAACGTCTGTCTCGAATGGGAAAATCTGCGCGAACGAAACACACGAAGGGATCGAAGTTTCGCCATTTCAAGTGACAACGCGATTCACCGCAGCGCATTGTACCGCTGTCTTTGTGCCTGGTCTTCGATTCAGCCTGAACAAAAACGATTCATCGACGGCCGCAAATCCTGAATCCTCGACTGTTTGAATAGCATCGGTTGCGCGCGTCTCGTTTCATTAAGGGTGTAGATCCGCTCTCTAGTGTGCATGACTCACACAGCGAAGACCCATATACGTACACGAGGATTGCAAGGGTCCGGCAAATTACAAACTACGCCCTTTTACTGCATATTTGCGACCCGTACGACGTCACAATCGTTAGATGAAAGATGTGTCTAGCGCGCTATGAAGCCACAATTTTGAAATTATGCGCTATAGAGGCGTAATCGACTTTATTAGACAGCAAACAGCTGAGCATCGAGTTGAGAGGCATGCAATATGGCGGTACTACGACTCCCTACGAACGCTTATGTCTATTTCAGCTAAGTCAGTCCCCAACGAGCCGAGTTGTCGGGGTTGTATCGGTAAAACAGAGGGAGGCTCTGCGAAGAGGCCCGACTAGCCGTCCCACGATGCGCTCGCACGGGGCGAATGAGAGGTTCGGTATTTGAGAAAACACAAGTTTGCTATGCACATTTCGGTGCTCTGCGTAGTCGCTATCGCTAGATGAAGGATCAATCTAGCGCGCTATGTCCCTACAATTTCGAAATTATGCGTTGTAGAGGCGTAATCGACTTTATTCGACAGCACTTTCGGGAGGCTCTCGTTCCGGGGCGCTCTCGCACACGAGTAACCTCGGTCGGAGCGTCCGTGTGCCTGAGCGTGCGAGGGAGGTTCGGTATTTGCGAAAATACAAATCTGCCGTGCACATTACGATGCTCTGCGTGGTCGCGATCGCTAGATGAAGGATCCATCTAGCGCGCTATGTCCCTACAATTTCGATATTATGCTTTACAGAACGGCAATCGACGATATTCGACAGCATTTTCGGGAGGCTCCGCAAGCAGGCTCGACTGACCGTCTTGAGGCACACAGACGCGCAAATCCCGAAAATCCTTTCGAATATCGTCGATTGCCGTTCTGTAAAGCATAATATCGAAATTGTAGGGACATAGCGCGCTAGAATGATCCTTCATCTAGCGATAGCGACTACGCAGAGCACCGAAATGTGCATAGCAAACTTGTGTTTTCTCAAATACCGAACCTCTCATTCGCCCCGTGCGAGCGCATCGTGGGACGGCTAGTCGGGCCTCTTCGCAGAGCCTCCCTCTGTTTTACCGATACATCCCCGACAACTCGGCTCGTTGGGGACTGACTTAGCTGAAATAGACATAAGCGTTCGTAGGGAGTCGTAGTACCGCCATATTGCCTACCTCTCAACTCGATGCTCAGCTGTTTGCTGTCGAATAAAGTCGATTACGCCTCTATAGCGCATAATTTCAAAATTGTAGCTTCATAGCGCGCTAGGCTCATCTTTTATCTAACGATTGTGACGTCGTACGGGTCGCAAATATGCAGTAAAAAGTCATACTTTGTAATTTGCCGGACCCTTGCAATCCTCGTGCATGTATATGGATCTACGCTGTGTGAGTCATGCACACTAGAGAGCGGATCTACACCCTTAATAACAGTCATCGTTGTTGTGTGAATCGCGACGGTTGTCTCTCACGCGGCTCTTCAGCTGTGAGAACAACACGACAGAAAGTATGTACGTATATATCTTGTCCCGATCAAGATGACGTCCCGCTCCTCGCCGTTCAATGGGAACGCTTAATTACGGAACGATCCTCGTCGAGATGGTTTTCTCGTTTGTACTGAAAACGCGATTTAATCCGGGTGAACCGCCCCTTTGCGAGCTTTCCTGAACACTCTGCACGATTAATACTGCGGTGTTTACATAACTGCTTTCATGGTAATTGCAAAACGGTCCCTGATTTGCGAATAGAATTTAATTACGTGGGATTGTAATTTGTTCGCCTGCAAAAGGCTCTTGCGAGACGTTGCGGAGCAATGGAAGCTATTTTCCCAACGTTCTGATTGGCGCGCGCCTCGCCGCGTCACGAAATGGCGTTCGTAGAGCCGCGACGCTACGGAGGAAATCCGATATTTCTTTCATTTTTCCATTTGCCGTTGAAGTAACTTTCAATTTCCGATCACCAACGAGTAACTCTTTAAAAAACAGTCGAACCAGTGTAACAGTTAGGCGAGTATCATCGCAACACTCGAGAAAGTGAAGTCCGCTCGCGAAAACTGGATCTAGCACGCGTTTCGCGCTGTTATTTTATATCTCTATAACTCTAATTCGCGGTAACCATTAATTAACACCATGTTCGGTCATCGCAGGATGCGATGTTGATTCTTTCATAACTTTATTTATTCATTGCTAACGCACTTTCTAATTCCCTTTTTTTGTATATCCAACCAGTTTCACTGATCGTTTATAGGTTTATCACAGTATTTCCCATTTTTATCAATAACCTGACACACTTAGGTCCACTTGTTGCGCATTAGAAAATTCAATCCGCGTTTTCGCAGTCCAATCAACGCATGCTTCTTCAAAACTTTCTTCTGCAATTAATTCGTATTAATCCGTTTATACGTGTTCAAAGTCGGATATGCATTGGCGATTTTCGAGCGCAGATTCAGCTGTGTTTCAATTTCGCAATGGTTGGTCATTGAATTATCAATCGTACAGACGATCAAATCTGCATTTTACGCATTTTTGCACGTTACAGTCAGGGTCTGTAAGGCATTCGTAATTTTTAATCGAGGATTAACCTATATTTCAGTGTTGCAACTCGGTCATTCACTTATCAGGCCAGTGAAAAATCAAAATTGCATTTACCATCTGTGCGAGGACTTGTTTCGATGTTCAATTAATTGGAAATACGATGTTCGGAGTTCAGAGTTCAGATTAAGCTATATTTCCATCTCGCAACAGCAGATCGTTCACTTATCAGGCCTGTAAAAAATTAAAATTGCATTTTCAACGCGTCAGACTCAGCACGGTCGCCATTTCTCCAACTTTCTTCGGCATTTAACCGGTTCAAGATGCTACATATAGGGTCTAGGGGCCATTAGCGGTTTTCGCGCGCAGATTAAGCTATATTTCAATTTCGCAACAGTTTGCGATAACTGCGGGTTCCATCAGAAACCGCTTAAGTGGTCCGCGAGCCCCCTTGCGACGAAACTATGTGTAGCACGGCCGAGCACCGTGGCCAATCGGTAACAAATCGTGCTGAACGTGTGTCCAATCCTTTTTCCAGGTTACACACAAAGTGACGAGTCAGGTGATGGTGTTGAAGATGAACCAGCTGCCGGCGAACAGGCCGAACATGCTCAAGGAGGTTCAGCTGATGAACAAGCTCAGCCATCCGAATATACTGAGGTAAGTCGAACCGAGAATCCGGTCCACTTTTACGCTAGAGAAACTCGAGATGCCGATCTCGAGGAAACGGAGTGCGTGCGCCAGCCGAATTTCCTTCTGCGGCCTCGAACCGGGCCTAATTAGCCCTTGTGCTAATTTTCGGCCACCTGGGCATCCCCCTTGGATACGTTTTGAAATTCCATTGCGGCTAGAAAGCGGCAAAATTGATTTCGATTAACATTTTCAGCTTGGTGGTCCTACATGATCCGTTTAGAATGTTTTGGTTCTTGATACGAGGGTTAAAAGGGGTTGTAAATTGTTATATAACGGTCCTGGATGTTTTCAGCATCATGTCGTCAACGCCCATATCGACGATCTTTTCATTTTTTAAACGTTCTTCTGCGGAACGTGCTTGGCTACATTTTGGTTCATTTTTTGTAATTGGAAAAGCAACTGCTCCTAATAGAGAGATGAGCAATATTCTTTTCAATTATCATAGACTTGAGTCACCGTGCATGACGCATCTTTCAGTCTGGAGCTGATAATTAACATTTATATTTAACATTGAAGCCAGCAACCGCTGATAATGTCAAATGCGATTAACGCGTTCGCCCTGAAAAATGAGATAACTGGAGTTACTTAGATTGTGTATAATAAATAATTTTACGCTTCTCGCTTGACTAGCAGTGAAAGTTTTCGTATTAAATGTGAAATAAAAGCAATCCATGCTAGATTTGAACGGATTATTCAAAGGGGTTAATGGCTTTACTGTAGATAGTAATTCCGCTCCAGACAGCAAAGAGTACTCAGGTGATTAGCTTGTGAAAAACAAGTAGGGCGACAGCCACTACCCATTCGAATAAATTGCTCTGTCGCCTTTGAACCCGTTGTTTCGCGATCGTCCGACAGCCAATGGAATCATAGACAGCTGTGTTATCGGTAATTTGATACGGGTTGATACGGGTGACTATCCTACAACCCCGCCATTAGCCATTTCAATTTCATCGAGAGTCCGCGAATATTGGTTTGAAGAAAATGGAATTGACCGAACCTCGATGGCTAAATCGATAGGTTAATATCGTAGAGTAATGGGTGAACGGTACTTTCATATTATGGGCTGGCGCGATCCTCTTTGAGAACTGACATAACAGTTTCTACCAAGTTAGGGTTACCAGAGCTTTTGATCTTCGATCAGTGATGACCGTATGCATTCAGAGAAACCAACCGTTGCAGTAGTTTCAGAATCCTATAAAAGTCAAAACTTGTGGAACATAAAACGAACATCTCAATTCTTCTCGGTGTACGGAGAACAACTGTCAATCGCGAAATCGGCATCAGAACGCGCTACAGCGGGGGGTTGAAGCACTCCGAGCAATCACACGGTGGTTCCGAAAGAGCGCGTCGGTGGTACAGCGCCGCTTGTCGTCTAAATAATCCGCGCGATTACATCGCGGAATGTCGGCTATAAAAAGCGACACGGGTAACGTGTTTGCCGAGCAAATAAAGGGTGAGGAATAAAGTAGCGGCCGGTGGCGGTGGCATCTTGCAAGAATGAGTTTGCGGACGGAAACAGGTTTTGGCGCGCGAGAAAGACAGAGAGAGAGAGAGAGAGAGAGAGAGAGAGAGAGAGAGAGAGTAGCATCAATCCCGCTTGCGCGCGTCCCTTGAAAACAGAGCGCTCACGGTTGACGCAACTGGTCCGAGCCGGTTCAGCCAGGCTAATGCCAAAAGAGTTCCGTGGTTTGCGAGTTACGAGTTATGACATAATGCAGCGATCCTCGGCTAGACGGGCTCGCTCTCATGCTCCGTCCAGTAGCTTCGAGTCGAGTCGAGTTAAGTTGAGTCGCATCCGAGCGGCGACAACGCATTCCAACGATATAAACGGCTTGGCCCAGATTCGGGCCGAGTGTGCGTGTGTTTATACCGGCGGATCTTATTTCTGGCATTTCTCTCGTTGAAGGCTGCGGAAACCGCGACAGTACGCTCCGCTGACTCAGTGTTTCATTGAAAGAAGCGGCTGTCCGTCCACCGACAACCCTTAACCCTTTGTCGTCCAAAGGACCCCTCCTCTTATTGTATTTTTCAAGCTTCCTCTAACATCATGGAATCTCATTGCGTTCTAATTTTAACGTTTTTACCTGCTCTTTTTTGTCATACTAAATGTAATAAGTCGTGCGTATCATCGTTTGCAAACAATTTGAGGAAAGAACCGTTTATCCGTCGCGACCGTCCACTCATCGGCGATACTAATTCGATTCGCACAGCGAAAATTGCGGATAAGTAAACGAAGGATCGGCTTCCCAGGAATTTATGATTCCCCCGAAACAGCCAATGGATTTTGCAACTGTTAGACCTCTTGCCAGGTGTGGCCAAGCGGTTTCAGCGAATATGGATGAATGGAAACGGTCGATACACCCGGCGGCAGCGGCTGGCGGGATTTACTACGAGCATATCTCGCCTAAATCGATATCTCGCTCCCCTCTCTGTTCGTTTTCCTTGAATTTCGTCCAGGACCGGGAACGTGCTCGCGATTAAATTCGCTCGCCTCTTCGGTTCTTTCAAGGCCCCCGGTTCTTTGAAAGGTTAAATTAGGATGCCGCGGATTTGCGGAATCTTGAGTACTCGAGTGCGCGGGTGGGAGCCTCGATTTAGACCCTACGAGGATTCTATCGATCTGCTGAACTGTCGGGTTCGCTTTTGCTAATTAATGCTTCAACGGGACCAGTGGCGTATTACCCCATGGGCAACTTGGGCCCCAAGCAGAAGAGAGCCCCGAACACAAACCAAGATCCAAATTCTACGTTTTTTTCATAAAAAACTTCAAAAGGGCCCGGAAATTCTACTTTGCCCAGGGACCCTAATCATAACGCGCACTGAACGGGACCTTGAAACATTTCAAATCTCGCATCGAATTTATTTCAACCTTGTCCGTCCGTACACAAGATTGTCAGAATTGCAAGACGGTGGAACATTTAAAGAATTGAAAGGTACTTCTGTATTATTTTCAATAACGATTTCAAAACAATTCGAAGACGGAAGAAGTTGTTAATAGAGCGTGGTCAAGAGGGCTTCGTCCAAGCTTATCTCTCGTATGCCACATATCGATATCGAGAAGAGTAAAGTCGCCACGATTATGTTTGTTTGCCCAAACATTAAATGTTTCTTATCTCGCGATTAAAAGAAAAAGCAAGTCTCGTTGATCCGCGGGTGTTCCGCTGCAACATCGGCCACGGTTCTGTTGCGATTAAATCGATACTTGTTCTAACTGTTTCGCCGGCGCGGCGAAGAAACAGCACGGACGGAACCGTAACGTAAATTGCCCCGTTACGGGATATTCAACGCTGTAATTCGACGGAGAAACTGTACAATCTTTGTTCTTCCGAAGATATTTAATTCATTCCGAATCTTTTTTCATGTCTTTATGGCACACTATGTTACCACCATAACACAGTTTTACAGTTTTTCAGTTAAGGCCTCTTTAAGTCACAGCGTTGCGAATCTTTCAATTGATTTTCATCTCGATTATCGCGCGATAAGAATCAAAATATACGATATTAACCCGATATTGAACCTTGCCTGGCTACGCCTAGTATTCCATGTACTTGGCGTCATTTTTTTACTTTTCTGAAGTTTTGATTGGGATCTCATTTCTTTTTACAAGAATAATTTGCATAGGGAGTGACTTCGGTTATGAAAGTTGACACTTGGGAGGTTATGAAATAAGAGATCTATTTATTTCGATTGCGACTTTTTCGACTTCCATTGGAAGACGAGCCCGAGCCCTGCCGAATGATCGCGAGAGTCGATAAATGAAACACGTGTGTTAATACTTTTGGCTGAATGTGTGCGTGTAACGCGTATACGCATTACGTTGACGAAAATTTCTTGACGAAGGAGAAAAACGCAAGAAAAATCCTACCATTTCTGACGGATCCATGACATGATATTACGATATCTCTGTGATACGGACCGATTTTATTGAATTTGGTTTTATTCGAAAGTTTATATGCGGTTTACATCAGAAAAATAGCTTTCAATTTAGAAAATATTGCAGGCGTGATGAGATATTAACAGTAGTAGCGAAGTTAACATCGATAATTTTTCATGTACTTGGCGTCGAGACGCCACGCGTCTCTGGATGATCAAATCGCGTCGCTCTCTTGTCATCTTGGGCAGAGTGATGCGCGAGATCGCGTGCGAATTTCACGCCGTCTCTAGTCACACGATCGAAACAACAGCCGCCGCGATGCGATGCTTCCGATCGTTTGATCTAGTCGGGTCGCGATAAACTCGAATCGAGCGTTTCCACGGAGATATCCAGATACCCTCTGAATCGTCGACGTCCGGTCGTTGTCGTGATAAAGCTCGATACCGGTCCAGATAACGCTCTTGCAAACTTTTACCAGGCGTTACATGACGTAACCGTGAATGCACGCGCGCGACTTATCCGCTTGCAGTACTGCTAGCGTGTAGCAGAGAAAAATCAAGCACATCTCTTTCACCTTTCTTTTATATAATTGTTAATTACCAAGCTGGCGAGCGCCGGACGCTTAATTAATTCCAGGTGAAATTTAATCGGCGCCGTCGGTTGCGGGTGTTAAACACGCCTGTTTAACTCCGCGATTAAATCGGATGCATTAGAGGAAGAATGTAGTTAATTTTTTCAGAAAACTGCCTGATACTCGAATGCGCGCTTCGTGGTTGTTTGTTATTACTGATCTGGAACAAAACTGCCTGATGCTAATTTATGTACAGAAGATTAGGTTCGAGCCACGCTACTCATGATACTTTTTTTAAATGTTAGAAGACGATCAATTCTGTCGATCAAACCATCAGTACTGAACATCTTTTATAAATTCATGAATTCCACGGTCAGTGACTTGAACGGTCTCAGAATTTCCTGGAGATTCTCTGTTGGCTCGAAGACGTAAAATGGAAAAGAGCTCGCTTCGATGAACGAGGATTTGATGATTGATACGGGATTAGGAAACTGATTGAACCGGGCGGTAGATCCTGTATTTTCGAGGTCTAAGCTTCCGATAAGCCTCGAGTAGCATAAATCAACGATCACAAACAGCCATTCAGATAAGAGGGTGTCCCGGGTGGTAACAAATGAAGACAAGCCGATCGTCGACGCGCCGGCTGCTAATTGGTGGTTATCGCGTCGCGTTAAAGGGTAATAATGGGACAAACGACCCCGAACTTTACCCCATTCGCGTCCAGCCACATGTGGAGCTATCTAATCTCCAGGATCGCTGAGTCGAGTCTCTCCTATGGAACGCTGATTCTATCGTTCCTCTCTGAAATGATAAACTTCGCCGCAAGTAACGCGGGCTACGCTGACAACGCCAAGATGAATCGCCGGATAAATTGTCTCCGCTCTATTAAAAATGATCGGACACACCGAGATACATCAGGAGAACTTTCTTGCCGGGTCTGTGCCCGTGTATGTTTCCACTGGGAGACGCGCGTTGATATCTCTTAACGCCAAAACGCATCGACCCAGTTTCTTTGGATCTCCATTTTACAGCAAAATTGCAGAATTAGATACGAGAAAATTTTCAGAGTCGTCGTACAGCGAAAAGTGAATCGCGAAAAGATAGGACGAAGTTGGTGGAGCCATTAACCAGCTCGAAATATTAAAATGAACGGGAATTGAGAACAAGAGCGTATTTTCTAACACTCAATGACCGATTCTCTACATAATTTTAAAATGCAACTACGTAGGATTATACGATAATTCCATATCGATTGTACCATTATCATATATTTCCTTTTTTTCTTTCTGTGCATGTCCCGTCTTTGATATCAGACGAGTAGTCTTGTATCTTTCTCTCTTTTCTTTTTATTGTAAACACTTATGTAAAAGAGCTTCAGCCCGTCTATAATAAATAATAATAACAAAAATCCTTTTAGAAAATTAATGAAATCGCACTAACGGCGTAATTCCATTAGACCATTAGTCCGTAACGTAGGGAATTGAACCAGATGAATTTCGGATTAAAATGTTCAGGGGGTTGTGAAGCGTTGACAGCGGGCCAAAAGCGAAATCTGCGGCTCGTGGCGAAGTGGAGTGATATTAATCCTGTGCGGTGGCGAACGCATGGCCAATTAACCCTAACGAGAGGGAAGCACGGCTCGAGGAAAAGGCGCCTCGTCTTTAGCGAGTTGAAATTTTCCGGTTGTTCGGCTGCCAAAGAGGATCGAATCAGTCCCTTCCGTTCTCCGAGACGGGAGTCGAAGGTTCGTTAGTGGCACGGGTGTCAATAGAGCACCGTGGCAAATCGATACAAGCTACCATAATCGACTTACCCTCGCGCGGATTTGCGGAAATAAACTCCGACGGTCCGCGGCGCTGACGCTCTCCAGGAGAAACTGATTTACGCCAGTAACGTCGGCTAAGCTTTCGTGCAGACTACACTGCCATAATGTTCTTTTCTGGTGTCATTATTCGTCTTTTCATTCCCTGCTTAATCCGCATTTATTATTAGACGATAGCGTCGCGATTTTATGGACGAATCTTTAAAAATACTTCCGGAAATTTCGAAATTTTCTCTGTAAACGTATATGTAAATGCACATAGGTCGACGGAGCACCTCTGACCTTCTGCATTCTTTCACCCTCTATTTTTGTAGAGGATTGTATAGTGATTTAGAGAGATTTTTATAGTTCCTTTCCGAGTTTCCTCGTTTTTATCGTTGGCTAGTTAAATGCTTCACTTCTCTCTCTTCGCGCTCATACTATGTTGCACACGCTTAATTTTTTCCGTTACGGGTCTTCAAGCGTTTCACTTTCTGCCGAGCGCAGTTCACTCAGTTTCCAGCAATAAAGCCACTGCTATTGGCACTGTTAACATCGTCTGCGGATATTATTGCGCTAAAATCTACGAATTAGGCGGTGACCAAGTACGCGTTAGGCAACCGATGCTAATAAGTTTAACGAGGGTCTAAGAACCGGCGAGCAGGTTCGTGGAAACACGTTAAACGATCAGAAACTCTGCTCCGAGATGTGTTAGATCAGCTGACCCTTGGAATTTTCGAACAAACTAACCAGGAATCGCATCTTTTAAACAATTTACACGATTCTGTATATTTTCGATCATCTCGCGTCATTGCAACAATGAGATTTTCACAGTTCTCGTGTTTTCACTGTGAGCTCCTAAAATATCATTTTCATCGGTTTGTTAGTTCAGCCGTTATAATTTTGTCCCTAAAGACTACGATACACTCGATTTTCAATAAAATTCGAAACACTGATGACGAATGACTTCATATAAAGTTCCAATCATTTCAACCCCAGAATAAATCCTAGTGCAAGGGGTTGAATTTCCGGTAAAAGGCAAATCCGCGAGAAACGAGTGATGCCGCGCGCACATCCGACAAAGCGGACGTCAATCCTCGGCGCTATTTATAGCCGATCAATTAAATTCGTTGCGACACGAGTCCCCCCCCCCCCCCCCGCTGTCTCTCACTGGAAACGATGGCTCGATTCGTGGCAACCACGGTCGCAAAAATATCTTGTCGACTCGCGCGCACTACGTTGTCTATCCTCGCTTTGATTGGCTGGCCAATCGATGGGGATGAGAGAACACAATCGTTGACCCGAGAGCGCCGCTGGCGCTTCGAATCCGAGGCTTCTTTTTATTCGTGCCGCTTCTGTCTGAGTTTCGCGAATACACTGTACGGCATTCTAGGTCGAAGACCTTCGTCCTGAGGTTGTCCTCGGAACTCCCCGCTCCCCTGGAACACGAAGGTCGCGGGCCTTTATTGGGAAAGATGAGTAACGAACGAGTACAACATGATTCGTGCGCGGATTCGCAAGAAGAACCGTCGCCGCGACTTGCTTGGCAATTAAAGCCCCTCAAGAACTTCGCCTTTAACGCCTCGCAGAGA
Source organism: Lasioglossum villosulum (assembly GCA_963971365.1). NCBI lineage: Eukaryota > Metazoa > Arthropoda > Insecta > Hymenoptera > Halictidae > Lasioglossum > Lasioglossum villosulum. The sequence continues at coordinate 3,652,579 of OZ020495.1, forward strand.
CGCGTTCGGCGCTGACACTCGTCGAAGGACAGCATTTCGTGGACGATTGTCCCCGCTTCTCCGAGAGTATTCCCCTAACACGAGCATGAAGGAAAGAAATCGAAACTTCTTCGTGAGCGAATAACGCACAAGTTCAGAAATTGTTGAAACACGATTTATTGTACTTGTTATCTTCGAAGCTTCTATATGTCGGAGATTCCGGTATCTCTTTCCTAGAGATTCCAGATGTTCCTTCGCCTCCTGAATTATCGATCGGGATGAGGGCTCGAAGAAACGTAACACTAGTAACTTTGAAGAAAACTCGCAAAAATTATCTGTATTAGCTGAACGAGGAAACAGAACTCTCTTCGTCGAACGCTTCTTGCCACGAATCACCCTCCCGCCGACCCCACCCGGTCAATCCTCGATAAGAGGGAAAGGGTCCTTTTTTCGGGGGCCCAAAGATGCTCCAGCGCAAGGATCAACAAAATCAAAAAGAACGAAAGAGCCAGATGTTGGTACATTCTCCGGTCTCCTCCGACATATACATGTAGTCTGTGTCCTTCGTTTCCTATCCGCATGGTCGGCTCGTTTATCATTTTAAGATAAAGAAACATTGTATACGTATTCGCTTAATCTTGCCGTATGCAATTATTCTGTACTTACACCTTGAAGATTTCGTAAAGACAATGCCGACTCTCGTTACCTTTAATTATTCGCATCGTCGAAACTATCAGCCGACGAGGGCCACGAAGTGAACGGGGCTACCGCGTTCCTAACAAGTTATTAGGGACTTGCGAACGATCATGAGAGAAAAGTGAAGTTGGACAGGTTAGGGTTCTTTCCATGGGCTTATGCAACTCCGTCCAAGCAAGTTCGTCGGGTGTTCTATTACAGCCCGGGGGGCCGCGTAGCGTCTTCCTTGATGCGTGATTATTAACGCTGTCGTTATTATTCTAATTACTGTTCTCGGCACCAGTTGCGAGAGACTCTTCTTTGCTTTCCTTCTTTGCCCTCAATCCCGAGATACATATCCCATTACCGAGTTGAGTCGGTGCACTCGCGTAATTGAGGGTAGAGTACTCCGATGCCCTTTCAAGGAATAAATCTTGGAAGGCTCGTCTGTGTTCGCTAACTGCGCGTGCTGAGCCCAACTATTACCAGAATTACCCTATCTCGACGGTTACCGGAGCGGCGGGTCAAACTTCGGGAGGTTATTCCACTCGCCCCGACGCGGCGCGGCGGAACGAGGCGATGTACAGGGTGACCTAGCTGTTGCCAGTCTTTTCACTGAAATTACGTTCGATATACGTGTCCGTTCGCGTGTTTGATCACTGCTGACCTATTTCACTTGCCAAATCTACCGCACGCGGACTCAAAGTCACTTGAAGATTCGTAGAGACGGGTAAAGGTCGATTCATACACGTCAGTTCCGAGCGTCCGTCAGAATAAACTTACCCAAGTTTAAGCGAAACTGTCCGCAACCGAGATTGACTGTCCGAATTATCTCTCGAGCAGGTTGACGACTCCTTGCTGTGCGTGGGACAAAAAAAAAGTTTTCATGGGGCTCCACGATTCCTTGGGTAAACTATCGGTAGTTCTCCTTTACAATATAATGAAAATGGGGTTCGGAAATGTACGAACACCGAAAAACAATGCCAATTATCGGACTGATCCGTATGAATCGATCTTTACAGCTTGCTCGCGCGTCTGATCGCTGCTGGCTTATTCTACTCGTCAAATATCTGATCAATGCTACTCTATTCTACTTGTCAGGTAAACCCAGAGCCGCCGCGTGTGGTTGTTGCAGGTTGTGCGCCGCACACGGGCGCTTCATCGAAGGGGCGCTGCAACATGAACGGGCAAGGGCGCTGAGCCATGGCTACCGTAAACAGATTTGCTAAAAAAAGAAAATATGTACGGAGGAAACCGCGCGCGACAGAAGTGAACCTTCTTACAGTCTAGTAATGTTTAGAAGTAAATTATGATTGGAAATGGTAAATAATTCTAATGAACCGACGACAAGATCAGGAACAACTCTCAGGATCAGGACAATTTAATAAAAAATATTTATATCATATTTTAGCTATCACAAGCCAATTGTTTCAATGATAGAATCATAGAAAATCATAGAAAAAAATAATGAACGATCAACATTTGCGACGCAAAGGAGAGCGTATTCGAAAGAAAAAGAAATAGTTCATAGCATTTTTTTAATCTTATTTTACGTCGCTTTGTGAACTCCTATTCAGGATAGGGTTAGGACACGACGGGACATACAGTTTTTATAAGGTGGGTTCCGAACCACCTTGGGCACCACAGTTTACAGAGCACATGGAGTATTTCCAGAGGTGCCGACGTCGGGGATCGAACCCGCGACCATGGAGACCGTAAGCGCGCGCAGTTCATAGCAATTCCCATATGCTCTTAATTTACTACTAAACATTAATAGACTGGAAGAAGTTTCACTTCTGTCGCTCGTGGTTTTCGACGCGTATGATTAAAAAAAATTTTTTTTGTGAACTACGTACTCCACGAGGTTAGGCATATCCTATGTGCTTCTGGCTTGAGCCTTTTGAAAATTTCGTTATTTTCGCGGTAGGAAGCACCGTTCCCGAGATACAGTAATTTTTATTTAAACCTAGCTCGGCTACCATTCCCAACACTGCCGTTACGCATTTTCGTGTCGCGAATTCCGTGACGCGAATTAGGCTTACACCTTGCCAAAAGAAGTTTCACTTCAAAAGGTCATCAAATCATTTTCACGTTTAAAGAGGGCGCATTAAAATTCTTTTGCACACGGGCGGCTCTGGATCTACCGTATGTGGAGTCAGCTGATTTTCTTGGAATTGGATAGTCCCTCGGAATTGAGCACCTTTCCACGCAATACTTACAGCCTGATTCTTCCTTCCAGGTTCATGGGAGTGTGCGTGCACGAGGGTCAACTGCACGCGCTAACGGAGTACATAAACGGCGGCAGTCTGGAGCAGCTGATCATGGCGAGGCACACGCCGTTACCCCACCTGATTAGGATGAACCTGGCGAGGGACGTGGCGAGAGGCATGGCCTATCTGCACAGCCGCGGTCTCTTTCACCGGGACCTCACCTCGAAGAACGTCCTGATCAAGAAAGACGACAGCACGGCGGAAATGACGGCCGTGGTCGGCGATTTCGGTCTCGCCGCGAAGATCCCCGATCCCAGCACCGGCTACAGACTCAGCACCGTCGGCAGCCCCTATTGGATGTCGCCGGAGTGCCTGAAGGGACAATGGTACGACCATAGATCCGACGTTTTCTCGTTCGGCATCGTCGTCTGCGAGCTGATCGGACGCGTGCCTGCCGATCCCGATGTCCTGCCACGCTCCGACAGCTTCGGCCTCGATTATCTAGCCGTGGCTGAGATCTGCGCGGCCGCAAACCCGCCCACGGACTTCCTGCACTTAGCCTTCAACTGCTGTACGGTGAGTGTTCAATGGAATCCTTGATTGTTGCTCCAGATTGTCACATTATCCTCCCTGACGAGCAATTAACGATTAAAAGTGCGATTCTCCGTGAAAAACTGAACAATATTTCTGGGTATAATTTTTTTCACGACGCTTAGTTGTCAAGGTTTAAATTAAACTTGAAAATGGACGCGTTAGACGCCAATGACAGTGCTGAACGGGGCTTAATGCGTAAACAATTTTGTACTTCAGTTTCGATTCGTTTTTCCAACTGGTTAGAAGTTCGCTTAATGCAAGATTGTTTGTTATAAAAATTGTGTGACAACATGAAATTGTTGAGAAAATTCTCAACGTTTCGATCCAGGTATACATCGTTCTCAGGAGAAAAGTTGCGTTTGCTATGTGTAGAATTAAAAATACAACGTGGTTGACTCTGTACTGGTAGATAATCTACCAGCTTGTTTTAACAATTGATCGAACCCGTGCGCCGAAAATGTCACACAGTTTCTATTAAATATCTACGATCGACAAAACGGAATATTTATTGTTTATTATTATGAGAATTCATTGTTCTTCATATATGTACATCCGATTTTTCTTTGAACGTGTTTTTCTCGATGAAAATAGAGGAAGATTCGAACTGGTTCTGAGGTATACGTAGATCGTCAAATATTCGATTAGTCATTGTTGCGCATAATCAGAAAGTTATAGCACTGTTAACCTCTGCCTGATATGGCTTCTCGGGAGCTTGGAGACGCAATATTTCGAAGTCGGCCCGTGTAAACGAATTATCTCGGTAGCGCACGGTTTGTCAACCGTCGCCTAAAGTAACGGTCGCGATGTTAACTTTTCTGGCAGTGGTACAGAGAGCTGGTATCGGCGACGGCGACGCTGTAGTATCCTAGACGCGTTGTGCCAGAGATTGTGAATAATAAATGGCTTGAAACCGGCGGCCAACAGGAACGTTCGAAGCCACTGAACTTACAATAAGCTTCCAGAATTACGCAACCGCTCGCGAAACGGGAAACAATTTTGTTTTGCTCGTAGCTGCGCTTCAAAACAGAACATTGGCAGCTGTCGGGACGTTAGCAAACAGTGTTAGCGAACGATGCCGACAGTGTTTCAGAAATCTTGTGTAACGGACACTGAAATCTTCTTCCAATTTTACATTCTAGTCTCTCCTCTTGCTGGTCATTCTATTCGCATCGAGTAAAACGTGCTTTGCCAGCTAAACGTTCAGGAAATAAAAAAAGGGAAACAGGTGCCCTCATCTTGCGACTTACTTAACGAAGTAAATACTTTTCGGGAGTACCATGATTTGTTTTATTTTTCGAAGAAAATAGGTTAAGCACTCGAGCAATGGTTGAAAAGGATTCGATCCACCTGCAGTAGCCAAGAACCTGCCCGCAGTCCCGTTTCGTATCGACCCAACTCGCGCTCAGCGACAACTTCAGTCCCGCTTTGCAATCGTTCGTGCAATTAGTGTTAATTTGGACAGAGACTCGCACCGCTTTTCACTTTTGCGTCTCGTTTCCTCCAGTTCCTGCCTCGAAAATTCTTTCCGTTCAACGATCTCAGAAAATTAACTTGCAAAATGTTTTTGTTGAATTTCCAAAGGACCTCACGTTAAACCACGTGAAATGTTTTACAGCGCGATTTTAAACTATTTTTTTAATTTTCAAGTTGCTAAAAACAATTATTCTTTAACTATTTTGTTCACTAAAAATTCATATTGTTCCCTTTTAATGGTAACCGCATTGATCCGAAAATGATATCTTTGCTGACCTCAGGCTTTTAAAGGGTTGAAACAACGAAACTGTCCATTTTTTCACATTTTGCCTGACATACATTTGTTCAGTGACCCAAAAGGTACAACATATTTCAAATTCAGCCATTTTCGCCGAGAATCCATTTCACGTGGTTTAAAGAATTTATTTTTCAATCGTAAATGTTTTTATTAAACTTGATAATGTTTTTCGGCGAACGGTTCGATCCATCTCTACGCTAAATGTAGCTAATATGTAAGTAAACTCAAAGTTTGATTCGGATGTGAATCTATTCGTCAAAGACCACGTTTGCTATTAAAGATGTTTTAATACTGGGGGAAAAGAAAAGTTGTGTTTCGACCTAGGTCTTTGCCGAATAGATTCACATCCGAATCAAACGTTTGAGTTTACTTACATATTAACTATATTTAATATAGAGATTGATCGAATCACGCGGTTTAGTGCAGCGTCCTTTCTACTGGAATTTATTTCTACATCGTAAAATGTTTGAAGATTCAAAAAATTGTATTTCGCATGAAAATGTTGTACGTTGTTAGTAAAGAGGATCTATGGGTTTCAGTACGAGCCGAAGTCGCGGCCAACGTTCCCAGAGATCACGTCGCGCCTGGACAGCATGATCGCGAACGGGGAAGAGGAGTCTAAGAGCAACATAGGCAAGTGTCCATCGGTGGATCCAACGCTGATGTCCAGCATGGACGAAATCACTCGGGAGGGTCGTCCCGCGAAGCGGAAAACCGCTCGTTTGAGGAGTCAGTCTGCGGATGCAAAGGGTTGCGACAATGCAACACCTTCTGACAAAGCGAGATGCCATTCGGCGAGGCGGGTTGCCGAGCTAGCTAGCAGAAGAGACCCTCACTACAAGCCGATGACCGCGAACCCGTTCCACGCGCTTGGTGGCGTTAAGAAGATCCTCGGCGACCTGTTCTCCAGCTGCCTGGAGCTGCCCTCGCTCGAGGACGTCCGGCCCAGCGTCACCGATGGTATCGGCAAGTTCAAGCCCGCGCAGAACGACAGTATCGCCAAGATCTTGAACAGGAAGAAGCCCAACTCCGAGCCCAGCAGCCCCACCGCCAGAAAGAAGTGGGAGAGAAAGGTAAGGGAGATAGCTACCTTTCGAATCGGAGGTGTTGGATGTAGCTGACTAAAGTTAGCACAGTGTAATTACTGGATATAGCCAACTGAAACTAATACGACTAATCTGACGATATTTGATATATTTGTTTGAACAACTATTTTGCGAACCGAACTCTTTAATCATTCTCCTCCAGTCTTGAAGCACCGCACTGTAGGCTAAACCGGAGAATTCTGTGTCAAAATCAAAGAACATTCGATAGACATGGGACGGAGCGATGAAATTTTTTTTTAATGAAAGCTGAAACTTTGCAGAATATGAAACTCGATAAACTTGCACAATTTCAAGAAAATTGTGGATTTTTCCAATACCACGCGCGAAATAATTTTTTTGGAACATGCTCTACATCATTTCCCGTAGATTTTTACACGCTGAGGTCAAATCTGACCTCAAAATTTTTTTACAACCTCAGGATTTTTCAAAAAGTCGAATTATGGTTGACACAGATTTCATCGGTTTGTCCCATAGTGCGCCGTTGATATTATGTAGTTGACAAGGGAACATATTCAGTGGATACAAGCCGATATGATGAAAGTTATGTGAGATGTAGTTCTTCGAAAAATATTTGAAACGTGCTTTTTTTATCGGCAACCATCCACTTTGAAGGGGTGAAAATGTAAAGGAAAGTAGATCTCGAACGTCGATCTTTATCAGCCCGGGATCTAATCGTCGATTTATTATCTAGGTAAAGAGATCTAAATCGTCGGTCGCGATCGTAAAAGCTGCTTCGCACGAACGTTCGTTATCATTATTGATCAGTTAATTGTGGGGATTAGTTGCGGGTGTTAACATTGTAGATATAAATTTTTGCCAAAAGAGGTTCAAAATTAGAAACTTTGATTCTGATCGCCTTCGAAGGAAAGTTACAGCCCTAGTATGAATAAATGTGCGATATTTTTCAAAAATTCAAAAAACATTGTTTCCTCCAGTGTTCACTATTTTTACGAAGTTAGAAAAACGCGTGGAGTATAGTATTCAGCGGGAGCTGCCAAAAGCAACCGGTCGGGAAGCAGACCATAACCGTTTATTGTCCACAGCCTCTGAACGGTTCAAAGACCTTAGAAACAGCGACTACGTTGCGTCGCGCGATCAACGCTCGCGTTACTAACCCGAAAACTCTCGATCACGCCCTTGAATGCGAAGAGATCGCGAACCTACGAGCCCTCGACCTACCTCTAACCAAGATGCCAGCTGGCATGAGGTAATAGTGGGACTGTTGCCCGGTTCACGGTCAAGGAAGTGACCTCGGCCAGCTAATGCCGGTCGCCGCGAGCGTGGCAGGCGAGTTGCATAACGGGAGAGTCGATAAAACAAAGAACAAAGAGAGGAGCAAACAACAGACCGTTTAACAGCCTCTTAGAAATCTCCTTTTAACCGTTATCATTTTATTCCCTTCCCGTATCAGCATTCAAGTAACTTTGTTTTTCATTGAGCAGCATACTTTTCTACGTTTAAATTTTTATTTTGCACGAAGAATCGCAGTCGGTTCGTTTAATGTCAAAAGTATCTTTTATGATTTTCATAAACGCATCGAATCCGCTGTCTACTTACGAGACGGTAACTTAGAAAAACACAAAATACCAGTGGACGGTACCAATCACTTGTCTCTTCGATGTTTTCAGGTGGCAACGAAAGTGGGAGCTGCGAGTTTGTTCAACCACCCTCTTTTCCGAGACGGTTGGGAGCCAAGAAGACGAGGCAGCTGTGAATCAGGGTTCTGGAGCTGCGTCGGCGAAGACCTAAGTCCAGAGCCACCGAACAGACGTCACACTTCGACGCTGAGCAGCTCAGCAGCTAGCAGCCTGTTCCTTCTGGACGATCATCGGACCAGCTCCATCTACACTGATTCTTCCGAAGACATTGCTAGTTTGGGAGGCGGTGATTCCTGTTGGGAGGATCGGCTGAGCGGCATAGGCTCCTCCAGCAAAACCATCTCGAAGATCGTCGAGTACTTCGAGAGGAAACAAGCCGGTAGTCTGAGGCTTGTGGATCACGAAGCTGGCTCCAGTAGCCGGTTGACCCTCCTCAGGGCTAGTCTTGAAGGACCCGTTCCTCTTTGTAGCATCTCGGCTGCCCAGAGACTGGTAGTCTGTGAGGGAGCCGTGCGCAGCAAGCTGCCTCTCTTCGATAAAAAGTGATACGCGACTCGCGGGATCTGTTCCTTGGGATGCTGCGGTTCTCATGCAGGGATCCTCGAGCTCTAGTTAGCGGAGAATTGATATCCCGGGCGATTAGGCTCTTGGAGACAGTGGAATCCGCCTCGAATTGCCAAGGAACGCTGGGCTCGGCGAGCTAGCAGTTGTGGATCGACTGAAAGTAACTGGTATCGAAGAACAGGGGCGACCTCGGCGGACCTGATCGTTTAGGGGGTGAATTTGTAGATGTTCGTAGGAAGCTCACTTTTCTTCTAAGCAGACGTTTTGAAAGTTTGCTATATTTTTATCCAAAGTATTCTTACATTATTACATTTACTTATATTTAATAAATTATTAATGCTTAATATGGAGATGTTCTAGGTCGGTTTTCTTTTCGAGTTAAGATTGTGTTCGAGCGTGAACGCACTTATCAACCTAATTAATCTATGCAAACCTAATGGTCCTCGGGTCCGCCGAGGGCGCGGTCAGCCACGAATTCAGCAGACGCTTCTCTCTAAAATCTAGTAACCTGACTGTGATGTTTTTTGATAATCTACATACATTATTGATCCGTACGACGTAAGCGTCGGTGAAGCCGTCGGCAGGGCTCGTTGGTCCGCAACGCTGCTATCCGCTCGATGTTCCGGCAACGATCTCGTTGCGAGAAACGTGAAGTTGTTTCATCGGCGTAAAGAAACGAACGTGTCAATAGTATTCCACAGAAGAAGACGTGAACGATCGTTCATCAAGAGAAAGCAATATACATAGAATTTGATTTGGAGACTGCGGCAACCGGATGCCAGTAGAAAAACACGCTGCTCATGTTCTTACCTTTCGCAGTGCCTCGCAGTTCCTAGTTAGCCACCTCCGTCCTTATCCACGTCGACCGAACATGGAGAACGAGTTACGAATTTACTCGATATTATACTTGGACACGAACATCGGTGTCTCGCGAGCGAAGGACACTAATCCATCTTCAACCCGTTCTTGTACAATGCTAGCAAGTTTCTAACGATTAGATTGCGGACTTTATGCATTTATTACATAAATAGCTAGACGTGATTTAACCTCTTGCCTTACAATATTAGTAGGCCAAGGGGTTAAGACGATAAAAACATCAAGACAATTTCAGAACATCCACATGTTATTTTCAGTTCACTAAAGTTGAAGATAGAATGAAATTTTGGTATCGGTGACTTGTAAGCAACGACGAAAATGTTTATTTTGTAGAAATATCATTAGAAACTTGGGTATGATCATTGTAGAAAAGCTTGTTAAGGTCAGATTTTTGTGGTTCTTCCCGTCAGTGCTTTGCGTTGCCCTAAATTGGTCCATCCTTGCCTTGTTTCACCCTTCCCCGTCACTAGACTCGGAGAACATTGTCGGAGGTGTTGCTGGTCGAAGCAGACACGCGAAAACTATGACTATGTACAGGAGAATACGGCAATTTTATAGTGAAACGAACGTTGCTCTTATTCGTAATCAACTGACAAGAGGGCAGGGAAAATTTCACCCCTTTTTACCGCGCATATGACTAGCGAATGTGAACAGAATGATCAAGGAGAGGTTCTGTGTAGTTTTCCCCTAATGAATATTCATAGTACAAAATGCTGTGCCTTATTAAAACGTCACACGATACCCTCGGTTACCTTGTGTTCAGCTTCGAACCTTTAGACGTCGATAATCATGCAACATCCGGTAAAGGAGTTTGATTTTTAGCTATAAATATTCATCCCGCGGGAAATAGTACAGAACTCTCTTCCATTGCCAAAATCCATTGATCTTGTTCCATTTTATGCGTACGTCCACCTACTGTCTCACATTCGCCTGGAAAATCGGTTGCCATGTTCAAAAAGGTATCTTCTTTTTAAGTAGCTAAGACCCGACTGATTGAAAAGCTCATAAATAGACTGCGAATCCCGAAAAAGTATAAATTATTTTAGAAGTAATAAATTTGTTTAATGTATAAATTATTCGTTCGGCCAAAAATTCAGTTACGTATTAGTATTTCATTGAATAATAAAGTTTTGAAAATGAAAATAAATATGAACAATTTTTGGTTAGTATACTAATTGTCAAAAATATCTGTGTTTAATAAAGATCCGCAGTCTACTGATCACTCGCGGCGACTCTTCGCGTAAGATAAGGTACGGTTGAGTACTGTTCGCTATTAATTATCATTTTATTCGTAGACTAGGGGGCGAGAGAACAAAAGCCCAACATGAGTAATCGTACTGCCGTCTTCTTTTGTATTAGATCGTCGTGTAAAAATTCGCGAGAGGATTCACGAGAAATCCGCAGGGCCTACGCTGTGCTTAGACGAGAGTTTTTAGTACACTTCTGATCGGACGATGGATACTTCCGTAGATTAGCCACTCAGGATGCGAGGAAGCAGAACATAGTATATTTTGTTGACAGAGATGACACCGCGTGTCCTGAATATTTTTGTTGACGTAAAATCGGGACGATAGTCCGTTTTTGAAGAGATCGCGAGAGAGAATGAAAGAAAACAATGACGGAGAAAAAGAGAGTGAGAGTAAAAATTAAACCAGAAGAAAGAAAGAATGCGAGAGAGAAAGAGAGAGAGCAAATGAAACTGATCTAGTCAGTGTATTATCGTGGCGGCCTTATCTTTTGTATGTCGTAGCGCTAATAACTTAAGTGTTCCAAGAAAAGCGAACGAAGTATGCAAGAGAGAGAGAGAGATTGAGTGAGAGTGAGTGGCGAACGCTCAGAAATATTGTTTCTGTTGTTGGAGAAGGTGAACGGAACGCGGAATGTACATGGTAAACCATAGCGAGTGCGTGAGTGACTGCGAGTTTCAAATTGTACGATGAAAAGAATCGCGTGTGTCCTTTGATTGCTCGAGCTAACAGGATAATTCACTGACAGGAAATATTGATGACTCAAGGTCATCGAAGGTCATTCCCACTTCTACACCGAGCCATCAAGCTCTGCCATCTGGTGTTATTTCACTCAATCAATCACGACTATTTCTTCTTTTTACTTTCTAGATAATTCTGACTTAATTGCATAACTTTTTGGTGGCTCAAGACATCGTCCTCGAGACTGCAAAGTTTCCTATAGAATCTAAAATCTTTTCCGTAGACCATACAAGCTATGTTTAAAGTATTTTAGTTGTGGTGGATGGATAATTCTCCTTGAGTGACCAGTATATCCTGTAGAAAATGGTTCAACCAAACGGAATGAATCCCAAAACGAAGTATATAATTGCAAAAATGGATTGGACACAGCACAAGGGACACATAGCTTTTTAGTTGCGCGGTGTAACCTTGGTACGGTATTCTCGACGCAGCTGGTGAGAGACAAGCGCCGGAATCGTCTTCCTGATCCTGATTTTCATTCGATTTCTGCCTGTTTCATTAGCGAAAGCATGTTCAGTTGCCCTCAGTCTAAACACAGTATTTTCTCTCTGTAAACTCTAATCTGATTCGCAGCGAATGACGATAGAGTTTACAAATAGAAGATACTGTGAATGATTTGATTATACAGCTGAAGGAATACCGTACCAGCGTAGCAGAAGATGTCAAAGGACGCTTTAGGTAGCTACCACTTGGCCGGTCAGCGTGAATCGTTTCGTCGACCCGGCTGCGGGACGAGTCGAACCAAATTTCTACTAGGATTAAATAGGCCACTATACCTTTTTACTTGTCAGAGTTCGTTCACGGGTTCTACTTGATAAGACTGCGTGTTTGTTAAATATGTATGTAAGTAGTAAGTCCCCGAATAGTTCGCAGTCCCTTCTTCCTTGCCTAACGGAATGCACCGTCGACCAGAATTCAACACGTTTTTCCCATTCTGTTTCGCTCCAGTCGAGTTGATGCACCGGTAACACCAACGAAACACAAAATTCAGTTTTATTTTTCATTGTGATCAAAGAGAAAAACTGAATTCAATTTCAGTATTTTTTGGACGATTCTCTCGGAATTGCTGTCAATACTAACACACTGAGAATAGCATTGACATATCTATGGTTTATGATTAGGGGCTTTCTAATTAATTTTTCGATATTAATAACATGTTTTACTTGTGGAACAAGAAGACAGCCATTGGACGTAATTGAATTATTTCTTTTGGGATTGTTGCTTACTAGAAAAATTGATTAATATTTAACTTCTTAGTAAACGAAGTGTGAAGAGACAAAGACTCGATGAATTGAGTTAGCTTATCCGCAACAACTTTTATGCACCGCAGTCTTCCCGAGTAGGGCTGTAACTTTTCTTCGAAGCATCGGAAAAGTTACAGCCCTATTCCGGAGGAAATTACGAACAGTACAATGACGAGCACAGTTCGAGTTAGGGTATCTGTACACGTCCGCTACCCTTGCATCGAGTCGACGAGGCAAGAACGATGCGTTCTGCTTCGACGCGTTAATCGGTACCTGAAGAAACCTAGAAGCAAGGACTGCGAATGGGTTTTATTTTTAATAGTCGCGGACATATCAGGAGTGGGCATATCCTGAAGGAGTTTGTTGCTCGCGAGAGAGGATCGTCGAGTGGGTGAAAATAGGAAAACAGTGGAGAACGTTTTGTATGCGAGAGAGAGAGAAAAAGAGTGAGAGGTAGAGTGTGTGCATCGGACTCGTAAGACCGGGAAGGCGCATTTTTCTTCTTAAAGAGGGTTATTTATTTTAAGTAAAAATAGGTATATGAATAGATACACATTTAGAGAATCCACTTAAATCGTCTCTTCCAATACTTTTGTGGGATTATCGTGTCCGCGTGGCCCGCGAACAGCCACAATTAGCTGTACATATTTATTATGCGAACGAGGGTGGAAACGAACGAAAAACTACAATACTGTTTCAGCGAAACCGATTTTTCCAAGATATTCCCGGGCGTCGTTCTATATACAAAGGAGCAATAAAGGATTTCGCTTTTACGATCGTCCGTTCGAAATAAATAAAAGGGAAAAATGAAAAAGGGAGAAAACGCGATTAAGGGGATGTACAGACGACGACGGTACTGAGGATAATAATTCTAATTGCTAAGAATTAATATAACGAACGAGAAGAGAAAGATTTCAGCGAAGCTATATATTATATTATATATTATAAATATATATATATTGTAAAAAAATTCCTATATACAAAATAAAGTTAAGGCTCCAATTTTTACCAAACATCCTTTCTTCGATTAAGCCATTCAATATCCTTAGTGATATACGTCACGCTAACAATTATTCAACGTTATGATAAACAACAACACAGAGTTCAACGAACTTCAGTGTATCATCGGCGATCGATTGTCTAAGTAAAAATTGACAATTTTTAGAATACTGTCATCGGTGACTTTCAAACTCAAGAATACTTGCGAACTTTCGAACAAACGCAACGAACATGGTATCAAAAAGTACAGTAAAACTGGAAAATAAAAATTAACCCTCGGAGAGACAGTGCCTGGAGCTCTTTATTTCTAATTTATTTTCATCAGTTTGATTACGAGCTCGATTCTTCTGGACACGGATGAAAAATGTATAAATAAGAATTTATGAACGTCCGTCCATCTTCCGAGGGTCAATCGAACAAAAATCACCGACACGCGTCGGTTTAACAGCTTGGGTCGAGCTGACCAACGAAGTTCCAATTCGCAGCAACAATATTCAACAAACAATTTCGCAAACGAGAAATCAAAAGCCTCAACGCTCCCTCTCAACGGTGTAACGAGGTCTTCCAAGGTCCTCTTCAGGGATCAGAGGTATGTACCTAGTCCTAGGGTCTTTCTTCCTCTCGTACGCGTAGGGAAACACCATACTCCTTCTAGTGGTAGTTCTGATCTCTGGTCTAGTCTCCTGTGGCCTTGGGATCCTCTGAATATTCGAATTCGACAAAGTAGTCGAACGACGCTCTGTTACATTATTAGAGACCGTGGCGAACTCCTTGATTTCCGGTTCGGTCAGTGGAATATACTTCTTCTCGGTCTCGTTCAATTTATTTGCAGACTCTCTAACAATATCAGGAACCCGAGTTTCTAACTTGTCAAAGATAATCATCGGAGGGATCTCGTTGGTAGCGTTACCGAGACTCTCGGTTGGACCTCTGACTTCGTTCTTGACGGTGGTGTTGGGCACCCAGTCGTTGTCAGGCTTCGAGCTACCATTCTCAGAACCAACGTCGAAGTTGACGGACCAGTTGGGGCTGGTGTTCTCCCAGTTCAAGGACCTGGACACGTTGAATTCTCTGCGAGATTCAACAGAGACTGTACTTAGACTCGAAGATGAACTGCCACCACCCATCGACACCCATTGGTCGCTGCTTGCAGTCTCGGAATCCGTGTTATTCGACGTCAACGTTTCAGGATAGACAGCTTTTACCATTGCTGGGAATTCCACCAATGTGCTGTCAGGAGACTCTGAGACAGGTTCCACCTTGGTACCTTCGTTGTCGACGTCGAACTTGGATTCCCCAGATTCTTTGCTCTCCTCTGAAGCAATTTCGCCAAGAGTTAAGTACTTTGGCTCCTCGTGGCGAGACCCGATCACGAAGCTGGGAGTGTACTGGGAGATCAGAGGCAGTAAAGTCTGTCTAGCGTACCTCTCGGCTCGTTCTAATATGCCCGCTATCTTCTCCGGTAAGAATTGCACGGTGAAGGACCTCGTCGACGAAGTTTCCTGAATCTCATCTTTTTGCTGTTCTCGGGGATGCACCTCGTTCCGAGTGTTCTGTCTGGCAGATCTCGGCCTGAGGATAGGCTCGGTGATCTCCGGCAGCTTCAGGGACCTCCCAGTCTCCTTCTTGCTCGCCCTTAGCACGGGCTCCCGAATTTCTGGCAAGAATTCCGTCGCGGCGTCCACCGAGGAGTCGGCGGGAGGTGCTCTCTGGAAGAAGTTCAACCCTGAGAACCCTCTTCCTCTCTCAGAGTCCGAGTTCTCCAAGGAATTAGAGTCTCCGTCGCTGGATATATCCGCGATGTTCCACGGATTCGTGCTGCGACGGTTCGTAGGGTCCTCGAAGCTGTTGGGCTTCGAACTCTCCTGTCTTTCGACTATTCGGAGGTTTTGCTCTTTAGTGAACGGTCCTAAACCTTTGGACGCCGACGAAGAAGACGTTCTTTCCTTCGAGAGCGATTCGATGGACTCGTAGTTCTGCTCCTTGGTGAAGGGACCGATCCCACCACCTTGTTTTTCTTGGATAAGGCGATCCAGGATTGCTGACGTAGAATTCTCCGATTCTGAAGGCACGTTGCACTCGCCGGACAACAAAGGAAGGTACACGGGCTTCCCTGATTCTAGACTCAACCCTTTCCTGCAGATGGAGAGGGTCTTTCCGAAGCTGTCGATGATGGCTACCTTGTCGATGCTCCAGGACACCAGGCCAGAAGAGATCCAGCCGCTGTAGGCGGTGTACTTGATCTGGAAAGTGGATCGAAGACGTAAAGTAGAAAACTCGACGATGAGGAATAGCTTAAGGGTGTCGATCCGGTTTCTACCTTCTCTAGTGTGAGAGACACACAGCGCTAGGCACGTATACGTACACGAGGATTGGAAGGGTTCCGTATTTTTCGATTCCTGACTCTATAATGCACATTTCAGTGTTCTAGGCAGTCACAATCGCTAGATAAAAGATTAATCTATGAGGTACGTATCCTAAGAATGGCTTAATTTTACGTATTCGAGGCGCAATTTACATTATTCGGCGGTCGTATGTTTATGAAAATGTCTCTCGGCAGCCACAATAGGCGGCAGCACTGTCGCTTGTCCCGTTGCTTCTCATGGTTCTACTACATGTTGTCGAATAATGTAAATTGTGCCTCGAATACGTACAATAAAGCTATACGGGTCTAGTGCTGTGTATCTCTCACATTCGAGAGTTTCTCGTCAAGGTCAAAGATCTACACCCTTAAGAATGAGATTGTCTCGTTCACGTGAACTCTTACTTCGATAGCCTCCAGGTTCGAAATAGCAGGGTGCGGCACGATGATCTTCTGCAGAGTGGAGCCCACCATGAGCTCCTCGTCCTTTTTAGTCATGGCAAAGGAGTCGTTGAAGGATCCATTACCGACCAGAGTGACCTGCAGCTTCCCGTAGGACCTGGTCGGTCGTTCGCTATGGCTATTGTAGACCTTGACCTGGTACTGATGCGCGCAGAACGGTTCCTCCTCTCTGGTGACAAGGTAAAGCTGTCCTCTAGCAGGAGATTCATCACTGTAATAGCCCATATCTCCGCAGGGTCTGCCTCCATTCATCCCGCAGGGGAAACAGTCTCCTTTGATCAGTCCGTCGTAGCCTCTCTCGCAGGGGAACGCTGGGAATCGACATTTTGGACTGACCGAATCGGTGAACAACTTGTAAGCTCTTCTGTGGTTGCACAAGGATCTGCCCTCTACCGCGCTTGCTGTAAATAAGAGAAATATTAATGAACAATTTCTACATGAATTTTGCCGTTCTTCCTAAAATTCTACACGTATGAGATTTCTTTTGTCTGTCAGGGTGCGATCACGCTGCTCGCAGGACACCGTTGACCCGCTTTCTTTCGGACAAAGAATTCGATCCACGTTGCGGACAAGGTAACATTATCCCACGCGTGAAAATCTTGCGGCGGGCTTTCTAATCCTTCGAACGTGGAACCTTTTACTTCGCAAATCAACGATAACCGTGGGACGAATTATCGCGGCATATATAGGTTCCCGATAATGATCTTTCAATGTACGCTAATCGAGTTCAGACTAGATTCAATCGGAAGTCGCGAGAGACGTGCGCCCAAGAAATTTTGTTGTGTACGCTACGTTCGATCGTTTTATCAAATTAAAATCAATGCAATTCTTAATCCCAGTGTAGCAATAATTTAACAGTGAACTGTTTTAGCTGTCCGAAGCTGGATGAAGCTAGGGAGCGTCGCTGTCGGAATATTAAAGTGTGAAAGACAACTAAGTCTGTATATTTTCGTTACTGTGCCGACAAATTAGAAAAACTTTCTACCAGGAAGTAACATAAGCTCAAGTAACAACCCGTAACGTAAGTGCTTACACCAGATGATGTCGGACACGGCCCCTAAAAACAGATTGGAGCATCCAGTCTGCATTCTTCCACCGTTAGGATAGAAATCCACGTCGCCCATTGGTTGCCACGAGCCGAGACCACCTAATAACAATTGTTCGCCATTGCTGTGTATCACGTCGACGAAATTAGCGTCCGTTTCGTCGAGCCTGGCTCTGGGATCTTGGGACTCGAAGAGGGGTCCTGCGGGATCCAGACCTGCAGAATTCATTTCAATTATTTGATATTACTTGTGCATCGAATTGCATTTTAACAGCGTTTCATGTTTTCTACGTCTTTTTAACTTCTCCGTTGATTTCACGTTGCGACAGTTCGAATTTAGGACAACTCTAGCCGGCAGCAAAAGCGAATGTTCGAGCACCGGTGAAAAATGAAAATTTGTCAAGGCGAGCTGGACACCCGCGCTCGCTTTTCTTTTTCCCAGCGATCATTGAACGTACGAATGCGTCGGCCTGTGGAAACCTAGTCAGTGAAAATAGCTCGCTGTCGATCACGGGAACACGCGCTCGTAGATCAACGGACCGTGGCAACGAAAAAAGTACAAGTTTCCGAGCCACCGGTCGCTTGCACAATTTTGTTGCTAATAGCAAGATAGCTCCAGCGTGTCAACGTACAACGTATCAATAGAATTCTATTGATAGATATTGTGTAATGATTTCGGCGCACAGGTGCGATCGATTATTAAAACAAGCAATTTTGCAATTAAAAAAATTCTTGACGTTTCGATTCAGTTATGGACCATTTTCAGGAGAAAAGTTGAGTCTAAAATTATATATACTATAATGTATGTTACACAAAGTGGGATAATAGCCAACGAAAACTTGGTCCTACTTGCTATGTGTAAAAGAATAAACATACATTTTATTGTATTTGAGATACAACTTTTCTCCTGAAAATGGTCCACATCTGGATCGAAACGACAATTTTTGAAATTGCAAAATTGCTTGTTTTATTGATTGAACCTGTGCGCCGAAATCATCACACAATTTCTATTGAATATCTACGATCGACAAAACGGAATTCTATTTATGCCGCACGTCAAATTGCGACATTGATTAAAACTGGGCTGCATCGAAGAATTTTTCTAGTTACGCATTAGATATGCACAAAACCATGGAGAATCCAATTATCGTCTCCGATCATTGCGCACTGATTCTACTTATTTAAATCTGGGACGAACGCAAGGGTTGCGACACTCTTTTTTGTATTATTCATTGGAATAAACAAATTCAGATAACCAAGATATACACTCGCACGAATAACACGAAAAATAATCGAATTACTCATGAGGAATTCCAAATAGTACCGGAAATGGAAGATAAGCTCTACGTGTTCTCCCGGTTAAGGAAGAGAGGACTAGAAAGATAGGAAAATTCGTCCACCCGTAACCGACGAAGAAAATGTAGCGAATTGGCGTCACTTTGTAGGAGTCCTCGTTACAATTTCCAGTGAACGTCTCGAAGAGGGAGAGATAGAGAGAGAAAGAGAGAGACCAATCTACCTTTCGATCGTCTCGGTCTATTTGAATAATTAAAACATAGTGGGATTGATAAGCTTGCGTTTCTGCACAGACGATTAACCGCAACCGTCATTACTGCCACAAGATTGCTCGAAACCTAATCGCAAATTCCATTTACTAGGAGACAAAATGAAGTCGACTTGCCTTTTACTTCGAAGGACGACGAGGCTGCAGCTGTCTGTTTCGCAATTTCAGCGCATTCGTTTCAAGCGAGAGTGCAAATCTGGTAGCTCGATACAATTTTAAGGGAAGTGCATAATTATGGCAATGAAAAAATCCGCGAAATTTTTCAGGCAACTCGGAGACAACTTTCACGTTGACGAATTGACGTTGTGAACATTTTCTTTTCGCAATTTGCTATATCAGCACGCAGCAGAGTTGCGAAAGCGGAATAAAAATTCGCGTATTTTCAGTTCTCCAAGATTTATCGCAGAAGAAATCCGAGATTGTTTATTATTGATACAAGAGCGAATGCGTTACCTGTGATCCTGGACACGTTTCCCAATTCGGCACCAGCGAACCCAGCCACGTGGGCTCCGAGACTGAAACCGATCAGATGGACCTTCTCCAAAGGCACGTTCAGGCTTCTAATTAGTTTCGCTAGTTGTCTGCCAACCAGTCGAGTGTTGGCAGCTGCTCTTACGTAGTTAGGAACTGCGCTTCCTGGACCCCAGTCGACGCACACTGGAAACGGACGTCGTACAGCGTAATAAATATTCCGTTTTGACGATCGTAGATATTTAATAGAAGTTGTGTGATGATTTCGGCGCACGGGTTCGATCAAATATTAAAACAAGCAATTTAGAACATTCTCGACGTTTCGATCCAGATATGGACCATTTTCTGGAGAAAAGTTGCGTCTGCAAAATTATATATACTGTAGTGTATGTTAAACAAAGTGGGATAATTTATTGTATTTACATTACAATATATATATTATTTTACAGACGCAACTTTGCTCCTGAAGATGGTCCATATCTGGACCGAGAATTTTTCTAAATTGCAAAATTGCTTGTTTTAATAATAGACCAAACCTGTGCGCCGAAATCATTCCATACCTTCCAATGCAGCGTAATCACGGGGAAATTCGTGCGACGGTAATGAGAGGTGGTAAAGGTAATGGTTTGATTAAATACGAACCTATATTGCATTCGTGCACGGTCATTAGCGCGGACCTCATCTCGTACACCCAAACGTGATCGCAACTGGATCCGAACCCGTGAACGATCACTTTAGTAGGTATATCCGGGTCTATGGCACGGTGCGCGTTGTCGTTTATGTCATCAGCAGGAACCTCCATCAGAATCGATCTCGCTTTCCTGCTTCCGTACACTAGAAACCTAATGCACCCATTCATGGCGTTAATTATACTGTAATTGGTCTCGTACGTGGCTTGTGAACGTTTACGCAAACTTTTTCCCAAAGACATTGCGCGATATAGATAAAATCGGTACCTAGTGCCGACATCTTTGGGGGGCGATGGCAGCATCTCCAAGTAGCTGAAGGGTCCTGTGTCCTCGAAACAGCCGACATCCTCGTAGCAAACCTTCGAGACGTCCCTCTTCGTCCTGTGACTCAATCTCTTGTGCAACGTCCACTCCTTCATCGATTCGACGACCGCGCGTAAAATCTCTGCATCGTTCTTTTCGTCCGCCGATTCGTCCAAAGGCGTCGGCCACTCCTGCGCCGCTGCGGGATCTCCTGGAAAAATGCATTTCAATTTATTTAACGACCACGAAGAAACTGCAAGTCCTACTCTATAATAGAAACTTGATCGAACCAGTGCGCCGATAACATCAATATACTTTGTTGAACAATTATACGATTGATAAAAATCATACGCGTCGAAAATCACGCACGATATAAATATTTTTTATTCAATTTTGTCTAAACGTCTCGCAAATATTGCATCGAGAGTTGTTCCTGTCTTGTTTTCGCTTCATTAGGATTATTTACCATTTCCAATCTTAATTTGCTTCTAAACATTACTAGACTGCAAAAAGTTTCACTTATGTCGCGCGCTCCAACTCGGATCCGCGACTGTTTCAAATGACCCCCAAAGACAAATGACTCCAAAACCATGAATTTTTCCACTATCAAACTGACAAATCCGTGGCAACACGCCTGGTGAACCAGATTGATAGATTCGTGCGAACCTTTTGTAACGGTATCCTCGGCTCGTTGCGCTGTCATTAGCATAACGCCTGAATAACAATCTCCTGGAACGCCAGGCCATTTTGCCTGGCCCCGGCGCGGCAATCTTCTAACTATAAAACTTGAGCGAATCTGCTGGCCTAGAGTTTCTCACGTTATCGCGACGAAATACAGAGCTAGAGAAGAGACCGTGGACCAGAAACTCAACCATCGAAACGTTCACTGTGGTTCTCGTTCGGGTATCGGGGACAACGATCGAAAACCCGTTCGGTTTAGCATCAGGAGATCTCGAGCTGCAAGCAGACAGCGGATAGTCGTGAGAAGGGAAAGTTAGGGGATCGATACTCTGATCGAAGCGAATGTACGGACTCGACGCTAGAAAATCGCACGATGAGTCGCATGATCGCTTCGGGCACGTGTCGTCGGGCTCGCGAAACAACCGCGGCGTTAACCCTTAGCGCATGAGTTATAGCGATTAGAAAATTTATGTCTGTTCAATGTCTACGTTTTCTCCAGTGACTAAATGTCGGCGGTGGAGAATTGGCATTTTTTTCTCAGTCGAAAGCACTTAATAACAGATTCGATAGTTTGAGTCTTTATTAATGAATTTTCGGAACGTCGTCGGGTGCACGTAATCGTTAACAAGATTTTCGCGAGATCTACAACAGGGAAAGAAACAGGAAGTAGAAAGCGTTTCGAATCCATTCAAATCCTTGAAAAACCCTTTGTGAAAACCCTTTTCCCTCGTCCATTTACGCGGGAAAAAAGTACAAGGATCCACTGTTCGTATTCGCATCCGTGCTACCTATGCTTCCATGCGAAATCCTCACGAGGCTTTGACCCTGTGAACTTGCGTTTGACGACCTTCGCGAGAAAGCAAATTTAACTGGTTTTTGTACTGCAGAACATTTGCATAAAGATACGCAGTCAATGAGCAAATCCGATCTCATAGCACAGGTGTTCTCGAGGAAAATCGCCGGCACCTGTCGGCGACGCGTTTGCGGGTCGAAGAGTCGCGTCTCCTGAACTTACGACCCAGATTCGTCCGCCGGAAAGAAAACTCGATGGGTCAGGGAATATCGCGTTATCTGGAAGAATGCGTGCCGCGTCGAGCGAACGAGTTCTCAGGCGAGAACGGAGGGAAACTCGAGGAGGTGTATTCCGTCGTTTGAACAACGAACGCTGCCCCTAATTGGGACCAGTCGATCGGACGCGATCGGGAAAATCGGGACGATCGAGTGCCTCTTTACTTTCCTTTCTCTGGCCATTTCTTTCGGACTGTTACGAAAGGGATCGCTTCGTTCCCGATCTAAGGACTCTTAGAAAATCAACAGAGAAACGGAGAAACGTTCGCATTCAACGTCTTGGAAATTGTTACGGACATCACCTACACGCAATTCTCAAAGAAGCATTTGCTAAATGCTGATAGGAAAGTGCCGCCACCGTGTCAACCGGTTACAGAGGCTAAATCCTAGAGTGAAGTTGAACGATGACTTCCGTTCCTAATTGATCGCGAGTCTACCAGTTCCAGCACGATCAAAGAGATGCACAGGATTCGCAGGATAAAACGTCCAGGAAAATCGGCCGAAGAAAGTCTCCGCAATCGCGGCTCGCGATAAGAAAGAGAAACCGTTTTTGTTGGCCTCGTCAATTATCTTGTTAGAGATCGGAAAACGAGCGAAGGCGGCATAATCGCTTGACGATAGAACGGTAAGCGGACAAGCTGTTTCGCGGATGAACCGACCAGACCAGTCCTCGTCTCGAGTGAAATTTGGAAAAAGAAAGCCAGAAGTTGCCGCGCGCATCCGTTAATGGCCAGCTGGATTGGACGAGAGCGGTTCGAGTTCCGCCGGTTTTTGTTCGTCGACGTGGATCCAACGCTATCCGACTGTCTCGCAAAAACGGTTCTCCTCTGCGGAAGCCAGGAAGATAGAGGAAAAGGGAAATCGAACGATCTGGAATCTTTCACCTGACGAAAATCACCGAGCGTACCAGTTTCATGGAGAACGTACTCGAATCCAGACTATATTGGGTTGGGCCATTTTGTTGTATTCAAGCAATCAACTTTAACGAAGATATTTTCTTTTTATTCGATGATCTATTTTTTGATTTAAAAAAATATATATCTAATCGATTAAAGTTCATCGCTTGATCGAAATTACTTTCTTGCCAACCCAATACTATCCTGCCAGAAAATAAAAGTAAATCCTTTGTCGATTACTGACCAGGAAAGAGCTTGGCTCCGTATAAACTGTTTTTAAATTGTTTCTGACGGCAACGTAACGCAAGATTGGATCTGCAGTCCTAGAGCATTGTCAGACATAATATGAATAGCGTTAAGGTAGTCCAGAAGCTCCAGTCCTGGGACACGCCATTGAAACCTCCAAAGGTAGCGCGCCGCAGGGCCCAGTCCGGTCTGTGTCAAGGCTTCGCCGACGACGAGCGAGCCTGACCGTTTTACGCACCATCAATGATAATTAGTACGTGGACTACCGAGCTGGTGTTTCGAAGACGTCCTACGGATATCTACACGCGTCGATGTCTCGACTGTTCAGCGGTTTCGTTGAGCAAACCTGGCGAAATCTAGCAAGTAGCGTTGTGACACGGGAGGACGTCGAGCGAGACGGTCCGGAGGAGTGCCAGGAGCTTCGCGATTTCCCAAATCATTTCTGACTATTTCTATGTATCGTTTCCTAATCTGCCTTTGAACGGGCTCAACTACAACGGTAACGTACTGTAATGGTTTTACTCAGAATTATTACACAAAGCGGAACTTTTTAGCATCCTTTTGGTACATCAGAATTATTCATGTTGAAGTAAAACAGTTCTGAAATGTTCTATTCCATTAGACTGTGTTTGATTCCACTTAAACATTTCCTCTAACCATTCAATCCCATAACCACAAATCCCATCCAAATACTTCCTGTGCATAAATTGTTCTAATTTAGAACGTTCGGTAATCGAAGATTAAATTGCAGCTTCCTATGCAGGTGTAAATATTGTTTCCGCAACTCCAGCGATCCTTTCTCTCTCTTTCTCTTCTTGTTCCGCGATGATACTTTTGACCGGCGTTTCCAGAAACCAGGCTACGAAATCAGATTGTCCGACAGCGACGCGACAGTCCGTCTGGTACCGTCGAGTTCCATTTAAAAAGTCAGGCAGAAAGTCGCCGGCGCAGTCGCATCGTGAGGAGCACTCGAAGCATTTTTGTACCGTTAAATCCCCGGATTAGCGTGTCTCCTGGTCATTTGTCTGTCTCTCCCAGTGACCGACACACGCGGTCGCGACTAATTGTACTCGCGTTCCGAATCGTCTACCGAACAAAAGGACGAGCGACACCGACCGTTATGCATAATTAACGTCGTCGTGGAAGCAGAATGACAATGGGACTCGGACGGAACCGAGCGAGCGCGAAATTGAACTGGAACTGCAGTTGTTTGAGCGAGAGACGAGCATCAAACGTTTCCGACTGCTCTGACAGCGCTAATCGCTCGGTACAGAGTTGACCGTTCTTTGTTCGAGGTTGAAGACGTCTTTGCCATTATCGGGCAAGTTAAGGTGGGATCTCCTTCTCATCTCCTTATCTCAACACCTTTCATTCTCTATTCCTCATCAGAACTGCATCTAGACCCGAGCTACTGCATCCAACGGCACAGCAGAGAGCTACGACGAATGGAGTATGGATAACAAAACGCTGCGTCCAGACGCGCAAAAGGAGATCCCACCTTCAGCCGCTATAGACGTTTCATTTTTTGGATCTTGATTAAACCCTGCTCCACGATATCGAGTCAGATAAGTAATTATTCGTTTCCTTTAAACTGAAATTACTTATGATTAATTGTAGCTCGGAGTTGCCCGACTCGCAAACCCTAGGAGTCGATTGCAGAGTGATGAAAAGCCCGCAAAAGCACCACTCTCAGTTAGTTATCCAACCCAGGTTCAGAGTAGTTAATCAATCTACTCCAGACCTAGAGCTCAATTTATCTCGACGCATTTTTGCCAGCAAGTAACTAGCTACTCGACCCTAACCCAGACGATATCCGGTTTGAAGATGTAGGAGTTAATTCTTGAATTGATCAACGCACTAGCAAAACGAACACATTTGTGTCATTAGCGTAGCCACAGTCTTGAATTAGTTATTTGCAACAATAATAAAACGTAAGAAAATTGAGTTTCATCCTTTCTCACGCTGAAAATGGGTCGAGCGAATGCTCGCTGCTCGAATGAGGCCCCTAGACGGAATATCGCGTCTTCTCCGATCGATTATCGAACAGAAAAATTCAGAGCCCGACTTATTAGCCTTCTCGCTTTGATTACGACATTATCTGCGTCCGTACATGCGATATCGCGATAGAAGCGAGCCCACCGATGCTCCATTATGGTTAATGAAGGTGAAGCAATGTTCTGAAGCGGTTTCGAAAGCTTCGTCCGAGGCAACCGTAGAATTTATTATGTATACGGCTCGAGAGACGTTCCTTAAACGCCTTTCTCCGGTTCGATCTTTGCTAATTAATCCCGCTTAGATGACAAGTGAGTTTCTTCTGTCGGACGGCAGGAAACCATTCGATCGTTTGCCAATCTGTCGTTGCAAACAGATTTAGAAAAAATGGATCTACCGTTAAATAAAACATACCAGATACAGATTTGATTGCGTTTTCGATTGCGTTTACCTTGTAAGGCTAAGCGGAAACTGAGATCATTTCTGTTCCCAAGAAAATTCGTTCTTCACCAGGCCAAAGGTAAGTAGAACGAGCGCCGCGATAAGGATTTGTTACATTTTCTCCTTCGACTCTAAACTCATCGGACACACGTTGTTTTATACACCTTTTTACACTCTCGATATTATGCAAGTAATCGCCGTTACTTGCCAGGAATAGACTGGACACCGGCAAAACAATAAACAAAAACATCGGCGCTATCAAACAAGATGCAAAACGGTGCAGGGGAATATCGTTACGCAATGCTCGGATCTGTAAATGTCAGTGTGCCACGACTTCACCCAATTCAACAAGCAAGTATTCGTGATATCCGAGCGAAATAAACGAGTCCCGCGTTGAGGTAACTCGATGATCCAATCTACTCGAATTACATAATTGCGATTCCTGTTCAATGTTAACTTGATCGGAGATGAAATCTTGAAAGGAAACTCCGTGTTAATCGGACTTGTCGTTTCTGACGTTTTGCAATGTTTACAGTATGTTTCCCATTACGTAAACGAATGGAACAGTTGTCAAGACAAAACTGCATCCGAGGACAGTCAGTTGCATTAATTGCATAAAAATATTTGGGACCTCTTTTTATGTAAGCGCACGAAGCACAGAAATTTTTGTGACCTATAAAGCGCGACGATCATAATTATAATAGCTTCGAGACGAGCCTAATTTCGCTAGAAGCGAGTCTATGGTAGCGAGTACTGGAGACTTCAACGCGTGGTAAGGACAGCATTACCGGCCTGGCGCGGCGCGCGGCGCGAAAAAATCGAAAGTGCGCGCGTAGATTTTCGATTTTCGCGTTTGCGTGTTGTTGCTACAACATATTACAATCAATTTACACCGTGGTTTCCCGCTAGAAAGCACTTAGAAAATATAGGAAGCGTTAAACTATCGGTTTGCTATTTATTTTACCTTCTTGCATCTAACTTTCTAAAACTAAAAAATGACATGCACCGCTGCACTCATTTTTATCTCTGCGCTGGAGAAAAACAAACTTTCGAAAGAGAACTCTTGATAAAAAACAGTTTGAAATCGATGACCGAAATCATCGAGAAAATGTATTTGATACTCCTCGCTTGCAGTTCGAGTTCCTAAAATTACAAAATTGTAGACACGAGCACAAAGTATTCCAGTTGGCAAACAATGGCGTAAACGACAAAATAATTGCGAACAGCGGACCAGAAACCAGCGCTCGAACTGTTTTAATCTACGCCTGAGAATAATCACCAGCTCAATTAAAGCATTGGACACGGGCAGCTATCAGAGCCATCCGCGCGCTTCAATCTACTCGCATAATGGGCCATTCTATTCAACGTGGCCGTGTTTACAAGCGTTCACAGCCGGCAATTTGATGTTTTACGTAATTTATTACGTACAGACAGAAGCAAAGGGAACGAACTACAAAAACCGAACGACGCAACCCGTTGCGAACATTGCCATTGTACTTTTGTATAGCGAGCATCCTGTGTCCGGATCGTTTCCGGAGCGTTTGAACGAATTTCCAGCAATTCGAGATCACATAGCGCGAGACAACACGCTGGATAACAAGAGATTCTCGCGGGAAGAATACCGAGAAGCTGAATGTGGGTCGTGTTGCTTGTGAACACGCCTGAACTGGTTCCCAGGACGTGTTTACGATTACCCCGAGGCTAACGGTAGTTTGCGTAAACTACAATGCTTTTTTAAAAACTGAAAGTTTGTTAAAAAATGTTGCTACCTTAGGATTTCTTCGGAAGGAAGACGAATTCTAAACTATTGTATTACTAGCTGGCCCGTCAGACGTTGTCCTGTCCGAATTTCAATAAATTTCTTTGTAATCGTTTTAAAAATTATGATTCTTGCAGTTTGTCCGAATTTTCCGACGTTCCTTTGTAATCGTCTCAAATTTTTTTCCTGAAAACTTTTCCAGGACATAACGAAGAACGCAAAAAAAGAATTACGCATATCCATCGTTCGAATCGTGAGTTATGGTCTTGAGTTCATACAAAAATCCCATAGAAGAAAGCACTCTCAATTTTTCCCGAATTTTTCATTTTGCTGGGCAACTTTTCCAAATTTTCTTTCCCTAAAAACCTTATTCGGACTATTACGAACATTTTTTTTATTAACCAAACCGATCCAGCCGTTCTCAAGTGATGCGCTTACCAACGAACAGCATTTTATTTTGCTTTATATAGATAGTTCATTTATATTTACTCAACACAGTATAAACGATTTTCTAGTAGATCGACCAGCACATTAAACAGATTCTAAACTATTATATTATAGTTAATTTATATTTGTTCAACACAGTCTAAACGATTTTCTAGCAGATCGACCAGCGCATTAAATAGAAAATAAATGTTCCAAACATAAATCCAATTCCCGTCGTAACTCCAAACAGGCTCGTTAACCTAAGCGAATTCATCACTCAGCTCTCGGATCTCGACGAAGCAGGGTCGATCTTTAAAATCGGTTGCTGGCACAGTTTCCAGAGGTGACTGAACCCCGGTAACATAACCTAGCCGTGTTTTATCTAGCGATCGGTGACCCGAGAACGTTGCTCGTTCGCAACCCGTTCCACACGAATCTCTTCGATTCACTTTTCGTGACCTCGATTGGGTAGTCGTGGACAGGCTGGTCCATGATCTCGTCTCCCCGAGGCTTCAACCGACTATGAACCTGGGTTTGAGAATGGAAAATGTCGAATGTGGCACCGTTATGCCGTTAATCCAGTCGGCCAGTGGATAGTTGTGCGTCTGTGACCTTAAAAAGAGAATTCCTGGATGCTGACACGGACATTAGGCGTGTAACAAATTCAGGTATACTCGTGCATGTCAGTGTGGCGCACAGATCTCGTCCCTGAAAGTTCAAATTCTTTTCATCGAGGGCGATTATTTTGATCGAAAAATGGATTTGACTCTTTGATTTGTAGTTTGTCGATTCGTGTGTCGATCGGACAGGGAAGGGAACAATGGCGAACACGGTTGACCTCCATCAAGCTTTCCACCGTATCGCGGTAACTTTCAAAAATCTGGTTCGTCGGATGTACCGTGATCGGGGGGAACGTTTTGCAGAAAAACGTGTAGATCCTGCGGCCAGAGGCGACGCGTTCGAATAGAAAGCAGAACAAGTGTAAATTTCTCGACGAGAAGCCTTGGGGGAAGGCAGAGGTCTCGTCGTGGTTCCTAGAACGGAAAGCCAGCAGCCCGCGGAAACGCGGAGGAGCTTGAAAGCGAAAAGAAAGTGATCGAACTTAGGCGAGGAACTCGATGCTTGGCTTAGGAAACCGAAACAGTGCAACAAATTTGCAGGATCAATTTTCATTAGTGTGCCGTTGTAGCTACCGAAGGAATAAAAGTAACTTAACAAAAGTATCGTACTCTACAGCGGTACGTAGTTGCTTTGGTATCTTCGAAGAGCAGTAGTTAATTGATTGGTATAAAAATACTGGTGTTTTGCGGTGAACGAGTGGCGGTTTTGCATCCGAGAGGATCCACGCGGAAAGTGGACGCACCACGTGGCGATAGGCTGCAGATGAAAGTTGCCGATCCTCGCGGCTACGCCTTTCTCGTTTCACCGTTCACGGGGATACAATAAATCTGTTTTTCAAGGTCTTCGCTCGTCCCGCCCATGTCTACTCGTAATCAGATCAGCAGATTTGTTAATTCGTTAAGCCGAGCCGCCCCCTCCGAGCTGACCCATATTTCCTTCCGCAGAGATGCTGCGCTAATTTCGCCGATGCAGTCGTTCTTGTTCCTGACCCGTCATCGAACGATGTTCCAATTTATTATTACGTAAAAACATAATCTAGATAACGAACAGGAAAACTCGACGCAGCGTTTAAGAAAAATTCGCGTACCTTCGAATCCGATGGTATCTACGATTCGTTCTACCGGCGTGTTTGGATTCGATAGTATCTCGACAAGATTTCCTCGGTAGAGAAGTTACTTAAAAAATTTCTCTTCGCGCCTACTTGGCACTCGATGAATAATCCGAGTACTTCCGAGCGAGTGGCTGTTCGGAGAAACGAGTATTGCCTCCTTGATAGCAGAATTTATTCAAATCAAAAATTAATTTTGTCGGAACATTTTCGTATCTCCAAGCGAGGATACTGAGCGAATGGTAGGCTGAACAAACAAGTAAATTCAGTGATCGAGTCTACCGTTGCGGGGCATGTAATTATTGCTTAACGAGCTGTAGAATTCAATCGCATGTTCACTGCCAACATCGATAGCAAACCATGGGAGCAGATGGAGGAAAGCCGGAAATATTTGTCGACGATGAAGCCTATGAGCCGGAACGGCCACGGTCAGAGAAGTCGCTAAGATGGCGGACCTCAGCTCTCACTGACCAGAAGAATTTCTAACCGGAAGGCCGCAGGTTTTTCAAGAGGAAGAGACGGCCGAACCGACAGGTGCACAATGCTCCCTGTGGTTCTCTCGTAATTTACGTTGGCGCGAGCTATGCCTCGCTTCGAATTCTCCTCGGGTTTTCGCGAAACGTTTCCGGAAGTCTTCCAATCGACGACGTCTCGAACGGAAACTATGCAGAATGGTCGCGAAGAATTGCTGCCAAGTATTTCAATCGAAGGATTTCCGCCGGTCTTTGATAAAATTCAGATCACCGTAACTTCTTTTTAAATAACGATATCTCTGTAAGTAATTGCAGCTACGATCAGTATGCGATCGATCAGCAAGCCCGATCTCAAGAAACACGAAGAAGAGAATAGAAAGTAACGAACCGAAAAAGGAATAACGGTGTAATAACAAGCCCGGTTGGCGGAGGTGTCACAATTCACCACCGAAAAATAAATAATACTTTCACTGACGGGTCGACACGTGCATTTCGAATACATATTCGAATTCCCTGGTCGATGCGTCGTGTCTGCACTCTAGTCGACCCGAACGAAAAGAGAACTCGCTCTCGAAAGCGTAATACTTAAACCGCACCCTTCTCCGACGGTTATCGCAGCAAGCATCCACTGAAAATTCAGTTTCCATGTCTTTTATTGCTGCACGCCACCTCCGCTACTTTCTCTCTGTTTACTATTGTTTCGTTTTCTGCCGACGCTCCGATTCGTTCGATTAGATTTCTAAAACAATGCATTGGCCTTCGTCCGGACTTCAGTCTTGCAATCTTGTTTTAATTTTAGCTAGTTTATTTGCAACGTGGATGCTCTCGATCTTAGTCAACGAAGAAGTCGTTAAGGAAGTTAAAGTGAACATTATCCCCGGTCCTTTTCGTTGCAGAGCAGCTCGAAACAGTCTGAATTCCGCAATCTCCGTGTCTACACACTGGAAATGAATTTCCCAAGACGGATCGCTATACTCTCCGAGAGGATCCGTGACGAGAATGGAAAAAGGAAACGAACGCAGAGCTCGGCTCGCGGAGAAAGTACCCGGTAACTTCGACTCTAGAAATCCTCGACCTCAACCTACGCGTAGACGCGTTACAAGGTGCCTGCGATTCGTCGATTCCTTCTGCAACCCGATCTCCCTGCTCGAGATATTGTCACTATCGCACTTGGGGTTCCTCCTCCGCGGCCTTTCGCTCGTGCGAAAGTGTGCTAGATCAAGCTGACACCGGGAAACGTCACGATCTTTCATCCTGTTTTTGTACCAGACGAAACTCGATGCGTCAGAGGCTCTGTGACGTGGGATCCTCCAAATTCCATTGCTATGACGCGGATTTTTGCCGGTTCCAGACATTCAGAGCAGCGAAAGTCGCTGGATTGTCCCATTTCGTTAGAGGATTTTGTCATTGCGAGAGCCACTCTCCGATCCCAATGACTTTTAATGCAGAGCTGATCATCCTGAGTGATGTGAAAGTTATAGTTTCTGTCGATTATTAGTCATCGTTTGTTAAAAAGTTGCAATCAGGATTCTATGAAAGGATTGAAGTGGGCTCCCCCTTACAAGATCCATAATTTTCTTAAAACTCTCAATATCAATGCGCTTAAAATAATTAATGATTTTTGCAAGAAGTGCGATATTAATTCATAAGTATTTATACAAGGAGAATATTATTTTATTTAGTCAATTTAAGACACAAGATGTATATTTTCGTACCCCAACATTTATCTATGGGCCAATAATGGCCTAAGATGTCATTAATAAAGAAAAAAAAGAAAAAGCTTTATCTCGTCAGACAGAGTCTTTAAAAGTTCTCTATATTGTCCGGAATGTCGATTTGTATGAATTTTTAGATCGGTTTTTCATGAATGTATTTTTGCTGAACTCGATTAGAAAAATAATTGCGCCCTCTTTTTTCAAGATCAAATTGCACAATAGCGTAGGATGTTCTAGCCAGCAAGGTTTGATCTGTTCTGCTCGGGATCACGCAACCATCGCGAAACAATCGCTCAGGATCATTACGAACTGTTGTCACGCTACAATAACTTCGTCTAATACACGGGCAAAATGGAGCACAATTATACACAGCGGGACACGTGAGCGGAATCGCGCCCATTATCTCGTAAGAGTTTCTTTTACGTAAAATTGATACACTACCGCACGTTACACGATCCAGACATCCTGGTTCCCGTGTGCCGAACGCCGACTAAACATAAGTACGTGACAGTCATGATTCTACGTTCAACGTCCAGTCGAACGATTCGTTCGCCTCTTTCTTTCGGACAATTTACGGAACGCAACTTTTTACATTCATTGTAAATCGACGATTTGTTTCCTTTGACTATTAGGCGCATTTGTGCGAACGTGAAGGGCTGTCAATTGGGTAATTACTGCGGAAACCTCTGAACAATTATAGTGACTCGATTAGTTTAACAATTTCCCATGAAATCACCGCTGAGTACTGGGAACATTAAATCATTAAATAATTCTTGAAATTCTCTTAAAAGTACACCTTATACTTGGCTAAAAAACTTCTATCAAGAATCTATTTAATTTATGTAAATAAGGAAATAATTACTAATAGGTGAATTCGTTAAGAAATTAAAGCAGAAATTAGCAGAATTTCAAATTTCCAATTAATTTCAGTGCTTTATGGATTCATGAATGGGAAAACGAATGATGGGAGAATGTTCCTCAGATATTCAACTAACGTAAACAATTAAATTTTTGCAATTCATGTAAAATTTTAAAAATTGAATTTTGGCCGCACAAATCGGCCAAACAGCACACCGTGCGACGCTGCTTCCTCATCCCAAGCATAAATCCTCAACAGACATTCGGCCCAGAAGGATTCGCGTCAAGAATAATTCAGGATAATCGATCATGCCTGAGAAAATCGCGCGAAATCACGTTCAATTGAATGGTGGCGCGACCGTGACGACGACCGCGATGTCTCGCGATTTTCCCAAGTCTGCAGACAGTGCAACCCGTCGGATCGATCGGAAAGCGTAACTGACGTAACTGCAATCTCATTGTGAGGCAAATAAGAGTGGCATTGATCTCGAAAGAAGCCTCGACGCGGCACAGATTACGTCGATCCTCTCTCGGAATCGTTGCCGTTCCGTCGTCCGTGTCTTCCCACGTTCCGTTCCCGTTCCCCGCCTAATCGGAATCGGGTTACGCGTTTTCCGCGATACTTCCTACCCGTTTTTCTTCTGTTTCTCTGACCACAGGCCTTTCCAACCGGCTGGCCACGATGACACTCGAATTCGAAGAAAGAAACCACCGCGCCGGATGACAAACGAGCCGCAATTATGCCGCTCGAAACGGCGGAAAAGGGAAACAGTTCGTTGTATCACGGCGGAACGACAACCTTTTTAAAATTACTTTGCACCTCGCACAAGCCTCCGCGTTTTCTATGCCAAAGCCTAGGCCACTCTGCAGCTTTCTATTTGATCGACAAATCGAGTCGACCGAGGCCAACCACTTTTTTGAGAAACGTGCCCAAAGATTCGAAATTGGGACACTGTCAACGAAGTCTGCGATGTTCGGGCATTTTTTTGGGTAATGGAGAAACGATATTACACTGTCGACTAAGCAGCAGAAAGATTGAATTTCTATAGACCTATTCACATTCTTACGGGAAGACAATTTCTAAATGGTTCCTGCATGTTACAGTGAATTCACTTTTATTTCGCTAAAGCCATTCATCATCGGACTCATTCATCGAAAAGGCAAACAACTCGTTCAAGCGTCGGCATCCGCGACTCCAGTAACGCAACAACAAAAACGCGGGCGATAGAACAATTTTTCATTCACTGTAGCGAAACTGTCCGCTCATGGGTTCGTTGAAAGCGTCAGGAAAGTGGCTCGAGGATGATGATCGGTGATGATTCGCGAGGGATATCGCGACAGAGCGTTTTCGGTCACGAAACCGAAGCGAAGGCGCGGTTTATTTTCTATGCCGGTCGAAAGCGACGAAAAAAGGTCAGAATTGCGACGGTATAGTCTGCGAACCTGATTTTCGCGCTTCAACTTGAACGGTTTATCGTAGTCCCGGGAACAAAGGCGAGAAACGACAAATTGGATCTATGAGAGATCGTTTCGGATCGCGATCTTCACGGCGCAAAGTCGCGGGAAGCGTCGTTAACGATGAGTTATTACTGGTTTTTGTGTACCGCGCGCAACAACCTTCGAAAGTAGGCTGAAGCTGAAAAAGAAAGCGTTCGCGAACGGATCATTTTCATTGTTTTGATATGCAGAGTGGATTCCGCGCGAAGATCGGCCGAATTCATTCCCGCCGCGCCAATTAACGGAGGAAATCTGCTCCACATTGTTTTCCGAAATGGTATGTTTTTACTTCGTCGAACGCGAACGTGGAAGAGAGGTGTTAAATTGTGCAGGAACTGTTTACTAGGGTTTTTTGTGGCCTTCGTTTTTTGTAAATGGAAGGAGTGGTGGGCGATTAACATCTCTCTTCGGGATGAGGAAAGTAACTGGTTATAGTTTCACGGTCACGGATACGACAAAAACCGACGCACATGCACGCTTCGAGTATCCGCGCGTTACATAAACTGCGTAGAGCAAATCGAACCGCTTCGATTATTTCATCGGCGCTCGTTAATAAATTCCTGGAATTTCGGGTCCTTCTCAGTAAGAAGACTATCTATCGAATGGGACGAAAGCTTGATTAAACTATAGCTTTTCTATCTCGACAAAGAACAAGGAACATTACCAGTGAACATTACGTTCGCAATCTGCAATAGAGAAAGCTCTATCGAGCGAGACAAGTAAAATTTATTTACGAGTTTCGTGCATGCAGCAGACAATTTTTCGGAGCTATCTGCATGAAACTTGCACGATTCCTCCATATAATATCAACGCCGCGACAGACTCGCTTTCACTGACTACAAAATAACGACTGAACTGTGCACGGAGACACACGCGACTAACTGACCGTGAATCCATAGCTGTACCACTAAAAAATGATAAACCAAGTAGAAGTTCGAACTAAGAGAAAATATGGGTCTAATATCCCTTCAAAATTTTTCCCGAAGGTTGGAATAAATTCGGTGAATGTTTTAACAAATGTCTACAGGTATTCTCCACGGAATAAAGTAGAAAGGGACTTCGGTGGTCGGACGCCGGTGAAGAAACACGCTTAAAATTTAAGGCGACGCGACAACGATGACCTCAGCGCCGGATTACACGATTAAATAATTGTCCTCGATTCGTTAACGGTTCATACAACGGAGTTCGTACGAACTGCACGTCCATGGAATGAACAAGAACGGTGTTCACGGATCCTCGAAGTAAGCCAAGTAAACAGTTTGCCCCTTTACCCCTGTTTCGTTTGCTATACACAGAGACGTCTGTCTCCATGTGTTCCAAATACAGCAAAACATTATCTAATTTCCGCAAAGTTAGATTAATCAATCGACCGTTTCGGAGTGGCTGTACAATGCATCGTTACAGTCGTTACTTTCTAAACCCGCAACGCGACGTGATAAAAGTCACTGGCGATCGTTACAGAGAAATATGTACGAACGATGAAAATCTCCAGACCAAAATGACCTACTTGTATTTTTTATTGTAGAATTAGTCTTGTTTTACTAGACGACTTATCTTTACGATACGTGCGGTTCTCGAGTCGTCGTAATACGCTGCATACCTGACATTTTCTGTGGCGAAATATATCGTCGTGATTTCAGCGAAAAGCACAATTTTACAGAGATTTAATCGTGATCGCTAATCGCTAAGAATGTACGATACAAGGAAATCTGCTCGGTACATAAATTGAAGAAAACCATTATCACGGAATAGAAATGTTTTACATCGTAAGAAACGTCTTAATTTCAAGTTCAAACAACTTCAAGTCTCGTGAATCAATATCCCCACGGTTAACGAACGAATTAGAATGCAATTAAATGAACATACCGTAGAGGCTGATCCATCCGAGTATCCAGAAGCACACCGTCAATTTGCCAATCATCTCACGGTTGGTGGATCAGCCGGCAAGTCGAGTTCCCTGGTTCAAAGCTCCATCGTCCACAAGCACGCCTAATCGAAAATCGCACGTGTTTATCGGTTCTCCTCGAACAACTTCGAAGCACGCGAAAGGTCAGCGTGCTTTCATTCTCCTGTCTGCCTCGCTGCCGTGAACGGTAGACAATAGAGGACCGGCAGAAACGTCCGAAGACTGCGAAACGACGATCGATCGGAGCCGACGCGACTCGCTCGATCCGATTCGATGTTTCCGTCGATTTCTCCTACTGTTTCAACACTCCTCCAACAATCCTCTATCGGACAACAATCTTCCACACTATTTAGCAATCCCTTATCGATAAAGAATCTTTCACAGATTCTTGGAATTTTTCTTTCTTTGCGTTCTTCAACGTCAAAATTGTTCCGAATTTTCAGGGTTTGAGTGATCAATGGAGACTTCAACGGCGGGAAAAGATCGAATTCGAAGCGCGAGCGAGTCGAGAACCATTGAACTTCTCCGCTTTCTCCTTCTAAAGGCTCGAGACACCTGGATCGCGACCAGAAATCGTTGAAGACCAGGTCGTACGATCGTTCACTCTTACGAAACTCACCAGGTTCATCGATCGCAACGATTCCGGACACTCGAATGATCACATTATCGATGCCTTAAGTTTCCAGCGCGATCATTGCATCGTTCCATTTCGACGCGCTTCTGGAAATCGCTGACGGCGTACCAAAATCGCTGACGATCGTTTCCCGAGGTTCGTTCCGGTTATTTTGGTGTTTGGAGGAGGTCGTTGTCGATTTTTTCACGCGAATCCACGCGGTTTTCGCGATCGCATTGCCCGGCTGGATCGCTTTCGAGGCGATCGCGAGGCTCTTTTCACGGAGCGGCGCACTCCCCGGCAAAACGAGAGGCCTGCTGCGCCAGCAGAAACTAAGAGAGAGTTCGACTCGGCCAGTGCTACACCTGCAGGAACACCAGAGCTGCTACCTCGTGGCCTACTATAACAGAACTGACTCCCACCATGGTGATGTCGAGGCTCTTTTACCTGCCATAAGCGAACGGTGTTTACGCGACAAGACCGGAGACGGTGTCTCGACTTTGGTCCCTCCTCCGACGCGTTTCCTTCCAGCGTCGATATCTTCTTTTTGCAAGATGGTACACAGGGATTACCATGAGCATCAGGGGTCGTAGAATCTGTGGGATGCACAGGGATTCCCAGTGAACTTTTAGGTTTCTTTTGTGGGGGGCTCTGGTTTCGAGATGGTCGAAATTAAATGTCACAAGCTTATTTCATTATGCTTCGAACCTGTTTCTCTAGACAACAAAGCCGTCTATGAACAAATTGTGAATTCCCAAACCGAATTCCATTTCCTTCGAGAAACGATTCTAGAATGGCAATCTCGAAGCCGCAAGCATAAATTATTTTCTTATGAATAATGGACGCGAATATGATTTTTTTCGTGAACCGCAACCTTTTCACAATCTCGCACGTCAAGCTACGAAAAAGTGAAATCTTTGCAGAACGCTTGCGTACGAAATGTGTAAATTGACAGCAAGTGGTTGACCAAGTGCTGCAAGGCGGAGACAAGCGACGCAACATTGATGCAAGAGCTATTCACAGTACCAGGATCCATCAGTTTCATAATGATATCGCAAACGATCGGACATTTCAATCATGAAGTTTTTTATTAATCTTAATTTTCTCGCGCAAACAAATATTCGCGTTCACTATGCAATTAATTCTCCAGGCGTATTGGCGCTTCGCCGACTGACTATTGGTACAGGTCGTTGCAAAAATGGTAAGACTTCTGAAAGAAACGTGATTCCAGCTTTTGTCTGTCCCTCATTCCTCCACTCTAAATGCAAATAAAAATTCACAATTACGGTTTGCAGTAATAAAGCATCTGCGAAATATACCTCGGTAAAATGTTTTCGTTCATATTCTTTCGGAACCGTTCTCTTGTGGAACATCCTGTACACGGTTGCCCAACGATGAGGCCGCGAAATTTTCCTAGGGTGTCGCAACATGGAGTTTCACCATCATTGAAAGCATCCGAACAATTATAGACGTACGGCGCATTACCAAATATTATATCACTGTACCGACGCCAAATATGGGTGCTCCACTACCGCTACCCACATTAGAAATGTATGTAGCTTTCACGCAACAATAGACGATCGAGGAAGACTTCCTGTACCCTTTCCGAACTACTATCTGTGCTCTTCCTGTTTGCATTCCGATGATCGTGGCTTATCGTGTACGTCGGAAACACGCGTAATGGTACGGAGAGCAATAACTAATTGATTTTGTTGTGAAAATAACACCTGCTTGATGACTCCGTTCAACATCGATTTTTCTTATCGATGTTCAGTAAACGACTCTTGTAGATTTTTGTGCGCTGAACAAACATCTGAAAGTCGTTTTTAAAATTCATTTTAAGGAATCAAATTTTCAACTCGTTAAGAAAGTTCATCCGTGATTATCAAGGAGAAAGGAAGGAAAGATGGAATGCAATAGGCAAACATTTAGAATTTACTCACGTCTCTTGGGGATCAGAATTTTTTGATTGGGCATCATCGGGTATTGGATCGCGCAATCGCAATGGCAGTGAGAACGTGGGTTTATGGTAGCAGCGAACGCCACACGGAACACGTTCGACGCGAAGAAAACTATAACCGTGTGCTTTCACTTTTTCCGTCAATAATCGCGACGCGTGGATGCTCCCCTTAATAGCTTTTACATGGTCCGCGTAATTAATTAGATTGATTTCGAACACGGACGGTCAAAATTGAATTCTTTCCCAAATTGCACAGGTTGCTATTTATCTTCTTAAATCATTTTTCCCCTCTTCTCATCAGCAACTCTGCGATAGTTAATGCGAAAATTAATGACAATGTGTATTTACAAAATAATTTGGCTATACTTTTATTAAGAAGCATTTAAGCTTACAATAATGTTTCTGTATTGATGATGTTTCAAATGTTACGAAGAAGTGAAAATATTGAATGAATGATTAGTCGCATAACTTACAGATATCCTCATTCCTTATACAATATGAAACACGGCGCACAAATCTTCTTTTAATAAAAATACAAAATGAAAAGCTCCCTTTTATAAATTAATTCCAAACAACTATAAGATCTCGATGAACATTATGCTTGTTTCATCTTAAAATATTTGGTTTCATCGAAGTCAACCTCTTCCTCATCTTGAATTACTACTTTACTGACTTTTCTACGACCTAATATCCTCTCTTGACGCTCTTTCTCACTGAGAATATTGACATCAAGAGGAAGAGTGATGATTTGCCTTGGTACATGATAATCTATAATGATGCTGCTGCCATCCGGGTAAACGAGATGCGTAGGATAAGTTCTTGTGTACAGTTTTCTATGTTTCTTCGTTACTGCTGCCGTCCAGCAGTTAAGGCTTCTGCGAATGGTTAGGGAAGTTAGTGTTGTTCGTAAAAGCAGGGACACGTTCATTCTGAAATAGAAAACAAGTAGCTATTTACTAACCATTATAAAGTACTTTACCTTAAAATTTGCTCAACACTTTTACTCTAGGTTATGTTTAAAATACAAACTATAGACGTCGAGAAATACAATTCTGACATGACCTCATTATTACTCATCGACAAACATTGAAAATTGTTGAACACTCGTATGAAATTAAACTGTCTTTTGCAAAATCATAAAACTTTTGAAACAAGCAGAACGTACCTCTCTGCTGAACGACTCGAATAACCTCAAACGAAAACACGTTCTGCCGGTTCTGCGCAGGCTCGGAGCAGTCACGTGAACGTTGGACGATCGAACGATCTATCGAATCGAATGATGTTTCGATACTTGTTCAAATTACTTTCAAAATTCAAGAAAAGGAAGCTAGTAATTAACTTTGTTGTCGTGCAAGTCATGTATCTAGTGCGCCAAGTTACGGGACGTTGTAATTTGAATCGGAGAAGCATCAGGACGTTCGGTAAGAGTAAATTATCATTTGTTCTTGTCTTTGATTGATTGATAGATGGTTCGCTTTTGTTATATAAACTAGATATAAATAATTCAGTCAATTTTGCACTGTTACGAGTCATGGTTGTTCTGCCATGACTGATGGTTGTTCTTCTTGCGGCTCCCCGTTATTGTTACCAGGTATTTCAATGTATTCTTTGTGATCCCTGCAGAAAGGAATTCTTGATAATATTTAGGCAGTAACACTTTTTACTAACTATTATGGGTGTCGGCGAAAGAGAAAGATCGATGAATGATAAAAACGCATAACTTTGTGCGAAGCATTTCGCACAGTGCAGTAGAATTAAATAGAAATCAGTTTAGTTAGTGGTGTTAGTAAATGTTACAAACACGCGCACACGCTGACATAGGCTTACAGAGGGAGGTCGCCAAAGAAAATCAGAAAACTTTAGGAATGCAACAAAAATTGCATAATACGTATATGTATATGCATGATCTATAAACTGCCACAATATGATAATTTTCTGTTTGGGAATTCTCCCTCGTCAGTTACGCATGCAATACTTGATTT
Organism: Lasioglossum villosulum; assembly: GCA_963971365.1. Lineage (NCBI taxonomy): Eukaryota > Metazoa > Arthropoda > Insecta > Hymenoptera > Halictidae > Lasioglossum > Lasioglossum villosulum. Next base: position 3,693,321 of record OZ020495.1, read on the forward strand.
ACTTCAACTTACCACACCAGATATTTGTACAAACATTGGTATTATATCACTGAGATATTAGCGTCTCAGTGGAAGGTTTTATATCTTGGAATACACGCATTGATTTTTATTGAACAACCGTTAACCTTTTCTCTTATCATGCGAGATAAGTTAATTGTACGCATTCAAATGTTCGATTGCTCCGTAGGATCTTATCAAGTCTTTTTGTACGATGTCCCAAGTTGAGCACATTGATTTCTATAATTCGACACGATGAAACAGAATTATTCTGATATTTAAACCGTAATATAAATAATTCTGAATCATTGTGCGCCAAATGATCTGTCCCCTACGATTTCATACACACGGCATGCAGCATCGGTAGCACTTTCTACACGCTAACTTAAAGTAATGTTCGCTAACTAGTTTCTATGAAATTAATGGAGAGAAGTAATGACATCATGAGAATGCTTTGATAGGGCAAAATGCAGAAAAACACAATTTTTATTACAACAATAACATTAATATAAATATATAAATGTAGGATCTTGAACAGTTACAAGGTGTTCAAACGTTTTGGAATGTTTATCGTTATCCGTAACAAAGACAAACCAAGAGTAATACGTCTATCTGGTGACCCAGAATACAATACCGCCACTGGATGCATAATGTTGCATACTGCAACAGTGTGCTTCTATCCTTCAACATTTTTCAATCTGGACCTTACAGATACTATAGTGTACTTAATTTGGCACTGTGACATATTTACATTATTTTCATCGATGATACTATTTAAGCTAACTCTCTAACATAGAAGAAGATGGCGATTTCGCACAAAACATTACTGTTTAAATCATTGAAACATTTGTTAATCTATACTAACGTCTATACAAAATTTGATTCTTACATGTATATACACCTATTGACCTAAGCTATGTCTCTTCTTGTATTTGTCCGTAACTAACAACCAACAGAGATTCTAGACACCCAAAAAATGATAAAAATAATCTCAATGGTGGTTCGTATATGGCAGGATGCAGAAGGGAACACAAACTTTGTTATAGGGTCCATTGATATATTTTAAATACTGAATACTGAACTCTCATTCCTATCGGAATGCATTTTTAAACGGAATTTTTCCCTACTAGAATATTGATATTTTCGTTTTCAGAACTTGCAACAGAGAATGGAAACCGTCCCTTTTTCCTTGTTATATAAATCATCTTGTTTGTGAAGTGTCTCATCACTTGTTCCATTCTTGGTGTCTACACTGTAAGAATTTGAGATTTTGCAGGATGCGTGGAATGTAAGATAAAGAGGGGGGAAGTGAGATGACATTTAAATGATCTTGAAAAGAAATATTTACAATTATTTCATCGCGGTTAATTAAACAAAAATCTAGATCTCTTTTTATCTCTTACATCAATATTTATCTATAACGGAGGAAGCATGCATACAAGCATACCTACTTGCATAACATTGAAAAAAATGTAAAAAGCTACAACGAGCAAAATGTAATTTAAAAAATAATAAGCAGTCTTCTGTTTAAACTTAACGAATTAACCAAAATTCGCTTACACATCAATAAAAAGAGAAATGCATTAGATCATGCAACGTGCATTTGTCAAATACTGTTAAGTACTAAAGTCTGTATAAATTATTAGCTACAATTCGACGAAATCACAACGTTAAAGCATGCACAGTTAGTTGAAAAAATGATGGATGGTGAATAGAAGAGTCAAAAGTATACGTACCGATATAAAACGTAATGTTGAATAATGAAAAATATATCGAATGCAACTGAAAAGAATCCCAGACCGAATTTCGTTGGATCTCCGAAAATACTTTCCCAATCATCTAACGAAAAAGTAGCCCGTTAGTCGTTCAATCATTTAAGAGATGTTTGTTTTGATAATTACAAGCTGAACTATAATACTATACCATAATTGTATGCATTTAATATCATCTGCAACATCGACAAAATGCCGCCAGTGAAGTCTAAGAAAATGTTGCCGATGCTCCAACCGACAGTGGACTTCCGTTTGTAATTATAAAATGCTTGTGGAACGTATTTGATCAACGTTATGCACAATTTAACGTAACTACAGTAATAAAGGAAGTCTAGCCACGCTATCGTATTCACGGCAGCCAGTATAATAGAGAGTACTATAAACACAGTGAATACAAGGTGGATAATACGTGCGGTGATAGATACTCTTTGATTGCCTCTCTAAAAAGTTTATGATTTCGTTAGTATGTACTTGGTCTTTAATATTAAAGCGACTCGAATTAGGGCCCTTACTATGACTTGTACTTGAATATTCAGTTCATTTAGATTCAAAATATATCAAGTATCGTTGTAATTTAAGTAATTGCAAATTAAAAATATTAGAACGCTTTAAACCGAATGTTAAATTGAGAGCTCTAATTCGAAAAGGCACGTTACTGGAACAATTTCCAATGATTTACCTCGTAAAGAAAGCACTGAATGATAGTTATCACAGTGGCGAATACTGCATGCAAGGAAAAGAATACATCATTCACTTGTACAGGGTTTAAACCTCTCGGATATCGTCTAAAGTATTCAAGCTGAAAAATGCAACTGTACAGTTATGGTTTTTCACACGCGAAGTTTTTCGACGATTCAAATAACTAATGTGTTACATACCTCTATGTCGATTATCCAAAACAGGCTACAATTGAACAGGCTGTACATAATAAAACCGACTATATTCAACGATAAATAATCGAAATTTAGACCTACGACGCTTTTGCGTTTGTAGTTGATGTATATTTGCGGATAGAAGCTGACGCTCCATGCTAAAAAGTATATCCATCCCACTACGTTACTTATGTGGTAAATAGTATCCGATTTTTCTATTGTTACTCTGACAAACGCTTGCGAAATACTGGAAAAATGAGAAGAGAAGAAATTTAACAATTGGTAGACCAACATCGTCTGAAATTTTAATCTAAACAACATCTACTGAAACGTAATAATCTTTTGCTTGTGCCCTTACTTTTTTATATCAATATCGTTCAATTGATCTTCAGTAATCAATATTCTTTTAAACAGTGTCATTATTGTTTAATTGTCCGATTAAATTTCGATTATTCCTGAATCACACTGTGTATGCAAATGCACACGGTTGAACTTTTGGAAACTGCACTGAGTCACTAAAAATTTATAAATAAAACGAACTGTTACATGTACCACTAGCAACCACTGCAGCACATTCTAGCCAGTGCAGGAAGTAGTCTGCTCAAAATCTGTGCACAGACTGACTGAAGTTTAAGTTTAAGATCCGATGAACGGTACAGGTCAGGAGGCTATCTCTGCAAATAACTGCCACTGGATGCTAGTGAATGTACCAGCTGATTAAAATCTTCCATAACTTACAATTAGTCACGAAAGTAAATATTTATGTACACAACCATTGCTCAACCGTGTTAAAACAGGGAAGGGGAAGGGGGAGAGGATGAATTCAGTTAATATTTTCGATTTTGTATCTTTGTTTGTTCTACCCCCTGTGAATCAACATTTCGTCATCTTTATTCGAGACTCCATCCAATCATTTACTGGGCTCTTTAAATTTTCTAGATTGAATCGAATTGTTGTTTCTCAATTTATTATATTTGTATACTTACTTCACGACATCCGTAGGCGTAACGTTAGCGCTAACAATCGAGTGACCCGCGTTTAGACCCGTTACGTTTATTTCCCATTGCCCTCGATTTTCAATGAAAAAACTGGGAGGAGAAACTGAGACCAAATCCGGATGTTGCACATCCAATCTTACAGTTGCATTTTTGAACACAGATTCCCTGTAAAATAAAATGCATTAGCAGTTGCATTTCACCATGAATTGATAAATGATACTATGTACTTACGTCAGTTCAAATGTAAACGACTGGGTGCTATTCAAATGAACCTTGATATCCTGCTTCGAGACCACCAAGTCTGCCCATGTCTGTCCAGTGGCTGAAAAATGAATTATCCTTTAATGACAGGATCAAAGAAACAAAGTAAAAATATAGTAACCAGAGATTTGAGGCTTTCATGGCCTGGCATCATACAGTTACGTCTGTTGAGACTTTCGGGTGTAAGCCGTGTCCTAAAGGAAGAAATTTCCCAACGTTTCAGTATCAGTATGTTGTTCCCCTGATGAAGCTAGCTGCAATGCTTGTGAAACGTTGGGAAATTTCTTCCTTTAGGACATGGCTTACACTTGAAAACCTCAAGAGACGTAACTGTATAAAGTATAGTAACTTACCCAAGAGCACAAAAATCCAGATGCAACGTAACAAGGCCATGTCTGCTCTCTTCTGAAACAAACAAATAACAACTTAGCGTCAGGTGTACACTCAACTTCTATGCAATAGCTTTGCAATTAATGTACAATATAAGTCACACAATTGCGGTATTCAATGATGAACCATTAAGAAGAATTACACACGTTGTCGTACAAATTTTTGTGTTTAGCAGCTAGTCTTAGATTTGATTTGTTTCTGAAGTGGAACAGGTCTGTCTGGACAGAAGATCCATCACCTTATGAAGTCTTTGACCGCTCGACACGCGGAAAAAACAAGGAAGACGTACAAAGTGCCGGGCACTTTGCCGGATGCATGCCATTGATACTGGGTATAGCGTCTGCACGTCTGAGAGCTGTCACTCGCAGCAAATCGATAAGAGAACCGCGGATACGATAACATCTTCGTCGACAGAAAAAACGCGACTTCGTTCCCGAAATGGGAATGGTTTCGGTTAGGTTGAGACTAAAAAACGGTTCTCGTGGAAAGAAATTGGGAAGAGTATCAATCAGAACTTAACCTCGGCAGCACGAGGACCTCGACGAGACGTGCCTCGAGGCGTTTAGGGTGATAAGCACACGCGTTCTCGGAACCTCCAGCATTTTGCGTGGACTTATCGTTCTTCGACGAGGCTCGGCATTTTCATCGAACGTGTCCGATTAAAATAAACGGAGCACACTGCGCGGAAAATCGATCGAGCCCGTCGCGGCCAACACGTAAATAAAAGCCACGCGGTCTCTGTTTATGCGGCTGTTACTGCAACTGGCGGCGTGAACGTGAAAGATGCATCTTTCACCAGGGCCGTAACTTGCGCCCGCATCCTAAAGAGATGTATTTTTATTCGAATAAAATCTATGCAGTCGATGTTCAGGAAAAATTTGGTCGCAAGTGCAAGGGGTTGGAACTGACTCGAGTATCGTGAATAACTTGTTCATTCGGTTGGCCAATGTATCTTAACTGTAACACAAGTCCTCCGCCACATTGACGGCGACTTAAACTTTATTTTAATTTATTTTTAGCGACATTATTATGTACCTAAACCTATAATTTTCGGGGTATCCTATAATTTTGTCATTAGCTGCAATAGGGTGAATTTAGGATTTTCTTCAAGGTCTCATTTTTCAAAATTGCAAGGTCATTGATATTTTTTTAATGGAGCAGTATATTTTTATTATCGTCAAAAAAACCCATTCCCATTCCAACTTGATAAGTTGTTAGTCTGTTCGAAACCAGTTCCGCTGGAACGTACTGCTTTCGAATTATTTCATAGGAATTCTGCATCCTTCAAAAGTTACTGAAACACTGCGACATAAATCGCCGATGAAATTGCTTCAGTGAAAGGGGGAAAAAGTTTCCGGGGAGATTTGCATCTAAATCGCCGATGCAATTAGCGTGTTCGTCGACATACTACTTAACTGCGTAATGCGCGATGTTTCTTCCCCAGCTATTAATTTTCGCAATGTTTCAAGCGTGTTGGTAACATTCACCGTTGGAGATGAAGTGTAATACAGCTTCTTCGAATCGCAGGGCTCGACTTTCCTTTAGGAAATTTTGTGCCGATGAAGTCAGAGTTTCCTTTTCACCATGGAATCGTACAATTGTGTCGAAGATGAAATCACTTTCTGTATCGAGGACTGATGAATCCCGGGATTTTCCTCCAAATTTTCCGTCCCCTTATCTCGCGATTACTCACTGCTATTCGCATTGACCCGTGCCATGGAAATCGCGCCCATTCATGGTTATTTTCCTGCTAGCCACTTCCTGTATCCCGAGATTATCCGCTTCCACTATACTCTTCCATTTCGACTCGATAACGCCTCGGGGAAACAATGACGGCGATGAGCTAATCAACGGAATTAGAGCGCTCATTGCCAAACCAATAAAAAGCTCCGCGAAATCGGTTCACGTTACTTTACAAAAATCAGGAACGTCGTGCCACATCGTACTGCCAATGATAATACCACTTTCAGACACGAACTAACAATAGACCCACATTATATCTCTCAAGATTATGTTTTAAAAGATATTTAAGTACAGAACAGTTATTGAGAATCATACTAACAGGTTTGTAGTAACTAATGTGGTAACAATGGTCCCACCATTAGCAGCGTCCTTTAATTCCAACTTTCCATCCAACATATGTCGTCAGATGCAATTCCGATGCAGTACCGCTGCAATTTTCTCACGCTTTCGATCCTGCACGTTCGATCGGAGAGGTAATTATTATTTCTGGAGGCAGGTTCCTCCGGCCGATCATAATGGTCATTTAGGTGGATCGATTACTCGGTTCGATTACCAGTCCCGGAGTAAAGAGCTGATCGTTGTTAACGAAATTGCGGCGAGCAAAGCGGTGGCAGAGTGCAGCCGTATCATCAAGGCGAAACGCAGTCCGGGCAAAGGGACGCAAAATTTCCATGATAATGTTATGTTAATACGTCGCATTCGGCAACTCGGAATATTCTCTCGTCTCGGGGCAAGTAGGTTCGCGGGTTTCGGTAAAGAGCTGAGGCTCATGCACGATATATACATATATACATACATACATATATATGTACGTTTCGAGATAGAATAAATCGAAAGCGAGATGGACGTTCGAGTGCACTCCGCGTCCCAAAGGGGCCTCTGCGAAGCTTACACGGAAACAGCTCTGAAAGTCGATCGGCAGTCTGCTGCCGCTTTTGTTGACGTATACAGGCTTCCTCGCCGCCAATATTTTCCTTTGCGTCATATCCCGGGTCCGAGAACGACGGACCTAATCCTCGAAGATAGCCGAAGAAGACCTGGCCGGCCCCCATCCCTTCAGCTTCTCCTTTACCTTGCTTTCTATCATTTTCAATTCGACCACGATATGGATAAACAAGATCGTTCCCGGACGGACGATCGCCAATATACCTTGAAATTATTCGCCCGAATCCGTAGAAACGTATAAGATACGCCCCCTTGCCCTTATCCTCTTCTTTCTTTCACTCCCTACCGCTTTCTTAGACTGGCTGGAAATTTTTGGAACGTTGGGAACATAATTTTCCATTGCCCCAATAGCGATTTCTGACGCTCTTAGGGTCGTAGATTGGTCGACGTTGTTATATCTAGGATCAAACATTGTTCTGGCTGATAAGAAGAGTCAAACATCGAAATTTGTTTAACGTTGCTTCCATAGTCATTTTGAGACTCGAGCAGATTATTAGAACGAATTTTGTGTCCTCCTTTTCCGAAAATCAGGCTAGAGAACTGTTAGTTGAAGCATAGACAATTTTCCTTTTTATAGGTCGAAGCAGGAACAATGGATTTTCGAAACAATAACCTTTGTCTGGTCGAAGAATGTGTCTCGGGTGCACCAGACCTGTTTCCAACTCATTATCGTCTCTTTTGTCACTTGCAGCAATGGTACTCGGTATTTCCCGGCAGCTCTCGAATCAAGAAACATTAGATCACATGAAAATGTGAAATATAAGTCCGAGTTCTTTTGTATTCTTTCGCTGTCCCCCTTCCCCTCGCTTTTCTACTTATTTGCAAGAACATTCTCCAACCCATCGTAATACCTCGAGAAGTTCGCTCATTTTCCTTTTGCAATAAGATGGAGGAGTTTTTCGTTCAAGAAGCTGGGAACTTTTTTCAAGGTCGGTGTAATGGAACCTCCGGAAAGATGAAGAAAGTTGTCCGGTGTAATTGAATAAAGTGAATCTGGTCTTTAAACTTTCCTCAAAAATACGGGAAGATTTTTTTCGGAGCAACCAGGGAATCACTTCGAATTTTCACCCTGCTTCCTCGAAGCTTTTTGTGTGACGTTACACAATTTTATCACGTTGCGAGTGGGCTGCAGATTTGATGCGTTTACGGAAAAATTAGTAGAATTTAAAACAATTTAAGGATATCGTTATATTACTTTACTTTCTTAACGGAACGAAGAAAGATGTGCTTTAGAACTGACGAAGAAAATTTTTATTTTTCCTGAATTTTCCATTTTTCCGGGCAACTTTTCCAATTTTTCTTTTCCTAAAACCTTATACGGACTATTACAAACATTTAACAAATAAATTAGCCAAATCGGTCCAGCCGTTCTGAAGTGATGCGCTTACCAACGAAGAGCATTTGATTCTTTTTTAGTATAAAGTTTAATTACTAAGCATCAAGTGGCGCCTAAAAACATCGTGTCAGGAGTGCATTGTTCCGTTTCGATTTTCGAGCAGCGGTAATGCCACACGATGCAACGATTCGATGCAACAGCGTCGATTCGCATCGATCGTCGGCCGTACGAAACACGAGAAACAAACACGGAGTAGAATCGGATTCCACGGTCAGAGATCTTCATTAATCCGAAACCGAGATTTGCTTGATCGGAGGTCACGATCCGGATGAGAACTATGTGATGTTTGCATTGCTAGCGGGGGCGTCTATAAAAATTAGTCACGTTGATGCATTATCACTACTGGGGGCATCACTCGAACTGCCCGCAGATTCCTGTTCATATTAATCAATAGGGATGGGATCAACATACGTCCATCAATCCGAGATCATTTAGTGATGAGACCAGTGTGAGACGGAATCCACTAGAACTTTATGGAACTGAGTACGTTATCATGGATAAAAGTATTATATTTCTCTTTTTTCAATAAGCTTCTTGCACGCTGCATCTATTAAATGAATCCTCTTAGTTTCTTAAGAAATCCCGAATCGTTCGGTGCGAGACACTCCGTCCCATCGCTACGAACGACCGATAGAACGTTGGAAGCGCCAATAAAAAATACTGCAGCGATAAGATCGCACCAGTTCCGATTGATCCGTGTCCGAGCTAATTCGAGCCTGTTTCGCTTCCCGGATTATCGAGACTTCGTCCGTGTTAACACGCGGGAGCTATTGAATTTTCAAATCCCTAAACGATCCGCCTGCGATACGACCAACCGTGTCGAATCATCCGTTTCGAATCACTCACGACATTTACTGTCGTTCTGCCCCTGTACAACAACTCGTGAAGCATGTACCTAAAACGCTCCGTTCATGCTTCTAACTCCGGAACGAAGAGAGCTGGCAATGTATAATTTTTAAAATTCCTCATACTTGGGGAGTTTACCCCTATTTCTGGTTCCATGTGGAAATAATGGAAATTACTGAAGATAAAAAGGTCCTAATCGTGTCAAAGAAAGAGGTTGGTTCAACGATGTCTGAAGAAAGCATTTTTATAGTTTCGGTAGTTGGGAAAGAAGAAATCGTAGTTCGAATTGAAGGAGTCTTTCGCGATTTTGGTCCTTTTTGTGTCCACAGAGTAACACCAGTTGTGTGCTCCTCCGATAGACTCCGTACACTTTAGTGGGTCAAGTGTTGGAGAAGTTCCATCGAGATTGCGGAAACTGGTTGTTGTATTGAAAAGGAACGGGCGAGAATAGATAACGGACGAACGTTATCGGAGTGATGTACGCGTGAGAGAGACAATGGGAGGTTGCCTGAGGTTGGTCCAATTATCAGGCCGGCAGAGAGACTTTTAATTTATCGGTACGAGGCGATACAGAGTCGCGCATAGCATTCACGTCCGAAAATATGACTGGAGGAATCCCTCCTTTTATTATTTGCAACATATATAATCTTATCTTTGCAACGTGCTCTCTAAACTCCTTACTAATCGATTACATATTATATAATTTAGCATTTTAAAGTTCTTCAAAAATATTTGCTGTGTCATATTTCACGCACACGCACACATTCTATTGTAAATTTAAATCTGCAGTCTATTAATGATTCACTCGCAGAAATATTAATTGTGTCGACAAATTCGCAATTATGTAGCGGTTTCAACAATCGCAGTGTTGCAAACGGCGTGTACTAATTGAGTGAAATCCAAAATTCAAGTTGCAAAATATTTTACATAATCTCACTAGTTATCACAAGATTTCCTCCACTGTAATAAACGTCGAGCTAATTAACAAGATTCGGAACAATTCTTCTGAATTTAATCTACGATCGACAAACATAAATAACTTTGTCTAGCTAGGTATCTGTCGGGAAGATCACAGATCTGAACGTAGTCAACGGAAACGATTCTAATTCTCGTTAGTCTTACCTCGTACCGGTGCGTTTCAGAGTCAGCTGTGTCGTTTTAAATTTTCGATACGATTCCATGAGCTTATCTGGCTATACAACGTCGCGGGACCGTTTACAAATGGCGAACACATGCTACGTTCGAACGTACACACGAGAGAGATACGGGGCATCGTAAATAGCTCGTCGTAGAACGGTATTGCAAAGAACGCTGGCAAACTCGGGAACAAGGTCAGCCGTAATGAAGGTGCGCGCGAAGTTGGAATTGTTTCGGATTCGTTCAAGTTTTCCGACGGCTTTCGCCGGCAAGATTAATCCTCCACTTGATATCGTCGCTCGTTCATCGCGTTTCCTTCCGACAACCTTTCAATTCGCAATAGAAATATGGATTGCTATGCCAGATTATTCTTTGCCCTTCACGGTATTTCGGAGAAACAATAGGGCTGCACCGGAGTTAATTTCTAGAAAAACAATTTCTCCATTGTGGTAACTAGACTATGGATTTTCATGCTTTTAGGACTGGTGAAAATTTAGTGATTTCATTTCTGTTGGATCTACAAACGGTGTCCCCATGAAAAAATAGCAGACGATGACCTAAATGAACGAATTAAAATACGAAGGGATTAAAATACGAAGAATGCAAGAAACGCGCTTCAAGAAACTAAATCGACGTTGCAACAGTTCGCTCAAGCCCAGTTTTTCCATTCCATGCGAACACTATTGTGTTTTTCCCTCGAGTTTTTCTTCTCCCGTCTCTCTGCGGAGGCTTTTAACATTTTTATCGATGCGACGAGACGCTACGCGCGTCTTTCGCGAACTGGTTCTCGGACTCGCGGCCATTCTTCGTCGCAATTTTTCATCGGCGAAGCGCCCTCGAGATTCGCGCTTTCTTCCCAATGATATCCCGGCGGCCATCGCGTTCTCGTGTCTCTTTTTTTCTGTTCATGCCGTCCGATATATTTCACGGCGTTCTTTTCAGCCTCGTTTCTTCTCCCGAGCCGCCCCCGATCTCCAATGTAAATTCGCGAGGTTCGTCGTCGCGAACGATCTCTCGCCTATTTCGCGAACTCGATCCTTATGGAATATTAATGCAACACTCCCACTCTCTCCCTCTTTCTCTGATAGCAGGCCGTGTTTTGCGCAATCGCGGACCGATAACGTTTCTCGGCCGAACGATTTCATCCTATTGTTTTGCGTGCCGATTGAAATTTCAACTGTACATAATCAACGTATACTGGCCAGATAAAAAGTTTCTGTTCAGAGGAAATGTTCGCGCTCGAAAGAAACGTCCACGGTTAAGATCGCCGTTTCCGCTCCGCTGCGAACGATATTTCATTACGATCTCGATCCTGGTCAATATGCATGCGTCCGTAAAAAGAAAAAAATAGAGCAGATCTTGATGAAATAGGAGCGCGGAGCCATAAAAAGATCTCCAGCGTCGGATAACGGCAACGAAAGCGCGCGGCTCCAGGCTCTATCGATCACACGACCGCGGCGAAGTAGTGCAACGACACTGTGTCTGAGTATTTAAAACCGTTTAGCCGGCAACTAATTGCGCTAATAATTCCGTCGATAGAATAATAATGCCTCGTCGGGGCCGGCTCGATCAATCGCGCGGATTCCGAGCCGTGCAATCCTGCGCGCCTCGCTCATTCTCTTTCTCTCACTCTCGCTCTCTGTAACTCAGAGGTTTATCGCTCGCGGAGAAATCATCCTCGAGCGGATTGCTATTCGTCTGAATTACCGAGAGTTTATTGCTCTCTGCGACAAAAATTATTCTGCACGCGATTTTCCGCTCGCGATCAACTGGCGAAAATGATTCGGGTACTTGGGACCTAGCTTAGATATCATTGGATTTTGAAAACAATCTTTCCGATTTTTAAATATTCACCATGAAATCTTTACTAGATTTAAATGTCCACTAATTTTTAAACTCTTGTGCACGTGGGAGCATTTTTTAAACTTTCCGGGTCACACCGCATTATTGTTCTTTTTATTTGCTAAAAAAGTTACGCATGCGGTGGAAAGCCGATTTCCACGGATGTTTCTTGGCGTATCAGCGGTGGACGCTGGTCCAAATGCGCATTCGACTGGATGCGATTAAGTAATTGCCCGGCGATAAGAAATTAGCATGGGACCGGCATTACGTGGCTCGATCCAGCCTGCAAAGTTAATCTTTAATTTATGCTAACCGTTATTACCTGGCGGACTGGCCTTTAATACTGCTCACGCGAAACTGTTCGGGGAAATTGTTTCCTGGATGAAAGGGATAATGCAACTGGCCGAAAGATAACGCGGACCCGCCGTTGCACGGCCGCATGAAAAACGCCCGATAACGCATCAGGAGGGAAAAAGAGATCCGTCGGCTTCGACAAACACAGGTGCATGATCGCGTACGGTTTCCTGCACTTCGCGTGCTGCACTTCGAACAAATAGCTCCTTGGTCCGTCACGCTGTTGACCGCGTCTCCTTGAGAACTCCAAGCAATTTTTTAATGCGTAGTTTCACATTTATTGCACGTGGTTTTCACTGCCCTCTTTTCAAAGTTGTTGTTTGACACACTTTTATTTTTATGAATATGCCTTTACTGGTATAAATTAAAAAAAATTTTAGAGTTTTCTCTCCCGAAAAATCGTGTAAGATCTTGGAATGTCTTCGCGTTTCGAATTCCCAAGATGGCGTCGATGGTCCCGGGGCACCGGGGCCGATCGATGGATCGGATCGACGGGAGTACAGGCTGTAATGCGGGGTTTCAGGATCGGTTCTGCGCGGGCCGACGCCCGGATCCGTGGGGGAACTTCTTTTCCCCGAAGTGTTTCAAGTGAACCCGTTCCGGCCGATTTCCAATGTAAATTTACAAGCTCGTGGCGGCAGTTTGGCTCGGTCTGCGGATTCGGTCCCTATCGAATATTAATGCGCGGAGCACGGGCTGCGTTTGACCCGTACCTGGGACCCGGTTTTACGAGACCGTTCGGCGCCCCGTCGAAAACAAAACAAGAACCAAAAGAAAAACCGAGGAGGGTGACCCGTGTCGGCCGGCCCAGTTTCGTTCTTGTGCCACCCAAAAGAGAATCAGAGAGTGAAAGAGAGAGAGGGAGAGGAGGTGCGTGTGTGTGTGTGTGTGTGTATGTGATAGAGAGCAGACCCTCGCAAAATCCTCGAACTTTCTTCCCGATCGCCCTTTTCATTTTCTCGGAACTGGGAACAGCAAGCCCGTTTTCACTTCCCGAAAAATAACCAGCAACGAGAAAATAGGTTTTTGGAACTGCTGCCGGTGACAGGGGTTCCCAAAACTTAATTACTCGAACAAACTTCCCGACACCCACTCAGACCAGAAATATCAGGACTCTTCGTCATTTCGATCGGTCAACTTGTCCACCGACCTCAACGAGTTCTCACAACTTTCCGCTGCACCGGATTTATGCGGACACTTTCCTCGCGATGTACTATGCAAAATCTCCCTCATTCTCCATTCCTCTCGTTACAGTCCTCTTTTCGCTCTTTTTTTAGATAGTGTCTCGAGCATTTGAATACTTGGATGAGTCTAATTAAGCACTTTTTACCATTACCATGTACTTTGCTATCGAGGGAGTGGTATTTTAAAAAATTCTCGTTCACGCAGGATTAATACAATGTTTTTTCTGTTGATGAAGAAGAGTGTTCAAAAAGGAAACCATAAATTTTCAGTCGCTGGTTTTCTCGTTTCGTTTACAAGGATTCTGGTAGGGCTTTAAAGTTTGTCTGGTGAATGAGCGTTGACAAGGAACTCTCAGTGATAAACACAGCGAAGGCCGTGGAACTACGGCGTTTTCCGCCACGGGAAAACTTGGGAAACTCTGTCTGGAGACAGCTCGACCGTCAGCTGACCGATTCGATCGCTTAAGTGGCTTGAAACTCGGGTCCATACGGCTAAACAAACAACATAAAAAAGCTTTCCTCGTGATTAGCAATTGGAAGAGAATGCGAGAGAGAAAGAACGTGGACAGCCGGGCTTGATCGAGCGTCTCGATTTTTAAACGACCTCCTTCGTCGTTCGTTCGCTGCGCGCCACGCGCCGCTTGATAAAGAATCATTGTTCCCGGACGTTAAAGCGACCTTAATCGCGGAGAACGGTATGAACACTCGAAATATCTCCCTCGGAACGCGATCCAATCGATGCTCGTTTCATCGTGGTAATTCAAAAGCTCGGGTCGAGGCGCTCGCTCGCTCGCTCGCTCGTTGCTCGACGTGTTCGAGGAAACTCTCTGTCTCTCGACTTTACTCCATTGAACGCGTTCGATTCCCCGACGCGCCGGCGATGCTATAATCACTGTAACAACGGCCCGGGAGAGCTCCACAAAGGATTCGCATCTTTTATGCGCGATTCCGCGAGCGCCGCTCATTTGTCTCGCGAGGGATTCAATCTTACTCAAAGTAAACGCTAGGGAACCTTCCTCGAATTAATACCATTCGAATCAACGATTGATCGAGAAAATTGAAAAAATTCCCCCGTGTCTACGACAATTTATTGCGACTCGGACTGCCAACTAAAAAATGGGAAGAAATTCTGTAATTCGCCTCTCGGTCCCTGCAATATGTACGATTTTTCTCGCAATCCCTCCACGCGATTAAACAATGAAAATTTAACAATTAATTTTTACCCGAGGTACGAGAAGATTGTGACCCCGAGGCAACTTTTCTTTTTTGCTTTAAATCGGTCTGTTGTTCGACTAGTTGGTAAAGAATGTGCTCGAGGACGATGGAAACTTACATAAACGTCCCGTAATCACGATTCTATTCGTTTCCCGATTCAAGCGAGGCGAGGTGAAGCGGACGTTAACGAATTTCGCGAGGAGTTACGGACATTTTTTCATTTCGGAATACCTCGGAGTCTCAGTGCCGGCTCCGGGTATTTTTTTCTGTCTCGAAGCCCTGACGAGTTTGAGATGCGCGTCCGCCTTAATTGAAGCATGATACGTTGCCCGCGTTTTGCATTTTTAATCCCGTTCCGGGGTGGAAAAGCGAAACGTTGTTGGGGGCTACAAGCCCGCCTGATTATACGCTTGCTTTCCCCGCAGCGAGAGAGCGCGTTCATAATTATTTGCATACGTTTCCCCGACCGGTGCGGCGCGGCCCGTTTCAAACGAAAATCCCCAGGCTGCTAAAAAAACTGCCGATTTTGCTCGATATTTCGGTTTAACGAACTCGCCAGCTGGCGGAGAAGAAACGTTCGGCTCCGAACAACGCGCGCGCGCGAGAGAGAGAGAGGGAGCGATGCGTTTAGATTATCGTGTAACCGCACCCGGTTACTATGAACGCTTAATAAGCTGGCTGACGCACGAGTAACAAGCAATTATTCGGCCCGCCGAGTCCGTCGAAACGACCGCCTCGATCGGCGTTCATTAATTTCTCATCGCTCATCGACGTCCAATCGAATTCGCCTAAGACGTGCAAAATCTACGAAAGTATCCTCTATGTATATGTCTCCCACTACAAGGAGATTCCTAATTTGGTACGGTCGGCAATTAGCTTTTAATGAATGTACTCGAATCTTTTTGTTTAGAGTTACAGCAATTACAGTTGAATCGTTTAAAGTAACCTATTAACCGTATATGTTATCGCGGCGCCAAGGGCTGCAACGATTAATCAAGTGACCATCCAGTGATCAAAACATATCGGGACTGATAAAGACGATTCTGAAGAAAGCAGGGTCGCATGATCCGCGATAACGCAACGGGACATTGGACGAGCATGCTTTCAAAATCGATTAGAACGAATCGAGGCGATGTGAGAGAGAATCCTCTAAATCACCGGGTAAGATTAAACCGGTGGTATCGCGACGGCGAGACTGATAACGTAGAGTTTTTATTTTCCGGAATGATCGATACGTGGTTGAGTATTATAAAATATATTCATACAGAGTAATCGCGCTGATGCATTTTCATGTTTTGAGCTTCCGAAGACAAAGCAAGGTATTTTTGGAGAGAAGTTACGGACAGACCAAGTTATGGATCCACCCTGTATATCTTGTTGATCGATGGATCCTGATAGGCCGACTTTAATGTCGATCTTTCGTAAATCGAAGGTATTCCAAGAACCATAACGATCGGTCACGGCTACGGACTAATATTCAAGAATTATTGTGGAACACTTTCGCAATGATTAATCTTAGGCGCGTTTACTGGCTGCCCAATCAATGGCTGACCCTTTATCTGGACCGGAGCTTTGGATAAATGCACAAAATTTTCCCGTTTTTTGTCTACGTTGGTGCTGTTACTAGTATACGTATTGGGTGATCATGGTGGATGTCGAAGAATCATCAGAATTCCTTTATTCTCTGGAATAACTTCCGTCCGATTATGAACAGCGGAGAAGAACTATCTTTACCGCAGTTGTGGATCGCTTCCGGCGACCTCGTTGCTTCGTTAAGCACGAGGACATTTTTCCACAAGTTTTGCAACGATTCACGTAACAAACCCACGCGACTGCCATGTGGATCGTGACACTTTTTATCGTGACTCTTGGAACATTCATTGGTATTCGCCTGCAGAATGTCCCCGTCGCTTGTAGATTCGTATTGGAACCGATCTATAATTCAAATTGCTCCTTCGATTGCTTCAGCGCAGCCTACATTCACACTTCTTACTTCTTTGTCGGTCTTTTTGATCTTTACGATATCCTGATTGAAACAAATTACGAACAACTCGTAAGATTGTTCATACACAAATGTATGAGGTGTATGATCGATGGACTGCGGCTTTTTATGCAAAGTAAAAATCGCTTGCATTGCACCTCGGACGATGGACCATTCTTACAAGTTCATAGTAGGCAACGTAAACGTATTAGTCTTTCTATTGTTAAATAATGCAAGATAAAAGGAATGAAACTTTTTAGTCTCAGCGACAAGAAAATTCAGTTTCTTACGGAGGCGTTAAATATTCGCAATAAACGATCGACGGACGTCCACTGACGATAAACGGTGTCTTCGTTGTTCACGACACTCGAGATAAACGGTGTCTTCCTTATTCGCAAGTTAATCCGTCGTGCATGTTTCAGCATATACACTCCCGTCCAGAAGTATCCAGACACTTGAATCTTTGCTAAAAATTGCTGACATTCAATACACTCTTGCAACAATGATTGGAACAATTTGATCGTTAACAATGCGGTTCTTGCTTTTCTGGAGCAATAATTTAACACGTTCATAATAATTATTTTAAGAAATGTGTACTATCTTTTTGACGCACCGATATCCGTTTTTTTTATTCTTATCACCCACTGTCCAGGTCACAAACAATGTAATATACTACTTGAAAAGGTAAAAAACCATTTATTTATATAACGTGTTATCTTTTTGTCGCGGAATGTACAACGTGATCCGTGGTGCTCAGTTTGGATCGCGTCCACGACCCCGAAAAACATGGTCAGGGTGTAGAAGAGGAACGATTCACCGATTCCTGGCGGAATCGAACCGGAAGTGGCGCGGCCGTCGGACCAGCGAAATCGAAAATTCGCACGGCTGCAGAGAGCAAAAGAGAGGGAGAGAGAAGAGTTCAAGGAACTCCTGTCTCCGACTGAAACTCGCAAAGTATTCCGCTTAGGAAAGCTGTCAGCGGCGTTTGCCAGCGCATCGTATGTGCAACCGTACACGTACAGAAACGTGTCAATGACTTTCGTATTTCGCCGTCCCCGTTTCCCCGGTTCTCCAGCAGCCGACGAACGCCCGAATCGATTTCGATTTGACGGCTAGTTTCACGGGAATGTATATCGCGAATCCCTGTCGGCGCCAACCGATTCTTTTTTTCCCAACGATTTTGCCGTCTTTTCTTCGCAAAAAACACTTAAAAATTCATTTTCAACGCCATTATCCACCGGCGATAATCTCGTAGGTCTTTTAATTTTATGATTCCAGCTTCAACAGCGATACAACCAATCGTACACCTCGTCAAAATGCATCGTCAGTGCACCAAATTCTCTAAGAATTTCTGAGCAATGTCGCAAAGTGGAATCGAGTGAAATTTCGCGAGCGACCGATCGAAATTGGATCAGATTTTATCCATCCCGGGTCCATTTCACAGTTTCCTGGTTCGATTTACGAGCTATAAATGCACAAAGGTCCGCGGCGAATTTACGATCCATCGAAGCAAGTGGAAATCGCGGCAACGTTCGGCGAAATTTTCTAATAATAACAGCGTAATCTAATTTCCTCTGGTGGAATCGCGCAGATGAGGCGTTTTGCACAGGGGTTGGGGAGGGGCTTAATTTATATCTCAACCGTTTCATCCAAGTTTCATTAGATCACGATTCACGGACAAATTGTTCCGCGGTTTCGCTCGCTCACCTGTCGAATTTCGTTTGGCCGCAAGAGATCGGGTGACAGTTAAAGCTTGCCGTAAGCGAATCCGATACAGAGACGTCCAATCTCTCCGACGTGCTCTCTCTTTCGTACACTATCTCTTTCTCTATCTCGCTCTTTTTTCCTCTCCCTCCCTTTCTCCGTCGATCGGCACACGCTTTAAAAACCTCTTTTACCAGTTGGCACCTGAGCTATCTGCAGGAACGAGCTTTCCATTAAAACTAGACGACTCACACTAGTTTCAATTACGTGACAATTACGCGACACGTTTATAAATTGTAGCTGATCTATGATTGATCTGAAAACGAATTATTACGAGTATCTTCGGCAGCAAATGGATGGGTGTATAACCGTTTTATTTCTCTTTTATTTTTGCCGAGCTGGAATTGCATTTTTAAACCAATGCGAGCCTCTCTCAGTGCCCCGGACAGAAACGATTCGACTTTCGTGCAATTTTGATCGTGCTCTCCGTTAATGCCACTACAATTCCGCGTTCCATTGCAACGATAACTGCGTGCCACTTTTTTCCCAACGATTTTCGAACCCGCTCGAAATATAACAGGTTCTTCGCGATTCGATTCGTACGTATTCGACGATTAATTGCAGCGGGACGAATCGACGAGCTGCGAGTGCAACAAGTATGTTTCAGGTGAAGCGAACAGGGCCATACTAGAGTGCGCTTTAATGGGGAAGCTTTTAAACCTAATCTTTTGCCTTTGCATCGAATGATGCTTTATTTAGACTCTGTGTCGAATTATACGATTCACACTTTGAATCGAGTACTATCAAGCATTAGAATGAATCAGTATCAAATCGTATTAGCATCAGTATCAAGAAAATTTTGTGATATTTCATTTATGTATTCGGTACTATTCAAAATTACTCTGAATGATGTATGCAATATGCAATAATACATTAATTTACTCATCTTTCGCTGAAGCTAAATTGTATTCGCCAAAAATACGTGATACCGACGAACATGCAGAAGTAGATAGCACTACCAAAATAACTTTTTGCGATGGGTATTACAGAATTAATATTGGTTCGAAAAGTTCCATGGCGAACTCGAAATGAAGTGATCTATTAATGCGATGGAATAAGAAATGCGCCAAGTCTGCATTATCGATTCTATCACGATTCCAATTACTGCTTAGCTCTACTTCGTAGTTAATATTGCACTGTACCAAAAAGGAATTTCATGTTCCTATGAAGTCCACATTTATATCCGAGTTTAAACTTTGATAACAGGGAAGTGACATTTCATTTCTACTAGGAATAATTAAACGACTCTCTGCTAAATCCTGTTTGCGTTCCATCAATCATTGTTCCAACAACTGTGCGATAAAAGCTACTAAAATTAACGGAACAGCATTCATTCACGCCGAGAAATTCTTGAGATGTCATAATTTCGATAACCGTACAGTGAAGACACTACAAACATTGCTAATTTCTATCGAGTTTTATATTCCAGCATACTTTGAAAATTCTAACAACACAGTCTAAGAATTACTTAGAGTTCCCATTTTAAAAAAAGGACGTACCTGTACCTCTTATAAATTCCTTAGGAACCTCTAAAAATCCTCATCCAGGCGAGCAAGCACTCTCAGAATGAACTTTGTCCGCTTTCAGCGGCTCCAGCTTGGCTTTTCACGGCTCCGGCCTTGAACTTGCAACGAGAATATTACTCGTTCGTCCCCTGCACTTCTTCCGGCCTGAGATTGACATCGGTTCCTCTAGATCACTCCTCCTGGATCGCTGATAGATCCTCGCAGCAGTAGATCCGCGGTAGAAGAGCTCCAAACAGGTGATCGACGCGATAGTCGTTGCGACTATGTGCGCTCGGTTTCCTCGGGACGACTGACCGACTAGCACCGAAGGTCTCGGGCAAATCGAATCGGGTCGAGTCGAATCGAATCGAATCGCGAGTGAAAGGAGAACTCCGACTATCAACCTGTACAAGTCTCTCCTGCCGGTTTTCCTGTTGGCGATGATCGCGCGACGATTGCGACGCCGCGCCGTCACCGCTCGCAAATGGCTAGTTCCAGCTTGGCCAACCTACGTATAAATCTGTTGCACGAGTCTCTCCCCTCTCTACAAAATGCCCCCCACTTCGTTTCCGACTCCAAGGAACACGTTCGGTTTCATGACTGGTAATCATTATTTTCTGCTCGGTTATTGCAAACCGTTTACCAAAATACTCGACGAGTGGCCACACGATTTTTTCGGAGTTTCGATTCGAAATGGCAGACCATCTTATATTACCACGTTTTTATTAGCTCGCTTTCTTGCCTATCTGTTCGGTGACAAATTTCACAATTGATTTTAAACTACCTTCCCGATAAGCTAGAGAAATGAAATTTGAAACATAGCTCGGAACTGGATGACAATGCAATATTAAATCAATTTTTTTTTAATCTATCCGTTTAGGAGATAAAACAATTAAATATTTACCGTTATGCCCCCCCTCCGCAATACGCTACGACATCGAACTGTTACACCGTTAGTGCTTGCATTTGTTTTCGATATTTCGCGGTCGCAATACTGTCTGAAATTTAGTACACGTATCTGTTATAATGGTAATTATGTACATTAGGGACTTCTTCACCTATTTTCATGACCTTGAAATATGTTGTCAAGGTCATCATTCTGAACAACTTTTTCCTGTACATGTTATCGCCGCTTGATTTTAGTTTTCGAAATATTCGCAAAAATATGTTGCTAATACTGTATTGAATTTTCCGTACTCTTGGACGCTTCGTGACAATGTGAGCCTATTGCTGCGCGGCGTTTGTTTACATTATGTTTCTTTCGTTTCTGAGAAACAACAAAACCGATTGACGGCTGGCAATCATTATTTTGTTTGTATTGTACGCTTTGCTGTACGAAACAAACAAAACCGATTGACGGCTGGCAATCATTATTTCTTGTATTGTACGCTTTGCTGTACGAAAGAAACTTGTCTCGCTTAAATGAAATAGTTACCTATGCAAACATTGTATAAGTGTTGTCAGTCTAATAGTTATTGCACAAACGGTCTTGCCGTTATCGCGTCTAAAACGGTAATTATTCACGTCACCCTGTCATTTCGTGTATAATTTGTACGCAAAATTATTAACACAAAGTTTGCTATCGCGACTGCTATACGAGCTGAAAGCAAGTTATAATCGCACCGTTGGAAATACCAGCGAAAAATAATCGTGTACGACGTTTTCAACCATCACCGAATGGGCGCCGTTACTAATATAGATTGTCCCATATAACTGCGTTACTAAATTATATTATATCAGATCGCTCGAGGTTATTGATTTGTATCTGGCAACGAGCTATTTTCAACCATATACACATATTATACCTATATATCTCTCTATATATGTATAATATAATATATAATACGTATAATTTGCGGCTAGGTCAGCGAGTCAAGAGACCAATAGCTTCTAATTGACGGTAAATTACAATCGTGATATTTGGGTACACGGTATCGCGAACATCGCCGATAATTGATTCGGCCCTGGCAATTCTTGCTTCGCTTCGCTCGAAAAACTTTCAATTGCTTTAATATCGAACTGACCATCGAAAAAACAGAACTGTATCGCTTAAAATTACTGTACTTAGCAGAGGTTGAACGATCGTTGCATTCTGAACTGAAAATTACGATTCGTTGTACTATAATTTTAGCAACTCCGACCATAAATTAACGCCAATTTCACTGTTAAATCGATCCATTAATTTAAGGTAACTTGGATTATGTCTTACAATTTTCATAGTACCACAAAATAACGTGGTATTAAATTGCACTCTGCTAATTACCCAATCTCACTGCTTTATTTAACGTACTATTAGTCATATTCTAATCTGGGATTCCTCAGATTAAGATCATTTGATTTCAGGGATCAAGGATCCGTTAAACGAGTTACAATTTTCCGGGTTTGTCACACGGAAATAGTTCTACAAAATCATCTATTATCTCTGCCCTGTGACTCTGAAACGATATCGAACTAATTCTCTCTGATTTTAAAATAGCTGCACCATGATCGAGGGAACACGTGTTGATTTTTCTGCGACGATTTTCGAGGACATCGGCGCAAGTAGTTAGTCTAACGGGGATTCCCGGCGTTGCGTTGCGCTGACCTGATGAAAGACGATACGCGGAATCATAATGGACGACGACACGCGGCCGGCTCAAATGATTTCGATTGGATTTAATTGGCTCGAGACTTTCAAATTGATTCGCATCACAAGAAACCGTGGGTCTCTTCGCTGTTTTCGTTTCCGAAAATCATGCAGACTCTCGTTGTTCATAGATTTGTTGGTTAATTCGTTATGTCAAATGTGTTAATAATTGGTGTCCGCATCTTTCGAGCCATGTCAATCATGCGAAGATACTGCAGAACAATGCAGTACACTGCATAATCCATATAATAGATTTTGTTGAGTTGACGTTGTTGTTTTCATGTCGAGATGATTTCACATTCAGACAGACGATTATCGACGAACTTTGTATGTCACTTATCAACAGCACAATACGTGAAAAATTGTAAGAACGTATAAATAGATTAACGTTTTTCCTGTTTCAAGAATTCTGTCAATAAATGGCGATTAGATGAATAAAGAAGTTGCTGAGCAATCGGTATTCAATTGCAACAATTGGAGACGATAATAGTATCCAGTAGGATAAGAAAACAATTTTCATTTTGCACAACGATCCGCAGTGTAATAGTAAAATTTGGATAAGAAATAGCATTCATAAAAATCAGGATCCAGAAGATCGATTCGAAATTTTCTCGTCTAAATTTTATTCGCAGACAGAGATCGATATCGTAATGGTCTCGTCCAAACTTGCATCGTCACGATGTTCACTTCCGTTGATCAAATGCCTTGAGACGACTCCCACGAAGTGGCGTTTGATTATCATCTCGAACAGTATCGGAAGACTGCGATAAGCATAATCAGGAGCAATGTCGACAGGATGACCTGCTGCGTCATCGTCGTCGGCGCGGGAAGAGAATTGCACGGCCCGATCAGCGCAGATTGCGCGTTTTTGGCACGGATTCCGGAACCGGCAGCGGCCTCTGTAAATCTCCGGTTCGCCAGCGAAAAACATAAATTGTAGGTCTCGACCGGCGGCGATAAAAAAACGAAGAAATAGGTAGACCGTGTGCGGGACGAGGGGTGGCCAGATCCAGGAGACGGGAGTTTTGCACATGCGTCCCCCGGCGTGACGGGGTGCCACGCGAAATTAAATTAAGTCCGGCGTAAAGTTCGCGGTAACAAACGCCCGAGCCCGGCCCGATCGAACTTTTTCGGTAAATTATCTCTTTCGGTGTTTTTTTGTTTGCCGAGGTGCAACTGGAGAATTTAGAACACCACACGCGTTATCGTCGATAATAACGCGACTAATAACGATTAGACTTAAAAATTGCTCAACTAAGCAAACTGGCAAGAGCCACTAAGAGTGAAATCAAGGTCAGAAGAACTATGTATAGCGATTTGGCGTGATAATCGCTCAACTAAACAAATTAGTCGAATAGGCAAGCTACAATTTACAAGGGTTCGGAATCTGGGCCTAAATGAGCCTATGGTGTTTATTCTATGAATGAATGAAGAATAGAAGAGTGTAATTGTTTTAGTTAGTCCATGCTGGTTACTTACAGTCAATTGAGTGTAGTTGAGTTTGAGATCTCACCGATTGCTGGAAGTTGCAGTGTACACTACAAGGTCAGCCACGAAGCTGCGGCGTGATGATGACGGTTTCATTCAGTCTCCTTGTCCATTAATGCTTCGATTACGCGGGAACGTTATAGTCATTCCTCGAAGGTTAAAAAATCACTTCGTTTGTGCTGGCTGATAGTGCGGAGCGATGAGGTCATTGTACCAAATGCTGATCTTTTTGTCATCACACACAATTTCAATTTCCGAGACATTCATTTGTAAGAGATGCCGAGAAATGACGATGTAGAAAAGTAGACAGTTTAAGTACAGTTTTAAGTTATTTTATAGCTATTCTAGGAAGCCTGCGAAACTTTACCAATTTCTCTTGAGATTAACTCGGGAAATAAAGTTCTACTTAACTTTGACCTTTTGCTGGACGTTGCTTCGTTAACTGAGCAATAGACTGTCTTCGCAGATTCTTGACTGATGAGAGTTTTCAAGATATGATAAAAGTGTGCTGCATCGTGCAACTGACTTTTAAATCTCGCGATCAACGACTGATCGAAAAGTCATTCTTGATTGATGACTGTTTGAAACGGCGAAAGTGTTACGGTGTCGCTTAATCGTGAGTGATCGTCAGGCTGTTTCAAGAAATACTATCTTTGAACTAGACTAGATCAAAATATTACACAAGACACCAAATGATAACGTGTACAGCTCTGTGAGACTCGGAGTAGTATGACGAAGATGCTAAATGTCCACTGATTCGTTTAGGATCGATATCAATGGGGTTCAAAGCTATAATCTGTCTTCTCTGTTAATCTAGACCGACCGGTTATACGATATGCCGACGGATAGCAGTCGTTTTATCAAAATTAAATAGCACTCGTCCAGGATTACGTAATTTTTCATGGTGACCGCGACAAGATCGGACAGTTCGCTTTTGGCACGGATTCCGAAACGAACAAATCTCGTTCCTGTAAATCTCTAGGTCGGCTCGGTGACATCGAAAAATCTCTCGATAAATACAAACTTCGTAACGAGAAAAAGTTTTACAAAAAAAAAGAAAACAAAATACATTGTGGATAATCCAACGTTTCGATTCCTCTCTCCGCAGCAAACGTAATTGACACGGCACGTGCGCATTATCGTTCGTGATTGAAAAAACTAATTATCTCGGACGTATTTCTCGTATGTACTTCGATACCTGGTTGTTTCTCTGAACGATTAATCGATATCCAATCGATTTAGTATTTCAAATTAAATGGGTGGTCTATTGTTCACGATATTGTGTTGCTCGATGGGTTTGTTAAAGTTCTGTATATAGGGTGTCTCGTTGAACACTGCCACAATAATTTTGTAATAAGTTATCGTATTTGGAGGGAGGATTTCTTTCTTAACCCCCGCAAGGTAAGGTCTAATAACACATAGATAGTAAGGTGGGGTCTCTCAGACCCAGACAAATCAATTTCATAAATAGCCTCGTTTTTAATAAATTTGGGATAAAGAATAACAAAGTATAAAAAGTAAACAAACAGATTTAGTTTTACTCATATAGAGACTCCGCATTACCTTGCGAATACTAATTCAACGAATCTCGCTTTGATTATCAATTCTATCGTAGTGTCCACATTGATTCAAACTATATTGTATTTAATATCTATTACCTCAATTTCACTTATCTTTCGTTAAAGGGCACACTCTTTGCACTCCTATGTCAAGTGTGACTTGACAACAATTCCATTAATAGGCATTCCTATCTCGCGAGTGACTTGGCGATTTTAAATTGCCGGTCTAAATATACATACGTTAAGTGATACGATATTAATCGATTTTTACTTCGCCGAGTAATATCACAATCGCCGTTAAAATCAAAACTGAAAGAATTCAGAGTACAGAAAGCTAGATGATCCTACAGGTCACTGTTCGACAACACCATAGAAAAATCGCGTTTCCACTGAAGCCAGTGGCCATTTTCAGATGTTGTGCGTTTTATGGTGTTTCACTGAGGGTTTTCGGCGAAGTTTGTCGTTTCAGTGGAAGACAAGGAAGCGCGAAGAGGCTCGCAGGGACTCGCGGAAACGCAAAATTCCGGAGAAGGCTTAAATGTCCGAGGCTCGCATAAGGGACCGCAAGCCGCACAATTGGGCGCGGTGGACCGCACGCGGCACGCGAGACCGCACAGTGCAACGTAACGAGCCGCATTCCGAGCGTGGACCGCATAACAGGCCGCACACGGCCCAACGGTTGCGCACCACTGCTTTCTCTTCTATCTCTCTCTTTCTCTTTCTTTCCCTCCCTGCCTCTCCTACTCTTGACGCACCTGAGCTGAGATATTCGACGAAAAACAAAGCCGCCAATCAAGTGAGAATCGTTTTCCGCCGGTCCGCTGCGCCCTGACTTGATCGATCGGCAGCGATCGATCGACTCTAGCTATATTTATAGAGGAATTGCTGACGATACTGGTTTTTATGTTTATGCTCCAATGGAGCCTTCAATAATTAATGTATAGATTACGGAGATTGTTTATTGGCTTGCTGAATTCCCCAGGAAATGAGCTGCTCATAAAAATTGAGGAATTTCCGATGGTTTCTGATGGTTTATTTCACAATTATAACTATACTGTAGTTGTTGTAGGATATTGGAGTCACGAGAGATCGTTTTTACCTCTTTAATCATTTTCAGTTAAATAATAAATGACGCTAGTTCAACTCTGATGTATCCAGACTGCGGATTTATAAAAAATTATAAAATATCGATGTATTATGTTCAGTCCATTGAAATTGTTAACGCAAGAATGAAGTTTATATCTGGTTCCTGTTTCTAACAGCGTAATGATAACAATAGAATGGATGATTGATGAACGGACGATGATCGTGGATTAAAATGGGGGTCGCTCGAAACGACGGTTCTTTTTGGAAGGGATGCCCGAATTGGCTAAAGCCTTTAAGAAGACGTAATTGTGGGACAGTTAATAAGGCAGGGTCCTCGACAAGGGTGAGATTAATGCGTGTGCGCCGCTTAAAAAGTTCCTGCCCAAAGGAGAGATCCCTTAACTCTTGCCAGAGGATATCGAGCCTCCTTCGTATTTCGACGACGTCGAAATCTAATTTAAACTCGGCTGCTGTCCCTCGATACGATCTCGTTCAAGGGTTGCCCGGGTACGAGGTGATTATAAAAATGCTAGTAACTGGCTGTAACGAGGGAAAAAGGAGGAGAATTTGGTCCGCGAGGACCGCCGCGCCGCGTGCTCCTTAACGAGCCAACTATTACGTTGATTAGGTCGCAGCGGGACAGCAATTATCCCGCGGTACACGTTCGAGAAATAAATGTCTCCGAGATTAATATGTCGCGAGATTAATGCGGGAGGGTGATGATCGATCATGTTACTTGGCATCTTCACACGCCACACAGTGTCGTGTTTGGCCGATTTGTGAGGTCAAAATTCGATTAAAAAAATTTTACATAAATTGTCAAATTTTTGTTGCTTGCGTTACTTGAATATCTGAAGAACAATCTCACTTATTCGGGTTAACACGCTTTCATTTTTTAACGAATTCACCTATTAGTAATTGTTTCCTTATTTAGTGCTGGCCAGAAAACATTGGAGTGTACAGAATGATCAGCGAGTAACTCCAGATAAAAGTATAGTTCTAGAACGAAGATTAATAAACGGGAAATGAGAGTTGATGTTTCTGATAAAAATGATCGATGTCTTGATGCTAGCATAGATTGTTGCAACCTATTCGATGACGTGGTTTAAGGTGGTTGAGATGAGTTAACGTGATTTCATGGGGACACTCTTTAGACGGGCTCGGTATTATGCTTCCATTGCTTTTAATAACAAAATGAGCGGCGGTGAATGAATAGGAAGTGGTCGCGAGGCGGAAGTACAACAGCAATTTGTTCAACAACTACGAACACGTCACCGTTTCACAACGATTCCGCATGGTCTCGACGCGACAGAGTCACCGGCGGGGTTTTTATTCCGGGATATTTTTTTTCGCGAATTTGACAGCGCTCGTAAAAGAGCGTTTCGCGCGAGCGACAAAGACTCGCCGATTACGAATTTCGAAAGCTCGCGTTACGGACCGTGTAAAAATCCAATCGGTTGGAACCGCGGGCACCGTTGGCACTACAAAAATTCACCGGTGCTTAACGAGCTTGTAATTACCTGAAATCTTCGCCAAAGTGTCTGCACGGTCGGCCCAATCCTGAAAATTGCTCGCGAAAAATAGTCTCGTTTACCGTGCAATCATTCCACTTTCGAACACCACGTTTATCACGTTTTGGGCTCACGGATTTTCCACCAGAATCAAATATAACATAGATTTCCGTCATCATTTTATAATGACAGTGTCATACAATTTATAAATATTTCCAAAGACGTGTCCTGCGGAAACAGATCGACGATACGAAAACGAAGTGAGATACCTAAAAAAGAAAGTATCCGACTTCCCTTGAATCGCGTCTGCCGCAAGTAACGGCGCAATCTTCGTTCCGCAGACTGACAATACCGTGCGCCGCTGTCAGAATTGATTGTGCCCGGTGCGCGACACGGCCGTAAACTATGAAACACCGCGTTCACAATTCCGCGGTACGGTTTTATTATGGGCCGCGGCCGCGCTCGCGCGTTTCGGCAGTTGCGTTTCCCGTTCCGGCGATAACTGTCGTTCTCTCGGAGCCGAGCAAGACGATTCCGGGAACGCAAACACGTATCGCGGAGTTCAGCGCTTTCGATTACTCGTCCAATTTTATGCGCCATTTAATTTTACGCGGCTGGGTTATTGAGGCAATCCGTGCGACATCCGAAAACGCGAGCAGCTATCTATCCCACGTACCTACAAGAGAAAAAAGAAACAGAACAATTTGCTAGCTCGAGGGAACGGTAAGAGAGAAAGAGAGAGGGAGAATAAAACTTTATCACGGAAATTGTTAAACGCGATCAAACACTTACGATCCGTTACTTTGCTCCCCAAGAGTCTCAAGAATAGACCAACTTTTTTACGGTTCGAACGATAAGGCGGAGGGATCGGGGCCTCGAAAGCCGCGAGCATTTTCGCAACAACGTATTGCGCCGGTACACGAGAAGAACGTTTTAAAAAGTTGCGCGTCCGAGACTCTTTGTCGAACAACAATAGCGGCCGTCTTTCTTTTATTAGCCATTAACCGGGGCCGACTGCTTCGCCCAAAGGAACCTAATCCTGCATATTTTAATCGTGATCCTGCATCGAACTGGCGGGGCGCGGCAAGCAGCGAGCAGCAACCAGCAAGCAAGCAAGCAACGTCGGGCAAAGCGAAACTCCCTGAAAACTTCCCTTAATATTGCGATAACGTTTATACGCGTGCAGGAGGCTGCAAGGCCGCCTTTTAAGGGTGTCCCATAAATTTCCAAAGTACCCGTAAAATGATTATAAACGACCGAAGTTATCCTTAACTGTGCGCCGACGTTGATTTAACGGAGACTTTACGTGCCTAAAGGCCGCGGATGTATATTGTTGCGGCGAGCTTCGAGCGGAGCTACCGACCCTAACGAAGAATCCTTTGGGAAGCATTATTTCGACGATTCTGCAACCCTGAGTTCAAAAATCTTGCCGCTGGAGAGACCTGCGTATTCGATGAGTACTGCACCATCCATTAGGAAAATTGTCGCGTTGGCTATCGGTAAAGTTGGAGGACTAACTGAAAAGGGGACTGTACAGTAAAACGCAAGCGACAGTTCAGCAGTAGCTCAGTTCTTGAAACAACGCACAGTGCGGCGTTAGAATGGCCGGAGTGGACAAAAGTTTGTTCTTGACGGATTCTTATCGGACATTGCACGCTGATCACGAATGTACCGTATATTAAGGGTCCCTGAATAGCGTTTAACAGCTTTTTTCGCAGAAAACCGTTCTTTTCGACATTTTCGAGTGTATTTGCTCGAAAAAAACGGTTGAACTTCATAATTCGTAAGCTATTCGTTGCACGAAAAAATGTTTCAAACAAATGGTATCTAGAGGAACATACAGTGCTGTAATCTGTTTTTTATTACATTACTTTTTTATTGAGATATTAGGGTCAGCTCCAGTTTTTTAAATGGAATGTCTAATATTTTTTTCGAATTCGGATAAGCTATCAAATTTTGCGTAAAACAGTATTTCACAAAGTGGGACTTCAAATGAATAATTTTTTAATATTTCAAGCGGTATCCGAAGTGCCGCCCATTACAGTCAATGCACTTCGAACACCGCTTGAAATCAAATTTGTACTATACAATAACCTATACTTTAAAATAACGCTAAAATACTTTTGACCACGAAAAGCGTGTTTCCAGACCATAGTGCGACGCGACGAGGGATCGAAGATGGATTTATCCGTCTCGTTGGTATAGCACAAGCCGCTAACCGCGAGATCGCGCGGAAATTCCCGGATGCAGTGACGGGACAGTGACGGTTAGGTTTCGGAGGTAGGTTTCCTTCTGTGCCGGTTCGTAACCTGATCGATTTATCGAGAAGAGAGAGGACGAGAAGAGGCCGTGTCGCAGGCGTAACGGGTCTGGCCCGTCGAACGGAGATCAATGGTGGCAGAGGAGCGATGCTCCGCGTTTCCGAATTGGAAAATAACGCATGACCTCGCGCGACCTGTCCACCCAGGGACGCTCGTGAAGGCTCGCGCCCGTTTCTGTTACCTAACCGACAGAATGCTATGCCTCTGCCCCGAGTTTCGCCAATTGAGACCGTCTGTCACGTCGACGACTCTATCGAGGTCCAAACCGGGAACAACCACAACTCCCTATCGAACACTCCGCCCTCCTAGTACATCACGAAATTTCGAGACGACGCAGAAATTACTCGAACAACGACCCAGAATTTTATTTCTAACCGAGTTCGAAAGGCGCGAGAATATATGCTGTAACGTATACGAGCGTAGTCCCGATGTATCCTAAATAATCGTAGCTCACAGCATTCGTAGCAATCCGACTATTTGAAATCTCCGATTTCACGAGCAGCAAGCATAAAACGGCGCGGTGTGTCCCCGAAGCGGTTCAGGAAACGAGCCGTGACATTCGAGCAGCATCTTTCGCCCTAAATCATGCGGAGATATAGAAGAATAGGAAGCGGAAGGGAGCGCAGGGGAGGCGGGCCGGGTGGCGCTTATCCGCGTCTCGACTCGCGGATCCGCGATAAATCATGATCGCAGGACGTATTTCGATCGTGGCACGTGCCACGAGGCAGCGAGAGCGATTTATGCGTGTGCGTGTACGTAACGCGAGACAGATTCGGTCAATCGGGGATAGGGTGAAACAGAGAGAAAGAGAGAGAGAGAGAGAGAGAGAGAGAGAGAGGAGGGGTTGAGAGAGGAGCTTAAATCGAAAGAGGGAAAGCAGGATCGTGCGCCGGCAATTGACCGCGTCGACGTAACACATCGGCCATAAATCGCGCTGTCGCGGCTGGCAGGGTCCACGGGAAAAACCGTCTGTTCGCCGGGACCCGTTTCCTTTTAAAATCGAGCCAAGAAACCGGTCCGCTACGTCTTCTCTCAGCCCCGGCCACTGTTTCAACCGAAGGAAATACAAAAATCCGATGCCAGCGCTCGAAATCGCTTTCCCGTTCGACGGTTTCGCCCCCTCTCGTTCTCTTACTCTCTTATTCCCGGTACTCTTTCTGTTGCTCTGTAGCCGACACACGGATCCTTGAAAAAGCTCCGACGTAAATCTCGCGTCAAAAACAGCCACAACCACCCAGCGAAAAATGTTTTTCCTCCGGTGAACGGCGAAAAACAGCGGTCGGCACGAAGCACCATTGTCGTGGCCGACGCCGCGCCAGAATTAAAAACGGTCTGGCTTCGATCGTTTCGATCGATCCTAATGGCGTGTTGCGTTACGGTTGCTTCAACGGTTTGTTACTGTTTCAGCTAACGCGCACGGTGCCGATTTGGAATATATCGCTGTTTGAGGAAACAAATGGCGCGGTCGGACTAGGGGAACTTTGGGAAGCGATGAAACCAGGTTGAAAGAATCGTAGAACTTTTTAGTACATTCTACTTAAAAGATGGGCTGTGGAGTTTTTATAAGAATTCCGAAATCTCCGAGAAGTACACTCTTAGGGTGCATTTCGTTTCACGCATTAATTATTGAATGAAACGGAAAGGTTGTCTATGCAGTCTATGCGCTTAATGTGTGACACGGAACGGGCCCCTAATGTAGCAGGGACGCAAGGGTTCTGCAGGGAGAGTGGGACTAAGACTTGTATCACACTCTACCCTTCCCCTTCTACGACGCGTCCTGTCACGTGACTAATCCGGTACTGGCAGAGAGGGAGGATACCTTTTCCCCGTCAATTCGAGTCTTGCGAAATACTTGTAACGCGTAGTAGGGATATCAGTTAGCGGGGCGTAGACAAGTTTCTTTGTGCCATTTTCTCGTGGACGAGAAATACGTTCATGCTGTCCAACATCATCCAGCGACTATGTATCTATCAGGCTGTAGGCTCTCTTCACAGGGAAAGGGGTGGAAACAAGAGAAGCAGGACGAACGAAAAGGAGAGAATCGTCGAGCGGAAAACGAGCGTTGTAAGCTTTACGCGGTGACCCGTGCTGACAAACAGCCCTTACCGGTAAAAAACAAAAGCAGTAGCGGCGCTGCTCTCGGCATGTCACGCGACACACGCCGGCCAGATAATGCCGATGCTACAACCGATAAAGCGCTGAAACAATACCCCGTTGTCTAAACGTAAATTGCCGGCGTTCCGTTATCCGTTTCATTGTCTCGCACCCACTTTTTTTTCTCCCACCAATGTTTAATCCTGTGACGCTGCTGTTACCTAGCGTTTGCAAAACTGCGAAACGACACATACGTCAACTCGTCGACGATATTTCGATCCTCCACGCGAGACGGATACGCGACGCGCGGGCTGGTAAGTTTAAACGATCGCGAAACCAGTTATCGCGAAATTAAATCTCCGGTCCGATGATCGCCCGTCAAAGCCGCGATAACTTCGGAACGAGTTTCTTTGTTCGAAGCGTTCGCCTTTCGGATTTCCGCGGGACCTCGATTCCGAATCGAAATATCAAGAGAGCCTGCCGTGGACAGTGATCTTCATATCGCGTTTTGATTTTTAGAAATTATTGTGGGGAATCAACGGTGGTGACTCGCTGATCAAGGAATAGCTGGACGATCTAATACTATTTTAATAATAAAAATGTGATAACGTAGAAATCATATTACATCGAATTTGTCACGGACACCATGATATAAGGAAGGGGCGAGACACAAAAACACATTGCTTTCGAGCTTCGAGATTTTATTGGAATCTCCCCGATGTAGCAAGACACTGTAACAGTATTTATAATAATTAACACGCTCGCGCGTCGCCGCGGCGACAAACGTTGCCGTGTAATATTCGATTCATTTTCCACACTCGTTCGTTCTTCTCGTTTCCCATATTCTCCGGTTTAGTAATTCAGTCTGAAATTCGATTATTGCTATTTTCCTCGTTTTACTCGACCCTTTACATTCTTTCTCGGATCAGTTAAACAACACCCTTCGCCTGCCACGTTTATCTCGCTCTTTCTCACGCATTCTTTCTTGTCTGTGTCTCGTCACATTTGCATTTCGGCATGTTCTTTTTGCTCAAATGATCTTTGCTCGACAGAAGTCCGCGAAGGTATTTCCTTCGCTGCGTTCCAGAAGAGACGACAAACGATTCTTCCTAATATTATAGATTACCGTGAGAGTTTCCTTGTTACATATCGTGTGCGTGTTTTCCGTGTATCTGTGTACAGGTGTGTTCTGTTTTGGTGTCTGTGTGTGGTACGCAATGTACTCGCCTTCTTTTTATCCTCCTCTTTCTACTGCGACCGTGTGTATATAGAATACCGTATATACATACATAGTTTGTTACAAGGCACAGGTAGCTTACACACTTGATCACTCGCGAAGTTTCTCTCTCTCTCTGTCTATCTTTCTATCGCTCTCTTCAACGACGAAGAGCGTTCTTCCACTTCCGGTTCACGCTTCCGCAAGCTCTCGATCTTTCGCACGCATACCACGCTCATGCGATATTGCTTTTTCGGCATTCATTCCACCGAGATAACCAGACCGCAGATTTTTGTGCGATAAAAATTGCATCAATCATTTGAAACAGAAGATACAGTGAAAAATCGTTCAATAAATGTTTAATAATTTTAATGAATTGTTTTTATACACAGCGATGTCTGTGAATTCTTCTGATTGATTGGTTTTAACTGTTGATTTCTACAACAAATTCACAGCTCACGCAATTCTCGGCGCGATTCTTGCTTCGTTACTTCGTTTAACGATTATCCGTGTGTTCCACCGAACAACCAACAGGCATGATCGATACTCGATCAAATTCTGGGTTCAGGTCAATGGTTTTTCAGTGGCTTAATGGCCAACAGTCTATCAATTATCAAATAAAATCGATTTATTTTTCTTTTCGTTTCCCGGTAATGGATCCGATGCAACGAGTTTCTGTTAATTTTACACGAAAATGCCACTGTTAATTCGGTTCCGGGTTAATTGCATTTCACCGTGATTACGCGGGGGTTGCTATTGTAGGTCAGCAACGATTAACGATTACAGAAAGTAATTGGCAATCGAATTAACATTTCAATCCTCGCTGCCATCGTGTCATCGCGCTAACCGGCCTCGATTTATGTCAATTTCCTGACTTTTGTCAATGAAATCTAACAAAAATGTACCTTTGTACATTGAAATTTGTAACACAATCTACGACCTAAAAATTTTCTGGAGGGTTTTCTACCGAATTTTCATTTCCAATGGGGTCTAAATATTCCTATCCAAAAAATGGTATATCCGAATAATTGACATCCACGTATACTAGATAAAGCAAAGAATGTACAATAATAAAATACTTGGAAGATTCTCGGTGCATCTAGATCACTACATGTCCAAGGCAATCTTCTTTCGCTGCGTCATTGAGTGATCAAGCAAGTGATCAATTTCGAAAGCAATGACTAAGCTGAACCAGAATTGAGTGAGACAGTAGCTGGTAAAGGTTCAATCTCGTTAATAAAGATAATTATAGTGCCGCAAAAGGAACAGAGAGCTACAGTAATTTGCTTCGACCGAGTTTTTTCTCGCAAACGATCCAGTGATCCGCTCGCGTGCTCGATCTTTAATCTCGTTGATCGCGCAATTTGAAACGGGTAGGTAGTATCTGCGTGAAAAAATCGTAATCGAAACGCGACTCCGACGGGCCCGGCTCGATCCATCTACATACTCCAGGCTTGTCAAATTGAATCGTTCGACGCAATTAAACCCCGAACCGGCTAATTGATCGATCGTTTATGCCGCTAGTGAGGTGCACGCGATGCTGGTGACGGGTTTGTAAACGACCAGCTGAAACGAACTTCGTTGAAGCACATCTGACTTCCTCTTCGTCGAAATCTCCCTTCGCGTGTTTCAATTTTTAATAACAAAATTGCTCTTCATTTTCTAAGTTTGTTTTCCAAATTGAGGAAAATAGTATTTCTTTGAAAAATTAACGACAATCGCTACGAGGAAATAATTAGCGCTCTTTGGAACTGGAGCTTGCGTCATTTGTGTATCTTTAACACTGGAGTTCTCGACTTAATTTTTATTGGGATTAATTTTTATGCCGCTGCAATGAAAGATGCAATCCTTATTAAAACTGAATTGTTTGCAGTGGTCCGGTAGCTTGGTTTTTGTGGCCAAAACTATTGTAGCGTTATTTCAAGAATTAATATTATTGGTCGTTGGATTCGACTGGATACCAGTTAGAATATTACGATGTAAGTAATATATGTTAATACTTAAAAAATTGAGGTAACCTCGATTTCTTTTATAAAAATTAAGTTTTTCTTTAATTTTTTATATGGAAGTTTGTAGAAAAGTGAATACCGATCAAGTTTTGTTCTCCGGGACCACTGTGCACCGTTCGTACGGTAAAATAAAGAACTGCGGAAGAATAAAAAGAGCATTTTCAAAGAAAAAGAGAGTATGTTAGCGGCCTACCCGGTATAGGACAAGGATGCGTTTGTTATGCAAACGCTGAAGCGCTGTCATTTTATCGGGCTTGTTCGTCAAGCGTTCTGGCAGCTTTTATCCCCGATCGCATCCGACACGCGTCAGCCCGGGAATCGACATTCTATTAACCGTGGCAGGCGCGACGTACAGTTTTCTCGGGGATGTTGCTGTACTATTTTTATTTTGACCCGATCTGTAGAAGCAGGAGGAGGAAAAATCGGTCGACCACGGCCTCGACCGCGAAAACCGCCGCGGGCACTGTTCCCGATACTATACCACTCTGAAAAAAACGAGCTAAACAAGGCTAGAACCTGAAAACTTCTTTTCTATCGCGGCGTGACCGTGACCCGATCCCGAGAGCAAACTACCCGTGAATCACTGCTCGACGGGCCAATTATCCTGGCCCCGATTTCGCTTTTTAAACACCGACCGTCTCTAATTATTCTGTCCCAATCACCCAAACGAACCTGTTATACTAAACCAGAACAACAGGCTTCAACTTACTACCATTGTGATCCACGTTTGTTTTAACTAGCTGATTGTTTCCGGTTAACGCGAACAAAAATACCGGATCGAGAAGCTTTAAGGGAAGAAGGAACGCGTCTTATTGGAACGACTTAATTAATTGTTCGTGGGCAAGGTTTTTTAAAAATGTTCCAAATACGTTAGTGTCAGAGAACTGTTAATAGGGCCATTGTTAACTGGATGTTGGCAAAAGTAGCGGGTTCGTCGCGGTATCGTTATCGCAGAATATTATGTTCATAGAAAACAGAGGTAAGGAGAGGCAGCTAGAGACGGTTGTCGGCTAAGTTTCCGGAAGTTCGGGGCTTAGGTAGAACAGCGTCCTCGTAAGAGATCCTGGCCACGAACAATCCTTGCGAGATACGCTGCGTGCGAGCTAGAGCAACCGGTAGGTAAATGGGATGACTCGGTTAGCGGTAATCCCGGGCGAAATGCTTGCGTTAATCCGCGTCTCATCGACCTACAAATATCCCCAGGTAGCTATCCGTAGTTACAGGTTTTCGCGATGCTTTCGACTTGTTTTCTTTCGAGACGCCTTTTGTTTTCTACCGTGATCGTCGACGTTAGGGTTTGTTGGTTTTGAAAACCGGTTTAGACGCTACAAATAGAAGAACAAAAAATTTAGATTTATTATTTAATGCTTTGAAGACACTCGACGTTCTTTGCTTTTTCATTGTCATATTTTATTAACCAAAGAAAGACGTAAAATTATAATTTACGTGAATATAAAACAGTTGTTAATTTTTGTGATTGTTTTGAGGATATTATGTAGTTAGTTCTTTATTTTAATTATTTCTTATTTATTTAAATTGTGAATACGTTTTGTTTTCTATCTG
Source organism: Lasioglossum villosulum (assembly GCA_963971365.1). Taxonomy (NCBI): domain Eukaryota; kingdom Metazoa; phylum Arthropoda; class Insecta; order Hymenoptera; family Halictidae; genus Lasioglossum; species Lasioglossum villosulum. The sequence continues at coordinate 3,730,996 of OZ020495.1, forward strand.
TAAAAATTCGAAACCGGTTTAAGCCGGTTTTATAGCAAAGTTAAAATTCAAAAACCTGTTTTTTAAAAAGTCGGTTGTCGTATAAACTCTAGTCGACGTGTTCCCACCGCGTCGGCTGCTCTGCAAACGATTATTGGTTCGTGGTTGTCTTATAATGCGTGTAGTATACCGGGTGTTTCGCCCGACTTGGCGATTCTAAATAAAAATCTTGTATTATCTTTTCATCGTGGCTTTTTACCCGACACTTTTGAAAACGGAGTTTTTTCTTCGGTCGTGCGGTTTTATGCGCACAGTATTGGTCTGTTTTTCTTTGCTTTGCTAATGATACGTGGCACGCTTCGTGGCGATCTTGTTAAGTGAAACACCCTGTACGCATTGGCGTATTCTAATGCAAGCACGGCTAGAGAAACCGGTCGCGAAACTTCCTCGAGTTCAAGTACCGTCGAATGAATACCATGGAGAAATGCATGGTGAATTTTGAAGCATAGGTGGAACTGGCTCCACGAGGAACCTAGACTAGAGTTGTAAGAACTTAGAGGACTTCGAACTGTGAGCTCTCTATACGGCCTTAACCCTCGAAAACGATCCTGTCGAAGATCCTTGGATCCTTCACCCATTCTTGTTTTAATCGTCGACGCTTATGCTAAAATTTTTAGGACGTTCAGCATCATCGCAGCAATTGCACTGCGCATAGTTCTATGCTTAAAGTATAAATACAATAAATTGTATCATAAATGCATCAAATCTGCAGTCCAGTTAAAACTCTGAGCATCGTCTTTCCAAAACCTATATGTACATACAAACATTTGGAAAGCGACGGTTCATTAAAAAATGAAAGCGGTTACATACAAATTATTATAGTGTATCTTCTTACACACACAGTAGTTTCTACAAGTAGACAATCACAGAAATACTCTCACAATCCACAAAACTACAACACAAAAATGCCACCGCACGAATCCCGTTGATCTTTAAACAACAGTGAAAATTCGAGACAGTTCTCCATGCAGTTTTTCCTTACTTATTTCGAAAAACGCCAACTCAAAAAATGATCCACAAACGATATACGAATTGAAGACACCATTTTTTGGCCAACATTATAAATCAATTTTGGCTGCAGTCTATTAACTGAAACAGGTATTTCATAATTGAAAAATGATCTAGGTGGAAGGTTCAAACGAAAAGAATCAATGAAACATAGTAGCCCACGATCGTCAAGGGGTAAAAGAAGAACAAACTCAGACCGTGAACGTGATAACACTGATAATATTCATTTATTGAAAATTAAAATAACAAAGTGTTCGGAGAAGTTTGTATGCTTTGTCAGTATAAAATATTGCCTCCTTCGTGTGTCCAGGTATCCTGTCTCCTAGGACTTTGTCCAGTATAGTTAGCAATCTCGCTCGCTTATTTGCCTTTCTGCCTATCTATCTCTCACTGGCATTCACGCACGCACGCGTACATACTGCTCGCACAAATGCTCACTCGTTCGGCCACTCGTATTGCTCGAAAAACATACCCCCGCCGCGAAAAAGTATTCTCGTCGTTGCTCGATGATCGGTCGCCGTCGTGTCCCGTCTTCTGGAGGGATACGTCGGGCCGCGATGATTCGATAAAAAGGTTCGATTGCTCGTCGAGGGATGATTGTCCCTTGATTGAAAACGTCCCCGGTTCGATGGAGCGTGCCAGCAACGAGAGAAGAGCCCGAGGAGCCTAGTGTCCCCATATGGCGGTCGCTTTTCTAATCTTTCAACGGCGAATCGACCGGATGCGTCACGCGGGACCAGAGAGGGTGCCGATCATGCTCGCCCCTTGCGGGGGTGGTCCCTCAAACGGATACCCGCCGAAACAAACAATCTTTCAATTTTCCAAATTATTTTCCTCCGCGCCGAAATAAACTGTCATCTTTAAGTTTTTAAAAGTAATCTTCCTCGGCGCCGGAACGAACAGTTGTTTCTCAGTTTTTAGTTTCTTTTTGCTGGATTACAGGACAGATTTTATTTAAATATTTTCAAACTTTCATCCCAGAAATTTTATTTTCAACAGCTTCCCTCTGAATTTATAATGCAAGCAGATTATTTAAAAAAGTTCTACGTCTTAAGTAGAACCTATTAAAAAGTTTCATAATTCTTCTTCTCCAACCTCGGCTTTTCATAAGAACCCATGATCTTTTATAAATAAGAAAAGACGGCCTCCTCCAATGAACGTCGACCAGCTCGTTGGACCATCGTTAAAGCAAAAATGACTTTCGGCTCTCGAAAATCTACGGGATCGCCGTAGAAATCGGGGAGAACTACCCACGGCATCGCCTAACTGCCCCATTCCCGGATTAACCGTTCTGCAATTAGCTTTCTCGCCAGATTATACCGCGAATCGTTCGCGTCTCGACCGTGATTTCGCAGTGCGAAACGGGTAAACCGCAGAGCAGCCGAATGTCTGCGAGAGAGTCCACGGTCCTCAGGGTACCGTCCCAGGGTTTTATGGGGAAAGCGAAGAAGATTCAAGAATGAGCGCGTAATCTCCGCGTGAGAATAATAAACTGCGGTGAGGCACCCGTACCGACGCGGAAGTAATCCGATAATCCCATTAGACGAGTTTCCATAAAATCGTTAACCGCCATCCAGGTCGCGTAAACGCACCCCATACCCCATATAACCCCCTCTCATGGATTCTCGTGACACCTCGTCTTTTCAGACTCCGTTCGCGACTGCTTTCGGATTAACTTTGCTACCTTTGGCTCGTGAAATTGTTGGGTCGGTCGTAAATGATTTTTCTTAGAGTACAAATTGCTAGTGTGAGAATTAATTTTTCTAATTAATTTCCTCATCAATATCTGGCAAATAAATATGTTTCTTCTATCGATCGTATTTGTTGTTAATAATTAATGTTAAATGTTTTCGGCGCAATGGTTCGATCGTTTAATACTGATTACGAAGCAATTTTGCTAATTGCCAAATAATTGACGTTTCGATCCTAGTTTGGATCCCTTTCAAGATTTATTTGAATCGCGTCTGTAAAATAAATATATTATACAATGTCTATTTCTGGCAAATAGTTTGGTATTCGAACTCTTCAGATTATTTTTCAAATTATTTTACATCTTTGCAAAGAGGAGCAATTCAAGTTTGACCAGCACAAACAGTAAAGTTTATCGAGCCGTTCTCCCTTTAAAAACCCTGTAACTTTTCGCATTAAGAAATTTACAAGCCACCAGATAAAAGGAAAAAGCCTGTGCTTAATAATAAACGTGTTTCAAACTAAAGTCACTTCGCGGCAACTTTTCTAAAAGGATACAACAGTTAAAGGACTAAAAAGCTTTTAATAAACATTTTCCTTACATAGATAAAACGATTTTCTCATAGAAATACGGCAACAGTGAATTCGTCAAGACCACAATCCATTTACGACTTGACCCAACAAAGTAACAAACGCTTTGCTTCTTTCTTGACCTCGATTCGATTCGATTCGCCAATCGATCGATAAAAACCGTGAAATCGTGAGAAAATACATTGGAGGTCGAACGTACTGCAAAGTCGATTATGCTGTACATGGACCAAACGAGAGAATGCTCTTTCGCCTCAAAAAAATTCGCGTACGAAATAATCGATACTCGATTTAACATTCAATTGCTAGAATAAAAAAAAATCGATTGAATTATTTACATCGATCATTTTTTAACAATCCTGCAGGCAATTCGAGTGATATATTTTCGATGAATAAAACGTTGTTAAAAATGTTGTACCTCGATTGTAAAAAATAGGAACAACATTATTTATTCCTTGTTTAAAAAATTTCAGTACGTCACAAATAATAAAATCGATTTCTATTAGTTATCTAAAAATTCGTTCCGAGGCGAACGAGTGCAGACATCCACCCGAACCGAATCCATGATGGACGCCGATGACGCGGGTGCATCGAGCTGGCGAAGCAGGTCGTCGTTGCGAGTTTCGTGAGTTTATACAAGCAATTTTCTGTTTCTCATTACCGACTGCATTAGCGGAATATTCGCGTGTGATATTAGGACCCAATGTAAATTAACTGGATTAAATGCGTAGGCCGATTGCATCAATCTCATTAAGCGGAGCGCATAATGTTTGACGAGAGGCTGGCGCGGCGTGGCGCGAGCGCAGGCGGTCGGTCAGTAACGATGTTTGGGGATGCTCCGATAATTATCAAATCCCTGCGCGTTGTTTGCGCTGGGCAAACCGAAAATAATAGAACGCCGCTCTCCGTCGGGACTCTCTTCTCTCTCTCTGTCTCTATCTGTGTGTGTGCGCGTGCACTAACCGGTTCTTTCACCTGTCTACGGGTTTTTTCGTGTTCACTGTTTCCGCGTTTTCAGTTGCGCGATTTTTTGATCCGCAAAACTCGAACCGTCCCCGAGTTTCGATCGACCGTCGGTTCTTTGACTTGGAATCGCCCGAATATTTGACCGTGCAGCTGGCTGTTTGACTTTCGGTATGATAACCGTAGTTCAAACAGATTCAAAGAACAGGACCAGACACCCGGACAGTCCTGGGCTTTACGGGGATATTTAAACGGCGGAGTTTGGGGACCGGCCGCCGGGTTACATCCGCGAAAAACTGCGACCCCATGGTTCCCCATGGTGTAATCTAGTCTCTATGTGCTCTGTCTCTCTCTGTCCTCCTCCCTATGTTGGCAAACACGCTCCACGTGAACATCGACGTCACTGATCTGCAATATGTGGACAGGCTGAATCTCGTATTTGATTTTGAATTTTCAGAAACGTCGTCTTCAAGGAATAAATTATTTTGTCATCTGGATAGCTGCGGGGTGTGGTCTTCATAAGGGTTTAATCCTCATTCTGATTTTTATAAAATAATCCATGAATGTTTAAATTTGCATGAAGATCCTAGTAATGAGGAGATTGATGATCTATACGCAAAATTGTCTGCATCAGTTGCAAGAGGTAGAAGCCAGATGTATGTACACAGAATAATCTGCCAATGTTTTTGATTCTTTGCTAACACCGATGTGGATTTTTCATTTGCACATCCATAATTGCAGATCAATGGTCAACATTTTCCATCATTTTGAGGCCGGGGTTCGAGGCTGTTCGCAAGAAGCGCGCGACAGACAAACGATAATCACGAAACAAAATTGAACAGATGTGAGGGAAGAAGAAAGGATTGCGGGGGGCGTGGGAAAAACGGGAGGGTCGGAATTGGCTCGCGATTCGACCGCGGGGCATATCTGATTGCTGTCACAATGAGCTTATTAACCCCTATGAAGCTAGAGAATTCCTTAAACGCTAAAGTGTTTTTCGCCTTAAGGTTAACGCTAAATACGCTGCTTTTTTTCTCTTAGGTACAGTACGGCATTCTAAGGTGCTAATCGTTTAAAAGTCCTAACCACTAAGTGTTCTACTCGTCCGGCGTGGAAACCAACGAAAAGATTGAGAAACGGCTCCTGTGGGCGGGTCCCCGATTTCGGTTGACTGGCCCGCGACACGCCTCCACGCTCGCCGAGAAGCCGAAACAAAAACTCGAATAACGAGTCCTTTTCAAACGAGGACCCTGAAAAGGAGCGCGTCTCGCTCGGTTAAAGCGACGACCACGAGGGGGAGTTGTTGACACGCCCTTTTCGACGATTCCCCGTCTTGCCGACAAATCCCCGCTTCTTATCGATAGTCTCCTCCCATTTGGAGGTCGATTCTGTCATTCTTTTGTTTAGGAAACATTGTAGCTAAAGAATTACAAATTGTAGGTTAATATGTGTTTTTGATATTGTCCCAACCTTCAGCTGCAAGAATAATCATCGATCTGTGGAATGTATAGAAGCAATCAAAAAGACGTATTTTTCAATGAAATAATAGTTAGGACACGTGGAAGCGAATTGTTACCAAAAGGGGGCGTCAACAAAGAGGTTTGTAGTCTCTAAGGGGCGGGGCCTCCGTGTTGCGGCTCCTCCCTCGCCGCCGGCGCAAACGAACAGTGAAGGAAAGCGTAACGGCGTAAAAACTACGTTCACCGCGATTGGAAAAGTGGTAAAATAGCGATCTGCCTCTTTCACGTTTCCTCTATTCACCTACGCTTCTTGCTCGGTTAAGTTTTCATTATTTATCTCTTTTTCTTTTGTCGTTTGTCCTCCCGTCCTCTTCCGTTACGTAGTCTTCTGTCGTGGCTCCGCTGCTCCACCTTCTCCTTGTCGCTCTCGTCACTCGTTACGGGTTAATTATTACAAAGATGCTTGTACAATAATATAATATAGACTCTGTATTAGTTACAATAATATCGTAGCGTTCTACCCTCGCGATCGATCGGTCCGTATCCCCTTGTCCCTTTCGTTCCCGGTTCCAGTCGCCGCGAAAATTATAGTAGAACGTTTCTCTCTCTCACTCACTCTCTCTCTCCCTCTCATTCTCTCTTTCCCTTTCTCTCACTTTTTCGCGCTACAAGGTCCGCGACCACCTTCTGTACAGAAACCTCTCGCCGGACGCAACATCTTTCTTCGCGTACATATGGTTTTTGAGCCGTTGCGCCCGTTTATTGCTTATTGCTTATGTTTACGCTCGCGTTACACGCCCTCGGCGAACCAAACAGCCCACGCGACACGTCATTTAAGAAATACAACGTGCTTAACTGAAATACAACCCCGCAACATGCTTCGATTTTCACGTCAACGCTGTCAAGGGCCGAGAGCCGTCGATTCAAGGACAGTCTCTCCAATGAGGGCTGATTTAGGGCTGCTCCCTGCGATTTGAATGTAATTTTTCCTAAATCTGTACCGATGTTAATTAGAATCGCAATTACCTACTCAAAGATCCATCCATTATAGAGAAATATCGTGCACAGGTCCTTTATGATTATTTCTTATGAAGCCATGATGCATTCACGAATTTTCTTGAGAGACTTAATTCTTCCAACCGGAATAAATTCCCACAATAACTTCTAAGAATAAATTTCTGCATGAATTTATCGGCTATTGAATATTGAACGTGAACCCAGATTGTGCAAAATATTGAATTGCTAAACGATGTAAATCTTGTAAAGTCTGCTGTGGACGGATCTTTGGATCATTGCAACAGGAGTTATTTAGCTAAGTTATGGTTTAGGGTCGTACGTTTTTATTGAGATCGTAGGGGGCAGTTCTCAAGCAGCGTTAAATCTTTGGCAAGCTCGGACCGGGGGCACGCGTTGGGCCCCGTAAATCAGTAACGGGGGATTTCATTTTCGTCCCCAGGACAGCCGCTCTCGGTTCCCGACTATTTAATAAAATATGCCCGCGACTCCCTTCTTCTCTCTTGGTCCGATAGGAGTCGAACAAGTGGTCAATTTGTCTCTCGCTTCTCGAGCTCCCGGCCCGCGACTGCTGCCGCCGCCGATAAGCCTTGAATAATTGCTCGTGCGGCCATTTCTCCTATCTCCCTCCCCAACCCCGCTCTCTATCACTATCTCTCGCTCCCTCACTCCTATCCCGGCGAGGAAGAATCAGAGCGATGTCCGGATCATCCGGATGTTCAACTGGGAAAACGTGTTCTCGGAGGGGAACGTCCGACTCGGTGCAAAACGGAGGACCCATCACAGTTGCAATTTTACACTTTACATGGCCGGCCGTCTGGCTACCGATTGTACAGCTGTGGACGAAATTATAAGACACCCTGAAAATTATTGATTTAGGTACATAATAATAAAGTTATGGTAAAATACATTTCATCAAAAGAAAATGGGTTATTTTTTCATAACTTTTTTATAAATAATAATAAATTTAATTTGATCTAAGTTTTCGCAACCTTTCAGAATTGATCCTTTCAAATCATTAAGACTATTATACCGGTTGTCAACTTCGTGTACTCTTCTACTCTTTCAACTTGAAAATAATTTTTTACAACTTTAGCTGTATGGACAGCTGCATTGTTCGCAAAATTTATGAAGATGTTATTAAAAAATAAACCATTTTCTTTTGATGAAATGTATTTTAATATAACTATATTATGAAGTACCTAAATCAATAATTTTCAGGGTGTCTTATACTTTTGTTCACCAGTGTATCATGTTCGATCCTGAGGTCCCCTCCGACGATTCTATTGATAGTATTTGGTAGACAGTGTCCGATGGATTCTGAAGAATGAATATCAAAACTGAATGCACTGCAAGCGCATATCAACAATGCAGCATTGATTTTGCATTAATCGTAAAATTCTTTTTAACGGTATCCGTATAAACGTCAAATGAAAAGACAATGTAATTATTTTCCACATTTCAACGACAAACCATTGAATATACAGAAAGGTTTATTTTCCAGTGAATTTGTTAAAAGCTCGTATGTTCAGTTACGAATTTGCAAAATCAGCTATTTATCTTAGCAATATATCGATCTTCCGCTATTAGGTCAATTTGACAAGAGACAAATTGAATTTGCAAAATGAGGGACGGGGTTCGCGGAGATCCGGATGCGGATTGCAATTAGGGACTTAAATATGATTGAGTACGACGAAATTGATTTCCCTGTTGATGCGTGACAGTTTCGCGGTTATTTCGATAAAAATCTGCTAAATGAAGTAATTAAGACCCGTCGACCACATACACGTATCGGGGTAAACGATGAGGACAGATGAAACAAGCGCCGAACTGTCGCTGAAAAAGAACATGATTAGCGTTATATGCTCCCCCACATTCGATTATATAAATATCAATTATGAACATCGCAGTTCGGATCGTTACCGAGCGCATCAGACTAGATTAAACGCGATTCGATGCGAGATAAAACAGAAACCAAAACCAAACTCCTTTAATATAATATGCTCGGGTGTAATTAAGCTTGCAATTTCTGGCCACGCTCGAAATTGGATTTCACTGGTGCCAATAAACATATCTACCGAGAAGTGATCAAAAATAAAAAACATTTACACACATACCAATCCCTAAATAATTATTTTATTTCATCTCATAACAGAATTTTTACCGAATCAAATTAATCTTGTCGTGGTTAAACTTTCGTAATAGTTACAATAACACAATAAAATATAATAAAAATCGTTTGGGGATCAAGTTGCCCCAATAGTCAACTTAAGGGTTGACGCTGAACCTACAAATATTAATAATTACAAAAATAATTAGAGAAGAGAATTATATTCCGGGTCTATACGAGTTTCGTTACACTGTTTAAATAAATGTTAGACGTTCAAATGAATACGCTGCTTCTTCGTAGGAGGTGAATTTTAATAAATGCGGAATACACAATTGCGAAATGATCATTCGACCAACAGTGGCAGGTTCAGCATCAACTACGATCAAACAGAACTTAAAAATAAAACAAATAAAGAACGCAAAGCCTCGATCAGATTTTCGCGAACACGTTAAAGACGTTTCCACATGATCCCTCCCCTAATTTCTTCCTCGCCACAGCTTCCCACAAATTCTCCGCGAATAATTTCGCCACAGGGCGGGAACGTATCGAACCGTTTCGGATGCAGTTTCCGTTTGATTCAATTTCGCTGGCCTCGTAAGATCTTGTTTCACTCGGCAAAGGGTTTTCCATGTATTTTTAATAAATCCGCGGGCATCGATCGTTTCGTCCTCGAAAGCAGCACCGTGGACGCCGGAGAGGTCTTTTCACCGTAACGATAGAAAAATAACGCAGACAACCGGAAGCTTTGGAACGCAGTATCTTTTTTTCCCTTTCGTTTTTTTATATCCTTGCTTCTTTCACGAGCCCCGCCACTCGGTTAATAATACAGCCGCCGGCTATTACAGCTGTTATACAATAGCGCATGCTCCACCACAGTATACTAATCCTTTGTAGCTGTTACATAACAGCTACAGAAGCGCAATCAATCTATAATACTCGGCCGCTAATATTTCGAGCGGTAACCAAATCTCGCCGCGCGTCGCGAAGCTTCCACTTCAAACTAATTTTTTTCCGGACTTTCATCTCCTTTATTGCGCCGTTCGATTCGGTTACCCTCTGTGGTCACAGTATTTCACTGCGCGGCGGATTTTCCTCGGTTTGGAACCGGCGCCCTTCAAATTCGGGAATCTTTCGTTCCGAGACTGCGGAGCCCTTTGTAGGACTGGAAGTCTGGTTGTGACGTTTGTTTCTTCCCTTAAAAATTTGTTGTAATCATCCAATATATAATTCTCAGAGGTCTCAAATTTTTTACGGTAAAAAACAACATGTCATTATCAAGCAGCGATAAAAACGACGGACTTAATAACTACTGAAATCTTTGCCGAGCGAAACCTTGCCCGAGAAACTTATCATGTACAGGGATTTATCAAAAGATCCAGCGACCTAGACCTAGATCGATCGTCCATCCGCAATTCCAAAAATCGTTAAGCTTGAATGTGTCGCGGGATAGTTTCGTTCGCCTCGCGCGTTGAATCCGACCGATCGGTGCGCCGCGATCTCGTGATATGGGTCTGACCATAAAAACTCGCGCGGTTACTTCCACTTCGTTAGCTTTGCCTGACTTTTTAATTAGCTAGTGCCTACGAGCTACGTCGGTAAAAAACCTACTGGCCGGCGAAGGTTCGTGCTCGACTCTGTTCAGCGATCGCCGGCGTTCTAAGGACGAACCGAGTTCCTCCTTGAACTGAGAAAAAAATAACAGGAATCGTCCTTAGAGAAGTTCTCGGACTCTTCTCGAATCGAATCCGGCAAGACTCTACACCTTACACCATATTGAAAAACGAGAACCGTTTCAATATGAATAACTTCATTGCAAAAGTTATAATAGATCACGGTTGTTATTCATGCTTCCACAGCAAGGTGAAATAAGATTCAGAAATACAATCGAGTCGGTCCATGCACCAAATTCGTTCGTTCTGCCATAATTGTGAATTGAATCATTCAAGATCTAGAAAAGATTTCGTACGAACAAAATTTATGGACTGACCAGCGATCAGGTGTTAGAGCCTCGATTTTACAATAAATTTTCCAGCGTTCGCGCAACTTGGTCGTCTTTCGGCGATTCCGCGAGCACGATTCTTCTCCAGCGATTCGGAGAGGCTAGCTGGAGCTACGGACGCGAGTAATCGATGCTGTAGGATCGATTCCTCCGGGTTTCTTCCGGGTTTCATCTTCCTCCTTTTCATCCCCGGTCCTTGCTCCTCGCCGTTCGCCCGGAGACCGATCTTCCTCTTCGGTGTGATTCGCGACGAAGGCTTATTTCTTTTTATATATATATAATATTTATATATTTATATATATACTTTTTTGTTTGTTGTATTATACACGTGTGCCATCATCCCTCGTCTCCCCAAATATCGTGTCTCGTCACACCACGCACCGGTGTGTCCACAGCAGATTATACAAATCGTTGAGTGTTTAACGGTCGTCAAGATCGTCGCACGTTCGATTAGAATCACCTGTATATCGCGACGATCGCCGTCAGCACGACGATCAGCAGATGCGTCGACCTGATCACGATTCCCCTGTTCTCCTCCATGCACTGGCCTGAAATCAGAAAGAAAATGCCGTCGTATTTTTACGAAAAAAGACGAAGAGAAGATTCGCTGCGTCAGCGCTAGTCCAATAAGTTCGTGCGGTTTTTTTCGAGAGAACACAGTTGACGAAACTCGATCTGTTGTGTTCGTTGTTCCCGACATTTCGGAGGCGATTTTTGGAGACGTGCAGCATCGGTTTCTCGGTTGCAACAATGTTGGAATTTCGCGGACGATTCGTGAGAGTTGCACGAAGTTGTTGGACAGAGTTGTAGAACAGCAAAGATTCGGTAGTTTTGTGTAAAAACAGAATTTACTACAGCAACCCCGAGAGACCGTGGAATTGCTGAAGACGAACACAAATTGGAAATAGTATCTTTGTTTCATTTCTATTTTTTGCTGATAGAATTTTATAATGGAATTTTTGTTGGTGAAATATTAAATTGTTTCCACCAGCTTCCATCGAAGAAAGCCTATTGCCAAGGTTATAGAGTCAGACGTGTATAAAAGCAGGAAGCGTAAGGTAAAATAGTTAGGTGTGCATAACAAGCGGAGAACAGCGAGAAAAGGGACAAGCGCAAGAATGATCAAGGCAGGGTCAGAAATGAACAACAAAAAGAACATTCCCTACTTCTCCTTTCTCGCCCAACTCCCTCGTTCCTCAATTAAGAGTGACCATTTAAAGTCGGAGGCCAAACTCTCAATGGAACAAAGCACAGCAAGCCGATTTGAAGCTTAAGTCGAAAGTCGTTTGCCAGCTTCTGTTCCTGACAATGTTCCAGGGGAACAGTTCACGCCAATGGTCGGTGCGAGTTGAGATTGCCCTGTGGAGCACTGTTCTGGCTCCGTAGAAATTGGGGGCAATAAAGTCCCGCCCATTCGGGAGAATTCAAATCGAAATAGTAAGATGTATATCCGTCTGTTGTGCGAGATTTACTTTATTATGATTGTCTTTATTTTTTCATGTGGTTTGCGTTGATGAAATGCTCTTTAACTTGAGAGCAGCTTAAATAGTTGCCAAAGAAAAGAACGAAGAAATACAGAGTTCAATTGACGGTTCAAATTCAACGGAAGACAACTTTGGTCGCGTTCTGAAGCCGGATCATTTAATTCAAAGCTAGGTATTTTCTCGGATTGTGTGTCACAGGTCGTCAGAAAAAGAAGATCGCCGCGTTTAAACGTTGTTTAAACGTATCCGCGGCGTCGGCCCCTTCAATGAGAGAATCCCGCCGAGAAACAGCGTAACGAACGAGCAGCTGGAGCACCGACGGAGAAACAAAACTGAAGGATCCTCGCTGGAGTGACAAGACAACAGTCTAGGCAACGAGGACGCTTCAGATTGAAGCACCGGAGAGGTTGTCCAGAAAGAGAAAGACCGCTATACAGTATCTGATAACATCAAACAAATCGAGGAACACGCCGGTAGTTTTTCTCTCACCGACGAAATTGTAAATAATCGGCCTCGAGTGTCGCCTCGTTACGAATGAAAAAATTCAACTTGCACGGAACCTCCGAGTTGCGCAAAGTTCCGCGGACAGAAGGCCTCTTCATGGTGCACCACCGAGTCAACTAACGAAGAGTCCCTGATGTTTGTCGCCTACGGATCTTCAATGAAGTTTAGAGCGAATATGCGTGATGGAGAGGACTCTCTTTATTCTTAAAACGAAGGAGATTCGCTCGGTGCTACAGTTCTTTCGTATTCGGTATCACAATCGAATGATACGTCTCGTATGATTTCTCGACGGTTTTGCAAACAGGAAACGTCCGGTTCGAATAACTGAAGGGGCAAATACCAACAAGCACACCGAGACGGTGTTTAATATCGGTTATATTTTTTTATTGAGTGGCCTATTTCGAATCTCAAATTCGTTGAAGAACACCGTCGAATTCAGAGTCTGATCGGTTCTCAGCGCACGGTTCTCCATATCTGTGTGGTTTCTTATCCGAGTTTGGATCTTAGAACAATTATACAGGCAAACAGCGGTATAAGCTTCGGCAGACAATATCAGAGGAGGTTCAAGCCGAGGAAAAGCACGCGAATCCAGTGTCCGAGGAACGTCAATGGCGACGACGCGATTGTAATCGCGAAAGCCCGCGTCTGGAGACGAGCCTCGTCCTCTATAAGGCTAATGGACGAGCGTTCTGAAAGACGAGTGAAAAAAGGGAAGCGGGACACGAGGGAGGGAGAGAAAAAGCGAGTGAAACAGATAGAGGACGAAATAGAACAGTGTCGAGGAAACTGTCTAATTCTTCGGACAATGGGCTCTCTCTCGGGGGCCCGAAATCTCGAGACAAAATGCTCGAACGGTGGAACATTCGCGGCAGTTGCGGAACAAAACCGCTGGGTCTTCGTAGAGAGACGCGTTCTGGAGACCTTAAGGATACTCGAGAGAAGACGAGAGGGACAAGGAGAGAAATAGAGTTAGAGGTAGGAGATAGTTAAAGCAGAGAGAGAGAAAGAGAGGCACACTCACCGGTACTGGTAGCATTGAAGGCCAACATTGGCGGGGGAGGAGGTATTCCCCTTTGGCAGGCCACCTCGCTGGCAGTCAAGCTGACAACTCCTCCGCTCTCTTTATACATGAAGCACAATCTTCGGCTGTTCCTGTAGGGCTGGGGTCTGTTGTTCTCGCTGGTCCAGGCAGTCCCGGGCGCCAGCTGTGTGGCGATCACGAACTGGGTGCCCTCCGCGTCGTACCAACGACCGTGGCACGAGTACGCTGCCAAACATAAAGCACAGAGCTCCCTCTAACTTTCGAAGATAGAATGCCTCGCTAAGTATCTCGAGAACGCCCTCTCAAACGTCATTATAGTCTAAATAAACTTTAACAACGAGGGAGCAAACCCCGCGAAATAAAAACCCATTGGTGAGCTTCATTCCTAATGCGATTTTAATTCTCAACAATACCCGCTGACTACGTGGGCGTCCATTTTTTAACAGATAGGTACCGATAATATTTTTTTGAGCTCTGAAGGAGCATCTGAATAAGTGAAGCGAGCCACCAAGTTCCGATGAAGCAACCCAAAGTTCTCTCGAGATCCTGTCTGCTCGATTAAAAAATCATCTGCTCGGCATCGCTGTGCGACTGTACGAGTACATTCGCGTGGCGCACAGTGTGCTGTGTGGCCGATTTGTGCGACGAAAGCTATTTCAGAAATCGCTCAATATTGAAACTGCTATAACTGTGCTAAAATTTATCCAAATTTGACGAAAAACCAACCATCTTAAGGCTTGAGATTTCTATTTTTTGTACGATACATAGTTCGAGGTGCGCGGTAAGGGAATGAGCAGCAACGAATTAAATCTCACTCTTCCGATAACTGCCGAAACGGAACGACTAATTATATTTACACGGGATCTTTCCATCTCTCTGCCGATAGAGACAAGCCGACTGCTGTAGACGAGTAATGTACTGTGCCGCGAGTAACTGTGGATAAATTAAATACATTCAAAACGCTCTCCCGGAACCATATAATTTCACTTGCTGGTTCTTTCGCTGTTCAAGTTTCCATTTGCCGGAAACCAACGAAGATTAAAACACTATCTAGCATCCACTCACCAATGGAATTGTCATCGACGCAGTCCGTCTGGAATTCCATCCTGTCCGCAGTGGAGCACCCAATGGTAATGGTGGTGACCTCCGAGCTGCATCTGGAGATGTCCTCCTCCCTCTTCTCCCTCTTCTCGGCGGACTCATCTTCATCAGCTTCCTCCACGTCCCTCCTGCTTCTCGACAGATCGTCATAGGTCATCTGCCTATGATTCCTGCCGGACCTTTTCTTAGGTAGGTCCGCGGTGTCAGGATAATCACCGAAGTAATCCTCCTGGACTTCGAGGATGCTGGAGTCTTCAGAGTCGTCGAAGTCGGTGGCCCAAAGCTGTCTGATTCTCGCGAAATCGTTCGCGTCCACCTTGAAGTCTTCCATCTTGGGGCTTCTTCTTGTTCTCTCCTGAGGCCTCCTGACCTTGGACCTGTCGCCGGAGCTTCGTTGCTCCTCGGACCTTCTAGATTTGGATCTGGAGTGGTCCCAGAGTAACTCCTCGATGTCCAAAGACTTTTTCGAAGACGCTTCTTCGAGGCTGTGGTCCCGGTGGGATCTGTTGTTGCGATTCGACCTGGCTCGCCTACCCATCCTCTCGTGCACCAGGTACTCGTTGTTTGCACGCCGCTTTTCAGCTTCGAAGTCCAGCTTCCGACCACGTTCTTGCGTGCGTTCCTGCGCGTGTCGCACTTTTTCTCTGTCTCTCCTTACCACCTCCTGGTGCTGGTTCCTTCTACTTTCTCGGATGTTCCGCTGATTGCGATTCACACCTGTCACCGTGAACTTTCCCAGGTACGGGCACGTCCGTGGCTCCGGAGAGCTAGCTGAAATTTTCGAGAAGCGAGTCGATTAAATGATTGCGGAATCTGTTTCGTAGTGGGATTTTTGTTAGAGTGGCTCTTGGTATTTTTCGACCTGAAATTGAAAATTACCATAATCATCCACCTGAAGGAATTAACAAAAATAATTAGAAGTTGCGAATGTCTGCATAAACTAGCCGAAGCGCAAACTTCAGAGGCGAATATATCAACGTCTACCGATCCGTCGAGCCAATTTCAGACCAAAAGGACTGCCCGAGACGTTTCTCAACTCTCCTCTCTTCCGTTCCTCCCTCTCCAGAGATCCTTAGCCGAAAATTAACAATTTAGAATGGGAGATTTACCGTCACCTCCGATGGTCGACGTAGTAACAAGACGCAGGGGAGGGAATATGCTAGCGACAAATCGAGGAATAATTTATCCTGCTTCGGGACACCATCAGAATCAATTAACGCTCGTTTCCTAATTCCAGCGAGCCAACGGCCCGATGAACGATCGATCTATAAACTCCCCGTTCAGGGACTCCTCCTTGGCAACACGCAGAGAGATACTCGCGAAACTTAACAGGGATGGGGAGGGGGGAGCGAGAGGAAGGACATCTCGACCGAAGATCGGCTGAATTACAAATTACCTGCTCCGGAGTGGAATCAACAAGAAACTTTCCCCTATCGATCTTCCCTAACGACGTTTTCTTGCGGCCGGATCGATCGCCCGGAGGATCGGTCAGTTGCGAAACACAGTCGGGATACTCGATTTTGCGAAATTTCTACCCTCTCGGCTATTAATCATCGATCAAACCCGATTCGAGATCTACCTTACATTCTGAAGCCGCTGAGCATCCTCCCAAAACGATTATACGTATCTTCAGCCCTTGGCTCTTTAATATTTAACTCTTTGCCTTGCAACGTCGAATTTATTATTATTTATTACATACAGACCGAAGCCCTTTTACATGAATATTTACGATAAAGGCAATATATAATATATTTAATCCTTGATTGGTGTCGATCAAAATTGATTTCTTAGTTTTGATCACGGGTTTACGTCGATCAAGATTTCTCTTTTATTTTGAAGAGAAACTCGAAGCTGTTCCGCAGCAGGATTTCCCAGCGTCGCAAAACGATTATGTTACACGTTCACCCCCGATATTCCGGATCTCAGGAACACGCCCATAAATTTTGCGAAGGGTTTGCGGCCAGCTCTCCAGCACCTCGGCCAAATGTTCTGAACCAATGGGAACTTAGCAGAGCGCGGGAAAAAGCATCGAGGAGAGCGCTCGGAAACTCGAGCAGCGTACACCGCAGATCCAGTTTTGCACTCGACCAGTTTACATCAATCTCGAGAGGCGCTCGCATTATAGCGAACTTAAAGTTGTAAAGCAAACTCGCGCGAGTTTATTTTCGTTCCGGATATCCGATAGAGAAAAGGAAACTTGCTGGCATGATGGAGGCTAGGCTCGAATAGAATTCGAAATGTGAATCACGTTTGAGATGGAAAATACTTTCGAGAAAAAGCAGCACTTCCGGAAATATTGAAATAACGTCTTACATACGTGCCATGTACCTTTCGAAGAAAAGATTCCATTTTTCGTTTTATTTAATCGAAGATGTAATATATATCCAATTCCAATAAAATCCATCAAAAATCTGAATAGCGTATAAAATTGGGAATCTATGAAACGTCGAAGACTAATCATTCTCAGTGACTGGTACTCAAGTAAATTGAAGAAAAATTCTGGACTTTGACGGTTGGTCAAGGGAAACGTGCGACCCAGTTTCGCGCAGAATATCGTGCGGTGAGAAGCGTTAACGGCGACACGACTAATCCCGAGCGAAACTAGCTGTAACGCTGTGAAAACAGTCGAGCCCATTTACCGCGGTAAACATCTCATAAGGAAAATCCTGAAAATCCGCAAACAGACGAGGTGGCGGCAGCCCTGGTGCTTTCCAGGGAAATTCGAAGGGCGAAAAATCGATTGCCGGTCTCTGGCAAACAATCGTTCTTCGTGTTACGTTGCGGTTATACTAGATTCTTGATCGCGGTTGACTCGTGAATCTTGAAATTTTATAACGAATCCCTCACCGAATATTTGTAACTCTACGTCAACTAATATGATTATTCGAACATTACAGCGGAATGTAAAATTATTCATAACTTCACTAGAGATCTATTGAACAAGGGCTTTTTGTAAGTACACTGTCGCACAGGGTTCGTTCGTGTTTGTTCAGTATCTTGGATTATCGGTCGGGCTGCAGCCGCCTCATTAAGCTCGAAGATAATACCGTGGTCCGGGCACAACGAAGACGAAAAGCAGAAGGGTCGCGAGTCGTGTTCTGTCGCGAACCTTCGGCAAGACAGGAGAAGGGGGATGGGTTCAGAAAAGGGGGTGGCTGCAGAAGGGGGCTTTGGGACTGGCCCGAGGGTGCGACGTCAGATTTGTCTCGTTAGAGTTCGCATTGTGCCTGCCTACGGCCGATTTACGCTGGCCCACCCCACCGTTCTTTTTCCTTCTCCGTATCTAACGAGCTTCCATTAAAGCCGCAACGTCAACCCTTCGCGTAGCCACGATATCCACGTCACTCTTCCACCCCTTATCCGCCACCCTGTTCTCATCCCATTCGCGATCTTCCGCGTCTTCGCGCTATTCGCGATTTTCTGTGCCTTTCTCGGTTTTTTCGGAATCTTCCTCGATTCTTCAACACCTTCTTAATAATTACTTCAGGTAAACTATCCTTTGGGGTGAACTGTTCATATCATTAAAATGTTCAAGTAGAACTTTCAAGTATCTCTTTCTGGATTTTAAACAATTAAATTCTGCACACAGGGGTTGAAGTACTTTGTGCGATTTCGTTGAAATTTTAAGCTGGTATTTTGTTTTTTTTATTAAAACGTAATTTTAATCGCAGGAAATATGGTTTTAACGATGTCTAGTTAGTTGAAATTCGACCCAGTTTTATTCACCGTCTGCCGAATATAACTTTCAGTTTTAAAATATTTGTTCACCATTCTGGGACATCGAGGTACTAATTATGATGTTTGCGAAGCACTATGATACTTCACTGTGTGTCTTACATTCGCTAATCTTCCGTGTTAAAACAAGTTTGCAAAGTCTAAGCAGTCCAGCTCTGCTTCTCGCGTAAAGAGAATCGTATGAAAATTTAATTACGAGCACTGGCGAACGTTTTCTTGAAAAGAACACTTCTCTGGGTCACAAGTGACACAGACACTGTCCCGGAGTTGACAATAATTCACGGTAAAACATTCTTGCACTGTGGAAAGTTGAAACTGTGCAGCGAAAAGTGAATAAAATTTTAATTGCTACCACTTGAAAATGCTTCCCAGAAAAACACTTACCGAGATATCAAGCAAGGACGCTAATTTCGGAGAGGGGGTTGCGACCTCCATTATTCGAGTGGGGGTAGTTTACTCGCAGTTTATCGATCTTTGATCGATGCGAATCAGTGTCATTAAGCGGTGACATTAATTAATCAATGTCATTAAATGGTGAAAAAGAAATAATAACTTAATTCCGAGTGAAAACGCGTTCTATCGCATAATCTCTCGATGGAGCACATCGTGTTCTCCGAGGTTCGTGTTGCGGGGAAATAAATAATACCGGTCACATGCGCCTAATCGCACGATCTTCTCATGCGCATGAAAGAGACCTACTGAACGTAGAAGTATGGGAGCTCAATCGGTTTCTAATAAACATAAAGTCGAACCGCGACGAGTCCACGGTACGTAGTCGAGACCATAATATCTGGACGGACAAAGAGAAAAAAGAAAATGGTAAGGAACACGTCCGCCATTGTCTTGCGTCGTCAGCAGCTCCCTTTTTTTGCGATCGGGAAAACTGATTTGGCGGGAGCCGGCCGCAAAAATCTCGTTATTTTTCTGGCTAATTAGACATGTATTGCGCTGGACCAAAGGCGATTCCGGGCAAAGGAGACTTGATTTTTCCGTCTCGTTAGGCGATTTCCGATAGCAGCCCTGAAACCAGCCGGCCAAAGGGACCTATCTCGGGGATAAGGGCGAGATCCCCGCCCACATCCCTCGGTTGAATCGGGCACTCTCCTCTCCCTTTGTGTTTCGATCGGGAGAACAAATCGTGAACTTCGACGGTCGTTAGTTACGTTCGCCGGGCGAAACTTTTGACAATGTATCGCTGGAATCGCTGCCGCCCGGCGAATTTCAATGGGCAGAGAACAGAGAGAGGTGGAGGGAGAGCCCGGAGAGAACCGAGCAGTACAGTTCCAAGAGAGAACCGTTCTTCCAACTTTATACATTTTCTTCGATTTCGTCGCGCTTCGTTACCCCCGCCTCGTAAAACGTTCCGTTTCGTGTAATTTATAATTATCGGCACAATGGGGAATTAACGTCTCTGTTGGAGGGCCTCGCGTTTATTACAATTGTTACACTTTGCCAGAAGTCCTTCCGCGAGTATGGAAAATGGATGGAACTACCGTAGAGAATTTCTCGCTAAAATGTATAAACATTGTTCAGACGTAAATTAAATCACGCATCGCACCAGAGTACTCGTTCATTTTGATACTATTTTTCAATTTCGATGTTGAAATAAACTACGAGACCAACTAGGTCAACTGTCCGTGGTAAAATTTATCGGAACCGTGGCGGAGAACTCGGGGAAATTTGGGTGGGCGAGTCAGAAATCGGATCGATTGATTCGACAAAGACGGTCGGCGTTGGCGCGAATCGCGTGTCGATGGCATGGCGCTTCGAAAAGGTGGAGAGGAAACGGAAAAGGTGGGAAGGGAACGGGAAAGGGGCACGCTATCCGCGGATCGAGCCAGGGCTCCTCGACACGGTACTTGGAACTTTTTAATTAATCAATCGAGGGCCCCCTCTACGGCCTCTTCTTTGTCGCGCGCGCGTGCCAGCGAAATGGCCGACCGCGGCTCTAATCGATCGCGAGAATTTTCCACTTTCGGTGTACACAGCGCGCAATCTCGTTGTTTCTTTCCGTTCGAGCCGTCGGAAAATTTAATTACGCGATATTGGGCCTCCGCAGGGACACTTTTTTCCCGCCGACGGAAAACGCCGAATGAAATTTCGCCTATCACAACGCGGCCGCAATTTGCCTCGCTCCGATCCGCAAATAAAAAAGATCAATCCCATGGCTATCTTTCTCTCTCTCTCTCTTTTCATCTATCTATATTCCTCTGTTGCCTTTTCTGCAACCTTGTCCACCTTTTCGGCCACTGTCACGATTTTTCGCCAAAAGAGTTGATTGCGGTCGCAATTTTCCTTCTCTTCCATTTCTTTTGTCTTTTTTTAAACGAGAAACTGTAAAACCAGAGCGCTTCTAATTTCGGTCTAATTTAACACTAAATAATTTTCATTGGAGATTCGTGAGAATGTTACTATTTAATTGAAAAGAGGTTATGAAAATGTGTTGATAAAATAAACGTTAAAAAAAGAAATTTAATCTACTCGAGACAACTGTATAAAATATGTAGGTATGAACTTTCGTTCTCGGAGAAATCGAAATGAAAAATTCATCCTGTCTGACCATTACTCGGGTCTTCTACTTGTATCGGACACCCGTAATGGTTACGGATTATATATTTATCTGCACCACTGTCAGATATAACTGCTACCAACCAACGGTGCCAGTAAAAAAGCTCGGTCATGGTCAGACACGAGAGCCGAATGACACTCGATGCGTTGTATACCATTGCTTGTTGAGGTGGTACGTCAATTGGTCATGATTGATCTAACCACAATACAGAATACAATAAAAGTGATCTACATTGATATTCAAGACCGCAGGGTCGATAGATTATTCGTTGCAAATCCATTACAAAAATATCGGCGACACACCTGTCGTTCAAAGTGCAGTGAAATGCCAGGAAAAAAATCGTACATCCATTTTTTTATGTTGTTGCGAAGAGAAGACTTCTTCAAGTTCACGGTGATTGCAGTCGCGAAAACAATTTTTTAACTCTGTAGAAAAGATTGAATTTGCACGAAGCAAAATTTTGACCACATTCCTCCTGATATTTGACCGTCAGTGTACCTACAATGCTTCCGAAGATAAAAATAAATAATTACGCAACGGGGTACGGGAAAGAAAAAATAATGTTGCAAGAAGTCAGATAACGGGTGGAAGAAGAGTTTGAGGGTATTCTCGCGGAAACGTGACGCCGCAGAAAACCACAATACGTTATAGAACATTTTCACGGAGCCCGAAATAAATAGCGTTAAAGAGCAAACACATTATTTACCGCGGCGCCGGAAGGGGACGATAAATATCCAAGGTTTCTCTCCTTCGAAAGCCCCCGGGGGGAATAAATCAGCCGAGAGCCGTAGGTACATTTAACAATCGTCAGCTTGCGCGCCGTTCACTTCTTTCCGGGAAGAAATCACTATGGGGGTGGTTTTCCAGGCGCGTGGAAAGGGGCAGAGCGACCGAGCAAAAGAGAGACGTAGAGACCGAGTGAAAGAAAGGAAGGACGAACGAACGGAGTGAGAGGGAGAGAGAATCGGCACACAGAGCGTACCCGCAAAAAAAGAAACGAGAAAAAAGAAAAGGACACGCCAAGGATAGAATGGCACGCCAATTATCTTTCGTGCGAGTCCCGGCGACGCTTTCTTTGTTTCGTTCGTCCGGAAATGACGCCTCGATTCTCGGCAGAGCGATAAATTTCCAGCGGAAATAACTTTTGGCAGTGAAAGGGGGCGTGAGCCACCCCTCGACGAAATAGGGACCTTCAGCTCTACGCTGTCGTTCGCCGGGGAAACAAGAATGGCCTTCCACCGATATTTTCCCTTCTCAGCCGCCGACCAACTTCTAGGACCTGGCTGAGAATTAACCCATTAATCCCCAACCAATGAAATATTGCCGTTCTCGCGTTAACCTCTTCACTGTAATAGACGTCTCGTGTACGTCATACAAAACATTCGAAAATTCGCAATTCCTCCAACGCGGAATACTCCGACAAAATTCGAAAATATTTTATGCAATGCATCGTGGAAAACAGAATTGTAAATTGTTTCAGCAATTTGTTCGGACGACACGGTTGCTTTACCATAGTATAGCAAAAAATCTTCGCGGAAACACGGTTCGATTTGCGGAGCAGTTTCCGGACCGAGGGTGCAGGGGGTGGCTCGCAAGAATCCGAGAAACACTTTGCACGAAATAAAGGCGTGTAAAAATATTTATGGTCGGCGACGAAAATATTTTATGGCCTGGGCGAACGCTCGCGCGTTTATTAAATATTTATGCCGGTCGCGGAAAACATTTTCCTTCGGCCCCGATGTAAATTCGCCCTCGAACCGTCTCCGGTCACGCCCCCTCTCTTTCGAGCATCGTCGTCGTCGTCGACGACGGCGAACTTCCTGTTTTCCCCGGAATCACGAAGACGCAACGTTTGGGAATGGGGATCGAGCCGACGCCGGCGGAATTGGATTTTAATTCGCATTAACTTCCCACCGAGGCGAGGACCGAGGCTCTCTCTCCCTGGGATTGATTTTCTCCTCTTTGATTTCGCTCGAACGAGTGCGACCAATATTTTCGCTTAGCCCCGACCACCTTCGACATCAAACTTCTTTATTCCCTCGCCCTTTTCTTTCTTTCTCACTCCTCCTCTTTTCCTCTCTTTTCTTGGTTTTCTAGTCTTTGCCCTTCTTTTACGTTCTCTCACTTGCTTCTATAGACTCGTCCCATCTTTTATCGGGTGTACAAATTAATTCGTGGTCTTCCATTTCTTCCATTTCTGACCTTGCATGACCTTGAAGGTTATCGTGTAGTAGATGGATGAATTCGTCTTGATACACGTTTTCATACGACGAAAAAATACGATAAAAAAGTGTATAGCATTCCATTTAAAAAATTGAAGGTCACCTTCATTTCTATCAAAATAATGTAAATAAAACAAAAATGCATGTGTCATTGTGTTGAGCATAAAAATACAGTACTACTTTTTCCTCTATCATTTTTTTCTAATTTTTATTATTCACAAAAAAAAATGCTGGCTCTTAATAGCGTGAAGACCCTGTGTATATATATATTTTTCTATTAGGAAATGATTTCAGGAACCTCCCATTTCCGGATGTTGAAGGAATGTTGAGACACCCTGTATATTAATGGATACGGAGCGACTGCCGAAATCGTGCTCATACTACCATCGCATGTCCACTTGTACACGCAATTGTCTACATAATCAACTATAATTGAGGAAAGGTAAGGAATTAATTTCTGCACCTAATACGTTCTCTCTTTCTTTCTACCCCGGGCGTGTTCCTTCTTTTACCTTCTCCCTTTCTCTTTGAATGGTGCTTTCTCTCCCTGAATCGCGAGGAAGAAGGGTACCGCCCGGTAATTCCTCTCCGGGGCCGATAAAAGAGAAGAGCTTTGTCATCCGCTCTTATTTTCCGAGTTAATGGATTGTTGCGCGCCGCACGATAATGGAGAATATTCCCGCGGCGAACGGACGCCGGTTAATATTCTAATTTTCGAACAGAGCCCGTCCACCTTTCCTCTCCCCCGCCCCGGCCTGTTTTCGCGCGCGCGCGCGCGTGCTAATTTCATCGAGCTATGCTGTGTTTTATGCGACCGAGATGAAAGGCAACGACGACACTAGACGAGCACCGAGAATTTCACGACGAACGTTGTCGTACCGCGTGTACACCTGAACAGTGCGTCGATGGTCGTCTACCAGGTATGCCCCGAACGGTCGAAATTCATGTTTTATGCTCGCCTATTCTCTTTTATAGATCTGTCGCTTTTTAGTGGGTAGTGAAATCAATTCGGGACGCTGTTCCAGAAGATATTTCGCCGTTTATTAGCGAGAAAAGTAGAAATCTTACCATCTTTATTCCAGTTTAAACAATTGTCAACCGAACTACATTATTCGTTTCGAATGAAACTTGTCCCGTTTACAAGAGAAACGTTTTGCGATGGTTTTTGGTTTTTGGCCTGGCTTTGGTTACGCGGTGAGCTCCTCCAGAGGTCTCAACGTGAATTTTGGTTTCCCAATGGAATTGTAGGTGGTTGTTTAACTAGGATTGCAGTCCATTCCGCGAATAGTTCGTTGACCTAAATATATTGCGATTTCAAGGTCGTTCAAGGGCATTTGTTGCTATTCAAATTTTACATTGCCAATGTTGAACTCTCGTTTCCTGTGTAAGCAATGTCCAAGCATTGTTCATAATGATATTTGTAATTAGCGGTCCTAATCGACCACGATGCGCAAATTAGATTCAGTACAGTGGAAATTCGGCAACTCCCGGTATCGATTGCGGAAGTAACCGGTTTCGGTAGTAGAAAGAGACTCAAACGAGTGACTCGAAACGTTCACCGCTAGGAAGGAAGAAAGGAAGAATTCCAATAGAGCCTGCGCCGTAGAGCTGCGGCGTTGGTGCTCTCCCTCAAAAACGTTTTCACCTGATCCAACACGGAGAGAGACAGACAGAGAAAGAAAGAGAGAGAGAGAGAGAGCTGGTCAGACCAGCGCGCATTCTCACCAGTATCAAAAGAACTGGATGGAAGTCCAACCGCAAAGGATCGAGAGTCGAATGCCGTCGAATGGACAAGCAGAACGTAATCCGAATTCCGAGTGGTTACAGAGAGAGGTGCACACAGTGGATAAAGGAGAGCGAGGAAACGAAACAGCAGCCGCTGCCGCCGCGGAAACGGCGAAACAATCGGTCGTGTGCCCGGTAAATCAAAGGGCCACTGCGAAATTTTCTGCAGGGCCCGCCCGAACGCAGTAACAAACCAGCCCCGAATCCTGCCCGGCTCGATAACGTTTCCCCGCCAGGGCAAAACACACATATCTCCGGCGGTAAACACGCATGACAAGCGATGTAATTAAAGCTGAGTGCAGCTAAACGACATCGAGCTTGGACGGCTTGATTATTATTGGCCGGCCAACATTTCGACCCGATTCTGTCAAATATAGCCTCGGCCCGCCGCGTAATTTTGTATCGCGAATATTAAACCATTAGGTGTAATGACCGATGCGTGCTGCGATCCCGCGAAATTCGACCGATCCCGCGCCCACGCATCAGGACACGCTTTTCTCCAAATGCTGACCGAAATTCATTTCCGCAAATTTTCCTACGCTCGTATGCAATTCGATTTTTTAAAATACAATTTTTTAAAATTGGTTGTCCAGATATAGGCCATTAAAGTTGAATCTAAAACAGCTTTCACCTTGTACGTATAATCTTTGTTCCCATAACAGAATATTACGCGTATTCAAATTGATCGATCGCCGCACTATTGATTGATTTATTCGATTAACCGCCAACAATCCAGAAATAATTTGTTCGGGGTGTCTTCGATGGGGAATGAACATGTTTACGAAATGCTTTAATTTTTGTATTTTCACTTAGACCAGAGAATTTTAGAGTAATGCGCGTCAACGATCAATACTCGTTACACGGGTTCGATGGATCTCCCCGGTTCTCGGCATTTCAACTTTCAAATGAATTTTCCGGGAATAATGAAATTTATCATCGTCCGCGCGCTGCGCTGCGCCGTCGCTCGGCGCTTCGTTGCGTCACGGTCTGAATAATCTGCGGGCCCGATCGTCGAACGGCATAAATTTATTTAATTGGCGTGGCCGAATATTGAAAAAATTCCATTCGAAATTATTATCGCCCCTCGTTATCGTTATTACTCCGTCCACCGTATCGTTTCCTCGTTAATAAACGACTGAATTTCGACGGATGTAATAACGGTCCCGTGTCGACGTTGCCTAGATAAGGGCTGTCGGATAATGTACACGTTGTAACACCGGAACTATAACACTCGTTCGAACACAGCATTATAAATTTTTTTATAAAGACATCTTTTAAAATTTTAGATGAAAATTTATTGACACTGCAAAGGGAAATTATTCAAATAAATCTACTCCTTTGAAAGACAGGATGATTCCAAGAACGATCGTAGTCGAATTAAAGGACAACCGATCCAACAAACAGCTCTATCAACTCGTCCCCAGCCGAGTGCTGGGAATCGTGGCGAAGAAAGTGGGAGGAAGGTAAACAAAGATTAAAGTCGCGAAGAAATAATTTCTGCGTCAAAGGGTGGCTGCGTTTTCACGGTGGATCGATCACGGGCCACCTTATAACATCGGCTCTTAAAGGCCTCCTTTCAGAAGCACGGAGTAAACCTTTCTAGGGTTAGGATTCGCGTCTTTGAACTTGACACGGGTCACCTGACTCTGTGGCTTCGGCCTCTTCTTCGGATCCTTGCTCTATCCATCCTCCGTTCTCCTTCTTCATTTTCTCATCTCTTCCACTCTCTCTCTCTGTCTCTTTGGCCTCTTCATCGAGAGTTCTCTCCTCCACAGTGTTTTCGGTGCTTACTCTTTCTCCGTTTCTCTCTCGCGGAACTCTCTGGAGTCCCTGGAAACGACGACCGCAGTCGCGTTTCCTCACCCCCTTTCCTCCCCTTTAATTTTCCGCCGCGTCTTGTCCTCTCTCCCTCGATACACACTGTATCGGGGATGTATCGGGGTTAGTGATGCGAGCTCGCCTCCCCCAGACCAGCGCCGCAGCAATTTGCGAGTACACAGACCCGACGGATCGCTCTCAATGCTGCCGATGTTCCTGCCAAGGCCTCAGAGAATTTGTTTAACAACCCGGTTTTCACCCCCACACCTAATCGAGACAAATTTTCAACCCGTAAGAAGCACGACCCACTTTAAAAATCGAGTTGCATCATCGAACCTGATCACTAAAGAACAATTTTGGAAGTCTCTAGTGGTGTCACAATAATAAGTGTTGTAAATTTGGAGGTACAGTAAAGATTCACTTCCTCTCCACAAGTTGTCTAGGCCTACTATTGTTGTCGGCTCGGGTGTATCGGTGTGAAGTCCACTAATTACATTGACACAATGAATCGAATGTTCAAACTTCTTAATTTTCATTATTTATTATGGGACTTTTGAAAACGAATATCTGGCATTTTTCTGGGTAAAACAAGACCAAACACGATATAATTTCAATTGTACATATTTAGTGGTTTAATCGACTGTGAAATTTTCGGTCGCAAAGAAGGATAGCGTATAGGAGAGAAAGAGACGCTGACAGTCGTCGTCGAACATATTTCCGACACGTCAAATTGTTTATTTAAACATATGGTATAGCGTATGTTGAATGTATGATAAATTATAAATTATGCTTCTCACATGTAGAGTAAATATGGGCCAAATTATATCGTGTTTGGACTTGTTTTAATCAGAATAATACCAGAAACAAGCCCGTAAAATTCTCATAATAAACTAATGAATGATAAAGCATTTTGAATTGACATTACTTTGTGAGAACACGTGGGCCTTTAATCTGTCCCGGCGACGGCGACACGCGCCGGTAACGCGATCCGTGTTTCATTCTATCCTTCTCTATGTTCGACTCTCCATTGTACACGCAGCTACGAATTAGAAAAACAAATCTTGATCCAAAAGTTGTCTACCCAGAGTACAGCTGTTTGAGAGAAATCAAGGCTTTACTGTAACTGGAAGTTGCGCGCGGGTTTCTGTATATGAGAACGAGTGGAGTTATGCTCGTCGCCAGCTCGACGGCGCGTCGCAGCCCCTAAACGGGCCGAAACAGATTTCCCGGGCGTGATTACAATATTGCTGTTGGCAGAGCTCTTGGATCCGACGTCGGCCATCGATTCTAAATTAATTTCAATTACGTCCGCCCGACCGATCCGGCCGATCATCTGCATTTCACCTAACCGGGAACCGACGGATATTTATGCGCGACTACCGGCAAACCGAGCAGACACGTTTTCCCAGCCTTTGACCCGGTTTTTCTGGCAGTACACCCGATAACCTGTTTTGTTTTCCCTTTTCCTATCACCCTCCCCTCTCTCTCTTCGCGCTCACTCTCTCCACACGTAACGGGTCGCCGTTAATCGAATCAACAACTGTACGAGAAAACATTTCAATTTGAATATTGATCGCGCAATCTTGTCCGACCAGCTATCGATACACGCTACTTATTCTCGATGGTACCGGCAAAACCGATTACTACTCACGGAACACGGGAAAGCTTTTCATCGGAGATCACGGGAACAGTGGTCGAAAAATATTCCCATTCCGTTTATGGGATTCGACGCTTATTTACAGTGGTTTTTTGCACACCACGCCTTTGAGCGATTCGGTAGATGCGAAACTGGGACTTTCGTCTCCTGATTTCTTTCATCTCGGTTCTTTCATAAAATGAAGACGCTTTGGATCTTAATTCGCAAGAATAGTATTGCCCAAGCAGTGTATATTCTGTTCTTTTTTTCGCTCTTAATCGATGACGATATTAAATTTTATTCTCGTAGAGGTACAAAGAAATGACCAAGACTAATAATTAATATTAATTAATTCCAGCCGGATATCTTCTCAGAATCTTTTTAACGGAGGGGAGATTAAAAAGCATTTAAAAGTGAAAAATAGAACGTCCCAGAATAATTAAGCTAAAAGGTTGAGTAGAACAACCGCGTGGGAGTAAATAAAACGCGTCAGGAGGTCATGAAGAAAATTAGTAATGCAAAAACGTACCATGTAAAAAGACAGCGAGATGAAGAGGATAGCAAATTCATCACCTGCGTGAAACGTCAGTTAAAGATGAGCTTGCTCCACTATTTTATAAACGAAACATCAAGTTGCTTCGAAGAGTTGTATAATTCTACTCTGCACTTAATGTTCGCTAAAATTGAATTCGGCGAACCCTGTTAGATTCCGTCTCTCTCGCCCAGTGCACCAAAAAATTGCTCGCAGATCAAGCTGCCTCTAAGTTGCCAGCAAACCGTAGAAAAGCCCCTGTGGTCGAAGGGCTAAGAAGCGTGAAGTGCGGTGAAATTGAACGAAATGGTGGAGGCTGTCGATAACTTAGCGGTAGGGTAGATCCAGCATAGAGAGCTGGGGGGATGTAGGAAGCCAACGCAGCATATTTCCATATTTCCGCGGCAGTCTCCCCGATCACCGTTCCTCTTTCGTAGGATCGGGCTCGGAAATCCTCGACGAAAGTTGTTTTTCAGCTGACTAGGATATCGTTGCAGAGAGGTGCACTAAGGATCATCGACAGGACACGGTAATCCCGTTACCAGCGGCGTATTTACACACGGCCCGGTGCCCCGGGAGTTGCGAGCGTATATTTTCGCAGATTTGATTCTACGCTTCCGGTATAACGGGACAACAGCTTGCACGCGCGAGCACGATGGCTGAAGCGGGGCGCGGCTTTAATGAGATTAAGCGTGAAAAACGAGCGCCGATCGTATAATATACTCGCGACGCGTACACGGCCCTGTTTTCATCGCAACCCAGTTTCTCCTTGTTGTTCGCAATTTAATATCTAGTCGGACCTGCCGTAAAGTGATTTCTTTTGTAATTACAGCGCCCGGCGGCGAGGTCTCTCCCCGATGCGAGCTGAGAACGCCGAGGCATTTGCCTCTTCAAGAACCAAGAAATGCCGATGAACGAGCGGAAAATGCTGGTTGGAAATCTATCCGAAAAATGAATTATTCAAAAATTCGGACCACCAGTGCAATTTTGCGGCTGTAAAATGGGGGAAGATCGCTGAACGAGATTCGGTGGGGACGCGCAATTTTCGGAAAAGTGTATCTGAGGAATGAACCGAGTGGGAGAAGGGAATGATTCCCCCTCCTCCCCGTTCCGTCGGTTTAATTCACGGCCGGATAGAGCAAGCTCCGAGCGAATGAAATGCGGTCCTCTGTGTATTCGCGCGCGAGGGACCGACGACGACTTTTCAATATTTTATCAATCGACCGGTCGGCCGCTGCCAAACGTCGCCTAGTTGCGTAACTTCCGTATGGAGGAGCGCAGATAGTAATCGCGGCGCAACAATGGGCCGGCAAAGGTAGACGGGCGCGGAGCGGTGCGGAGCGGGTATCAAAACGTCGAGCAATTCGCAGAAACGATCGGCCCCGGGTCTGCCTCGCCCGATGGAAATTCAATTTTCCGACTAGCTGGAGTCGCCGGCGTGTAGATACGCATTTTTGGACAGGTCCGCGGACGGTTTGACGTTTAACGGCGACGCGTCCGACGCACGTTCAAATTTCATGGACACTTTGCCGCGTTTTGCCCTTTTTACCTTCGACCGTGCTTTACCCCTGCCGCCGATACCCACCCACGAATTATGGTTGACGCGAAACCCACGGCCGCGTTTTGCAATAGCAACGAAACAGACCAGAGCGCTTCGCTCGAAACAACGTTGTTCCTGATTTTTTTTTCCAAACAACGGATTAGTTATGCCTTCTCAAACTTGTTGGATGTTTCTGTCTGTGTTTCGAAATACGTAGAGAATTTGTTATCCGCATTTTACAATAACAACGGAATAATCGAATTCTTCGCGAATACAAGTTGCTGCTGGTCCGTAAAAAATTTGTGAACGACTCCGAAACAAATGGAGACCGTTAACGAACTTACGTTTGCGATAGTTTTATGGCAGCAGCACTATCCGAACGTTTAAAGCTTGATCTATGCGTTCAATCTGGTGTTGTTTAACGGACCGTGTAACTGGCTGATGTACCGCCGTGTGATGCATATTACAGCACGGTTTATTTAAAAAATGAAAAAGAACAAAACACATGCCAGAAAAATATGTTTTATTAACCACCGTGGGGGCTCGAGGCTCGATTTTTCGTTGTAAAGATCGCGCGGCCGGATAATCCAGTGTTCCATCGGCGTTTTTAAGCGTGGCAGTGCGGCGGGCTCCGATTCAGCGAATTTCGGTTGACGAGGTTAACGTTTTCCCGTTATTAATGCGAAAAATAGACCACCAGAAACAGCCGCGCCGACAACATTGAATTTTTGATAACGTTAACCCGCGGCTTGGCGACTACGACTTCCGCCGCGCTTTTCCACCAGGGCTTGTTTGCTTTTTACACTCGCCGGTTATTGTCGGCGACGAGTATTATTATTGCGGCGCGCGCGCGGGCGCACCGACTGAATATGCAATCGCCGCGCTGCGCGCCGACCCGGTAATAAATGCTTGTCGCATTATTAGAGCTCGATTTATTGTGGCCGACGCTCGTAATTAATACCGTCGCTCGGAATCGACGACTATTGCCGTTCAAACTAGTGACCTTTTCGCTTTGAAACCGCTCGGAGTTGCGAAAACCGAGGATGGAAAACTAGAAAATTGTTTCTCAATCACGCGCAACTGTGTTCTCCACGCAAATATAATCGAGTTTCCCGCCACGTGGCCTCGCTCGGGCCATCAAAATGTGCAGAGTTTACGCACTGTTAAGGTACAAACGAAAATGGCAGAGAAAGGGCTTGAGAAAGTTGATTTTATTCTAGACGATTTTATTATTGGATCAGTACACAATGAGCGAGATGCATTCCGACAAATTAGGTGCCACGAAGAGCGCATTAAAGATCCCATCTGCATTGTTGCTCTGCTTTCGCGAATATTGCATTCACGATCGCATCGATCTCTTCGGAAAGATTGAATCTCTGCTTTGGAAACCCCGCTTTCCAAGACTTTGAATAAACGTTAAATGTAGAGCAGCGTACGCGAGCGAGTACAATCGCTCGGAAGTTCTATTTATCTTGCACGTTAGGCAACATTGTGTTCGGTATTCCTGCCGGCCCGACGCGTCTCATTCAGCGCGTCAGTTATGCAGTCACGTTTTGCGCATCATTCGCTTTCTCCTATCTGTATTTATTCCCGGCGAGTATACCTGTAGAACAAACAACATTTCTCTTTCACAGTCTACTTGTGTGTACATGCGTCGTTCTTTATTTCATAAGCGTTCTGCTACCTCTCCTGTACACTTTCAGAGAGAACGCGAATCGTACTTCGTGCTTCGAAGCTCCGCGATTAATCTTCGTTAAGTTGCTGCAATGATACAGGGCCGTCCTAAGATATTCGGCGCCCGTGGCTACTAAAAATAATGCGCCCCTCTTCATAAGAAAATACGCGGGTGCGGGGTGACCGACAAAGTTATACAAAAGTCTCAGAATTAGAAAAAGGTCAATTTATTACCATTACACTAAACAAAAACAAACTTTAAAGTAAACAAAAAACAGAAGTAACTTATATATTTATTTTCACACGTATTTAAGTTATTAGATAAGTAAAAAAAAAATGTAACACCAATCAAAATTGCCGCCTCTAAAAGGCTTGCGCCTCGGAGCTTAGCCCATTTAGCCCTGTGGTCAGGGTGAACCTGCGACGATAATGATGGAAAGAGCAGATTACCTTTTCTCAAAGCTCCGCCTTTTCAAACCCTACCTTCTGCAGATCTTCGTCTACAGATGAAGGAATCCACAATTTCCACCTGCTAAAAATTAGAATCCCGCGACTCTGCGGATCGGAAGCGCCGCTTGGTCAGCGTTCCCGGATCCGTCGAATAAGGTGGAACGAAATTAACCAGGCCGCTACGGCATCGAAAAACGAGAAAAGAACCAGCCATATAGTGAACTCTTTTGTTTCGAGGGTTCCGCCGCGCCGTTTCTTGCTGCTCCGGTTCCGGTCGTTTTGTATTTACGATTGCGAGTTCTTCTTTTCCCTTTTTATTTTTTTTTCAGAAAATTCTGGAAAGAATCGCGCCTATTGTCTTGCCGGTTTCTAATGGAATCTGCGGTTTTTGTTGAGGAAGCACCGTCGGAACGTGATCCCGTCGTTTAATCCCGCTAGCGCCGTGACTCCCTCCTCTCCATTTCTCTTTCTCGCATCCAGAAACGATACTGATACAGTTTTCCGGTTGCGAAACGCCGTGAAAGCGCCGGGACCACTTCAATACGTTTCTTACGGAATGAAGCGAAATACCATCCGTGAATGGGCCGCTTCGCAATCAGAAGGAAACCTTTTGTGAACGGGCACAATGCCGACTAAAGTTGATATTCATCGAGATATTCACAATAGACAGCGAATTCTCTCCCACTAATTTTCCCCGCGGTAAATGTGACCGCGAATGGAATAAGTCCCGCTCACAGCTATAGACTATGTCCATTGTATCTGTGTATATTATAAAATTCCGCGTCGCGACCGGATAAAAGGGTACACGCCGCGTAATTATTAGACCGCGAATTTTTACGCGGAATCACATTTTGGCAGATGAATTTATAAAGACCGGCCCCAGAAATGAAAATTTTACGTTCCACGCGCCCGGGTTTATTAAATCGAGAGTGGAGCTGCTTTGTTAAACTCCTTTGCATTCTTGTCTTTTCGAAAATGCTGGTACAAATTAAATACTATAAAAATTACGCATTGTTTCAATGTACGGTACAGAGAGTTTTTAAAATCTTGGAACTTGACAATTCTGTGCGACCGAATTGAATCATATGAAGAGCATTGCGTGGACGCTAAATATAGTAGAGGGTTGCACTGGAACTAAAAAATTAGGGGAGCGTTTCCGGAATGTATACGGTTCATTTATATTGCTGTTTAAATTGTAACTTCATTGAATTTGTTGACCAGATCTACAATTATGCAAAATGAAAAAGGATCGTAAATCGGTTGCCTAGCACTGAAGCAATTCCAGCGAATGTTAGGTGAATCATCGCGCTATGATCTACTGTTAAAGGGAGCCGCGTGGTACACAGGTATGAGAGTAGAGGAAGCGAAAATGAATTAGGCGATGGGACTGCGGGTGACAACGGTAAGCCGCGTGGCCACGTGTGCTCGCGAAATTTATTCGTGTCGGTCGTCGGACAGGCTGCGACAACTTCCTGACAGATTTCGCATGGTAACGCGACTCCGTGGGTATTATAGTTCGCCAAAGAAAGTTCCCAGGCTCGTTAAGTTTCGCTTCTTGGAGCGGGACGTCATTCGGATCCTAGAATTCGGCGCGGACGCGTGGAAAACTAGTTTTCTGATCGGAGACTGCTCCACTTTCGCGCGTCCCATTCCTCGCTGGAAATTGAATGGAGACTCCAACGCGGCCTCGTCACGAAATTGATCGTCTTCTGGTAATACTGGGTCTGCCTAGCGATCGGAAAGCTTATCAGTATAGTTGGAGAACCCCGCGATTTTTCCATGATCACGAGACCGCGATGCTTCTATCTTCTTAGACTGCTATTCAACAATCTTCTTCGAATTTTTAATCTGTACAGGGCTTCAGGGAAAAGAAGAAAAATTCACGGTCTATTTCCAACGCCAGCCTTTTAACAACAAACAAAATAAATCTGCGGTCCTCGAAATTTGGCAGGTACACTACTAAAAAAATATACTCCAAAACGATGTAACTCCACTCAAATTATTTGAAACCGCATGCTCACGAACAAACACAAATAACATCCCTGGAATTGGCGAGGAGCGAGTGAATCGTCGGTCTTTCTCGCGACTGTTCAAAATTTGGCAGGTGTACTCGCGAAAAAAGAAGACCAGACACGATGTAATACCGCGCAAATTGGCTTAAACGAACTGCATCCGGTCCGGAATGTTCTGCGAAGGTATTCGGACTCGAATCGCGTTCCAGATTTAATTGCTCCATGTAACAGACCGAAAGTCGGTGTATGTCATCTTACACATTGTCAGCGAGGATATAGTTGGCGATGGTATACCGGGAAAGGGCCGAACGGCTGTAAAAGGGCTGTGTTTAGTTTGATAAACCGTGACCGAAGAAAGCTTGTCGTGAAATTTTATTACCGAAGGAAAATATATCCTATGGGATCTCCCTCCTCTCTCTCTCTCTCTCTCTCTAGAGGGCACACGTCCGGGAAAATAAGTAATTTGCATGGCCACGACACGTAATTGCCGTCTAACGTTAAAATTGAGCTGCACCGTCAGCGAATAGTTAGACAAAATTATAACTTCTCGTTGGGAATATCGCGGACCAAGCTCGGCTAGGGGCGGACCCGTCATTCCCCTTCGCCCCGGGAATTTAATATGCGTTTCGCCGTTTCTCCCGGTATTAAAATTGATATTTGAACACCGAGAATGCTTTAATGTTTTCGACAAATTGCCAACTATTCAAACATTCGTCTCTCCCGGAACTGTGTAACCTTTGTGCGCGCGGCTTCTGTCGTCTTAAATTCCGAACAGCAATTTTGCTGAACGTCGAAACCGACCCTTCTGTCAGAACGCGAAATAAATTACTCCGTAAAATTTCATCCACGACATCCACTCCTGACTGTCCTTTTAACTAACTTGATCAAATTCGTTTTTTTCAAATCAGCGGTCTGCTTCTCTCTCTCTCTCTCTCTGTCTCTCTCGTGGAGGGAATGAAACGTCGAGCAAAATTTTCTCAAAAACGATGACATCCAGGGACTCGATCCCATCGGATTCCACGGCGGCCAGCCAGTTGAGGAATTCCGTTAATTAAACGCGATATTGGCGTTCTATTATTTACGTTCGCGAGACTCTCGACGTTGTCCGAGGGTAAGATCGTAGAGAGAGGATCGCGTAAAATTTGCAAGCCGTCGGTGCTTGGCTCTTCTACAACTACAATCTTTCTCTCCTGGTGGGGGTTGAAGCGTATCTTCTTGCGGGGGTTGTCGCGTTGATAGACCAACACGTTCGACGTCGACAAGGTGTTTCTCGGGGATGGCTGCGAGAAGCGTGGGTGTCGTGAAACGCGGCTGCTGGTCGTTAAAGGGGTGGTAAAGGTCGGATGTTTTTAGCGAGGGTAGTATATTCGGTCGCTTATGTAATCAATATGCGAGGGTGAGAGCAAGGAGGCAACGCGGGGTGCGGGGGAGGATCGACACGGAAGCAGGGCTGTCCTGATACCGGCGTACAAAATGATAAAAACGAGACTGAAACATCCTCCGCCGTGTCCCGGCGCCAGACGCGCGCAGAATCGCGAGGTCCTTGCGTGAAAATTGACGCCGTACTGGCGAGGAAAACACTATGCTGAGAGTAACCGAAGGTATCGGATTAATAATCGCTCGAATTCCAATCGTGAACCTACTAACGTTATGTAATCATTTCGTTTGCGACTATAATGTGAAAGAAAAGTTCTCAGCTTCCTTTTGGTACGGCACACTTATTGAAAATTCTGTTAATAGGATTCCGATAGGTAATTACTCTTCGAAGCTTCTCGTATATACATACAGATCTGGATTAATCAATTGTATCTCTTTCACAGCTTTGCCTGCCAGAGAATGAGCGGTTGTAGGCAGCACAGAACCGAGAGAGTTCCATTGGCAGCATATTTTCTCGTGGCCGATGTTGAGCGAGATATTCGGGTGACCTGTTTTAAGTGCTTCACCTTGTATATGGAGTATGGAGGAGGTGAGTTCGGGGGTGGAATGGAGTTTCCGGGTGGAAATAGGAAAAAATGTACAAAGAGGTAGTTGAAGAGAGTAGGAGAGGAGAACGACAGAAGGAGGAAGGAGGGAGAAGCTCACTGCGTTCCAGTATGCGAGCGAAAGGGAGTGCAAAAACCGAAACTGCAAGATGTGCAACTGCAAGCTCGGTTGGACGAACGCAGGGATTGCCAGCGACGTCAGCAGAAGGCTCTTTCGTTCCCCTCCTCCGCTTTTTCTTCGTGGATTTCTTCCAACTCTTCGAAACGGCTTACGAGACCAGTTCTCTCTCTCTCTCTTCCTTTCTCTCTCTCTTTCCCTTACTCTCTTCTTCTGATATCCTCTCGTTCTCGACGAGACACTCGCGCGTGCACACACACACAGACATACGCACACGTACACGGGATCCTTTCAAGGATCGCGGAAGAGGATTTCACGGAGAAATATTCAGCCCGTACACAAATGATGCGATTGTGCCGTGATGCAATTATAGGCGCGTCATTTCCAGCGGAAAATAACCGACCGAGCCTCCCTTTTGGCTCATCCTTCGAAATCTCAGCAACTGGTTGACGGAGAACAGAAAGAAAATTGATTGTAACCCTGCGAATGCACCTACAGTCGTTAACGATGCAAGGTAATGCTTCGTTCTCTGCATTTATTATGCAATCATTAACGTTGATGCCCGGGCTTTGCTAGATGCGAGGTCTTACTCGGATTTAACTTAATAGGAACTTACTATAAACTCTTTAACTCGTCTCAGTTTGTACGCCTGATTGAAGTAGTTGGTACTTATTATTGTTGCGGATATTGTGATTGTCTAGAATTTTCACTTGCTTCGAGAGAAAATGAAAAAACAGACTTTCTCTATATCCTCTTGTATCTTTCTGCAATCTTCCGATTCGTTCCGGAACTCATCAATTTTTGGAGTTCGAGGGCCAAGACAAAGGGGCGCATGAATTAACTAATGCTCGAGTGCTTTGTTGCTGGTTCGGCCTTTGTACTTCTCGAAGGGCTCTCCATTAGCTCGACGCGAGATCATCTTCCGCAATTATACTTGTCTTTTTAAAGGCTCGTAAATGTCTGGGGCTCTCGCTGGTCGGAGAGATAAAAGCTCGCGCGCGCCGCAGTTCTAGCAGCACCCCCGGTGAAATTTACAAAGAACAAAAGCATCCGTTGAACCGTTAACGCTCTAAGTCTCGATATTGTTTTCTTGTCGCCCGGCGAACGAAGAAACAGCGGACCCTTAACGGCGTAATGGAGCAATTACGTCCACCCCCACCCCCCGGAAATTTATGACTCGAATTCTTCGCCGGAGCTCGGTCCAACCCCCAGACTCTTTCGTTGCCCGAAATTTCTTAGCTGCAGCTAATCTAGAGACCCTCAGCGGGAATTTAACGGTCAAATGGCCCGCTGAAAGTCAACGATATTTCAATCTTAACTCGGCGACTGCTGCGCCGCTCAAAATTGCCCTCTTTGGCTCCCTCGATTTTTTATCGATCATACGATACGCAAAATTTCTTCTTTCCTAGCAAACGATGAACGTCAAAGAAATTACAATCACTGCAATCGCAAAATAAATTGTAGCGCGAGTTCAACAATGCTAAAAAATGGAAGATTTCCTAAGAGAAATACAAGATTGCAGCAAATATTTGCACATAGGTGGTCCACTAGGGTGTTACGCATTTATATGGTAATTCAGAAGATCTATTTCCGAATAGATTTCTTGTTGCATTAACACAGCACCTTCGGTAGCTCATAAACACGGCCGAGCACGGAATAACACGGTGCGCAGCTACTGCAACACGGTCGGCTCTAACACGGTTAGAGAATTGGGCAAACCCCTGGGATAACACCGCATTTCCACAGAAAGAAGCGCAAATTTCCAGAGAGGACCTCACGGACGCGTATACGCTCCATATCGCGGAATTCCTAAACCTTTCTCGAGAGTAAAACAGCAACAACACCTTGAAGAACTCTGCTCGGTGCTGCGATTAATTATAGGCAGTTTTTTTTTAGCACACAGCGACTTGAGCCGACGTACAGCGATTTTATTTTGACTCGACCTTTGAGTCTAAGGGTGGAAATTTCACGAATAAAGGCTCCACCAGTGAAGAATTTAATTGCTCCGGGAAATGAATTCGAGTAAATTCGAAGCAACTCGTCGTATCGTCGAATTTCCGAGAGTCCTGGCCGTGCTCGTTCCCGTGTCGACGATTCGCGAAACGAGTTCCTGGCGGAAGACCGTCACGAGATGGCCCTTGGGTATCCAGCCGCAGGTGTCCGACCTACCTGGCGTCCGCGCGGATACCCGGCCATCCCCGCGCCACCTGAGAATTGGCAATTTGCTTGCAAATTTCGCGCCACGCTCTCTCACCGTCCCCCCATCTCGACGCCCGCGGCCGTCCATCCTCTTCGAGGTTTCTTCGGGGTGTACGTAACCTGGCGACGCCATTTTCGAAGCTGAACGGCGCCGGGATTCTTTCCCAGGAGCAGCCAGAACCAGCTCGTCGTCTTTCCTCTGCGAAACTCTGGATTTATCGCGCCGCGGAACTCTCTTTCCATAATTCTGCAACGCCTCCCGATGAACACCTCCTACAGCTAATTTACGGTCCCCTGTCTCTCTCTTTTCCATCCCTCTTGTCCGTCTGCATACCGGGTGGCTCGTAAATCTCGAACCACGTAAACTTGCCCCATCAAACATTATTATCATATTTTAGAAAACGTTCCAAATAAAAATTATTCAATTTCTCAAGGGCTACAAGACTACATCAAAATTTTGCCTAGCTCCCATTACGAGAATTAATGTTTACTTCCTAGCCTTCGGATGAAACCAGATTTCCTCTTTAAATGTTATAAAGGGCCACTTATTTGACTAGTTAAATAGTCCGCTAATATACGTAAGCAAGAATGTTGCGTGAACGACATCGCCTTGGAAGAGATTTTACGAGACACACGGTAGATCCCGCGGGCGACGAAAGTCTGAATACTTTTGTTATCCGCGGCCCTTAACGAGCCATCCGTCTGTCCGCCTTAATTCCGTTACACGCAGCCCCGGCTACGGGGAAAATGAATTTTCAAGTTTCCACCGATTCGCCGGCCCGCGGCCGCGGCTTATTCCCGTGTTTCCGTCTTTTGTTTCCCTCGCTGTCTATCCGGCAACTTGAAAAACTTCCATCGCCGGAGGCGGATGGCCCTTCTCTACCCGGTTGTGTACCTTCTAGCAACCCGCTCTCGTACGCGTCTATCGTCCTCCTTTCCACCCTGTCAGGCCGTTCACGCGCCCCTGTACACGTCGAGGGGTGGCTCAGACGACTTTGAAAGTCAATCGAGCAAGCACGTGCGTGCGGCTAAATAACAAACACCCTCGACACGTTAACAACTGAAGACACCATTCTTTAATCAAACGTTCATTCACTCAAATTACACATTTTTGTCGTACATGGATAGAATCTGTAATCCACTGATAAATAATTATCGAAATCGAAATATTTGTCACTTTTTCGAACCCAGTCCTTTCGCGTTGCAAACATCGTTTATTATTTCCCGTCAGATATTCCGGAACCGGATTACGGCCAGGCAAAAAATCAGTTAAACCGTTGCCGGTAGTCGGAGAAAATACGGAATTTCCGATTGTCACTTAATATCGCCGACAAAGTCGATTCTCTTGCCTCTCATAAATTCGATCTGGAGGCGGCGGACGTGTCCGTCGCACACACCTTCGGATTTCCCGTTCGCTACGCATTATTGACGTGTATTAGGTTGAGGAGCAAGAGGTCGGGAAATCGGGGGAGAGGGTGGTCCGATTTTTCGTCATATAAAGCCGTGGCTCGAGATTGAGAGGGCGTCGGGCCGAGAACCGGCGGCGACAATTGTTTTCCTTTAATTTACTCGGAGGGCTCGATTCGGTCGCGGAAAATTGGTCAGCGTTCGTCGATCGGGTTTCGCCAGGGCTTTTGATCGATCGATCGAGCTCTATCGCACACGCCCGAGGACCCGGAAAAGATCGTTTTCCCCGTTTGTTTCTTTTCGTGAAAGCCCGGCGCGCCACGCCGACTC
This sequence comes from Lasioglossum villosulum, assembly GCA_963971365.1. Taxonomy (NCBI): domain Eukaryota; kingdom Metazoa; phylum Arthropoda; class Insecta; order Hymenoptera; family Halictidae; genus Lasioglossum; species Lasioglossum villosulum. The sequence goes on from OZ020495.1 coordinate 3,772,006, forward strand.
CTCGCGGCACCATGATTCATCTTTCTCAAAAAGTCGCGGGGAAAACGTGACGTCTCTGTCGGTGGACCGAACTGATTGTTCGGGGCTGCCTGGGACTTCGTGCCGAGTAAGAAACCGTGTTTCATATCCGGCCGAACATGGAAAAAGAATTACCTGCTGTATTCTAAGAACCGTGGACCTCGGCGGAATTAATTGATCGACTGGCCCCGCTACGATCGTTCGTGCACCGTCAGGAGTTCTGGGGGATATGAATTGCGTTGTCAGGTGTAGTTGATGCCAGATTCGAGAATAAAAACGGCCCAGGTTGTCCTTGGGGGGTTAAAACGAGCATCGACGGACCTCGCAGTAATCTTTTTATTGAAAGAAGAATGCTACGGGCCCCGCGCTTTTGGAGGACCCCACGTTAAAATTTTATAAAAAAAGGTCATTCATCTGCAACGAGGTATCGACTCGTAGCGAGCCGCATGATGGAACTAGATCGTGTAAGTAACTTCACCTTAGAGTAAACGTGTTTTATTTTATTATCACACGAAACCTAGGGCCTCCTGATAACATTTTTTTTATTTATGCAATTAGAATCTCAAGTTAGATATTATTTTGTCGTACATAATTTTTTATATACTTTTTTCTTTTTTAACTCGCAGGCTTTCAGAAACGAGTAAGTTGGCTTACATATTTCCACCGTAGATGTGGAGAGTAGAACATTGCATGAGAGTGGAAGAAAAAGATGCACTTTCTGTAATTGCCCGATAAACTCCGACCTATGTTCATCAAACGTGGGACACTGCCATAACACATGGTTAATATTCTGAGAGTCATAACCGCACTGGCATTTTGGATCGTTTATTATGCCAGTTCGAGCAAGAGAGTCGGCCAGATTGTAGTGTCCTGATCTACTTCTGTTTATCGTTGGAATATTCTCACGTTGGAGATTTGTGAATTTTCCTGGTAACATTTGATGCGGACCCCGCGCTGGTTTAATCCGACACTGATCTCGAGACCCGCGGTAGGCCCGAAAGCAATTAATCGCGCGAACGCGAGCATCGTCGGTGACTTCTAAAGGCAAAATAATCGAGAGCAGAGGTTCGTTTCGGTTTCCGTCACGATTCCCGGTAGAAAGGGGCCGAGGGGTGAGCAAAGTCACGGGGCAAGTTTGGGAAGACACAAAGAGGGAGAAGCACGGCTCCGTGAAACCCGTATTTCCATTCTCCGCGAGAGACCGATTGTGCGCGTAATACACAATAAGACGCGGAATATCGCGGAACGCCAGCAATGTAATTAATTAAACGTCTCGCGGACTGTCAAAACGTCGTGAATACAAAGCTGCACGCTCGCCAGGCGGAACGATAGCTTTTAAACGTCCGCCTCTGACGAACAGGGTACCTCCACGGAATATTTAAACCTTGAAGGTCCCACGCAATTTTTCATGTTCACGGAATCGCGAGTCAACGTCAACCTGCCTGCTTCCCATGTGTATGCGACTCGGTTTCGCCCGTTTCTGTTCCGATCGCACTCGAAAGTAGATTATCCCGCGGGTAATGCGAATTTTCATATTTTTCCGAACTGCAAAATCGTCGCAGTCGTTTCGATAAAAACGTCCACGCAACCTGCTAAACGTTGATCACTTTCTGTTTCGCCAGGCGAGTGATCTCTATCAAAAGCCGATAAGATCACAGCCGGTAATCGCCGATAAAAAATCCGAAAGACGAGTAATTCGGGTCGGCGCGCGACTGAAAAATTGCTGCTGGGATCCGTTAAAACGGGAAATCAATGATTGAAATTGAGTTCCGCGGGCGCGACGTGGCGCGATGCCATTATCGAAACACGTGCGACGCTGTATTAAAATTGTTGCCATTCGTTCGAGTGTCAATTCATTAATGCATCGTTTCTGGCTGGCCAGCGATAGCGCCCGGAACACGGAGAGAGATCACGATTCCGTCGAAATTATCGGCGAAGCGTTAGTCATTATCGAGTGTAACAATATACGCGGCACACATTGCCGATTAAATTCTCATCCGAACGTCCCTCCCTCTTCTCACCTCCTCCACCCGCGCACGTATCTGTGATCTCTCTCTCTCCCTCTTTCTCTTCCTCTCTCTTCCGTTCTCTTTTCTTGTCCCTCGAACCCGGCGTTATTACTTTCGGCGTGCTCTCCGGGAAAATTTATAATGCCCGCGAGGGTGCTCGTCCGGAATGTCGTCCGGCGGAAAAATGAAAATCGACGTCGTTTGGCCGCGTAACGCGTGTGACACGCGATTACGGGGCCGTCTAATTAACGAAACCGTCGCCGACACTCACACCCCCGACGCTCGCACTTGCTCGCCACGCGTGAATCATCCCCGGCTCCACGCTCGTTAACGAACATTTCCAGACCCCGCTGCTAAGCAGCGAAACGTGCGCCGCCGATTAAATTCGCATTTTTTGGTCGCGTTATTATCTTCGACCCGTGAAATGCTACCCTGCGCCGACCATTTTTTAAAACCAACTGCCCGCAGCACAGACCGCGGTCCGAAGGGCTATCGAATCTCTCTGATGGTAAAATTAGACTAGAAAATCGACTTGACAGTCTCGCGAAACTAGACAGAATACTTCAATAAGATATTCACACGGAACAACGATCTAACATTTTGCGGATGGATGCACGACGTGAAAATTCGAAAGAAAGAATCCGAAGAGTTAATTCGAGTAGAAAGAGCTCGCAATTTTTGTCGCAGGTCTCCGACAAAAATGGTGACTATCAGGGAAGCCACCAGTGGTATTCACCCGCCGTAGTTTCTTTCGCGTGGTAACCCGCGACCTTTTCGTGTACCATTAACATTTTCAAGCGGCCGATCGCGGATCACGTTTTCAGCGTTCCCTGCTGAATGTTGAGCAGGGTTGAGAGGAGGTTTGGGAGGAGGGTGTATCCAGGGAGAGGTTTTTCCACTGAGAAAAACTCTCCCCCCAACTAATTCCCGTTTGAAGGCCCCTCGAGCCCCGCCCCACCCCTTTAGCCCGTTCCCCTTTCATCCGTAGTTTAACGCGGCCGTTGCGCAGAGAATTTGTCCAGTCTATTATTCGTCGGCGTTCCCGTAAAAGCGAATTCGATCGTGCGGCTTAATTCGGCCGAGCACGACCTTGGCAGGAACATCCTGCCATAAGAGTAAGAGAGAATGAGAAAAAGAGAGAGAGAGATAGGCTACCCTTCCAGCCTGGTAAACTTTCCGGTAGGTTGGAAGGTCAACTCGTCCTCGGGAGTCGGCATTCGTCGACGTCGACGACGAGTCCCACGAATGAAATGGCTTACCGGATGAAAGGAGCCCGTCGTCCTAGACAACAACCGCGTCGTCGTCCTCCTCGTCCTCCTCGAATGAAAGGGTTGCCACACGGAGAAGAGTTGGGAAGGCAGTCAGAGTTGCTCGAAAGAGAGAGAGAGAGAGAGAGAGAGAGAGAGAGAGAGAGAAAGAGAAAGGTAGACCACGCTCGGAAAAAGACAGGAAACGTGTACGACAAGGGGGCCTAAGTGACAAGTTGAGGGATTGCCACCGCGCCTACGCGGCTGCATTCTCTACGCAATCATCCTCGACGAGTCGGTATTCTCCACGTTTTTGAATCCACGCGAGCTACATCGCCCCTCCGAGACGCGAACGCAATCAGACAAATTCAACCGGCTTCCGAGTCCGCGGTACCATTGGCTGCCAATGGGCCAGATTGCGCCGATTTAGAACGGTTTTAGTAGACTCTCACACGAATACGCTTCTAGGACAACCATCGGAATTTGCTGTCATTGATACGAGCATTGTATAACATATCGTGGTAAAAATAAGTAGGATTTAATTTAAATTTAAAACAGTAGCCTGATGAAAAGAATTAGGAGCTTCCAGCTGTTTTACACGATTAAAGGGACAATGAAATTTTTGTCCAGCGATCCTGTTCATTGTAATCAATGCAATGTTCGTTGGCAAATTAACGAGGCCATAATTCCGACCACGAACGGAGCAGCCAGATTGTCACAGGCCGTTGTAGAGTCGATCGGATCGCGGCTAATAATTCGCCGGTTTTCGCGGCGCGTTTTCGAAAACGACAGAGCTTCGCATTCGATTATGGCAGGCTTGTAGCGGCGACCCCCTTCGGGGAATTGCGGTGGCCGACACAGCGCAACCCTTCCGCTCCATCTCCTCTCTCTCCGTTACTCTCGTTCTGTCATTCCTCTTTTGCACCATGCTGCCCAGCCGATCTCGATTCCGCCGGTAAAACAATGACGAATGCGTTCTCGTCGCGGCGCGGACACGCTTGTGCACAAGAGCATCGACAGTGAGAGCTGGGAAACACGGACGCGGAGCGGAGACACCCGGAAATGCGGGCTAACACGCGGCTGGCACCGCTCGAGATCGAGTTGCGGTGTTATCGAGACGGTTTCCTGTCGCTGTTGTACACGGACCGATCTCCGAGCGGACCGTGTCCAAACAAAACGACCGGTCGCACCCGCCGCGAGAAGGTTCACGCACTGGAACTCGCCTGGTCTCTCTATTTCACTATAACTCAATCTGTACCTGCCTTTTGTCCGCTGTAGTTTGCTTCTCTTGCCTGTAAACAACAAACTTTTGCGCGATTTCCCATTTTGTGTCTCGAAAAACACCTGACCATGGCAAATAACAGGTTGTACGAATCGGCGCAAGAGGGCGACAGCGTCGAGCTAGACCCACGAGAAGTTTCGAGTCGCGAAAATTGTATCGTCGTGCACGTCTCTCAGCAAGAACTTGAAATATAGGTTATATGTAGCCTCGCTCCGTGTCTCTCGAGGTTATACGCCATAATTCATCGCGGTGTAGTCGCTGGTGCTTGCAAAAAACGCTCGTGAAAACGCGAGGTGAGGGGCTAGCCTGTCGGCCATTTTGATTCCCGATTATCTCGCTGCAGTAGCCGTTGTACACGGGGACTGCCGTCGTCCGAAACGCGCCGTAACGTTCGGATTTTATTTTCATTTCCCGCGGATAGAAAACCATTCCCGTTTTACGTTACCTGAAGCGCAGGGAAGAAAGAATAATATAGCGGCGAGATGCGATCGCGCGTCCGACAGTGTGCTGTTTGACCGATTTGTGCGGCCAGAACTTCAATTTTTTAAATTTTACATAAATTGTAAAATTTTTGTTGCTTGCGTTAGTCGAATATCTGAAGAACAATCTCCCATCATTCGTTTTCCCATTCATGTATCCATAAAGCACTGAGATTAGTCGGAAGTTTGAAATTCTGGTAACGCGATTTCATTACGCAACGAATGCACCGATTAGTAATTGTTTCTTTATTTACATAAATTAAATAGATTTTTGTTCTATAGAAGTTTTTTTAGCTAAGTATAATATGTACTTTTTGTAGTTATTAATGTTTGAAGATAACCAACTATTCAGGCACTTTTTTAAAGATTCTAAGACTTTGGTAATGATTTCGTTATACTTTAGGGTGAGTCCCGGTGTTCATTTCTGTGCCGCCGTGTTCTTCGAAGTTTTCTGATTAAGGTGCAAGAAAAATTGGATCTAACTACGTCCAACTCCGTGTTTTATAGCTGATGTACAAAAAATGTATGTGGAAAATGTTTGGATTCAAATTTCGGTAAAAGTTTCGTATTTCAGTAGATTTTGCGAAAACCATTACAGCTCGCGTTTTAATTAACTTGGCTCGATTGAAACGCAACCGACCCAAATATCACGGCCAGACGTTCCCGAACGGATGCATCCGGATTGACAAAGTCGGCGTAAACTGATAACGGTGCTTCGTTTATTATCGCGACTGATATACGAAGAATTTCTAATGTACCGTTTCATTCGTTTCGTTCGTAAAGGAACAAATGACCGTCCAATTACAGTGCACGCTCGGGTTAAAAGCTCGCGCAGAGCCCGATCCGCATAAATTATATTGTATTATATTATGCCCGGGTCGAGCAATTTGCAAATGAATTAGAAACGCATGAGTAACTCGAGATATCGTTTCGGCATTATCGGACCGATTTCCGGGAGGGGGAGGGCACGTGTCCACGGACATTGACGAGTCTATAGATAGAGTACGAAGTCACGTAGTACGAAATGAACGTTCCTATACCAATTACTTGTCCTTTCAGCCCTAAATCCGCGTTAAGCGAACCTCGAAATCAATATTACACAACGGCCTCTGTAACTCGCGCTTTAATCAACGATTAATTTAATCTAATAACCCGACGCGCGCGCGGCCCGATAATTGCGTCTCTTAATTCCCGTTTAATTACGGGGACAAATCTCGAATAAATGTCACCGGCAAAAATATGTCGCCCAGCCCCGGCCTGAATGAAACGTCACGTAATTGTCCGACCAACCCCTCCGCGTTCTCCTCCATCCTCCTCCCTCCTCCTCACCTCCCCCCTTAATTAAAAGTAATAAACTTTTCTTCCCGACGCGTATTAAATGTTTGCAGCAAAATGAACTGCGAGCACGATGCTGCTGCTACACGAGCGAGCCTCTTTATGCGATTATCCGAACGATGGCGGTGGAAAGGAATTCATGAATCTCGGAAAAGATGATCGAACATTAATACGGCAAAGCGAAAATACATTATAACTGAATTTCGCCCGGCGAAATGAAAAGAAAGAAGGAAGTGCTGTGTAGAAAGCTTCGGAAAGTGGGTCAGGTCAGAAAGATTATTAGCTGCTGCTCAAAAATTTAGGACATCAGATTTGAAATTCAATAATTAGACCAAGCTTTTTATAATTAAAATCCAAAGAGAAATGTCATCGTTCTTAATATTTCTCTGTAATAATTCTCTCGACGATAGTGAAACGAGAAGCCTGGATCCGATAACTCGACGTTCGGTGATAGCTACAGTGCTGAGCCAATACCCAAAAATGTTGATGTCTTTATAGAGGCCACAGCAAGTTCAATAAGACCAAAAAACAGCGTTTCCGGGGCCGCGTATTCCTCCATAGAGAAGAACGAAGCCGTGGACTTGGGGGGAAAAAGTCGTTCGAAATTCCGCGCCATATGCTCAATGGCTCCTCCAGACTGGTTTCTCCTTACCCTGCCACCCCCGCAACAACCACCACGGAACAGCTATGGACCAGGCTAGTCGGAGCCTCGCCGCAGCCGCACGGAGAAATTCAAATTTACGCACCGACTGCCCCGGGTGTGTTTTTCGAACTTATGAAAAATGAGTCTAGCCGAGGGTCTGCGCCCACCTCCGCCCCTTCCGCCCGAGGCTTTACCTTCTTCAACCCCCATACCTCTCCTTCAACCCCTACCGTCCCGATTCTGGCTGCTCCTCCGCTTCCAAAAGCTAATAGCACGGAAAAATGGTAATTATGAAATCTTCCTGATCGTCAGTGGCGCGAGGGTCGGAACGTTTCTGGATTTCGATGAGTAGCATTTTCCTCGAAGATAAAAATGTTTTTTTACTTTGTAAGACGTGCACCCACTTCTTTAAAGATTTTGACTTCGAAGCGTCCGAAATGATCGTGCCACAATTCATTAATAATTATTGAATCGTTGCTAAATGTGGTTGTATGGAATACTCGAAAGGTAGATGAGAGTGGCTCTGCCGCGCTTCTTTTCAATTCAGGGGTTTCTATTCGAATGCGCGAGTCGGGCCGTGCCGGGCCATCGTGCCCCCGATTCTTCCGGTTTTAGCCCTGCTCGATCATCCGGCGGAAGCAAACAACGTTGTTAGCCTGCCGCCGCGTTTCCGGAATCAAAGCAGCCGTATGTAAACCCGGAACACAGAAACAACCGGGTGCTCCTTTTCTCTTCCCGAATTACCATATCCTCCGAGCAAGCCTCGCCCCATTTTTCTTCCGTTATTACGGGCCAGGACGTCGGCTCTTCGTTTTTCACTCATTCGCCGTCATCTCTGATGACGCTGGAATCCGTTTAACCATCTTCAGGTGGACGCTTTCAGACGCCTGCAGTCAAATCATTAACGCAGCAATGCTTTTTGCATCGTTCTGTCTTAGCCGTAAGGTTTAGAGATAATTATTCAGAAGTCGGGCCTCCTCTCAGATTTTGATGAAAAATTATGTTATAGATTTCTACGTTTGGAACAACTTTTTCCTATACATGTTATCGACGCTCGATTTTAGTTCTCGAGATATTCGCAAAAAACTATCACTAATATTGTATCGAGTTTTTCGTATTCCTGCACGCCCAGTGGCAACGTAAGCTCGTCCCGGCGCGGCGTTTGTTTACATTTTGCTTCTAAACACGCTGTGGACATGAGAGAGAAAACAGACAAAAAAAAGTAAACAGACACGCGCTGGAACCGGAAAGCTGAAAAACATAACATTTGTAAGAACCAGAATACGTTACAGACGACGTTAAGCGATCGCCTATGCTAAAATGAAGTGTGATCTAAATTTTCCTAAAGATTTTTGCGAATATCTCAATAATTAAGGCCGAGCGGCGGTAACATGTACAGGGAAAAGTTGTTCAGAATGATGTCCTCGACAACATATTTCAAGATCATCAAAATCTGAGTGGAGGCCTAACTTCTGAATAATTATCGGTTTATATATGCGCTATCAAACGTGGTACTTTGAAAATTTAAGTTCTGACTAGGTATTCGAGAAAATGCGATGCGTGATCGCATCGGTAGCGTTGCAGCGACCTCTACCCTGCCTTGGCGAAGGTTGTTCGTCTCGGTTTGTTAGACGACACGGGCAAACAACAATTCCCGATAAAGGAATGCCGGGAGCATAAAAGTAGCTGTTCAAATATTTATCTTTGTATTAGATTCGACGGGCGCTCCGCCACGAAACGGTTTTCCCCGGCGTTCGCATGGCGTGTCCCACCGGCGAATTCAATAAGAGGGTTCCGGACAAATTACACGCCACTCGTCCCTTTTTCGTCCGTTCTCGTTTTCCCGGCGAACAATTCCTCTCGCCGAGGAAATTCTAACTGCGAGAGGCGATGCGGACATTACTGAAGATTATCCAGTCCCTCTCTTCCCACCCTCTCTAACTGTATATATCCGCGTCTGCAGCTTCTTGCGGAGAAGGAAAGGTCAAGCAGCGGGTGCCCTCCGAGGGCAGCCGCTCGTTTGCCGTCGTTTCGAGCCTTAACGAGGCTAATCGCGAGTCGAGGTCCTTAGGGTCGCGCCAGCCAACCTTTGAATACCTTCACGCGGCTCACGTTTGCGTTTACCGGCTCCGAGGAGCCTTGGTCCTTGCATATTTATCGCCAGCTCCATCTTCTTTCCTTCCAGAGCGACCATTGCAGCTCCAGCTGCTCTGGGAACCTTATTCCACCGCCATACCCTAAGATAGTTAGCTCGGCTGTGTCCCCTAGGACTGCGGATCGGTGTCAACGGCGAGCTAATGCTGGATCACTGCGAATATCTTCTTAGAAATCTTCTGCCAGCTTCTCTCAAGATCTCGCTATTTCTATGGGGCACCCTGCCTCGAGATCTGTCATCGAGATTCAAGCTCAAGCTGTTGAACTGGCTCTCCTATGTGTTTTTGCATAACTTGCAACAGATGCGATGGAAATGAAGAACGATTGGAGCGGGGGAAAAAGTGGGAGGATTTTCGAGCTGGCGTGTATTACTTTTTTATTTGGGAAACACAGATGTTCCCGCAGGATCATTGTTAAATGGTAGTACGTTGTACGTGGCTCCTCCTTTTTAATATTTTTGATACCCATGATTGTCTTCTATCGGACATTGTTTCGCGCTAGAACTATCGGTCGAGTCAAAACGACTCGTCGAATTGAATTGATACGTATACAAGAGAGTGCACTCTCTTGTTCCATTTCATAAAATCACTTCATACGACATCGAGCGAAAGATCCAAGGGATCCAATCACAGGACAAGAGTCGAAATCTCTATCGACGTATAGTAAACGCAAAAACAGCATGCGACACGCGCTATGCAGTAACGGATTAAAATTGCGAGGTGCGTCGTCGGGCGTATGCGGCCTGCATACGATCCCCGGATTACAAATTTGCGTAGAGCCTGCGTAATTGCCGTGCAAAACGTTACTCCCACCAAGTAATTCGATTTTTTTTCCATTATTCAAATGCCGTGTATCTCGCTTGATCGAATCGCGCGCGCGCGCGTCGGAAAATATCGAGTGGGTATCGAGACCGATCATCGGGGCCATTTTTTACTCTCGCCATTTTTTATTCCCGATTCCTATTCTGTTTTTTCCAGCGAATTTCATCGACGTCGACGGATGTCGTCGTTGAAGCATTATCTTCGAATCATTGCATTTCCGTAGAAAATAAAAAATTGTCCGAATTCATTGCAAGACACAGAAGCTACGGATAGACATTTATTTCAAGAAACATTACAAAGACTTAATAAAGTATGAAGAGTTAGCGAAGAGGAAAATTGCTTTGAGTACACGTTCAAATAAAATGATCTGGAGCCCGCTCCGAACAGCCAGACAACGCAACGTCAATCTAAATGAATTTCCATCTGATTTTTCCGGAAAGCTGGAGCAGCAGCGATTCCATAGAAAATCGGATCGAGAGGGTCAGAGTGTACGCTCGAAGGTGGAAATAGGCGCACCCGTTGCATGGACCGCGGCTCACGTAGAAACCGTGGTAGGTGGTACGTGCTCTCGTTGTCTCGATTAAATAGACGCGGGGGGGGGGGGGAGGGTTACGATTTAGCAGGGGCGCACTATTGATTATTACAGCATTACAAAAATGGACCAACGGTCGGGCGTACAACGGCCCGATAAACCCGTCGGTTTTTATAAACCGTGCTGGCTGATGGCTGGAAAACAAACGGGGAAAAAGCAGCCACGGCGAGAGGCGAATCGAATTAATGCCCGGTGAGAGAGACAAAGAGCTGGAAAGAGGAAGCAAGAGAGCAACGAAGAAAGCGAGAGAAAAATAGGGGAAGATAGAGAGAGAGGGCTGTCGTTCGAAACGAGGCTCGCGGTTTCCCGGTTTAATAACGAAAAAGAGAGCGAGGGAAAAAGAAGAAGAAAGAGAGAGGGACAATCATAAATTTTGCGAAAGCGACAAGGCGGCTCTTCTGGCGTCGCGACGTATTTAATGCTGGTCGAAGAAGTTGAACGGGAGTTTTTTATTCCAGCCCGCAAGAACAGCCCCAGCGCCATTGAAAATTCCCGCTGATTATTTCGCCGATAATTGCGAAAGCCGAGCGATCGGCTCTTAACCCTTCGGAAAGTCGATCCCCCGATGGAAGGTATTGTATCGGTCCGAAGTTGGCCCGCACTGTGAACTTTATTTTAATGAATGGCCGAAATATGCTCGAGGGTTCCACAGAGCAAAAAGAGAGAGAGAGAGACGGAACGTGCCGCGGTAAATTATAAATTAGAAAAGTTATTCCGGCCGGCAGGAGGTCAACGCGCGATTATTTAGGAACGGGTATAGTTTCCGCGGGAACAATGAAAATCAATAGTTCAACAAGCTCGCTCCCTCTCTTCATCGGGCTCTCTTGCTTTCCGATAGCCGCGTTTCGAGTGTTACTTTTCTAACAATCGAAACAATTTCTTCCACGGTGAAACTGCACGAAAATCCACGGAAAGCTGGCTGGATATGTAGTCTGCTGTTCTTGCGCAAATAATTGAAATGTGGAGGAATGTATAAGTTTTATTTATTGAAATCGTCGTTCAAAAAAAGTAATGGAAAATAATTTTATCGAAGAATACCTTCCTTTTATTACCACGCTTACATTAAACACGTATATTTATTGGAAAATAAAGAAAATATGTCTACCGCGGAACTTAAGGACAATAATTGACTCAAAAATTGATTCTACATTTCCTAACGCGGCCACAGCACTGCGTACTTTTTTGAAGTATTGCCATTTCAAATTGCAGCGGCGAAAGATCTTTTTCACCACTGGGAAGGATAAAAAATTATTTACGTTTTTGTTTGGGACAGAGCAAATTAAATGATTTCAGTACTTTATCCATAGTGAGTGACTTACTTAATTACTTAAATACGTGTGATATTATTAATCAATTTGCGAAAGAAGAAGCTTGAGGGGCGGATTATTTTTAGTAGCCCTGTTTGTTCCCTGTTGCTAAAATTCGCAAGCGAAAGAAATAGACTGGAAGGAAACGCACATCGTAATTAGTATGCCGTTTGGAACGACGGGAACCGTCGTTGGTAATTTTCTTTCGGCGAAAAGAGAAACGGTCCCTGTCGGTGAAGGTAACATCGACGTCTACGCCTGTCATTTTTCTCCTGCCCCTGTCAATTTGTACAGTCGTATGAAAATATTCTCCAGTTCCCCCATCGCCATCAGCTTTATTCGGTGTTTTAAAGTGTTGCGCGAGACGTATCCGTTTATGGGTTTAAAATGGAACGGTTTGTAGGTGTGCACGCGTCACATAGACTTCGCGCTAGCATGCCGCGACGCGTTCTAATACGAGCATCTAGACAGGCTGCCATGTTCCTGACAGGCTACGGAAGCAGCCAGCGTGCGGATGATTTAAAAATATAATATATTCAACGGTTGACCGCCGTTGCGCCGCTTAACTAGCCAACCGTACCAGACTTTGAGGTTCTCTCCCATTCTCCCGTCGTCTATCTCCTTTCTGGATGGTTCACCGTTCTACACTGTCCCCAGAGTCTTTTGTTTCCCTTTTCTTTCGATTCCGTTCTACGGTTTTTCTCTTTTCAACCTTGTCGTAATTTGTGCTCAACGCTTCGCCCCATTTCGAACGCTTTTAAACGACGCTCGACAGAACTTCTCCGGTGACTTCAACCAAATCTTTGTTGTCCAGCTTAATCAACTGGTAGATTTAGTCCGTTTTCTATGGCAGAAATTAGCGTAGAAAAGTTTATCCATTTATCTATAGTGTAGCGGATTAAGTAGAATGTGCGTCTGTGATCAGACGCGAGAGAACAAGGTAAAGAACAGCAGGTTTGTGAGAAAGGGTTGCCAATGACTTTCGTTGACCATTGGAGTCTCCGTTGGCAACCGAGCGGCTCATTTGCGTTGGCAACTGCTGGAGAGTAGAGAGAAGCCTCGTGCCCTCCTAGCTCTCGATCGACGAGCTGGAAACATTATCGAGCTGGTCATCGTTGCGAAGGGATTGAATTATTCTAGCATGATTTTGGCTGGTGCGGTGATTTCGTGATTTATAGGGGCCAAAGACTGGCCTCGGACATTGTAACGGTGGTCTGTTCCAATGGGCAACTTCGGTAGTCGGTGTTCCGGTTACTCCGTCGGTCCGATGTATTGTTTATAAACGCCCGACCATGGCTGCGAAATCGGTTTACGGGTTTATGAAAAGCCCTCGTCGACAGAGTATACTGAATTGTTTAAAATATATCCGATGGTACATTTTTTCAGCCAAATTTTCAATTTTTTACAGCCGGTGGAACGTGCTCTAGGACTATTTAAAAATTGTGTGGTGTACGGAGAACATTTTAGAAATGTCAAACAGATTGCACCTTTTGGAGCGATTTTTACGTAAAATTAACGTGCTGGCTATTGTGATATAAACACAATTAGAATGAGAGGACAAAAGTGGCCGCTGCGGCCGGCTACAATCGGCGATTCGTAAATCGGCGAATCATTTTCTGACCCAATTTCAATTTTCCGGTCAATTTTCCAACAATGTCTGACCGAGTGCGGTTCCACGGTGCAAACATCCTTTCGGCGCTCTCCAAACACGAAATATAATTTGAATAGAATTGGAGGCAGAGAGGAGAGTGGACCGCTCTTATATAATGACTGTGGTAGTAGGCGAGCGATTTATAATCGCGGGCCTTATCATCGTGCTGTGTACGCGCTTTCGTTTCGCACGCACGCGCTCGCGTCACAGCGATTTTTTACATCGCCGTGTGCGGTGCCATAAATCAATTAAACAAAAAACCGCGAGGCCTGCGAGTGACAAATTCAGCTGCGACTGGGCCGAGCCACCTGGAGCGAATTTGATTCGCGGACCGACAACCGTTGTTGCCCTTTCCGGCTCGTTACGCTCTGCCCTGCCTGTTAAACAATCCCCCCAATCCGTCGCTTTTTCCCCCTTTTACCGTCATCGTCTCTCTCCCTCCACCTTCTCTCTCGCGCGCGCGGTCTCATTCTTTCTTTGTCTGTTCTTTCACACGCCCACGCAACCGGCCATTCGCACGGAGATTCGCGATAGCGAAAGGTATTTCTTTGCACGATCCGCGAGAAGCAAGAGATTACTCCCGTTAGTACGAATTGCATATTTACTGGGTGCTCTGCTTCGTCTTTCTGGAGCTTTCAAATTGTCAGGGCGTAAGGAAAGAATGTTTACGTCTTAGAGAAGCATCCTGCAGCCAATAAAAAGATGTTTGGATCTCTGAAAAACAATTGTAGAGGGTATAGCAATCACAAAACAAAATTCCGTCGAGGCCGAGGAACAAAAGGGATTATTCCGTAGAATGGTGGAAAGTGCAGAGTGTTAGGACAGAATACGTGTACCTCGTTGAGGCGTGCTGGCCTGGTTTTTGCCATGTGATAAAGATGTTACGCGCCGCGACGCTCCCGGTCCTTGGAGAAGGCGAAAACACGGTGTCGCGCCGGCGAAAGCTTAATTGCTCAGGGATTCGAGCTCGTTAGAGCCAGTGTCGCAGGTACTTTTACGTTCTTCCGAGCCGGTCATCTCGTTCCCCGGTTCTCGATTTACGTAATCCACTCTTCGCCCGTAGAATTCCTCTTTTCCACGCGTCTGTTTCTCCGTTCGAGAGAAATCCTGGACCAATCGAACGGCCAACGAGATTCCGACTAATTGAAACTCGGCTGCCGATCAAACGGAGGGGTAAATAATATTTAAAGATCGTTACCGTTCTCTCCCGGTGACGATCGTGATTCGTTTTCCCCCTTGTCTTAACGTATCTTTCTCCGATGCGGCAGGTTCGGCCGTTCCCAGCCTAAATAGTTTCGCTTTATTCTCCATTAAGGAGCATCTCTTTCTTTTTTTCTCTGTTCTCTTGCGTCGGAGAGAGCGCCGGCCCTCGCCATCTCTTTCTCTCTCCCCCACCGAGAGAACATTACGGTTCCCGAGGGATTCATTTCTCTCCCGGACTCCATTCCACTCACTCACGATCAATTCCAGACTTTGCTTCTTACCCTCGTGGCAACTTCGAATTGGCCGGATCCCGTGCTCGTTATATCCGATGTCGTGAGTGCACTTACACCGTCGCCGCTTACAATCGTTTCACTCATCCAGTTGATGATGATTTTGCTTCCGGACCTCTTACAACTTCGAGGCATCCCGCACGGAATCCGCCACTTATTACGCTTAGTGGGCCCCTATCAATCTAACTTCAAAATGGAATTTCGTGGATGCGCCCCGGCTGTCGCCGAACAACCAGTGTTTTCGCAAAAGGGAATCGTCCGATTTCGATTCGATGCATTCGCGACTGCAGGGCTCAGGAAAGCAGCTTAGAAGTAACGAAAAATTTGTTACGCTTGTGGTGAACGTGCTAGAGCCTGTCGGAAAATTGTAAGACTCTTGCAAGCGGTCTAGAGTCTTCGAAAAAATTGTAGAGTTTACGAGGAGCATGTTGGAGTCTTTGAAAGCGTTACGGGGGCTCGAAGAACGTCGATAGATCGAGACGCAATTTTCTGACGACACGTTCTATATGTTTAGAGTGGAGAGGATAAACGTTACTTTGGCGCAGTTCTGACGGTGCTCCGTATCCCAGGGTTCTCATCGACACCGTCAAAATCACGAGGCAGTTACTAGAGAGCGAGAGGGAGGAGCAGTTTAGTCGCGACTCGAGGAACAGCACGTAAAACTATAAGTCTCCGCATACACGATAACGATAAAGACACCACAGGCAATTAACCAAACCGCGACGTGGCTGGTACGTTTATTGTCGTTCGAAGCGTTGAATCCGCGACTAATACCCGCCATACCATAAGTGGGAACCGACCCGTACAAACTTCCTACCGCTCTAACTTCGATTCGGAACCGTCCTGCGTAATCGGCGGCTTGGTCATTCTGTCCCGGGACAATTGAAACACTTCGGACAAGTCAATTTTGGAAGCTGGAGAAATCTTTCAGAGAGTTGGACAAAATTTTAAGATTCAGAAGAACGTCGAAAAAATTATGAGATCTACAGAACCCGTGTTAGAGCTTTCTAAGAAATCGCGATGTATCGCGGAAACCAGATTGTGGAGTATTTGCGCACGTTCCCTGTCAAATTCTTGCATCCACCGCGACACAGCTTCGGCCCAGCAATTCCTCCGCTCTCTTGTCAATGGAATATCAATGTCTTGTCCCGTGTTCGAGTGGTCGTAAAAGTTTCGGGCTCTCGCGGAAAAAGAATCAGGCGGGAAAAGAAGGTGAGACAAAGAGGACGGGCGAACGAGGCAAGAAGACGGGTTGCGTGGCAAGAAAAAAAGATGGATGGCCAGTGGATGGTCCACTTTATTGCACCGGCGGATATTGTATAGCTTATGGGTGCAGGAAGAAGGAAAGTGGAGGAAGGAGGAAGCGCCTCGCTCAAGAAAAGAGCGAGTTTCCCTGGGAGAAACGAATGATCTATCGTCGGACGCGCACGGACCCGGAGGAGCGAATTTTTGGTCGGGCTTCCTATCCACAAAATCGCCGCCCAGGCGAACTCGATGGCAGCAGCTCGATCGATTCGAATTTTCGGGTCGATTATAATTTTGCGATTGTCTCTCGTAAAAACCGGAAAGCCCAGAGTTTCCATCGGAATCCGGCTTTCCGACGCTTATCCGCGATCGACCAAACTTTGTTTATCCGGCTGAACGGAACCCGAGGAAAACTGGTTTAACCCTTCCATTCGTCTCTTGCGTACATTTAACGTATGCATATACGTATACAGTAAAAATGCAAACACGTGTCTGGTCTTGTTTTAATCAGAATAATTCGAGAAACAAGCCAATGAAAGTCTCGTAAAATAATAATGAGAGATAAAGCATTTTGAGTTGGCATTACATTGCGAGAACACGTGGGTCTTTACTTCATTCTGTCCTCTATGTTCGATTCTCTATCGAAGTCTCGCTCGGCGCGGTCGGTACGGTAGACGCAGCCATAAATCAGAAAAACAAGTCTAGGGTTCAAACGTTGTCCGCCCAGAATACGCCTGTAAGACAGCGTTTGGATCTTTACTGTAGGATGTTGATCGAGATCTGTCTTTACGAGGGTATAATTGCAGAACCTAATAATTTTCACAAAGGGAACTTTGTCGGAGCACGAATTGAGCTTTCAAGAGGAGTTCACTGTGAATGCACTCGCATCAGGCTGTAACTGCGGAATATATTCGCGTGTGCAGTTTCATGGGAGACCGTAAGGTCAACGGAGTCAGCCATGGTGGACAGGGAGCGTGCCCATTAGCGGCAGATGTGTCACTTCAGAGGCGACTTCCTGAATAGTGGATGTCTCTTGGCTGCCCCGTTGATGTACTAATCAGGTGAGAGGCTCGAAGACAATGCATCATGCACGAGTAATTCGGCCGCAGGTTCGCGTTGCCCTGTTAGGGTACAGATCGTGCTTCAACCAACAATGCGGCAATCGACACTGGACATCAAAATTCGGAGGAACAAAGTGAATCGCGACCAAAACGATTTCATACTTCGCAGCGTTCAAATCAAAATTTTCGAGAGAAAATAGTTTGGTGTCCAATGGAAAGCACTTAAGCACTTAGTAAAACAATTTAAGGGTTCCCGTAACAAAATTCTAGGGTAGCTGTAGAAAATTGTTGTCACCGAAGTAAGTCTGAACTGAATATTTCTATTGTGGCAATAGCTTTCTGATGATACGGAGAAGACCGAGAATTTCATTTACTGCGAAATAGAATGCAGTATTTGCAGAGCTTTCGTTAAGCCGAATATTTCGTCGGATTCATACTCGGCGTGGCGAATAATTCCACGGTCGCTAAAGAAAATTAGATGCTAAACCAAAGTGAATTTAATATTAATATCTTTGTTTGTCGGCGGGATTCTCGATGATGCTGCAAGATTAAGGACTTCATTCGGTGCAAATAAGACGTAATGCTCGTCGACTGCTCGTTAGGTCGAATATTTCGAGGATTTGCGTACCGGCGAGCCAGTGTCATATGCGTAGAAAATCCGCGGTCCCGCGTACTGTCAATAATGCTCAGTGGCACATGGTAGCCACCATTTCGGAGTTTTGTTTGCATTCGGCCGTTGACCCGTGCGTGGCCGTGTCGCTGTCGTCGAGCTATTTAATCTAACAAAGTCTGTGGCCAGCGAGAGACCACGCGCCATTAAAAGGTTTGTTGTGTGCACAACAAAATCAGCCGCATTGAATAACCACAAATAATGCGGCACACGGATGCAGATCGAAAACGTCCCGCACTCGAATCCACCGATTTTACGATGCACCGGCTGAATCGATCCTCACCATAGAACATAATAGAGATTCCGATAGATTTTTCGAGTCGGAACGGAAACCCGTGAAATTTTTAGATCGGATCTATCTTTGTCGATAACCGCTCGGCCACTAGATACTTCAATTATTCAGCCCCTCGCAAAAATACTCTAAAAAATGAACAATCACAACCCGGAACTCGCCACGTAGAAAATTTGAATAACTCAACAAATCGCTGCACGGATATCAATTTTTACGGAGAAAATAAAATCGAAACACCTGGTCCGAATGAAGTCGATCGTTTTTCATTAATTTTCACCATTATTTTCTCTGCCCAATTTCACTGTACAAATCCGAAGCTTTTTGAAAGTATTCTGCTCCAACTGTATACATATAATTGGTAAAATAATGCAAACAATTTTTGTCGTTGATAACTCGAGTATACTTCCAACATAGTACCTCCGCTTAAATAAAGTAAAAATGAAATTGATGGCAAGAGCTTCGTTTTTCACTTTCTTTCTGCGGTGTTTGCTAGTTCGAACTTTTGTCGATTTTTGGAAAATTGTTCCTCCATCGATCTTCGAGAAGCAAATAGATTGAGCACCGGGATCGAGGGACCTGGGAACCCAGGGATCCCGGTCGCGACGAAGGAGGGTAAAGAGATCGAGAAGGTGAGCGAACGACCACTGGATCAAACCGAATCCAATAACTCCCGCGGGATTACAACTCCGACCCTCGGGAGCCGAGCGTTCCCCGAAGATGTGCAAGTTGCGGAGAAAACTGGGGGAGGGGTGGGGGCCGAGGAAAAAGGTGTTGGGATAAGAGTAGGTGGCTGACTAGGAAAGGTGGATCCCCTCGCCGGGCTGCTAGGATATTTCGTTCGGGGCCGAGGAAACCTTATATCGCGGCCTGCATTCGTATCAGCCGTGCGAACCTTGCTTGGACTTCATACCTCGCCGAGAAACAACGCTTCGGCTCGTCTGTTGATTTTCTGGCGAATTTTCCAATTGCTCACTGACGCTGACTACCGGAAAAATGGAGGATCCTCTGGCAATTCCCTGTTGATGCGATGACGCAGTTTCCCGAGTGGCGAATTTTCAAATTTGGGTAGAGACGAAGAATTAGGGGACGTAGGATGCCGGAGACGAAAATTGAATGCGGTGTAGCGTGCGTGATTTTAGGAAAAGTTGTGAAGTAAAACTTCTTTTGGCAGGGTGTAAGCCTAATTCGCGTCACGGAATTCGCGACACAACATTTGTCAGTAATTAGCCACAGTTGGCAGACTAACGTCGAAGTCTCGTGACCTGAAGGCTCTGGCCCCTTGTTTCGTCAACAGAAAGAGACAGATACGTAAATAGAAGGAGAGAGATAGATAGGCGAGGAGGGAATAGAATCGATGGAACCGTGCTGTTGTCTGTTCACGTGCGCTAATTCCATCAGCTGAGCTCGGTAGGCCAATACGAGCCTTCCTAATTATTCTCACGACGGCTCGAGTTGTCCATTAGGAACCGTATCCGGATGTTCCGGCAACATTGCGGCCGGCTTCATCAGAACTCGAACGATTCATTCGGGACTAATCCGTCTGCCTCGCCGGAAAACCGGTTCTATTTTCCTCGGGGAACGTTCGGAAGTCGAGCAATCGTTGATCTCGACGTGACGAACCACTGTACCACGCATTTTACTCGAATTTTTCCCTCTATTCACGTTAAAAAAAAACGGATTTTTAACGGTACACATTCAGCGACAACAATTCACCGACACCAAACTTGACAACCACTCCTGATCCACAACTTTGATCGACAATAGCTTTGACTGACAATGATTTCAATTTGCGACGTACTAGGTTAAATTAAACCCAGTTCCTATTAGAAAGAAGAACATTGTTTTCAATTTTTATTCTTCTTTTCAATATGACACAAATTGGAAAACGGTTGACCACCAAGATCGGTGCCGTCAAATTCGCAACCCTTTTCCTCTCGATGCTTTCCTTCCGAAGGTTGTTGAAAAATAAAAGGGTAACAGAGTAGCAGAGGGGGAGAGAGGGATGAAAGTTCGAGGTTTATGGAGCGGAGAGGTCGGGGAATGAAAGAGTTTTTAATGCGAGAATCACTGGGCGAGACCGCAACGGTACGATTAAAATAGAATAACCGGGCGCACGCGGTAAACGTCGAACCTGTAACAAATGTAAAACCAGTCAGGAAACAAAAAACAAACGAAGGAACAGGTGATCGGCAAACAGTGCCACGGAGCGGCGAACCATACGCGAGAGACCGAATGAGGAAGCGAGAGGGTGACCGAGAGGGACGGAGAGAGCCCATCGTTCGGAACGACGAAACAAAATATTTGTGCGGTTTCAACGATTTTCGTGACGCGCTCCACCGGCTCCCTACAAATTCAATTTCTCCAGGAAGATTCGTTTACCACCCACCCGTTGCATAACACCAACGCAGGACACGTGCACGGAGTGCCATATGCGGAAGTGTTCGACAACACGCGCGCTACTCGCCACCTATCGAGCGTTACTTTGCCTTCGAGGAGCTGGCAGTGGCTTGGCCCAGAATATAGTCAGACACCGATCCTCGTCAATAATAGCAAACCCTAAGAAGTTTGAAAACTCCCTTCAGAGATGATAACTTCCCGATTTACGTGGCTCTTGGAGAGTCACACACAAAACAAACAACATTAATAACTGTAAGCCCTACTAGTTTTGTATTTCTTTATTCATTTTCGTATTTTTTTTTTTTAACAAGAAGAACACCACGAATCACTCGGCCAGTCTTTCTGAAAATATTTCCCGGGAGAAGTCTATCCTAGAAGAGTGTGACTTCACCCTGCACCAAATTCGCCTAATCCCCGAGAGGTTCGGCTTCCCGTTCGAAATTTGACGAAGCATGGTCAGGGATGGTGCCTCTTATCCGCGGGGGTGTGCGGGTGCAATAATGTTGGCACACTAAATCCTCGGGTCGGCGGGAAGAGAAACTTCTCCACGAAGTTCGTGTTCCTGAAGTTTATCGGTGTCGAGGGCAGTTTCCATCGGGCACATTTTTTCCCCCGGGCTGTGCCACCGCCGTCTATGTTTCTCTTTCGTGGGACTGGGTTCTCCCGATAAAATTTCGAGGGTCACGCAAATCGAGCGTAACCGGGCGCGTGGGCGGAGAAGGGAAACGGTGCTCGATGGTGCTCGAATTCTCGGCGTTCGTCGGAAGTCGATATCGCGCGCGACTTTGGAACAGTCGTTCGAGTCCGGAGGAACAATTGGTAACGACTGTGCTCGATGTTCCACGGTTTTGGGTGGGAAACGATGACGACAAAGAAAGAGAGAGAAGGGTGCAGCTTGAGGCTGAAGCATTCACGTGCCGCCATAAAATGTCCTTTTCTTTTTACGAGCCCGGCAGACTGTAATTTTGAAGGGCCGGAGGTCGCCAAGTTTGTTGCGCCTGCGAATAAATCTGATCGAAACTCGATCGAACACGTATGTATACCGACTAAGAGTTTCTTCGAATATCCGCAAAAACGTGTGCGACATCTTCGTGGAACGAGAATATTTTACCTCCCTCAACAGTGTTGAGTTTTAATCCGTTCAGTTCTAATGTGATTCAGATTTTAGGGGGTTGTTAATAATTATTGGTGCTGTGTTCGCAGACGAACGTAATGGTACTGCTTCGTTCGGTTTACTCTTAACTAACTGTACTCGCATCTGGTAAAAATGATGTTCATTAATTAATTTCGCTACCGCAGTCGCAGATGCGCGACCTCCATAATCTCGCAGTTTACTTGAAAATGACCAAATTAATTTTACACGCTTTGTCGTTCAGAGTCACAGCCACACAGTATTATATTCAAAGGGTGTGCAAAATCGTGTTACCATTTTATACAGAAGGTATATTGCATTTTATAAAACATTTTAACGATGAAGATAGGCGACGAAACAAATTATGGTATTAATAATACTCATGGAAACATATTTGTGCTGCAATTCCACCACGAAAAAGAGGTCCCGCTGTAGCTTTACGATATAGCGTCCATTAGCGTCAAAAATCAGAGCCACTCTAACACGTGAAAAGGGAGATCAAAACGCGAGATAATGTACTCACTGACTAAGGTGAGGAAAGGTATGTTGTGCTGTTGGAAATGCGGCGGGCTGCACGCTTCCTCGGGCCTGGAGACTGTACTTCCGGTCTGCACCTCGACCACGTGGCCGTCCCTTCGGTAGAACGTCATGCACATGAAACCGCTCCGGCTGCGAACAAGAGGAGAAAATAGAGAGTGGAGAGAGGGCGTAGAGAAAATAAAAAGCAAATGTAGACAACGACCGTGCGCGTGTGTGTGTCTGTTCTTCTCGCTAAAACGTTTCTCCGGGGAACAAACAGCGACGCTATTTAGGGCAACAATGTGGACCGTTGTGGCGCGCGCGCGATGTCCGGCTCCGGCCCGATCCGACCCGACCCGACCCGGTTTCTACCCCTTCTCAAAACACTGTATTATCGAGGCTGTTTTCGCCTTTTTTCGCCGCGTCGCGTCGGTTTTGTGGGATCCGCGAGACGCCGCGAAAATATTCCAGACAAAAACGCACAGCTGAGACGAAACGACCGCGTACAACGTTAATGCTCACCCGAAAATACGACTTTGTCCCCGTTCGCGTCTTTTTTCGCCTCTTCTTTCCTCCTACCTTTGCAAAACTTCATCCTTTTTGAGAACTCAAACTTTCGGACAAAACGCGAATGTTCTCTGCGGAGTAACAAGAACTTTCTTCCTCTTCCTTAAACCCTGTGATCTCTTATTGAATTTTCATCTGGGTCTGAAGAGTTCTAAGAGGAATAACAGGTGCTACACGGTACCCTCTCATTAATAGTATTTGACTTTTTGATGCGTGGGATTAGACTATGCGTTAATCATGTTTATAGAAATTGTCCAATTTTTCGTGACAGCCTACTTCACTGCCCTAGAATACACCTTTAATTTTCGAAAGTAAATACAGTTTTTCTCATGGATCTCGTCCCGGCGAAAGAAGGTTGAGTAACGTAAATAATTCGAGGCTTGAAAGTATATTAACAGCGCGTCGCAGAGGATTAAACAGCGCTGTGTTTCGCGGTTCGATAACAATACTGTTTGCTCCGCGAACTTTTCCGCGAACTTTCGGAAATTTCGAAACTGTGTTCTTCCCCTTCCTGTGTCCGCTTGCGCACACCTTCCGCAGATTCGAGACAGGCAATTTGAAAGAGGAAACTTTCATAAATGTTGCATTAGACGCGGCGGATAAAGTCTTGACCTAGTTGCAGAGAGCGTCGCGTGCGTCTTTTGACTGGGTCAGAACGACCCGGTCCGCGTTGGGCGAACTTCCCTTGCGAAATTTACGGGCCTTGTTCGCTACTGTGGATTCCCTTTGCAAAGACTCCAGCCTCGAACAAACGAACTCCCTCCAGCTTCTTATTTCCAGGATGCTTCGTATTGTTTACAATTCTCGGTGTTGTCATTTTGTCTTTCACGGCATGATGGAGAACAGGCGCCAGGACAGTGTGCAATTAGATGTTATTTCTGCTTTGATTAAAAAATTCTGGACAGTGTTCGTACACAGCTTCACACCCTCGTATTACTTGTATTCCTTCGAAATGTTTTTATGAAAACTGTTTTACGATTGAGGTACAGGTTATGAGTTACAAAAGTTACGCTTGTTGGTTTTTCATTTTTCACGAGCACAGTTTGCAATAAAGAGATCTGAAAAAATTCTCTAAAATGCTCTTTAGTATCCAAAATATGTCAGTTTTTCAGAATTTTAAAACGCATCAGAGACCGGAAATTTGCACAAAAAAGCGCAAAATCTAATTTACTCTGTAACTACCCTCGCGGGAAAGCTAGAAGGCTGAAAGGACCCCTCTGGGTTGAAACGGCGAAACTGTACGTTTATTCACATTTTGCATGACATACGTTTGTTCAGTGACCCGAGAGGTACAAAATATTTCAAATTCAGCCATTTTCGCCGAGGACCCACTTCGCGTGGTTTAGTGCGCGGTCCTTTCACTCGGAAGGGTTCTTCTTGGTTAGCTTTCGAATGGTTTGATAGCCATTAAAAACCTCTAAGGGTAGTTTCGACCATCTTAATCCGCTGGGCCTTTTCTATTTCGTGCGAATCGATTAGAAATTAGGTAGAAAACTTGTATTCTGCATAAAGATGCGTTGCCTAATAATTACAAAAATGGAAGCAAACTCACCATCCGACGGTGAAGTGCGCGACCAGCATGGTCATGGTCATGGCCTGCGCGACGTTGGACTGCTTGATGCTGTTGCAGAGGATCTTCACGTCCTGGTCCTCTTGTCCAGGGACGTGTTGTCCATCGAATAGTCCATTCTCGAACCTGGAGGAACTGGTGTTCGATCTGGTAACGTGAAGAGAAGCGTTCCTGGGATGGAACGTGTAAGACGTGGTGAGGTCGAGGGTGTGCCAGGTGAGTCCGCCGTTGGGATGGCCGGTCAACCAATTGGGAAATCGGCACTGGCCTGGTGGCGAGACTGGAACACCGTACAGGAACCAATTTATTTAACGCTGATTGAACTGCCTCGAGTCTCCCGGGCTTGTGCTTCTCCAACACACATCCTCGGGCTACGAACCGAACACCTCCGGAAACCTCAGCGCTTTTAAAACGTATTCAGAGCAAGGACTTTGTAATACCTGATCGCTAATGAACCCAGAACCTCTTACTTTATTTTTCTCGTGAATCAGATCGTACGGTTCGTTTCACCGGGGAATATTTGACCTGTCCACTGGTAATCGCGATTCACCGACCGGATCGGTTAATTCTATTTGATCGCCAATCGGCCGTAGATCGTGCCGGGATTATGTGTGCGCGACACTGGCAGAGTGTATTTAATCGACGATTGCGAACGTTTGCGGGATCGTTGGGAACGGTGAGTATCCAAAAATTGTGTAGAGGTGTCTACAGTGTTGAGGAATATATTGATAACGTAATAGACATCGTTGTTCTTTTGTGTACTTTATATATGTAAATATCAATTACTGCAGTTGATTTTAGGAAACACAATGTATTGAAGAAAGAGAGTAAAACAGTTTCAATCGTTACTGAAAATTTCAACGAGAGGATACAGAGCTGTTCCTCCTTTGTTCACTGAAAATAACGTCATAAAGCTAATATTTAAACTGGTTAACAAGTTGTTTGTCAATTTCGTGGAAAAGGAGAATCATGCTGCATGATGTTGAAAAAATTGAGTTGGACAGTTCAATCCTGAGAGAGAATTTCAGTCTCTAATCTGGATGGTGTGTAACGTTGAACAATCTGAAGTATAGTGTCCCCAATTTTGATGAAGATCAATGTCAGAGTTGCCAAAAGAGTTGAAAAAGAAATAGTGAACACAGTTGCCCTCTTGTGTACAGTGGAACAACGTCACAGTGTACCTAATATTTGATTCCTCCTATGGGTTTTTTCATTGCGATCTAAACGCCGCTCCATGCCCGTGAGAAATGAGGACATTTGATACCTAAAGGGAAGTTTGAAAATTGAACGTGTGCGTTTGAAACACACGGCGGTCCGTGGCACACCCTTCAACGCCTTTATATTGTACCAACATTGAGATTGAATTTCTAGTGCACGAACGTAGCGGCGTGATTTATGGCTCGATAGTAATTAAAATGGTCTGACACCGAACGGAACGTAGTGCAGTGCCAGAGGTAGCACGGAAGTGTAATCTCATTATCAACGTGCTTCGCAAGAACTCCTCGAAAAAGAATAAAATAGAGGCTCCCGTGGAATTTCAATATTTTTCATACTCCTCTCTCAAAAAATATTGAAATTACAGACGCGCAAGAAAAAAAATTTGATTTCACGAACCACGTATGCCCGATTCAATTGCGAATTCTTTTCTGCGACGTTGATTGGAACTCATTGTAATCATCTCGATCGCGATTCCAGGTCAGTCACAATTAATAATTGCGGAAAGCGACACGCGATCGAGTTAATTACTACATTTTAATCAGCAGTATGTAATCGGAACGCGTTTTGCTCGACTCTGATTGCTAATCAGAATTGTTTAAGATTCCATGTACGGGCGAACGAGGTGTAATTACCCGAATGAATTTTTCCCGGTTAAAAATTGCAGAGCGCGCAAGACAACGTTGCTATCAACAAACATTAATATGTTCTCGCGGCCTGTTTTTAATCAACAAGGGAAATTCTTTGTTTATTTCGATTTGCAGGGAATAATCTATGAAATGGAAATTCGCACAAACTTATTGTATTTCAATAATTGCGAACGAAATATGGATCTCTATCGACGTTGTTAAGCTGAAAAATTTCAAACACTAAAATCCGAATATTCGGATATCATACGCGAAAATATAACCGAATTTTTATCAATTGGCAAAAGCCGAATGATTGAAGCTAACCCATCAAAGCCAGAAAATTCGAACTTTTGCAATCAAACGTCGAGTATTGGAATCAAAATAAAATCCCTCTATCCCTATTAGCAGTATCAACAGTTTAAAAAAACTTAGCGGAAATCAGAAAAATCACATGAAAATTTCAATTTCGTTTCGTTCCGAGGATCCCTTCAATTCAACATTTCATTATCAGAACGAGACAAGACAAGGGAAGCGTGAAGAAACAATTCATCGTGCAAACACTAGGGTGTTCAGGAAGTGAAAGAGGTACAGAGAAAGAGGAGAAGGGAGAGAAACTTCGTTCATTACGAGAAAGAATTCCCTTTTCACCGTCGATCACGGAGAGCCGTCGAATTTCACTCGATTCAAACGAAATCGAGAGTGTAGTCGAGCGAGCGAAGAAGAGATCAACGGACAGGGAATAAAATAGGCGAAGAGGAGAAAGAGGAAGTGGTGTAGGTGTAGGTGTAGGTATAGGTGTAGGTATAGGTGTAGGCAACCTCCAAAAATTTCGCAGTCACCCCCGGCCCATAAAGTCCTCGACGTTCCGGAACGACAGCCGATAAAACGTCGACGTAGGTATTCGACGGCGAAACAGAATAGTTCGAGCACCTCGTCGGTCCAGCCCTTTCCCCCTTCTCAATCTCTTTTTCTCTCTCTTTCTCCAGAGGCCTCTGCGCTCCACTTCCGGCGCGTGGGTGTAAAATCCGGCCGTGTGAAGGAGCCACTTCGATGGGTATCGGCTAGGGAAAGGGTTGCAGGAAAATGGATAACAAAGGGGCGAGGATCCGCGAAAACGAAGAAGAGGAACCGGACGATATACAGGGCGATCCTCTTGATTCTCATTCACTGAAATCACCTCTGCGATCTTCCACTCTTGAATAATTCTCGCTTTAGTACAGCTATTTTAATGGATTCGGTGTTCCAGATTATTTGTAGTCAATTTTATTAATTTATTGCAATCTTGTTCTAATACCGCGTGCGACGAAGCGACAATTATCGTCCAATAAGCGGCCAAATATAAATCGTTTAGGAAAACACGGTTGGACTACGCTTGTCCGAAACGCAACAATTTCGGAGAGGTACTTCGAGTGCTTCTCGCGCGTCCCACCCGGTATGCAAAGAAGAACGAGCGAGTCGGGGGAAGAAGAAGAAAAACAGAGGACACAGAAGTGGGTAAAGGTGATAGCGACATCGTAACAATAGAGGGTCAAAGAGTACGATGTAAAAAAAATCCGCGTAGCGACGGGGGTAAAAATGAGAAACTACGGGTTACGCGGCGTGACGCGGTTGAAAACGCAAACAAAAAGGAGAAACAGAGGGCGGAGGGCGACCGAAGAAATAGTATGATAGAAAAAAGGGGTAGCGGGGCAGACGGAGGATTGACGGAGTGTACGTTTGGCTAGTTTTATGGCACGTAAAAGCATTGTTGCACGGCCTGGGAAAAGAATGGGAATAATTCAGCGGCTCCATCGATAAGTCCAGGACGCGGACGAGCGAGATACAAATTCCGCGATCGTAAAAATCGAATAGCATTTCCCTTGTTTCGCTTGCTGTCGTCCTTTATCCTTTCGTGGTATCAAGCAGCGAGCGCCACGCCACCCTTTCTCTCTCTTCTCTCTCTTCTTTCCCTTCGTTGCTCCTCTGACTCTCTCTCTCTCTCCCTCCCTCCCCCACTTCGAGTTCGCGCGTTTCTCCTGCTGCTCGACTTGCTCCCCTCTCGCAACCCCCTCTCGCCATCCTCTCCGTTATTTTTCCCATTCCCCGGCGTGTATTGCCAATCTGCATTTTAACGATACCGATAAAATCTGACGGAAAGTTGAATTTGTAACTCTCTGCGATCGGCTGGCTGCGAACGACGCTGTTTCGATCGTCAAAAAGGACCCGCCACCCTCTGTCGCGATTGATTTCTAATATTCATGGCCGGCGACTCGAATCGCCTCTCTTGCCCGTCAATAACCATTCGTCTCTTCTACTTTTCAACTTTTTAACCTCTCCATTTCGTTCTTGAGCTTCGGCCTCGTTCGATTTTACGACGAACTTCGGAAAAAGATTGTTAAAAATATTTTTCGGCACGGTACAGCATCCAACGGTTAACACGGTCCAGCCCCGGGTCTTTGGCCTCGTCTACAAGCTATTTTTCTGGGTGTCCTCCTTTTTTCGATTCAGGCACCGGCGAGAAAGTTCTCGCGGCACGTTCGCTCGATTAACGTCCACCCCCATCTTCAAGGAAGGTAATTGCCTATCGTGGGTGGGTCTGTAGACGCGGAAACGTTCACCGAGGCTTCTTCAGGTCCCCAGACATCTTCCAGGGGCCTCAACCGCACGTTTCGAGCAGTTATGAAAACGCAGTCGAGTAATTTTGCCGGGGTATTGACTCTGCCGGTAGAAGAGTCGGGGCTAATTGAACAAACTTTCGAGCCGGGCTGCTGGA
Source organism: Lasioglossum villosulum (assembly GCA_963971365.1). Lineage (NCBI taxonomy): Eukaryota > Metazoa > Arthropoda > Insecta > Hymenoptera > Halictidae > Lasioglossum > Lasioglossum villosulum. Next base: position 3,801,086 of record OZ020495.1, read on the forward strand.
TGCAGTTAAAGGTGCTCGGTTTCTGGCGAACGCAGACAGAGAGAGCGAGTATCCACGGGGAAGAGAGAGTGAGAGAGAGAGAGAGAGAAGAGGGAAAGTGGAAAAGAGAGACAACCTAGCTCGTAGAAAGAGTGAAAAGATTTAATGTTAATCCTTATTATTGACACTGCTGCTTGATAGGATTCTTGTATCTTAGTGATGTACTTTAGATTATTCTTATCATGTTTTTGTTTCGAAATTTGTTGTACTAAATTTACCCGTACATTCGCAACGATTTAATTCTATATTCCTTTACCGTTGAAACAAAATTCCAAACCGATACATCATCGCCATACACCAACCAATAATTACACCAATTAGTTAGAACCACCAAACGAAACAAAAAATTCGTGAGGGTAGCAGCGTTTCGAGGGATGGAAAGAAGGCGGTGAAGGGGGTGTGCTCGGCTTAAAGCGAGGGAGATCCTGAAAATCCGCTGAAGTGAAATCCGTTAACGAAGTTTGCCGTGAAACTGTACGCAGCAAGGGGGTACGGGCTTGTAAACTCCGAGGCTCTCTCCTCTCGCAAAGAGAGCGAGCGAGAACGAGAGAAAACGAGAGACGAGGCAACGGGGGTGTGGAAAAAAGAGACAGACGAGGCAAGGTACCCCGATGCAGCGGAACGAGAAGAAAAGAAGCTGTACACCCGGTTCCGAGTCGAGTAGCGTGTAAATATTCCGCCTTCGCGCTACGAGCCGCCATTTTGACGCGTCCCGTTAATGACGCTGCCAGAGGAGCGAGAGCAAAAGAGAGACAGAGAGAGGGGTGAATTTTTCACGCTGTGATTTCACCCCGGACGTTCTTCTCATTTCTCCCGGGACCTCTTCAGCATTCCGTAACCCTCTGACCCCGTTTCTACGCGGCGACTTTGTTCCCCTTAATCGCCGAGTCCTCGCCGCGCCGTTCGCATCAATCGATGCAGCTGCGTGCACCGTCGAGAGCGCAGGAAACCTCTTTCCTGGCCAAACTTGCGAATAAATTGTAATCTCTGGTCTTCGACGCTTCCAGAGAAGCAATTTTACATAAGGTTCACGATGAAGAAATGTCTCCAATTATACAGGGTGTGCCGGTTTTATGGGTCTCGTCGTGATCGTAGTTGAACAGCAAAGGGGTTAAGGAGGTAGGGTACCTCTTTGCTAGGGCATTTATCGGTGTACTCCACCCTCGTGCAGAAGCGTTAGACTGATACATATGTATGTTTATCAGTGTTACCACGCAAATAACTTTCTTTCTGCAAACGAGGGTTGAGTACACTGATAAATGCCCTAGCAAAGGGCGACCCTACCCCCGTAAGAGCGTAAAAGAAATACGGCAGGTTACCTTTCATGAGAGTCATGGTCCTGGAGCCCTCCATAGGGCTGAACAGACCATTGCAGGTGGCGTCTCCGCTCTGTGCCATCCGGTATATCTCGGCGGAACCCTCCGGCACCGGTCCGGTCTGTAAACCGACATCATGATCCATGGCTCCCATGCCCATGGCAGCTCTGTGCAGATTACCCTGCACTGTCTGGCCGGCCTTCTCGTAGACGAAGCATCGGTATCGATCTTCGTTACTGGACGCGTGTCCGTGATGTAAACGGCCGACCAGGTAGCGGCTGCTGCCCTCCTTCCAGGTGGCTAGGCATTCCAGCTCCTCCACTGAAATCGACAAAACGACCGGTGAACAGCGTGATACAGAGAATCCCATTCGATTATCGTGATTACACCTTCGTATACATATGCATACATATATGCAGCCTGTCGTTGCACATTCTGCTTTCGATCAAAGAGATTTAACCAGGCGCATCTCGAAATTCGTTTGGCTACGCTATTCACTCGGAACTTGAGAATAATGCCTGCATCGAGAGACTGTGGTTGCATTCGATCTGGACACGTTTAATCAATAAGGAATTTTATTCAGCCCCTGACAAATCACTGTTGGCTTATCTTTACGGAAAATAGACATTTTGTTCGTCAGTTAAAAGAAGTACATATCAAATCGAACGTGTTATTTCTCTTTGACAATTTCAGCGGGTCGAAGATAATATATCGCACGTGCTTCGATGCAATAATTTAACAATCGAAGAGTCAAAAGAATCGAAAGTCAATTAAGTTAATTGGCTTGAGAAGGATTCGTATACGGAAGAAAAATTAAACAGTAGAACATCTCTTGATCATTCTGCTTCGATCGTGCCCAATTTTCGCGGTCACGGAGACGGTAATCAACGTGTCACGGGCGAACAGAGAAACAGAGAGAGAGAGAGAGAGAGAGAGGGAGAGGGTCTCTCTGTGTTCGAAGTAGAAAACGTTGACACGATCCCGCAAACACCATCCGTACCGAAAGCCGCAACGAAGGTATTCTCGATTACCGTTCGCTCGTTTCCGCGTGCGGTCCCGTCAGAACGAGGGAAAGCGAGCGAGCTGATGGCAGTCGGCGATAGTTGTCCGGTCGGAATGAAGCCATTCAGGATACAGTGGCAAAGAGAGAGAGAGAGGAAATTAGAGCAGCATTGGTTTGACTCTGAGCGATCGCGCGGCTACGGGATAGCTAGATTTCCGCGTGAAAAACGAGCTGCGGTCTTTTGAAGAGATCGCGGCACTCAGCAATGTCGGACAGCATTCGGCAGAATCCCCCGGCGTCCAACGGTGACCGTCCGCCGGAAGGGACTTTGCAGGACACTCGGAGCCGAACAATTATCAGTCGGAGCTCCCAAGGGAGGGTAAAGATCCCGATATCATCGCGTCCTCTTCTCAGACACCTTAAGGGTCGCACTTTACCCCCTATGAGGATCGTCTAGGCAGCTTCCTCGGAAACCAGAAGCCGAGATTCCGGAGAGGCGCGTATCTAAATCACATCTCGCGGAAAAGTCGGCGGCGGCTACCTCTTTTTCCCCGGCGCGGCGTTTCTTTCTCCTCGTCGTGTCTAGTCCTTCTTCTTTCTTCTCCCGCGTCTCCGGTTTCCTCTTCGTCTTCTTATTCCGTTTTCTCCATCGTCGCGCGGCATCCGACTTCCTTTTTTGATCCGGAGCAAGCGGGAGAGAGCGGGGACTGTGAACGCTGCCGCGAGCAATTTGCGAGGATTCGAACGAAAAAAGCTCGTTCCACCAGAGCCTTGGGTGCTCTTTTGCTCGTCAGCCAGGACAGATTCCGGCGAGGAGTTTCTTCCAGAGCCTCGGCGACGAATTTGATCCCGCCGATAGACGCGGGGATCGCGACACCGAGTCCTGCGACGCCTTGCGAGACGACGACCACCCGTCTTCACCCATCTTCCTAGGTTTCCACCCGTTCGCATGCGACGCGGCCGCTGAGAACCGAGCCTCCGGCGAGAATAAGCTCTCCATCTCTCTCTCTGTTCCTCTGCTCGATGAACAACCGAGGTGTTTTCCCACGTTTGTGAACGAACAACGACTGAACTTGATTGTGACAGAGCTGCTTTACACGCAGACGAGAATGTGCGGTTCTATGATGCTCTTTGTTTTAGCAGGAACACTCTTTTTCGTACACCGCTTGCTTAACGCCAGAACTAAAAGGTATATTCTATCTGTACATAGTTCCTGCATCTTGCAATTAATGCAAACAATTTTTATTTTGCAGGCATATGCGAATACTTTCGTTGGGTATTAGTTGTCGGTATCTTTCGTGCACAGAATATTTTTGATGAACAAAAAATCCCAACTCTGTTTAATTGGTAACTGAATCTTTCCTATCAATCGGCGCGTAATGGTTCCAGAATTATTTGTTGCAAAACAGACGGCTTTTGGGGAGGTATTCTTCAACCCAGCGCTATTAACAGACCGTGAATTTTTATACTTTGTGAGGAGATACAAAAGCGAAACGGAATTTCACTCTTCGCGAGGCAAAATGTAGCTTCGTTCCTCTCTGATTTCAATATAGCATCCGAACAAATCATTACTGTCTAAAAATCTATCCATCCAACTTTAAACGTAAAAATAGCGGTCGCGGACTATGCTTTCGCCCAGCGATTAAAATCGGCCTTGTGAATTACATTTTCATTACACATTCTACAAATTATACTGCAGCAAAGTCGTCGTTAATTTGTCACACGAGTGAAATACAAGTTGTAGAACGCGTACACGTTTCCGTCGAAGTGAAAGGGCACTTAGGGTATTGCACCGCTGCCTAGAGGAAGTATAATTTTTGCTTGCTTTTCGAGCACTGTTTAAAACTTCATTCCGGGAAACGGGTAACTCCACTTTCTGGTCTAATGAAAGATATAATCTAGTTTTACATTTACGTGCACCACTCACATCCGGTAATAATAACTCAAACATTTCCATTTCCAAGCCATTAGCACATGCAAAATACTTATCAAGAATTCCCAACACCGACAATGTTCCACCTAATTGTATCGCAATTGCACATTTTTATCTATCTTTCAAACCCAACTTCTGTACGTTCTTCCAAAACTTTTTTAAATTTCATTCAAACATCTCTATTTTCAAATACTTGTTAAAAATTTGCCAGTGATGGCAGGTGTGGAAACATGGGGCTGCGAGGAAAGCAAAAAAGTAAGATGGGTGCTAGGGCTGGAATGGACAACACCAGGATACCTGATTAGGGAGGAAACGAAAAGAGAGAAAATGAGAGCGAGAGACGCGAGGAGGGCTTGGAAATTTGAAGAAAGGTTAAGAGGTGAAAAGGGAAGTGAATGGGTTAGACAGTGTCTAAAAGAGATAGAAGAGAGAGCAAGAGGAAGAAAGAATATATCAAAATGGGAAAAAGGAAAAAAGAAATATATAGAAGAGAGGGGGAATAGAAAAAAAGTTAGAGGAGGGAGGGGAGCAAGAATAAATATACGTACATACTTGTTAAAAATTTACAACATTGAGCAATGATGTAGCGATTCGTCGTTGCGAATTGGTGAGTTCGATAAGACATTTCTGCGGAATTATAATTACAGCATCGAGCCTGGTTTCCCGGAAAACCAATGTTTTTTGAGTTACATCGACGCGGCTTCGAACGAGCAGCACACACGCGTGCACATATGACGCCCGAGTCCGGACACACATTTGCACAAATAAATAAAGTCACGGGAGCGGAACAACAAGCCGCCCCAATTACACGCAGCGTCCTGTACACCTTCCGTCCTCCATTTTCCATTTACCGTGGGACGTGTAAATATTATACGTGTACGACTACTCAATTTTCTGACAGATTACCGCAACCCACCCCTCTCCCCCGCGCGTGATCCAAGTATTCAAACGCGGAACCGGTCCCTTTGAGGCTTACAGAATATTTCGAAATGGAAACAAAATCGGCGCGCGCCATCGTTGGTTACACGTGTAGCCAAAGGATTCAATTCGACGGAGTGCTTTTAATAAATGCGGCGTTGTGTGCTTCCCAGCGGCAACCGCGACGCGATATCCGCCGCCGCGCCGTTTGCCAAATCGCCGCCCGAATTCGCAACAAGCGAGAGACCAGGGTTTATGTCTCAGCCACTCCTAAACACGCGTTCAATTTAATATCGAGCCGGCTCCGGAGGCCCAGACGCTCAGATTCGGTCTCAAAGCTGTGGCATAATGCGAGCAATTCCGCGAAATTGTATTACGCACCGTTTAAACAGCCGCGCACAGTTTACCTGTCAATTTTCCACGTTACCGTGGCAGCTGTCGGCCAAAATGCTCAGCTGACTGTTCCAAGAGCTCGGCCAAACTTCAAAATTTCAAAATTCTCCTATTCCTTTAAGCTCAGACTTTCGAGATATACTTCATATTGTATGAAATTAAATTTCATTAAATAATTAAATGGAATTTTGTCAAAAAATGAGTCGGAAATGTGCCATGACATTTTTGATAGTAGGCTCCGTTTTCCAGAAAATTCGTATCGAAGGTGCACATTCAAGTAGAAACGGCCAGCCTAACCCTATCCTAACACAGCTTTAATTAGAATCGGGTCCTGTATATTTCAATTCTATTTCCAAAGTTCTATCTACCAGAATTGTGTTTTTTTTTAATGTTTCATGTTCTGCGAGATAGTAGAATGCGATAAAACTGCTCTGAGCAGTTTGCAGCCAATAGAAATGTGAAAAGGGATTGTATGGGGCGAGCAGGCTTTTTCTTGGTATCCCATCGAGCTCATTAATCAATCAAACCGATGTCTACACGGCCGGTGAACTGGCGAACGAAAAACAGCGGCTCTCGAACTGTCCGATCCTCGTTGCTCTTGCATTGTTCCCGGGTTTTTCTGCGGGTTAACATCGTAACACGAGTCGATTTAACGCGGACACGGTGTAGCCCGCAAGTTTTCGAAGCAAACACCCATCAAAATGAAAACAATTCCGGTCGAATGCGAACTGACGAGACGTATCTTCGACGGGCCGGAGAGGCGGAAGCAGTCGAGCCAGCGAAGCGAAGTATTTTTTAAAATCATACCTGTGTCGATACCTTCCCTTCCTATCGTGCCTGTATCTGTATCACTACTGCACCGTTCGAACAAATTAAATTATTGAAAAAAAATATTCGATGCCATAGTAAGGATTTCTGATTGAACGTCAGAGTACCCATATTTGTTATTTACGAGGAAGAACGACATTTTTATCTGGTTTTGTCGACGTAAGGCGAAGCCGTGAACGGAATTTCGGGAAGTTTCGTGGAGAAAGACTTGCACAGAACTGGCAAGAATCCGCTCCAATAAGATTTCAACGGCGTCCGACTACGAAAAGGGAGAACAGCCCTTCGAAAATAGGGAAATTGTTCGTGCTCGAGATTCGATCGGAACTTTCGGGACAGAAGTTTAACGAAGTCCAAATGGGGCAAAACGTGATGGCGGTTTTGCGAACGGCGACCTTCGTTAGGGTGCGAAAGGGACGATTCGCTGGTTGCCTGGCTGTTAACCTCGTAGCCTAGCCGCACATTAAATGTACAGGTCGTTTCGCAAATGAACAAACGTCTAACGCTACCCTTCGTCGCAACTCCTTATGAACTTAAACGCGTGAAAACCCTCAAAGAATTACAAATATGAACGACTTAATAAAAGTATTGCTCTATCAATGTCAGTTTTCATTCACTTTTATCGTTCAAGAACGTTCAGATGATATTTCAAAGTTTCAAAATGCATTTGTTTGCTCCAGCACAATTTCTAATTATAAAAATGAAAAAAGACGTTTAAGAACTACGTTTTAACCCGCTAACCGTAAGTAGCACGCCCGATGCATTAATGTATATTAATAATATGCACGCATTTCCCCCGATTTGCATGTACCATAAAGATCAGTCTCAGAGCAATTTGCAATTCGAACGAGCGAACGAAGCGAAGTCAAGGTTGTTTTGCGAATCGAGGCTGCGAGTGCGCGCAAAAATATGCCGCCGGTTAATCCTGACTCCAGATCATCGACAAGAGATCTTCGATAGGAGGACCTTCGACATGGATTGATCTTTTTCTGGTGGGTTCCCGTCGTTCCGTTTAATTTTCCACCGCAGAAACCGTTCGGTTCTCAAATCCCTTATCGGATGTGCGTCTAATGGCGAACGTCGGCACCCCTCGCCGGAAATCGAGCATCCATGGGGTTGGCTACGGGGGTGGTTCAAGGGGGCAACGACTAACGAATGCACGGACGAAAATCACTTCTAATCGCGACGCCACCCCTGACCCGTTCGACGATTAATTCACCGAGGGGGCTGAGACTTTGCCGAAAGTTTCGAGCCTTATCGAACACTCCGGCCCCTGAATATCTCGGGACTCGGCGTGGATGACTGAAGTCTCACTATAGCCGACTACAGACGATCTCCTGACACGCGACGGGCCAGTGATGTATTTTTTATACAAGTAAACACATTAATCAGTGCTATTAACGAATCTACCCGAACGTATTCATGGTAACGACCAAACAGCATGTTATTATTAGAAATATGGGATAAATAAACTGAATCTGGTTTTAAACGAATGAACTATCATTCATTTTGTATTCTGTCGTGAAACAAAAGTAACTTATAAAGTAGTGTTCAAATGTATTAAACAAATTCAATTTGTTTGATCGATTGTACCATTTCAAATAAACCAACAGTTATCTCGTACCTATTCTCAGCTAATTGCAATTAGGAAAAGCGTCCACAAACTTTCAATCGATATTGTACAATGTAAACACCGTGCATTATTAAAGACAGGCAAAACAGCGATCGCTGGATTTTAAATAAACATGGAATCAGACCGTCTTTCAACGCAGCCTAGAGAATTCCATTGGAAACTCGGATCTTCGGGGAGTACGATCAATCGATGGAACAGAGGTAAAAAACAAGCTACAAAAAATCAGCACCAACAACATAAACAAAACAAAAAGAGCTGCAAAAATAGACCGCGTTTTATTTAAACTCTCGTTCGATTGGTGGAGTAGTCGTGGGAGCAACTGACCTGCGCTCTCCGAAGCGAGGATGTCGGGGCACGCCTGGTATCTGAAGAGCAACCTGCTGTCGTCGGTGCAGGTGTCGACGTTGCTGACAGGAATAGAGCAGGTCCCGTAGCCTCGGTTGTACGAGAAGGTCATAGGGCCTCGGAAAGGGCATGGGACAGGTGTCGCTTCCTCTCGAAACATCGAGTAGAGCAGAGCATCCCCGGTGATGGACGAGCACAGCGAGGCCAGGGTGCTTCTGCTGTTACAGTAAGCTGAAACAATGGAAACATCAATTAACACCTGCATTCTACTCGTTATTAAATTTCCTTGAGCAAAGTATGCTGTTTATACAGGGTTCCCCGAATTTAAATGGCAAAATTTCAGGAGCCTGTAGGGGACCGGGAAACTAAGACGAAAAGTCTTTTAGAGATTTGCTCCTTTTTGCTTCGTTTTGAAGAAAGTCGCAAAAAAAGAAACAAAACAAGTTTTCATTTTTGTACTTATTTATTTACATTTTATTTACGTTATCGTCTATTTAATGTAGATATTGTTCAAAATGTCACCCTCTCGAAGCAATGCAAACATTACATCTAGCACTGACTTGATAAATTGCAGCTACACATATTGTTCCGGTGATATTTGGTGCACTGCGTGCAAGCGTTTACATAACTCACACAACAATGTCAGAACAATCCACAAATACAAGTTCATAGAATGATTCAAGAGAGTAACTGACAACGAGATATCGAATTTTTACGATTATCTCCAAAACGAAGCAAAACCGAGCAAATCTCTAAAGACTTTTTATCTTAGTTTTTCGGTTCGCCTATACGCTCCTGAAGTTTTTCCATTTAAATTCGGGACAACCTGTAAATATATATGGACTTCGAATATTGGAGAATCGGATAATTCATACACCGTCTACTAATCAGTGCAATCCCGAATTCAATTAAATAACAAACTCGTCTTGTCTAAATATTAGAACAATGTTAACCAGGGCTTCGATACTTCCACTAGATTCCAATCGATGGAAACAGTCCTGTAGCAATAGTGATTCAAAATTGAGCACAACTTGGGGACGCGCCACTGGTCGGTCGTCGACCCGAACTCTTGGCTCTCGATCCGGAAACGAGTTTTCTTCGGGGAGGAAAATTAAAAAGGAGACGCGGCGCCTTCTGCGACAAAGAAACGAGTCACAGAGAGAGAGAGAGAGAGAGAGAGAGAGAGAGAGAGAGAAGAAGAAGAGAGATCGGTACGCAACGTATTCGTGCGGGGGTGGGTTCGGCTGTTTTTTTCTCGCGACACCTGCGCGCACGACTACCACCACCATCAAGAGAGGAAAACTTCCGGGAGCCGACTCTCTCTCGCCTCGCCACTTTGCCAGCCCGGCAAGAAAGAAATCGCGGCGAATATCCTACGCGAAAGTTACTCCGGCTATGAACTTCCTACTCCGCGAGGATTCGTCATCCTGCCTTCCTTCGCACTTTCCGCTACCCTTTTACCAACCTCTGAGACCTCGACTACCACGGGAAAAGACCTTATGGCTGCGAGGAAGTTAATGCGCCGCGTGCCGGAACATTTATTACGGAACGATGCACGGAATTGTTTTAAACCCTCCTTCTCCTAGCCACCTGAAGCTTATTAATTGGATTTTCCATCATTCTGCTATACCAAACGTTAGATCATTCAATATTTCAATGGTAGACTGCGGATTTGATGCATTTGTCACAGAAATGAATTATTTTCTTCTTTAATGACTTCAATGGGTCGAAAGCATTAAATTGACTCGAGAGTCCGAGAAGTTGGCGAAATCGTGGAAAGTCTATTTTTCGCAATGGTGTTTGTCACTTTGGAAAAAATTATTCAAATAAAAGGATATTTATTTGCCGGGTGGGGTGGGTGGGGGGCGCGTCGGAATCGACAAAAAAGCGTGGGCAGAAAGGTGGAAAGAACGAATGTAATTTTCAAAGCGTGGAAATGGAAAAAGTGCAATGTCGTGTCTTTCCCCTATTTCCAAGTTTCCCCCGGTGTTTCGCTCGGCGGACTCATTTATTTATTTATTTTCGCGTGGATGCCCAGCCCCGTGTCACCCTTTCGTTTTCCGCGGAGCAAACGCGAAACACTCCCCTTTCTCCGGCGAGGGAGCTCCTAAAATTTTCATCGTCATTTATTCGTTATTATGATCGACTTCGTTCGAGCGCGGCGCGCGCGTCGTTTCAACATAATTAATTCGTTCTTTCCCGAAGCCACGTCTCGCTGATTAATTAGCCCCGCTTTATTTCTCCCGGTCACGAATGGCCGGGAGGATAGAGCGATCGCTAAAAAGGGCAACGTTAGGCAAATTAAAACGAATTGTTCCCTGTCTGGCTGTGTTTTGCTTCGGAGACTCGCGAAATCCTTGGCTCACGGCTTCGTCGCGAAAGAAACGAAATTAATTAACTTCTCAAAGAGTCGTTCTTCGACGGTAATCAATCTCAATAGAAATTGCGGTCGGCATCGATCGAAAAATCAACCCGGCTAAATAGAAGAAGAATCGAGTAATTGGGGCACGCCTGAATCGCTGACAAATGTGTCTGACCAACGCTCGACAGCTCTACTTGAGAATGGAAGCGCTCCAAGTTTTTCGCCGATTCGACGAACACTCGCTAAGACATCAAAGTTGAATCAAATTCCTTCGTGAACCGGAAAGGTGTCCAGTCCATTGCCAATCTTTTATTCTCCAATTTTTTAAAATTTCTAGCGGTAGAAATACACAAAATATTTTTGTTTTTTTATGTATTTTACGTCGCTCTCTTACTTACTTACTCTTTGCTAAGGTTATTTGGCGACGGCACCTACAGTTTATAAGGTGGGTTCCAAACCACCTAGGGAGGTTTCTGTTTATGTTTACGTTCCAAATAGTAGGGGTCAATATTGATGACATTGTGACAATCTTACAAAAGTTCAGTAAACGCACTCTTGTTATTTTTATTATTGGCAAATCAGACGTTTCACATGCGACAACCCAATACCCTCGCCGTAAAAGTGGAAGTAACGTAAACGCCGAGGGTTGGAGTTCGCAGGTAATCCAGGTAGAAAAACGCGTTCCTCGCGAGTCATCGGGCCGCGTCCCCGGAGAGAGTGCGAAATTAGAAAGGCTTAAAAAGTGGAATCCCGTGTCCCGAAGCGGACTTACCCGCGCGCGAACTCTTGCGCGATAAACTCGCTCGCGCAGCGCGGCCAATTAAATTTAAAACGCGCTCCCACTGTCCTGACAGTAATTCCCAGTCACCCTAAACTTTCCATCGGCTCGAGTCTCTGGTCCGAGGCATGGCAGTCAACGTTCGTTGAAATCTTTCCAGGGGCCGGTCGCGTCGGAGAAAACTCGCGACGAAGGGAATACGCGAGAATCGCGTTTTTTCTTTTATTTTCCCCCGCGTGCGGCTGGTAATGAGAACAGCGCCGGAGAAAACGAGTTGACTTTTTTAACGAACGCGGGGAAACGACGCTGCGCTCTGGGGGCTTAACAGGAGACCTTTGCACCGGTGACCGGTGCTTCTGTTGCCGCTTGTTGCGAAAATAGTCCCGCGTTGCATGCCATTCTAATCTGTCGGCCGACACTCTTCTTGATTTCTCGCTGTTTCCCGTTTTACGCTGCACCGTGTACCGTTGCTCTAGTCGTTCTTTCCGTTCTTTCACTAATCCGTTTAATCTGAGCTTTCTATTCAATTAGACGCGTGTTTCTTTGTCACGTTTAACGCTGTTCCGATTCAGGCTATTACCAGCCAGGATTGTTCTTGCAGATAATAAGTATGTAAGGACGTCCGACCGGAAAATAAAGACTTTTACGAAAAATCATACGTATCGAAAACCACGCGCGACGGAAGTGAAACTCCTTGCAGTCTAGTAATGTTTAGAAGTAAATTAAGATTGAAAATGGTAAATAATCTTAATGAAACGGCAACAAGATCAGGAACAACTCTCGATGTAGTATTTGCAAGACGTTTAGGCTAAATTGAACCAAGAATATTTATATCATATGTCAGCTATCGCGAGCCAATTGTTTCAATGATAGAATCATAGAAAAAAATGAAAAACTAATGAAAAATAGAAAAAACTAATGAACGATCAAAGAAGGAGAGCGCATGGGAAATGCTATGAGCTATGTCTCTTTCTTTGAGAACAAGAGCATTGCCGATAGATTCCTCGCAATGATACACCATTGAACCCTCATCGACGCAACCATGGGAAACTCGTGTTCGTGCGACCGGTCCTGAAATCCGATCGAAGAACACCGAATTGCGCGGTGTAGCGAAAGATAAAGCAACAACGCCGCGACAGGTGGAGTTTGGGATCGGAGCCAAGCGGTGGATGAAAGAAGAGGGTGTACCCGATATATACAGGGTAAAAAAGAAAGGGGACGCCGACCTCTGGTACCGCCCCCTTCTGTCTCGCATCCGCATTTTTCGACGATTTGTCAAAGTCCCTCGAGTCTCCCTCCTCTCCACCCACATATCCGCGTTCGCTCCGTCACTCGTGCTCGCTCTCTCTCTTACTCGCTCGCTTTTTATATCGGATTTTAATCTGCATAGTGTCACACCGCAGATACCGTCGCCTGCAGGCTGCATTCGGACCGTCAACGTGCGGGAAAATGTGGGTCGTTTCTGTGGAAAACGGGGGAAGATGCGGACGGTCGGTGACAGCGGATTGCGGGGGTGGAAATAAACGGAAGGCGTGTGTGTGTGCGCGTGCGCGCGTGCGAGGGAACAGGCTTGTCATGCTCCGAACGACCAAATGAATGGAAACTGCGGAGTTCCTTGATGACGGTGATACACGGGACCGTTGCGTCCTGAATGCCGACGTCCTGAATAAAATTGGATGAGCGCCGCGCGCCGTGGCTACCTTCCTTCATTTTCAACCGAGAGATCCTCACTCGCAATCGGACCCACTGATATCCACGGATCTTGACCGTGCACTTCGTGCAAATCATTCTCGCGGGAATTGTCGTTCGATGACGGTTCGCCAGGTAACTAGCCGAAAAGACAACTGGGAGATTCATTTTGTGTCTTGTAGAGATACAGCTTCTTTCTCGAGATAATATTGTCTGATTATATAGAGTTCCGTTCTTCTGTGGGATTTTTCGCAAGCCGTACATCTTATTTCCGGACGATCAAAGTGTCGTTAGGAGGTTTAAAAGAAGCAGGACCAGGTTACCGCATCGTCTATGAGCGACGCCGCGCCGAGGCGAATAGAATGACGAGGAAACTAGGTTTTACGATCGTAACAGGGTGAAAGCATCCCCGCGCACGGAGACGCGTCAAAGTGGAAACCCTACGGGATTGAACGATTTTTCCGAAAATCCTCCCGGGCTTGCTTCGCATCGAATGATCTTTGGAACGTGCTCCCTCTCTAAAAAGAAACACAAAGAGAAACGCAGACTCGTTTCCGCGAGGAAAGTTGCTGTTCTATCCATAAAAACAGAGAGCGGCTGCCTTCTAATATTTCATACGCCCTCGATCTATCGTCTGGCATGTGGGTCAAGATGCTTCGTGCTAGCGAGTAACGCAGTCTTCGTAGGATCCGAGAGCCATATATGGGTCAGCATAAGCAGCGACCCGAGGACCTGTAATTCACCGGTTTCTTTCGTCGATACGGTACTCGATACTCTATCCACCATTGTTCAACTATCGACTTGCATCCGTCTACGATGTTAGTTATTCTTGTTACAGACGAGCGTTTCGGCCAGAAGGACGCTGGGGACTTCTTGACCTCGTCGTCTTGCTCCAGCGAGACCATTGTGCGACTTTTCGTTGCATTATTTAGGAGAGGATTTATTAAACTTCGCGTGCTCGTTATGGTTTATATTTTAACAAAAATATTGTAGATTAGAGGGAGTCTTTGTTCGCGAGATATTAAGGAGTGAACCACGCGGTAGGAGAATAAACGGTAATTATTCGGAAGTTGAGCCTCCTCTCAGATTTTGATGAAATTTAAATATGTTATATATTTCTACGTTTTAAAAAACTTTTTCCTGTACATGTTACCATCGGTCGATTTTAGTTTTCGAGATGTTCGCAAAAAACTATCACTGTATTGAGTTTTTCGTATTTCTGTGTGCACGCTCCGTGGCAACGTAAGCTCGTCCCGGCGCGGCGTTTGTTTACATTTTGCTTCCGAACAAGCTGTGGAGATGAGAAAGAAAACAGACAAAAAAAAGTAAACAGACATCGCGCCGGAACAGAAAAGCTCAAAACTATAACATTCGGAAGAAGCAGAATACGTTACAAACGTCGTTAAGCGATCGCCTATGCTAAAGCGAAGTGTACTCATAATTTAAATTTGACTACAGACTTTTGCAAATATCTCGATAACTAAGGCCGAGCGGCGGTAACATGTACGGCGAAAGTTGTTCAGAATAATGACCTTGACAACGTATTTCAAGATAAATCAAATCTGAGAGGAGGTCTAACTTCTGAATTATTACCGGATAAACTTAAAAGATGGCTCTCGAACAAACAGAGACGATTCAAGGTTCAGCGGACCACGGTGATTCGAATCCGCGTAATAATCTGTATCCACGCGAAGACGATGTTCGATAAATATCCGGAACGAGAGCCATTATCACGTCCCAGAAACTTCGCTATCCATTCTGTTGACGGCGTATTAACGAGGCGCGGGGCTGATTGCACGATAGAATCCGGCGAAGTGCTCTCGATTTCTTTTCCTGTTGTAAACGAGGCCCCCGTCTCGGAATTAGCAGAACTGTTCTGTTTCGCCAGCCTGTAGCCCCCCACCCCTTTCAACCCCCCAAACTCCGATTTCACCATCCCCCAGTCGTTCCCGTTTGCACAACGAACGAAAGTCGTTAAGTTCTTCCCCGAGAATTATTCCGGCAGCCGTGTTGCCCCCCCTTTTGTCCTTTATACCCTCTCCCCCAGTTCCCCTTTCCACCCACTCCCCCTCCACAATCGCGGACGGTTTTCTTCTCGTCATCTTCGAGCTTTTAATTACCGATCGGCATTCTAATTAATGAATGGATTTCCTCGGGGCCACTGGGAAATCGTTATCGATCGCACGAAACAACTGCCCGACGGGGGTTCGAGCGATGGGGGCAGGATCAACGGGAACACAGACTCTGCAATGGTTTTGGCAGAATTGTACTTACTTTCTTTGTACTGGAGAACGTTCGAGTGTTTCTCGTGAATGACGACGCAACGGTAGCAGGATTTTCTGCAACAGAAAAACGACGGCTTTTAGTACTTCAGAGGTTATTCCCTGCGAATTCGAATGGGAACACCTGACCCTCTTGGCTTAACGATTTTACAGAAGCAGGAATTCGAGAAATTATTATAAATCATCCCATCATCTATATTTGAAAAATTTCCAGGCATTATTTTTACACATCCTTTTTGCATCCGAAAAGTTATCTTTCAAGGGAACACGTTGAGAAACTATACTTTTGCCGATAGTCACGAGTGCGAGATAAATCGCCTTCATCTTTCATTTGAAAAGGTGAAGATATCTATCTCCCCGTTCGAAGGAATCCTGAGTCGTATAGAAAATTACTTGCACGTTTGAATAAAGATAAAACCTCGTCTTCACCTCCTGAAATAAAAGATAGAACTCGAGCTATCTATCTCTCCTTCGTTGGTCGAAACTTGTATTTCAATGTACAAGATTCGAGATACAAGAAAATACAGTTTTCATTCGTCGTTCTTGTCACATGTATCTGTAAAAGTATTATTTCGTAGGGGTGTTTAGAGGACTGTAATAAATACGAAGCTTGTTACGTTTAGTAGTTGAATGCATTTTCTACGGTTTTTCGGAGGAAGGTGGTCTGGGAAAAATTTGGACAATGGACGAGAGGCGGGAATCGCACAGCCTGGGACCCAGACGATTTATCGTGTATCCGCAGTGCACGGTTTGAACTTCAAGACTGAAAGTTACCGCCGCGGCGAAACTTGTTCCATTACGTTAGTCAATTTAAGGCGAAAGGCGGAAAGAAAGTTCGCCGCGTCATTAGTCCTCTCGAATCAACTGTTCCCCCCTGACGGAAGGCTTCCCGTTCCACTGTCGAGGTTGCTCTTGCACCGACTCAGTCATCTAACTCTGCCAAACGAATACTGTGCACCGCCCGGGGACTAATTTACCATGCTGTCATCATTGTTTCCCCTTTGTCATTAACCCCTCAAAAATCACCTCCACTTCTCGGAACATAATTTATACTGGTGCTGTAACTTTCCTTCGAAGGTCGAATATTTCGAAGCTTCGAATCTCAAATATTGAAAATTCGAAGGCGATGAGAATCAAAGTTTCTGATTTCGAACCTCCGTAGTGAATTATTAGAAGATTGAAAAACCGGTCGTCCGTAGAGAGTTTACCTACCCGAACTCGGATTCGCGCTTGTTCCTTCGCACGGAGGGTTCTACCGGTTTCACGACGCGACGAAACGTATGTATATTGTTGCGTTGTTATTATATTGTTTGAAAGGTATTATTTTTTAATGACAAACGTCTCCTAGCATTCTGAAAATTCGAGAAAGTCTATGAAAATTGACTTTCCGGTTTCCCAGTCGCGGGAATCGTCTAGCTTCGATTTCTCGTCGCTTTTACAGCAGGCGGCTGTACAGTGAACGCGTTAATCGCGTGCAGTAGAACGAGCACTGGCTGCTCAGACTCGGCTCGATCGGTTTCCTTTGCGGCTGATCCGATCGGGCTCGATATTCAAATTCAAAGATAATATTCACGGGCGGATTCGTCGCTTGAATTCCAAGCCCGTGGGCTTTGTCGCGCAGCTCCCTCGTCACTTCCGGCGGTCCTTTCTCTTTCTTTTCCTTCCCTTTCTGTCTATTTTTTGTCTTTCCTCCTTTTTATCTCGCTCGTCGGCGTATCGATCGGACACTTTGCAGGCGAGCCCGATAGGAATCTCCACGAAAAGTTCGGGCAGCTCGTGTGACACGAGCATTACGCGGCGAAACGACGACGACGAGGAAAACCAACCACCCTCACCCCACTCACTCGCGGGAGCCACGTCTACACCCCACCCCGCAACAAACCCTCGCTTTTAATTCCTTACTGCCTTCCGGCGAAACTCTATCCACCCGCGAACGTATTGCCAACAAATCCCAATGTCCCAGCTTTCTTTCGTGCGCGCCCGTCGCGATTTTTCCACTTTCCCGGAAACTTCCCTGTCCCAGGGCCGTGAACGATTGACCCTCGTCTTCGAGGTCAATGATCTAGAGCAATCGCTCACTTTAGGATCATACTCTCAGGATCGTACGAGGTTTCATCTTGTTCATTTTGTTAGTCTGGTGTTGCGACGTCGATGATGTACTTACTCGTTCACTAAAAGGAACTTGTCGCCTTCGTTGTGTAGACACCTGCCTTTGCCTGATAGCTCGTTTTTCGAGATCATGATTGGATGGGTGACTCCGCTTTGAAACCAGGTGCCCTCCCATCTTGGTGGAAACGTGCATTCTGAAACAATCAATTGGAAAACAATTAGTTAAAAGCATCTTCGTGATCTAATTACTGGTAATGATATTAAGTTACAATGTTACAATTGGTTAATATCCATCAATTTCTGATTTTTGTAAGGAAAAGACGTATTTATTATGCACGGATAGCCAATCGTTGGTGACAGACGTGTTTGTCACGGGCGCTCGTTTCGATTCGTCTTCTTTTTCCAATTCGTTGGCGATCGTAATTTTACAATTCTCCTGTTATTTTCGAATCTCTATTTTTATAAATTTAGCTATATGCAGGATTTTTTTATTGTAGTAAATCTCATATGAGATTTATTTCAACATAATTACAATACAGAATGCAATACATACAGTATAGACTACAAAAATTACAAAACAGAATAGGATACTGAAGATACATAAATATTATTATATAATAAAGACATATGAATGGTAAAAACGGTATAGATATAACACTTATACGTTAAGGCCGCAGGTCTTAAAAAATGATGACGTGTAATGACAGGCTTTGATATTAGGTTTGCCTATTAACATTGAGACATCCATTGGAAAAGGCCGCAAAAATCGCGCGACAAATCATCATCTCCGTATTACAGGATTCGCGTCGCTGGGCGCACGATATATCGATAGCTCGTCAAAAAGCGAGCTTAGGTTCCCGCAGTAAGCCGAAAGCCGGCGAGAGACACGGTGCTCTGGAAATCGTGATATCGCAGCGGAAAAGGACGAGGAGACGACGTAATATTCCCGACGAAGTAATTCGGGACAAATCGTAGCGGGGCACGAAGACAAAAGGGGTGTTCGGCAACGGGCGCGAGTAAGGGTTGAAAACGGGCGTATATAGAGGGATGGCGTGGAGGGGAGTTGGGAGTGGAAGGAGGAGGTGGGAGGCACAGGCTGGAAGGGAGCATAACCATGGCGTCGAGATGGGAATTCCCGGGACGGGATAATCCCGGGGGCGAAGCGAATTTCCGGAAACTACTGCTATAGCACGGAAGGGATACATCCAGCCGAGTTATCGACGATAATCGAAACCCGGGGACGTCCCTTGTGCCTCGTTCCTTTCTCTCGGCAGAAGTTCGCTGCAAGCGGACCCTACCAACACCTGACTGTGCAGTTCCATCCGTGGGAAAACCGGGTCCGCGTTTCCACAAAATCAAAACTCGCCGCCGAAAATTCAGAAACTCGCGGGAACTCGATCGATCGCTGGGAATCCAAACACGGTCATTTATGCAGAATAGTACCTTTTCGATCGCGTAAGAAAAGTTGAAATTGGCGGGAGGCTTCGATTGGGCTTGAAACTTTCCGAATAACCCCGTTCGAAGTCGTTCCGCTGATTTATCAACCTGTAATGACAACGTTGCTTTTATCTCTGGTTTATATGTTCTTATATTGCTACCTTTCCCGAGCTTTCTCGATGGAATCGCTCTAATCTTCAGACTATACTTTGTGGAATTTATTCCTTAATTTTGCGAGGAAATGTTTTTAATACTTTGTACCTGATTGGCGTTTCCAATTTTAGGTCAACTCAGTTCCAACACCCTCAACTATAGGTTCATTCGTGGCAGACATTGTTGCATGAATTTGTTCGATGCCTTCATCATCTACTCGAAGCAATTCAGACTTGCGACTACCGTAGACAAAATGGAATAACCGAGACAGTTTTATGGGCTCACGATCGGATCCGATTAATTATGGTCTAACGGACGTTTTCCTAGTAATAAACACGAGTGGGCAAGGTTTGATCGACTGTTCAAGGTTAGCAACCTCGAAGAACGATTCGGCCGGTGCCGTCCAGCAATTCCTCGAGTCCTCCCATTACCGTCAGCGTTTCCAAGCTTCGATTCCGCTCCGGCGAGCCTTTACAGACACTTCAGCGATAGCAGCGCACGAATATCGTGCCGCTAAACGCCTCGTACCGTATAAATCCATCGCGTGGCAGCGTAGCTTGTCAACGAGTGCCGGCAATTCGAGTTCCACTTCTAGCTGCCGGGGAGAAAAATCGTAGAACCGGATCGCATCGCGTGTTCGAATCCGCGAAGCGTAGACGCGGAATGCTCAAGCCTGGACAGCCGATGAATAAATCAATCCAGCAACGTTTCTCTTATTCCCTTCTAATCCTCTGGAAGCCATGTCTCTTCCGCAACGAAAAACGGTCTCGGCGGTTATGGCACAGACGCTAACTAGCAGGGGCGGCATTCTACTTGTCTTATTATCGGAGAATTCACATTCTTCAACGCGATCTTTCAGTTTTTCTTTGAAGCTCGTGCCTTGTGTTGATTTTACTCGGAAGCAGAGTAATATTAACTAAGAATGTCACAAATTCCTAAATAATGTGTCTAAGATTCTATTATTGCCAAGCCTTAATGGTGTCAACAGCTCTTGAGAGGAAAGACGACTCAGCCTTTGTTCTTCTTATAAGTTCGATCAGTAAGTGGAAGAATGAAGCTGGCTTCGATTTGTTTCGAAGGATAAGCCGGCAAATAAATACTCCTGGAGCTGGACGGATTCGTAGGCGGTAATGAAGGGCTAATTAGATTTGGTTGCAAGGTAAAAGGAGGAAAAATATTGTTGCAGAAGGGCAGGCGTTGGCCCGGGGCTCTCCTCGCCGCGTCTTTAAGTAAGAGCTTCGTAAATAAAGACTGTTGTTGACGTTCGCGGAGCGAGAGGCGAGGCTGTTGATTCATCTAATTGTGGTAATCGTTTTCGCGTCACCGCGGGAACACGAGTCGGGAACAGAGCCCCGGTACTCCGAAGAGAAAATAATCGAGTTGGATTCGTCTTTGACGATTCCGCCAGCTCGACGACGGGGCGACGACGTCGACGAAGACGGGGCGAAGACGTCGGCTACTTTACTCCCTCGGTTTTGTTTCTCCCCCGTTCTTTTTCCCTTTTAATGGGACGTTCGGTACGCGAAACGACTGGCTGTCTGGTTGGTTGGCGTTCCTCACGACGAACAGATGTCTCCTCCTTTCGATGCGAAATGAAAAAAAAATTTATCTTGCCCTCTCTCCCCTGAGGATGGGGCATTCGCTCCCACGGCCAGCACTGGCTCGTGGAATAATAAAGCGCCGAGGAGAAACCGTTTTAAACGGTCTCGCTGCACACTGCGGCGCACTATAGGTTAAACCGTCGAAATCTTTGTCAAAATTAAAGAACTTTCGATAGAAATGAGGTAGAACGACGAAATTTTTGAAAAATTGAAGCTGATTTGTTCTTGACGGACTCTTATAGGAAATTTCACGCTGATCATGAATATACCACATATTAATTTTCCGCAAAAAAACCGTTCTTTTCGACATTTTTGAGTATATTTGCTTGAAAAAACGGTTAAACTCCATTGAGTCACCCTTAATATTATACATATATTATCATTTAAGAAATATTACTCTTCGATTGATTATCTACAAAAATTAGGAAACATGAACAAGGATAGGCGGTGATGATGCTGGCAGTTGCAGCTTATCTACGACGGACGGCTGATATTGACGAGCGTCATTCCGAGAAGTGTTCACTTCCACCCCCTGTCGACAACGGAAATTCCTCTTTTTAAATTATTTGCCCACGTTACGGTTCCTACAGCAGCGAAATATTTTTTAGTTTCGGGAGATAAGGAAAGGGACTAGGAATAGGATTCTGTGGAGAGTGATGTAGGGAAAGGAGGACATGTGAGGATATAGGGAAGGGTCGTAGGATAGGTAGAGATTTCTATGCGAGAGCTGAGGTACCAGAGAAGGGTCTAAGTAAGGTACTGTGTTAGGATTTAGGGAATGTGTTTCAGAACTGGAAGGGAAAAGCGAAAAGGAAGAATCCAGGGAAGAAGTGGGGATTAACAAATTCGAAACCACAGAGTTTCTTCATAAATGCAAAAAATCCGAAGTCTACGTCGTCTATAAACGATAGGAATAAAGGAATCAAAAGAATCTTATAACCACAGTGGAGCTGCTCCAGTTTTCTCGGCTCGCGCGCTCTAAAGGAGGAATAACAGCCGGTACTCGACCAACGAAACCGCCCCCATCGAAAGCCAAAACACGAAATTTCGGTGTCCGCATCCAGCGGTCCCGATCCATAAATCCATGGTAAACAATCGGCGAGCACGCGACGCTATTCCACCCCCTCGAAGACGGGGTCAGACGGTGGCAGCGTGGCGCTCGGCGGCACGCGACGGGGGTCGATATTTACGCGCGCAATCCCGCGGCCTTATCGTTTAACAGCATCGGAAGGCCGAAGATTCGATTCCACGTGTCTGGGGGATGAGGCTGGTTGGTAACCGCTCCGGTCGTTTTTTCCAGCCTCCTCCTACTCCGGTTCCATTCCGCGACACCCCTTTTGCCGAGGGGGTGAGAATCTCCATCGCGACTGGCTGGTGCGAATTGTGATTACGGATTTCGAGTCTCGCGCGCGGATTTTACGAGCCCGCCGTGAATCGCCTCGTTCGAACCCCGGCCACCCCCGCCCCGCCTGCAGCCAGAAACTCCGAGCCACCCCCGTTTTATGTAGAAGAGAGAGGGAGAGAGAGAGAGTCGGGCGGGAAGCAACGCCCGGCATACGAACCACATGGAAATAAATAAATGGCTGGGGGTGGCCGGCGACGGGGGATTCGCTCCAGGGACACCCACCACCTGCTATCGATTTCACCCTCGAAACACAGAACCGCCGTCGATCCGACGAATCACTTCTTCTCCACGCTCTTCTCCCTATCTATCTATCAATCTATCTCGCTCCCACAATCTATCCTGCTTCTTGCGATTCCGTCGGGGAATCGGTCGCTTGTTCCGCAAGACGTACACTGGTTCCTATTGCTACCGCGACGCGATCTCTTATCTACGCTGCAAGATAGCTTCGAGGACAACTGTTGGGCCTGTCAAGGGCTTCGAAGACGAGCACGGACAAGCTTCTCTCTCGACACGACGATGCGCCTCCTCCTTTTATCGAAAGACGAATTTTAATTTGATTAGTAGCCGTGCGAGACGAAAATTGAAAGTGTTGAAAGAACGAGGACAACCTCGTACGAAATTTCTGCAGCTCGATCGATCGTGATTTCCAACTTTTAATGTGGAATAGCGGGAACGATGAAACGAGAAAGATGAGTCTCGACGAACGTAATACGGACAACGCAACGGGCAGAGTCCGATAAACTTGAGCCGAGTAAATTGAAAAGCTGTAGGGTAGCCACAGCCACCGGAGCTGATTGAAGATTCTGTTATCAGCGAGAGGGAGAGCGCGGAAATAGACGGACCGGAAACCTGCGCGGAGCGCGAGGAGAAGGAAATGAGCAGGGGAAAACAACGTAATTCATCGGACGCCCGTGGCTTTAATATCAATAAATTTGCCGATATCTTCTAACGACACTTTAGAAGTGACTGGGCTGCTCCGAGATGGGGCTGGGACCAAGTTAATGGAAGGTCTTCCGTGGGAAAACCGGGACACGCTTCTGTTTTTCCAGTTTCTGTGCACAATGGATCGCTAATGCGATGGGAACGATGTATATTCGACGATCCACCGTTCCTTTTATTAACATTCAATTTTGTAGGAGGAAGCGACGGAAATTGAATAGGATTGACGTAGACTTCGTTTAAAAATGATAAGGCAATGCTCGAAATTTAACTCAGCACTGAAACCAATTGTAAAAAATATTCAAATAACTGTTCCACCATCTGAACGTCCACGTCTCTCTGATCAATTCAGAAAAATCGAGGACCATGATTGAAAATTAAAAACTTAATGTTAACCCAGTACAACCAGCAAGAAGGAATCAAGATTGATCAAATCTTTGTACTTTTTGATACCTGGGGCTTGTCGAGGCTATGAAAGTTTCGGAAAACGTCGCGAGACGGAGCTACAACGGAGCTCGAGTCACGGTTTAATTCGCAATTTACCGTACCGGTTCGGGGATTTATATTTCACCGAAGGTTTCCATTTTCCCGGCAATCCGGGAAGAAAAAACGAAAGCTCGGCCGGACAATGGAGGAACAGTGTCCGGAAGTGGCGCGTATAAAACGACAATGACGACTGGACGTTCCGATAAAATGCATCGGAAAATCGTCGTCGCGAGGAGGGGCCTCGGTATATTCGCAAGCGCGACTTGTTCCGCAACAGCAGCGGGACCGTGGAATAGAGTGTCGATTCGCGAGAATCCGAGGACGTTACTTTTCGTTAGCCAAACGACTCCCGGCACCGGGCCGGGGATTTGTGGAGGGAGAGAGAGAGAGAGGGAGTGAGCGAGATCGCGCGAAATTACGCGGAGTTTATTCTCACGGACGAGTCATTACTTTCCCGCGACCTCCTTACACCGTATCCGGCTTCCTCCGCTCCATTCACCGGGCGAATAACGATCCCCTGGTGGCTCTACGTCTCTCCGGAAATGGGCCGCGTTCTCCAATTGGACAATGATAATAAGGGTAATAGCGACAGGAATAATAACGACGATGATTAGAAGAATCGAGCGGAACGCTTCCCTGCGACGGCCAACACCGTTCGTTCGAATTTCTTCCCGGTGAAACTACAAGTTTCCTGCCCAATGTCGTTGGACAAACAACATTGACGATGATCTTGAAGTTTTGATAGTTAGAGAGAAGCAGAATACGTAATCTCATCCAGCCTCGAGGTTCTCTCACTGGGAAAGAAGAATTTTGATGTCTAATTCACTTGAAGCCTGCAGCAGTGAACGACTCTATCTCCACCAGTGAACGTCCTTCGTCTCCATGATAAGCGGACACTGTTAACGAAATGAAGCGAGCAAAAATATTCATTGAGTTATCGAACAAGTTGAAACGTCGACAGCGACATAATTATTGCGCTATTATCTGCTCAGCAGGCAGATAATGCTACAAAGTATCCGGTCTTCCCATTGCAGGGTTTTCCACCGGGGCAAATCTCCAAAAGAAACTATTGCACGTCTAATTAGATCGTTATCCTCCCTTTTGGGAAGAGAAGCCAGAAACGAAAGAAAATATTAGAATCCTTAACAAGCATTCTTATAATTCCTTCTTGGAATCGGTACTTCTGCCGTTTAAACGGCGGAAGACGTCTCAGTCTCGTTACAGTGGACGAAT
Organism: Lasioglossum villosulum; assembly: GCA_963971365.1. Classification (NCBI taxonomy): domain Eukaryota; kingdom Metazoa; phylum Arthropoda; class Insecta; order Hymenoptera; family Halictidae; genus Lasioglossum; species Lasioglossum villosulum. The sequence continues at coordinate 3,825,965 of OZ020495.1, forward strand.
CTGTTTGAACGAGCCGAACGGGTACGTGAATATTTTACAGGATATTTCATTCATTGTCCAGGAAAGTTATTCTTCGCCCGATAAACGTCCAGGAAGTTCCCCCACACACAATAGCGTCGTTGCTTTCCGAAATTTATTGACGCTGGCGTGCTTTCTACTTTTCCATTATATTATTCCCGGGAAAAATCTCCTCGATCTTTACTTGTTAGCAAGAACTATAGCCTGTTCCACTTTCCACAATCAGCCTGCGCCGAACGTGACTCGAATGTCCGTGTTTTCCCTCCGCGGCCGGGCGCAGCGTCATTATTATTGATTAACATTCGTTCCTTCGTGGTCTCCGACCACTGTTCGCATCATCCGACCACTACAACCCTTCGAGAAATATAATATTCTTACACTGCATCCATCGCTGCTGGCCAAATCACTGGTTCCTGGTGTTTATACATAATTGGACGAACACGTTGATCGAAGCAGAAATCGCGGCACAAGTGAAAAATTGAAATGGATTGATGAATCTCGTAATTTTCGTAACGCAAAAGACAGAATACCTAGCCAGTTTCATTGGCCGGTCGCAACGTCATTATTATTCATTAACATTCGTTCCTCCGTGGTCTCCGATCACTGTTCGCATCATCCGACCACTACAACCCTTCGAGAAATATAATATTCTTACACTGCATCCATCGCTGCTAGCCAAATCATTGGTTCCTGGTGTTTATACATAATTTGACGAACACGTTGATCGAAGCAGAAATCGCGGCACAAGTGAAAAATTGAAATGGATTGATGAATCTCGTAATTTTCGTAATGCGACAGGCAGAATACCTGGCCAGTTTCACTGGCCGGCGTTGATAATGGAATGGAATTTTCCCCATTTTTGAGGAGGAAAGAGGGAGAAAGAAAGGGCGAGAGAGGAGAGATCCGTTGGACAATACACGCGATACAACGGTGCCGGCAATTTTTCATTCTTTATCCCCGGCACAATCCATTTCACCGGTAGTCAAGCAGCCGTAACGACTCCTGCGTGGCTGTAATTTAGCCCAGAAATGGCCCACGACAAACTACACCCTGCTCGCAGAGCCGCGGGGGCAGCTCACGTGGCCGGCCCCGAAATTTCTTGATTAAGACGACGACACGCGATCTTTCGTGGCCACGTGCCCTCGGTCCTCTTCCGGTCCGCTCGATCGATCTTCGAACGCGACGACCCGAGACGCGAGAGAACGCAATGTGGAATGGAAATAAGGTTTTAAAACATCTGTACACAATTATTTGCGCCTCGATCCTTTCACCACGCGATTAAGGGCAATATCCTAATTTCATTGTTACTTAAAACTTTTGTCTTAGAAGAATGGTGAATAATAAACTAAATATTCAGGTTGGAGCGATGTATTTTCGCAAAGCGAAGAACAATTGTAGACGAATGTATGAACGGCTGCCATAGGAGCTCGAGGTATAATATATTGGCTGTGGATAGCATAGGTTCGCGCCCTCGGCGGCGTTGCATTGTTCGGCCGTTCTTCGGGGAGACAAGAACGCGGCTCGCATCATTTCGCCGATAAATTGTTTGCAATGGCGCATTATCGGGCTGTATCGCGCGAGCAATTATCAGCTGCAACATCGTTAGCTTGGCAAGCTGCGGATCACAATGGAGCCAGGCAGGGCTGGGTCCCGCGGGAGATTCGAGGAGAGCCGCGACCGATCTGAATGCCGCAGATCGAAACGCTGGATAGCCTGCATACAATCTCTGTGCTTCCTGGCCAGAGAGATGAAAACCGAGAAGCCAATAGAATTCAAACCCATGTCCGAAGATGCTCGACAGCCAATAGAATCGAACCATGTCCGCGAGGAACCAAATAGGAAGCCGATTACAGGCTAGTTCAACCAGTAATAGTCGAACGAAATTTTCGCACGGCGTCCACAGTCTAATTTCAACAATTCGAAACAGAGGCGGCATTGTTCGATAGTTGGAGACTTTTGTTGTCAGGATTTCCGAGGATTTGCATACAAGCGTCTGATTAACCCGCAAACCAACGGCGCCAGCTAATCAGTCGAATTAACCCATTCACTGACATCCAAGCCGAGCCTGGATTTCGACTAATGAGATGCAGAATCTTGATTCCGCACGCGTGAATCACAGTTTTGCGCTTGTTCACCGACATTCCGAATGGGCGCAGCCGATTATCACGGTTCTGCGAGCTCCGTATGCTGCGAAACGCAAGAAAAAGTGCTTTTTTGATGGAGTATTTCCGCTGATTTTGTTGCTGAGCTTTAAATATGCGCTTGTTTCTCGAACACTAATAATGATAAAGAACTTAGGTTTGAGCAAGATATTAAACACAATTTGAACACGGAAAGTCTAACAGACTTGGACAAACTTGCACTTTACACGTTTCCAATAATTTCCAGTAAACAAACAAGATAAATATCATCCGAATACTTGAAAATTTAATGAGAGAGATAGAGAGAGTTCAAAGCAGAACTGTGCACAGCCAGTGAAAGTCCAACAGAATTTAATAAACTTCCACCTCATTAAACAGGTATATACATTTCCAATAAGTTTCAATAAGTAACAACATAAATAATGTTGCTGAAATACTTGAATGTTTAATGAGAGCGACTTTAAAGGAGAACTTGTCGTATTTGCAGCGTGTAGAGGTTTAAAGACAAGCACAAAGTGACTATTTTACATTACTTTATGAGAATAACAAAAATATATTTCCGAATTTGTTGAATAATTTATCACGCATCATTGCAATTTCAATATCGAAAATTAACATTTGCTAAATTCTTCTGCGGCGAATATATTTCTTCTCGGTTTCGATGCCGGGATCCTCATGAATGTTGGACGCGCAGAATTTTCAAATATGTATGTTTATTGCAGCTGCAATGCTATCTTCGAATTCGAGACAGCGCGGCATGCAACAAATAAAATCTACGGAGGTAAATTCGCGTGCGAATGGCTATTAGACGGCGGATCGCGAAGCAGCCGTAGATTTACGGCGCGCGAATGAAATATTTGCCAATACGGATGCCGGGGCGAGATTAAGTAGCTGGATACCGTCCCGCCGGGAGCAGCCGTGTTGATACAGACGACCTAAACTTTGGCTATAAACTGCTCGCGGTCCTAATATATATCATTTATCAGAAGGAAAAGTAGCGTCAGCCGTGGTCCTGCGGGGGCCATTTTCAACGGGCCTGGTCCGCAGAAAGAATTCCGCGCTCTGCACAAATTCTGACGGTACGGGTAAACACACCTCTCGAGAACACTTACCTTTACATCCGACAGTGTCGCCTTTTTAACCTGTTTGCGGAAATGCGTTAGCGTACTGGAAACTATCCTGCTCTCGTTGAAGTAATTCTTGAAGAGCTGGTCTGTCAAGTTCGACGTTAATGCTGGAGGCACTTCATAGGATACTTGACCATTTGCAAAATTCGTTTCCTGATTCATTTATAAATTGTTCTGGGTTTAGTAATTCACAATTTCCTATACAAGTACGCTAACAGGATTCTTTCAACTACGAGAAGGTGCAGGTTCGTTTATCCAGAGTTCTCTAATTCGAAATGATCATACCAGTGTCTATTAACTATTGCATTGTGCCTGTCGGCACTTTTATTTCCGGTGTGGACGCACGTATCGACAGAGGACAAAATCGAGTGGGAGAGAGAGAGAGAGAGGTAGAGAGGAAGAGGGAAGTCGCGAGACAACAAACCTGCAACATTGTAGCCACGGTGTTGCATCCCTTTGCTTCCTATTTCCCGGTGTCCTCCACCCCTTGCCCGGGCTTTTCAAAAGGGTTAACGAATTCGGCAATCAACGGGTATCGATTTCGATCGCTCGCCCGATTTTACGTGCGTTTTTCACCGCTTTTCTCTCTCTCTCCCTCTCGCTTGTTCCCACTAGCCTCGGGCCACGAAAAATCTCGCCGATCCCGTGAAATGATTCAGCTCGCGGCAGTTAGCTTGTTATAAAGGTGTTCCGCGTGACCACGGAACCCGCTATGGACAAATTATCCTTTGGAATTTGGTGGGATCCCTGGACCATTCGGATCCTCTTTGCCGCACCTGTGTTTCCCCGTTGAAATATTTTAAACGAGTGCAGCGTCTCGGTTTTTGGTGTACAAAAGTTTAAAAATAAATATTTCTGCTTTCAAGTGATGCCGAATACCGCTGGATGTCCAACTTTCCGTGGACTCCAGATATTATAGACTACCATTTTTTCGAATAATGTGACTTAGGAATCGGGTCGCAAGAAATTTAGAAATATTTAAGGAGGATCAAAAGAGATCCTAATTGTACCAGTTGAATCGTTACTGGAGGACTATAGCTAACTCTACGAACTACGAGATACAAGATTGCACAGCATGAAGGAGAGAAAAAGGAGATGCACGCTCCATGCATAATTTTCACGCAGAGGTCCATTTATACGGGAGACGTGCCGAGTCCGAGGGCCAGCAGAGGAAAATACTTTCGCGTGCACCTCGAGTACAACTGCATCCTATTAATTCGTCTCGGACCTGTCTCACGCTCGTCATGAACTTGACATACTTCTAGATGCGTTTATAAAATCTCGCTTTATTACTGTCAAGATGCAATGATTTATTATTAACTCTATTTTAAAGAATTAATGGTACAGTGTTGTTGACTGCAGGATTGATACCGCTTGAATTGTTTCAGTATAGACGCGTCTCCGTGGTAAATAATCCTGCGGAAAGGATCACGCTGTCCGTCAGACGATTGTCCCTCGACAATCCCTATCGATATTCTTCTCCGCTGTCAGAAGAGAGAACGGCAAATCGCGCGAAATTCCGCGCGCAAAACCCACCGAAGAACGTCTCGACAGCGGATCGACAGGCAATTGACTAATGGATACTACGAATTCGTTTCGATCCCCAGCGAAAGGCAAGTTCAAGGACGTCGCTGAAGAGTCCCTTCAAGGGGGATTTCGCTAAATGACACGACGTTTCTATGCTGGGAGGACCAATTTCCCTGACGAAGCTAAAAGGAGTCTGCTGGAAACGTCCGTCGCGAATCTGTGACCCCAAAGGGGCAAATAGTCTTGGAAAAGCTGATGGACGAAAAGAGGCGTTCTTGTTTTCACGGAATGGTTCAGATAAAATTCGAGCTTCGTAAGTTGGACCTTTAGAAGTACTAAACGATAGAAAATTCAGTAGCAAACAAACAAGATCAAACGAATCAAAATTTTCTCGCTGTTTTCCGGATGTTTCGTCAGGCAGGAACCATACACGTGTGTTTTCCTTACCGCGATTCATTTATATTCGACCGAATCATTGTCTTATGCGATCATCGTTTGAACACATCATTTGAACTAGCTGCCCAATATTAAGTTGGCGGGCAACGATCCGAGCAGTCGCGACGCGTTACACCGGATTCTATTTGTTGCGGATCGCGAGAGCTACGCGGCGCAGCGGCACGTGAGTTGGTGTGGGACAGGGGAGAGAGCGGCGACGGGTTTGCCGAAACCATAATAATGAATTTGACTCCACGGGCACAGCCGATTACCCGAAAAGTCAGTTGTCGTTCAGAACCCAGCTTTGCTTGAGCGGTGATCCTTGCAAACCGAAAAATACCAAGATCTTAGCGCTTCTCTGGCCTGAATTCTAGTGCCGTTATTTTCCACCTCCTTCCACGACTTTTCTTTAACGCTATCGTAGAAACAGGTGGAGCCACGTTCTTCGAGTATATTAATCAGCAGCTCGCGTCGTTCCCGATCGGCTTGCCGCGTCATTTGTTTCCCCTTTGTCCGTTGTCTCTTTTTCATCTGAGAAAAGTGCAAGAACATCGAACGCGTCATATCGGCAGCCATTGTGATCCGGATCAATGCCAATGTCCAGTCCCGGACTTTTATCGAAAGAGAGAAGGGGATGGCGAGGAGAGGGAGAGAGGAGAGACAGGGTTGAAGATGAAAAAGTGCCGTATCAACGTTATACAGTGGCCCGGATTATTCCCGGGCCCTTTGAAGCGCCAATCAATTATGCACAGCGAATGGAAGCACCGAGACCTTTTTTTTCTCCCTCCTTTGTTCTCCGTCCAGCTTCCGCTTCTTTCCCCACTGCTCCCCTCTCTCGCTCTTTACTCCTTCTCGTCCCCCTTCTTCTCATTTCCCTGTTTTTCCTTCGTCTCCTTTTGTATTTTCAAGCGCAACGACCAACCTGTTTTCGGTCACCCTGTTGTCTCCCATCAATTTCGCCAACGAACAGATAGATTAGTGTATCTTATGCACTCGTCACATAATTTTTAAACGGTAGAAATGCTCTCACAATTATTTTGCAGAAATCAGAATCGATCGCCAAGTTAGAGCTCCAGAAAATTCAGGAAAATCAGTCAGAAAAACTAGTCCTAATAAAACTGAATTTTATCAAGTACACATACGTACATTCGTCCGATGAAAATGAATTTCTAGAGCTGTTCGAAGATCAGCATCGCCGAAATTTTTCGATTATTGGGACACTCCGTCAGGAGTGCTCTCGACCGCTTTTGGGACCAAAATATCCCATAGAGGGGCTGCGCTCGTCTAGTCGAGATTACTTTCCCATTGACGGCCACTTTCGTCCCCCAAACGACGAGAACCTGCTCCCCCGAGTAACAAATGTTTTTTTCGGAGGGGGCAACGCTCTTCTCACGACGTCCGTTTCGCTTGTGAACGAAATACGAGGTGGCTACGAGCACCATCCAACGAAAGCGAGTGAGAGAGAAGGAGCGAGAAAACGAAAGAGGGAGAGAGAGCCAGAGAGAGAGAAACAGAACGCGCGATTGGCGGGGAATGAATAAAATTGGAGACTTCGAATATTTCGCCCTTGGGAGCAGTGGCCATTTTACGCGCCATTTCAATCCGTGACGTCGTCATCGAGAACGCCCCTCCTCTAAAACGGCTGCGAACATTTTCGATTTTTTCCTCCCCTTCCCGAGCCGCCCTTCCAATCTCTCCGTGCTCGTTTTTTTCCCGTCGGAATTGAAGCGTCGATTATCGACCCCATCGACGGGACGGCATCGATCCGAAACCCTTTTCCCTTCGCCGTCAACGAACAACGCGGCCCGATTGCAAGATAAGCACGGCGACGCGCGACGGCTCGTTTACACCCTCCGGCCAGTCGACCTTCGGCATTCCGCGATTCCGGCCGATTGTGATTTTTCCAAAAATTCTGTCACACCTCCTCGTGAAAGTTCAGCCTCCTAACCCCTCTGAAGCGTACCTCGTAACAATAGTACAGCATTTTTCCTTTAAAAAATGTTTTCGAGACACATTCAGACATTCGAACGACAGTATTTGGAAGAAGAAAGATGCAGCTCTATTGTCCAGCTCGGAGACCTCGAAGGGTTGCAGCAATTAAAAGGAGGGCAAGGTTAGACGAAAGAAGTAACAAAGGGAGTCCGTGGGACGAGGGTTGAAGGCAGAAGAAGGGGGTGTAGGCGAGGAACGGAGGGGACCGTTGGCTCTGCAACAACATCAATTTCGAAGGCGGAAAAAAGCACGGCGGTGGCTGAAAAAGACAACGGGAAGGGAGGCAGCGAGCGGAACAACGGAAAATTGAGAAATAAGGGCGGACAAAGAGGGCCGTTGCGACCGGCAAGAAAAACGGAATTGAAACGAATCGTGGAACGGATAGTCCGGGCTCTGGGTGAAAAAAGGAATGGATGAAGAGAGGAGAGTGGAGAGAGCAATGGAGCGGGAGGAATGGCTAGAGAGAGGGAAAGACCCGAGGTGAAACTGCGAGGAAGAAAGCACGCGAACGGGGAGAGGACGCGGGAAAAAACGATAGTTCGGAAGGGGGTTGGGCTAGAGAGAGGGCGAGGCTGCAAGCGCAGCAATATCAACTTTCGTCCTCGTAAAACTTTCCAGCGCTGACGGCTGACAGCTGTCAATGACGGGCGCGGACGCGGACGAGGGGGTGGCCGCGGTTTTCCAACCCTCCTCCACTTATCCCGGCAGCTAGAGTCCCGGTCCCTGCTCGTCTACCGAGCCAACCGACGACTGTCAAAGTGTCAGGGATCCGCGGGCCGCATTCTTCTCCCGCACGACTGACAATAATTCACTTGGCCGCCCGAAGATTCGCTCGGCTTCGTCTACGCACCGTCTACCTTCTACCCAAAGATTTGCGATTATGCTGGGGCGTATAGGTCTGAGTTACAACTTTGTGAAAACGTAGGATTAGCTCCTACAGGCGTCTCTGAACTATTGAACGAATACACTGGCTGTTCGACCGATGTTCTTGGTTAGAGAAAAAAATCACTCTCTAAAAATGTTGCCAACAGAAACAATTTAACCGCAGCAACTATGGAACAGAGCGCCGTAGAAGCATTAATGCAGGGAAACACGTGAGTCTCCGCATAATTCCAGAAACGACCAGAGTGCAACGATGGCGGAACGTCCAAATAAAATGCCGGTTATCACGAGATCGGCCCGCGGTCGTGGGGTTCAATTTGCAAAACACCGATTCGAGTGGCCCGACGCCGGCGTCGGGGCATTAACAGAAACAAGTTTCACGATTTACTTGGCAAAGGGCACGAAAGGGTCGGCGAGGAGTTGCGGGTGGCTCAAGAGAGAGAGAAAGAGAGTAAGAGAAGTGCGAGAGAGAAACTCTGAGAGGTTGGCAGGACGGATGAAGAAGAGGGGGATGAAAAGAGGAATAGGAAAGAGAGAGAGAGGAGAGAGCTTTATTGACCCTCGAAACGAGTTTAAACCGAGGGTGAAGCGGCCTGATTGCCGCACCGATTGTATTCGCTGCGGCATAATGAAAATTCTTCTTGCGTCATCTGCCCCCGAGGATATTTTAACGGCATACTGAAATCCCTCTCCCTCTCATAGTTGCCCGCTAGTTGATCGCAATCTCCTGTCGCGCTTCGACTGTTCCCGGCAGCCTTTAATCGTCCTTAAAACCTCCAGGACCACCGGGAAATTAATTAAGGACCTCGAGCGTACGTTCTCCGAGAGTTTCTCCTGGTTCACGGAGTCATTCGACGCGTCTGCCGCCCGAGGAAATTGAGATGATCTCCTGTCTGAATGCCGACGATGACTCGCCTTTCCCTTCGGCCATATTCGGTTCCCCGGAAAACCTTCTTCTGATTCTCTTAGCATTCGAAGTACACTTGAAATTGTTAAACAAATCTTCAAAAGTAGATAGAAATCCGAGAATCAATCGGAGAATGGCTAATTATTTATATAATATAGCGAAAATCGATTTAATCGGAGAATAGCTTTTTTTCTTCGCAAGATATGTTTTGTGTCTTGAATTGGTTACTGTCACAGATCAATCTTGCCTCGATCAACTGTCGCCGAAGCGTTTTCCGTTTACCCGTCTAGGATTGATGACAGCACGCGAGGCGAGACAATGATCTGAAACGGATTGACACAGAGGGATACTTTCTATTGCGTTCGTATACGAGCAAAAGAGAGAGAGATGTAAGGAAGCCGGTGTTAATCGTATAGACGTAGACGGAACAGGGTAAATGTGTTCCGTCGGAATTAAACAGATACCCGGAGCGGAGCCGGCGTCGCCGAGCTAAGAACAGTTAAATTTGCAATTTGTTGACACAGGAGAGAGCCCGAATGGAACCGAGAATGTTCCCGGTTGATTTTCAGGAATTAATGACGTTAGCTTAGTCCAGTGCTCCGTGAATCGCATTGGCCTCCGTCGAATCGCTACTTACTGTTTTAATTCGGATTATAGGATGAGCCTTGGTTTCAGACAGCCGCGAACCTCTCTCTTTCTCCCTCCCTCTCTCTAGTTCTATCTCTATCCTCTATCTTTCTGTCTCTCCTCGTTCAAATCCTCGCAAAGTACTTTTATTTCCCGCGATGCGGCTCAAACATTAAGAGATGAAAACGTTGGCGCTCTTATCCGCCGAAAGTTGAGATCCCCGAGGAACGAATTTCTGGGATATTAACCCCGAAGGAGTTATTTCCATCTTCATCGATTACGCACACTCTTTACCCGGTACATCTCTTCCTGAGAATACGAAATTTCACCGAGACGTATCCGGAAGGAATTAGGCGTCTCGAATTCGGGTTACCGATCGGCGAAATGAATAAACAACGAAAGATATCTTGGAAAAAGAGCCAGGTTCATTCTGGGTATAGTATATAAAAATACCGTATATGATCTCGCAATTAATTATGCGAATGTTGGTGATAAAATCGCGTTAAAATCGCACGAAAATGAAGGAATTAAAAAACAGGCTACAAACAATTACACCTTCCTTTCTCGACACGTTAGTCATAGAAGTAAACATACGACTGTATTCGTATATTCGCAGAATGTCTGAAGACAGACATCAAACAATGTTCCCAGCTCCTTGGTAAGTGGAACCAGACAACAATGGTCAGATAGAAGTATTCTGGATCTCTCTCTGGCCGGCAACGAACTTCCAAATTGCGTTTCCTCGGCCGACTAAATATTCCACATTTTTATTTCTTGTTTCGCCTGGTGGAATCGGCTGTTTCCAGAGAGTGAGAGGGTGGTGGACTTTGGAAAATTCCACGGATGTCAACGACGACGGTCGCCGTACCGTGGGGAATCGGGTAAACAAAGAGGACTTGTTAAACGCGAGCTCTTTCTCTCTCTCCCTCTCTCTCACAGTCGCTCTCGCGGAGAGATAGCAAGGCGATCTTCCTCTGAAGCATCGGGGTGGCTCTCTGGCCAGACACGCTCATTCGTTATTCATTCATCGAAATCACTCGCGGATTCGCCCCGGCATGGCGCGGTAGTCGGAGTACAACACACGGAATCACCATAAAACCCGTGGAAATCCGCGACACGCGGAAGACACTGCACAATTCATACAGCGCCGCGGGAAAAGAGGACTGTAACGAGACCGCGCGGAACCGGCGTGGAAACGCGACTCGAGAAAATTGCGTTTCGCATGGCAGGCTCCTTTTCCGTGTCGATGGGATACTTCGCGGACTCACTGTGATTCCCTCGCAAAACCATTTGCAAAAACTTAAAATTGAGGAAAGGACCTCGCACTAAACTAAACAATTTAAAGTGGGAAAAGTCATAACGGATAGCGCTTTCCTAACGCATTATTAATTGCAAGTGTAATAAAATACTCAACATCATTGTCTCTGTTTAATAGTACATACTTTTTCATAATTAAGGATCAGTCTACTGGAAGAGGTTTCACTATCAATTATTTGTTTATTGCTTATTTTAAAACTAATAATGCGTTAGAAAAGCGCTATACGTTAGGATTTTTCCCACTTTAAATAATCAATCGGTTATAAATACTGTCATACACAATTATTCTTCAACTATTTTGTTCACTAAAATTTCATATTGTTCCCTTATAATGGTAACCGCATTAATTCGAAAGTGATATCTTTGCTGGTCTGACCTCAGGCTTTTGACGGGTTGAAACAACGAAACTGTCCATTTTTTCACATTTTGCCTGACATACATTTGTTCAGTGACCCAAAAGGTACAACATATTTCAAATTCAGCCAATTTCGCTGAGGACTCAATTCGCGTGGTTTAGTGTGGGATTCTTTTGACTCCATCGTTATTTGTGAAGATAATTTCACCATGTCTCCGCAGCCGTGTTTAAAGGAGGTTTTCGGAGGAGATTGGAATAAATCAGAGTGGCATCTATATTCCTGTTTGGTCTGAGCGAGGGAAAGAGGGGCAGAGCCGCGAGGGATCTTGAAAGAATGATAACAAGACAGACGCGACGACGCGTCGCCGCGATCTCGCGACCGCCGGATGATAAATATTCGAGCGACATGAAAATTTCGCAACTCGGCGTGTCCGACGCTGCTCCTTGAAAATTTCATCGGCCAGACTCGCCTAACGCGCGGGTCTCATCGGTCCTGAAAGTGCAAAGTTTCTGCCGACGGGACTCAAGTTCCTTGCGGAGTCCTACCGAGCCCAAGATCCACGAAAACGAAGAGTCCTTGCAACCCGTCAGTTCCAAAAAACTGAGAAGCTTGTAGAAAAAACAAAATCATCGACGTTGCGCTTGACCACACGGTTTCGATGATCGTATCCCAAAAAACTTGTATCAATATTTCCCAGCATCATCGAAACTGTTATCGCTCCATGGTTCCGTATTGGAACGTGTATTTATATTCCGATACGCATCGTCGAGAGCGTTTATTGAACGTTATCGGTTCGAATAGTTACATTGTTGGTTCTTCAGTGATTGTAACGCGACGTAGGAAACACAGGATGCGGCTTTCAAGCGATTCCAAAACAAATTTCAAACGTATTATTAATATTTTGAAAGCATCCAATGCAATCCTGAAAGTCGAAAGAAAAGCGAAAACATTACGAGCATTATACAGCATAAAAGAATAGAATGCTTTGTTCCGTAATTGTCGCAGAAAATAAATCCCCAAGGAAATTATTAGATTACGTCAAAGAGGTTGTTTTCGTGCTCCACGATTAAAATGTTCATTACTGCTAAAAATGTCATTAACATAGTTAGCAGAGTATCATTTCTGAAAAGCGTTAAACAATCGCCGACGGGTAAAAATGTTGAAATTACAAAGACCGCACCGCCGAGGGGAAAAGACGGGTTGCGAGGTTAAACAAACAGGTGTCGCGTGAAAATGCGAGCGTATTTTTCCAGCGGAATAAATTTCGCCGGAGGGATTTCGTCGCGGGGGGGTGTCGCGCGGGAATTGAAGAATTCGCGAAAGTCCCCGAACTGTATCCTCGCAAAGTTTCCGTCGCGTCGACAGGTTCGCGGGACGAGACAAACGCAATTTGAGAATTTCGCGTGGATTATAAACAGCCGAAACAGGGAACGGGCGGTATAGCAACCACAGTCCTCGGGACGTGGATGCGAGCAGGTGCGCGCGGTCCCGGCACCGACACCGAGCCTCGATAAGAACCGGAGAAGTTTCGGAAACCGCGGAATCTTCGGAAGCGTCTAATATTGTATTCATGAAGTGACGAGCGTTCGAAGCGTTCTGAATAAATAAATAAATAAGCGAACACGGAGCGTTGGGGTCGACTCGCGGAGACGCGCTCGAAACTCTGCCGCGCCGGAATGCATTTTCCGAAAAATACCGTCGCCCGAATTTCTGTTTGACAAGAAATATTTCCTTCTGCAGACGGAAAGTAACGCCGAAGAACCAAATTTTTCCAAATTCTCCGGAAACGCTGCAAAATTGATACCGTATAAGTGACTGCCACATTCGGTGAATTGAATGTTTGCATACCTCTGCACAAAATCTCGAGATCGTTATTCAAACTAAAGAATTAGTTTTAACTCCGTCTCTAATAATTATAATTAGAGGTATAAAATTGTTATTTATTCCACTTCTAACGATAAGCAGAACAGACTTTTATTCCGACGTAACAGACGGGAACAACGGTCGTATATGTACGTAACAAATTTATTTTGAAATGTGCATCAGAAATCTCCATTGTTCCGATAAAATACACAGCAAATTCATTTTGAAATGTGCATCAGAAATCTCCATTGTTCCGATAAAATACGCAGCAGAAAAGTCCTGTAAATAATTCAGTGACAAGGAAAAATGAGCCCAAGTTGGCTCGACTCTCAGATAGAACAATTTTCCGAGTAACAACAACCGTGGAAAAAATTGTCACCGACCGTGGGACGATCCATAGTGTTTTTAATTTGTAGTAGACAGCTGGGAGAAATAAAATGCATACCCTAGACTCTCGTATAACATGCTCAACAAAACTGTTAAAAAATGCTGTTATGTATACGTCTGTTTTATGTGACAGTGAGAGTATAAAGAATTGTTTCGAAAGACTGGATACACGATACCACAATAGATACATATGCACAGTATTGTACGGGATTCTATTACATTTACTACATGTCGACGTCTAATTCTAACCGTGGGACGGTCCGCAGTGTTTTTAATTAGTAGTAGACAGGGCGCAGAAATTTGTAGGCCAAGCAACCGTTAACAGAGGAGTTTTTATGGAAAGGGATCGAGGGATGGAAGAGGAAACAACGATGGAAAACGGGATAGACGGAGAGGGCTCGTGATAGGATGGCGAGGGATGAGGAGGGGTGGCCAGCGGTGGAGGTTGACAACTTCGAGAGCTCTTTCAATTTATCTCATCCCCTGAAGCGTCCTCTTCCTCCCCCTTTTGCTGCCGCGCATTTCTATTCTTCCTGGCGTTCTCGTCTTTGTCTTTGTATAGCCGGCGCGCGCGTTCGCCCCCGCACTCTTTTTCCCGCGGTCTTACGATGATATTTATTAAAGCACCATCACGTCGCGCGAAAGAAGAAGCGCGGCGTAGCTGCCGCGGCGCATTTACGCTCGCCTCTATATCGGATCAGCTCATAAATCCTCGCGAGCTTTCTTCGTCAACGGGCGATGGAGCTCCAGAAAGCAACCCAGATAGCCGCACCTGCTCGTTCGATGCATATTGATAAAGGAAACGTCGCTGAACGCGATTTGTCAAGCCCGCCCACCCCGACTGCGGATATTTTTAGCTAACTTCGCGATTTTTTCACCGCGATACTCCGAAAGCTTTTATCGCGAGACGAACGGCGACGGATCTGTCAACGTCGCGGTAACATTCACAAATTTTTCTAGAAAGAATGAATTGAAATTGGGGCTGTTGCGAGGGGTTGAGTACGTTCATGGGATAAGGCAAGTTGGCTTAAAGAACAATATTTTAGTACAACGTTGCGATTTTTTCGTCGGGAACTTACGAAAAGTTTCACCACCAGACAAACTGGAATATGTTTGTCAACGTCTCGGTAACATTCGCAAATTTTTGCGGAAAGAATGAATCGAAATTGAGATTGTTATAAACGACCGAGCAATCACAGAACAAAGTTCGTCTAGCAAGCGATACCTCAGTCCAACTTTGTTATTTTCCTGCTCCGAAACTGCGAACGATATCGTCGCCAGACTTTCACCCACACTTTCGCCTACGTCTCGGAAACACTCCGAAATTTTTGCGAGAAGAAAGAATCGAAATTGGGTTTGTATCAAGGGATCAAGCACGACCAGTCGCCATCGCGCCACCGGCTATCGGGACCGTAACGATATTGGATCGGCGCGTGGCGCGCAGCGCGGGGGTGTTGCGGAAAAACAGCTCGAAGGAAATATTTATCTTGAGAAAGAACAGCGACAAAGGATCATTCTTGGAAAAGCCATCGCTTGCGAACGGCGCGGAGACACCGTTAGGCCAAATTGAAAAAGTTTGCACACGGGCTTTCCTGTTTTCCCTGGCGCACGCGGAATCGTGTTCTCCACGGTTGCTCTGCTAATTAAAGGACACCCTGTAGATTCACAGCGGTAAACGAAAAAACCGTATGACGAGACGGGGCGAGAAGACTGGCGACTGGCGTTGGCAAGCGCAATTTGCGTTTCTTTCTCTGGCTTCTAATTATTACCGTGCGCAGTGATTGTTGGAATATTATAACAGGCATGTAATTATTAATACCTTGGCAGCGCGGCCTCGCGGCGTTTCGCCCGGCTGAATTGTACGTTTCGTAATTCTGTTACGGTTATCATTATTGTTATCATTCTCATAATTATTGTTATTGTTATTGAGAGTATTTCGTGAACCCGGGGAGGGAGGGTCGCCGCTTGTAATAACTACAGCGTGAACCCCGGTCTGGCCCGACCCGGCCCGATATAATTACACGATTGCGAGACCGCAAAACCGTGGCAATAATTGCTGGCAGGGCATCGACAGCACGCGGTGTGTTGCGCCGAATAATCGACGCACCGTACACCTTTCTTTCCCTACCCCCGTTCGAACGCATCCCTTAACTATCGTTCCGTTCGATGAAAAAAAATACCGAACGATCGGTGCGCTCGAATTCTTCATATACTGGGAGCTCGAATACGAACATTTTATAATGAATTTTGTGAGCTAGAGGAATCGTTGAAATGTTCCAGCAATCCGCATATTTTTCCCTTGTTCTACAACGCTCAACGTGAATGTCGAAAAAGTCCCACCTCTCCACTTTAATATTATCAGGGGTTTCATTATTTGTTCAGAAACGCGTTGAAACGTTTTTCGCCAGCATGGCGCCATCTAGCTTCACTTTCCCTTTCACAGAAAGTTCGTCGTCGGGAGCGTCTTCCGTGGGATCCGTCCGCCGAAAATACCGGGATACCGAAAGCTTCGGATTACCGTTAACGAAACAATACAAGGGGCCGTGACCAGAACGGACAGCCTCCCTTTGTCCGAATCCTGAAAAGCTCGCAGTCAGCCCCGCGACGCAGCGCGGCGCGCGGCGTCGTCCGACTAGTTTGTAATAAAATACCGTCCGTAGCCCCTCCGAGGGATTATATTGCCCTTCAGGGAGCCCTCGAACATCGGGAGGATGGATCTCTCCGGATTCCTCCGAGGATTGGAAGAATGTTTCTCCCGGACCTCTCTCGCGTCGGCTTTCGAGAGCCTTCAGGTATTCCGAGTCCCGATCCGCACCGCGCGCGCGCCCCGGGTAATTAACTACCAATTAATCGGTCGGTCGCGAAGTCTTTAGCGTCGAGAACAGGAGACCCCCTCCGAATCCAAAGGATTCCTCGACACTGTCGAGAATTAGCGAACGCTGCCAGTCGAAACGGCTTGAAATCCGATACTTCGCTCTTGGTTATTTTGATTGGCGGTGGTACGTCTAGTGTTAAGAATTAATTCTTGACGTTTCCGCTCCGAAAGACCATTAGACCGTCGTATAGTACGGCGTTACAACGGTCGGAGTGGATAAAAGTTTGTTCTTGACGTATTCTTATAGGAAATTTCACGCTGATCACGAATATACCACATATTAATTTTCGGCAAAAAACTGTTCTTTTCGACATTTTTGAGTATATTTGCTTGAAAAAACTGTTAAACACTATTCAGTGTCTCTTAATATTATATATGGTATATTTGTGGTGAGCATACATACAATTTTCTGTACGACCTCAAAATATTTTTTTTCGTTTGGATCACCTTGTAGATTCCAAGTGATGTAAACAAGGGTCATTTAAGAAATATTACTCTTCAATCCATCATCTACAAAAATGATTCAAGTCTCGCGTGGGATTTCCAATGAGCTCTCTACCACTTGTCTAAACACGATTTCTGCCTTTTGTTGTCATTATTTTAGATTCTCAGCAGCTGTTCCATACACAAGAGATACCTCTGAAGGGATAAGTAAAGCCAAACAAGGTGCTGAGAATAGTTGGATTCTCGATGTGTATCCATAGTGCGTCTGTGCGTCGTCCGTGAAGCATTCGAGGATCGCACCGAAAGAGTCTTTCTCCAGAAAAAACGTGAAAATCGCACAGCTAAGAATCGCACTTTCGTCGGCGTCGAGGCAAACAGATTGCCCAAAGTAGTTCTCGCAGTCGTCGCATATATTTCCCGCGCAAACATTTACGAGAAGTTTAAATACCTCGACGAACAGCTCCGACGTAGTAAAGCAGCAGTCTCCGCCATCCCCGTCTGGTTGTTTTTACTTTTCCAACCCCTGCTCTCTCTCTCTCTCTCGGCCGGTCGGCAGTAAAATATTGGAAGAGCGTTTATGAGCTACGGTGGTGTCCTTTTCTGAACGTTTTGCGAAGGCGACGCCGTTTTGCGGGGGCTTTAAATTCCGCGAAGAATCGC
Source organism: Lasioglossum villosulum (assembly GCA_963971365.1). Taxonomy (NCBI): domain Eukaryota; kingdom Metazoa; phylum Arthropoda; class Insecta; order Hymenoptera; family Halictidae; genus Lasioglossum; species Lasioglossum villosulum. Next base: position 3,843,523 of record OZ020495.1, read on the forward strand.
GGCCGGGATCGTTCCGCGATATTAAACAACAGTATCTGGGAGGGAACTCCGTTTCTTTGGACTTATTTACAGTAAACCCCCCGGCAGCAACAGCAGAAGCAGCAGCTTCTCTCTTGCTTTTTCTTCGTATTCTTTCCCGGCGCTCCGTTGTCGAAGCAAATTCCTTTTACCGTTTTGCGAGGCAACGACGACGCTGATACACCCGAACCCCGTTAACGCTCGACAGTGTCAACCGATCCAGCAACAATGTTTCTCATCGGGAAATTCGTTTGAATAACTTCGTCGAGACGTGCTCCCCATTCATCGGACCTGTTTTTATCAGGTTACAAACCACGGACTCTGGTTAATCTACTCATTGTTCGCTGTGGGAACGACGAAGATGCTCTCGCGTGCTTGTTCCGCTAAATGTTATTGTACTCGAGTTACCGTACTATCATGAATACGTTTGTTCCACGGTGAATTTGTTGAAATTATCGGCAGAAGGAGAACGCTTCTGCTCGGATTCGTTTTCGGTGAATCGTAGTGGGAAAATTCTGTTTTATCTTCGTGTACGAAGCATTATCGATACGCTGTTAATTTTCATGGGAGGGAATGTATTCGCGTAATGAAATAAAGTACAGGATTCCTGCGGGATTTTTACCTCGGTCATGACTGGATTTTTAGTACGAAGGATAACATTTCATTCGCCGTCGATTTCGGCGAAACAATGAACCGAAGGGTTTAACCGGCTCAACAATGACGTTCAATTTTATAATACAAGACGGGATTTCTTTTTTTGTGCGCTTCTGAAAAATTAGGAAATCGTGTACATTGAATTCAATGAAGCAGCATTTTCATTTTGTTTGAAATGTTTCAAAATAATTTTCAGATTCAGTTGATAAGCTGAGTTAAATGTGGTTTTAGCTATTGTTTCAGAGAACTGCTGGCATCCAGTACACTTTTAACCGATCAACGGCAGTCTGTGCCCGCTTCACGAGTAGTCAGTACCATAAAAGAGCATGCAACGTTATGGTTCCAGTAATATGGCACTGGTCGAGCGGGGTCTGCGAAATTGTCGGCGTCGTTTTCGCGAAAGAGAAGATTCGATTCGCCTTCAAAGATCTAATTAGATAAGTAGGATGGCTCGCGTAAAGACCCGCTCGGTTCTAACAGAAAGAGAGAGAGAGAGAGTGAGCAGGGGGTGGGGAGAGCGTATCAACGCTCATTATCTAAAGTCACATCCCCTATCAAAGGATTCGGAGCCCGAGGAAAGAAGCCAAAGCGTTTCGAAACGTTTGCATGAAAGGATCCTGAAAGGTTTTTCGGAGGAGGAGGGCTACGGTTGAAGCGGACTTCGAGGAGAAGAAACTGAAACCTTTTGAACGCTTTTGAACCCGAAACGACGCCGGTAAACAGGGCGGAAGAGAAACATACCCCTCCATCAATGGCACCAGCGAAAAAAAAATAAAAGGAAAACCTGACCCGAAAATTCAGCAGGCCTCGGCGTTTGGTGCTTGAAAATCCGAACGCTTGTGTAACGGTATACCTGGGGGGATTGAGTCGTTCGGAAAAATGCTAATGCCGACACCCTCTTTCACCGTAGCCCGAAACCTTCGTGCACCCTACACGGCCATGGTAATCTCTGTAATTATTAACGTTGCCGGCGAAAAGATTAGAAAACGATTGAAAACTATCCCTGCAACGATGTATATCTTTTGGTTCGAAAACAGCACACAACAGTTGGTAAACAGTAATATCGTGCTAGCAGACAAAAGTTAGACGGACAAGGAAACAGTAGGGAAATAGCGTAAGGACAGCTGTTGACAATTTGGACATAAGGGTTGAAAGACAGCTTGAAAGGGTGTAGGGGGTGGTTTTCGCGCTTGGTCACAATCGAGAGACGGGATATCTCTCAGAATAGGGGCGCGTGGCGTAATGGGGCGACGCGTTATAAATCTCGAGCGAGTAACCTATTTTCCAGGAGTAATATCTGCACGACGGCGGCGGCAGCGTCGGCTGGGGTGTAAGTAGATTTCCGGCCGGAGACTCGGAATCGATAAATTCCATCGGAATCTGGTTCACGGAGGTGGCCCGCGCTCTCGTGCGCGAGCGACTTTAAGGCGGCAATTTGTCAAGCCGTGTGTCATTCGCGTAAAATCCTCCTCGTTATTGACCTTCGCCTCTGCCAACGACCACACCACACCACCTCGTCGTCGTTGTCGTCGCCGTCGTCGACGGAGTCTTTAAGCCCGCATTCACGGCCCGTAAAATTGCCTATCGACGCCCGGTATCCATCGACGCGCGAGCCCGTCGCCAGCCCTTTAATTATTCCCAAACGGCTGCCTCGTATTTCATCCAGCGTCGAAGGTTGCCAAAGCTATCCCTCCCCTCGCAAATTCTCTGACCTTCGGAAAAATCCAACGACCCGTGCCGATTTTCCACGGTAAAGGTCGCACGGACCTGCGACCCGCGCGGTCTATATCTTTTTTTCGATTTTCAGAGAAAATCCAAGCAAAACGCTAGGTGTCCTGCGTTTACAAAAAATTCTGCAGATTTCGAAAGCGTTAAAAAACTTCGAAATTAAAATGACTGTCCTCTTATAAAGAATTAACGAACCTTTGATCTTTCAGGTCCGAAGTGTGGCAGCTTTACGAATCAGTGGACTTTCTGCGATAACTAAATGTGTCCAACAAGAATCCGGTCCCCATCGGTTACAAACTTGTCCAATCGGCTTGGTTCGTTCGTTTCCGTGGGAATTACCCGGCAATCCCGGTAAGAAGACGTAATTACGCAAGTTGGTGTATCGAGACTTGGCCGCCCGAGCGAAGAAAGCGAGAAACAAAGGTAAAGCGGAAGTCCGTGGAATAAATGCGGGGGAGCGGGTGTAGGAGGGTAAGAGAGGATTGCGGGGGAGGAGGGCGATTGCTCGCGATCAGTGGAACCGGGGAAATACGTTTCTAAATTCCATAGGAACCCCTTCGCACCCCCGCGACTCGTCCCCGCTCGGCCGGTTCCGGCGGATCTTTATTTCACCGTGGGCGTCGTCCTCGCGTAATTAGTCGCGACGCGCGTTCCAATTACGAGACGCGACATCGGCCCTAATGAGGCACTTGCAAGTAAGCTGGCGAGGGCTTTGACTAATTAAGTCCCAGCAGGGCTCGCCATCGGCGACCCCTTCTCCCTCCGTTACTTCTCTCTCTCTCTTTTTCTCTCTGCGCGAAAGCGGAACGGAACATCCACCTTTCTTCCTCGAGCTTTTTTCCTATCTGGCCGGTTTCAAGCTCTCTCTCTCTCCGGTCTCTCCGCTCTCCTGTACTCTCTCTCTCTCCCGCGCTATCTGGCTGCTTGGCGCTCACGTACGGGCAACTTTTGTCCCGCGTACGACGCGATGTATCGATCACCAGATACCGGGGAGCTAGCGACGCGGCTCATTGTTTCGGCGGAAATAATGGGCCGTGCATCGTCAGCTAATAAGGTACGACGTCGCTCGGGCTCCGGCAATTTGTATACACCGGCGAGAGTCATCTTGTCGACGAACAGCCACGCCAGACGCGAAGGGACAACAGGTAGCGGGTGAACAAACCCAAGAGCACCAAGCCCATCCAACAGCCAACGGATCGAACACGATCGATAGTGGACCGTGCACCCCGTGCGACGACCCGAGACGCATTCGAACGGTATTGTTCTTCGCGTGATTTTGGTGGGAGAGCATCATCGAACGCTCTTTAACAAATTGATTTCTAAATATGATAAAAAAAAGTCTAGCGTACGCATACCATTGACAAAACCAGTCGAAACGTTAAAAATGCTCGCACAGAAAAATTGATGATTTTACGCGAGAAGTTTCGCCCGTCTTAAGAGCCGCCGAAGCTATTTGCCGCAGCAGAGGAATAAAAAATTGGCGCGGAGACACGCTGTTCCAGAGCGGCAAATTCTAAAGCAAATATTTGCATGGCGCTTCGTCGCCGGGAACTTCGGTCTCTTTTCCGATTAATCTGCGCGGCGAGCTGCGGGACAGAGAGAGGGCCTCTCGTCCAGCTGGTAATTAATTGCGGAACATCGCGGTGGCGCGCGACGATGAAGCTCGATGTCGCGAATATTGCGCGCGGAAATCCCGCGTATTGCCACGAAATAAAGAACCGGCAGGTAAAAACCGGAAAAAAGGAACGCGATTGCAATTACCGGGAGTCGCGAGAGGCCAGGTTCGCGTAAATTCCGCCGAACCAAGGCAGCTCAGAGAGAGAGAGAGAGAGAGGCTACCTTCCGCTTGCACAGGAACGTTATTGCCTCGCCTAATCGCGAATCAACTTCGGCTCCTCCTTTTTTGCGAACCGTTCACGTTTCGCACGGACGTTCCGCCCGAAAGCGGTTTACCTGGACGCAAAAATTCATCGATCAGTTTGTATCTTTTTGAGCATTTAATAATAATCTCGACAAAGGCATTTTAATTTACAAAATCGCGTCAGTGTAATTCACGAAATCAGCGTAACCCGTTGCACGGTCTGAACGCGTCGAAACGAACAAACGTTCCGAACAGTTTCTTGCAAGGTCTTTGTGAAAATGGCATGTGAGTCGAACCGACGAACACCAGAGAGCGGACACCGATCGCGGTGAATTCGAGCTCATTAATAACGGAACACAAATGATCTCGACGTGTCGGATCCCCACCTCCTCGCATGAATCGCGCAATCACCGATGCGCCGAGCCGCGACGAGAAAAAGGTTAACGCCGAATTAACAGGGGCGGATTCATTTGCGCCGCTAATTGCTCGACTGTTACAAAGCGCGGTAAGCGTCGGAGTTATTAAAATGCGTACGAATTAATCATCATCGGCCGCGCGGTAATTACCTTCCGATTTGGTGGTAAGAGGAGAAGGGAGAGAGGGGGATGAAATGAATGATAAAATGAAAACACGAGGAGTTCAATCTTTCAACGCGAAATGATAATTGAATGCCCGCGGCGGTAATCTGTTCCGTAATCGTAATGTAGTATGCCCGGCAGAATGAAGATTCGCCTAATTACTGTGCCGTCACACTAGTTCATCCTAACTCAATTTAGTCAGCGAAGACTGTAAAAATATATTTTCTGAGTTAACTCTCAAGTCTCGGAACGCTCGTTTAATTTTGGATTATCGGCGCGTTTCTGCGAATTGTCTCGCGGGATTTGAATCTGGACAAAGCGGAAGGGCCAGCAGAAATCCCTTCACCGAATATTACGCTCCTTTGTGTTTTAAATCGGACGATAAATAATAAACATACGGACGCAACGAGGACCGCGCGCGAAGTGGACTCGGTCATTATTCTAGCCCGCGGCCGCGCGCATTCCCCGTGACACGAATTTACACGTTTTGCACGCTGTATCCACTTTTCTCCGCGCGTGTCACAGGAATATAAACCACTCCAGTAAATTCAGAGGTGTACGCGACAGACGGCGGCGCTCTAAACGATCTTTCCCACCGGCAGTTCCTGTTCCATCGGGGAACTGTGCAACCAACTCTTCCGGGTTAAAGCGTTCGCTTTCCGAACGGTCTGGTAATACTGTAAGACTTAACACCTTGATGATTACACCCTGAATCTTTATGCAAAATGAGTATTTTGTACATACGATTAAACAGACGTTTCTTCGCACCGTGCGTGGATCCTTGGGTCCAAGAAACAGAAACAATCCGAAGGTACGCTTTCATCTTCTCAAGCATACAAACCAGTTCAGCCGAAAGATTGGTTTTCCAACGGGGCGTCGAGTTCAGAACGCAATAAACATCGAGTTCCCATTAAATCGTTCACGCGCAAAGCCTAATCCAGAAACAGCTCGTCGTTGCGTAGCTGTGACGCTAGAGTTCGATCGAGGTAAAAAAGACTCGCGTTTCGCAGGGTATATGTTTGACAGGAACCAAGCGTCGCGACGCCGCCGGAAAATCGATGGGGCCGTGAAAGGCGAGGGAAAAAGGCCCGGTGAAAGGCTACCGGCGACGGCACGCGGTGCAATCGCTTTTGGTCTCCGAGAGATAGTTGGACCGAACTGTAGTTTTATGTTCCTCCACCCAAAATGCAGCCCAGAAGAGTAAACAATCTCTTAAATTAATTAGCGTCACTACTTGAAGCATTTTTCTTCCCTGATTTTGATGGACCGCGATCGATACCAACGCCGCGTTTCAATCGAGCCTCGAATGCTGTTAGGAGATCGGAGAACATTCCGGACACGGTCCAGTCTAAGGAATTAGACAGTCAGGATTTTCGCAGAGACGAGTTATCGCCTAGATTCCTCGCGAACGAGGAATCTGGCGCGGTGTCAAACTCGCTCCGGCTTGTAGCTAAACGATTCCCCGTTTCGACGTCGCAGGTGAGACTGCTCCTCTCCGAATCGCTTTGAAAATCAGTTGCGTGATCTCAAACCCTGGTCGTTCCTCAAGAAACATTTTCTGACGCAGTCTCGGATCATTGTCTTATTCACGTGACGTTGACGAATTTATGCTGCAAGCCGGATTTTATGGGTTCACAGCATTTATGATTTTACAGCACTTAAAACCGAGCAAGACAACCCTAAAAATAATAGGTTCTGGATAAATCACCTTTTCACTGTGGTACACTCTAACTTAATTACATCGAGTGGAGCAAATTATGACAGGATAAAATCGACGGATTAATAACAAAATGAAACTATGTGGAAGGAGGTGGATTTGTCGAGTGGATTTTACGGTTGGTGAAGGTATGTATTAGCCGTTCTCGGACAAAACACGGAAGAATTAGCTTCTCCGGGCGTCGAGTCGAGCGCGGAAAGCAACTGTTGTGTTTCACGGTGTTTTCCTGTGTGTTTTTCACGAAGGCAAAGAGCAACGGGCCAGAGAGAGAGAGAGAGAGGTATCGTGACAGGCAGCGTAGTAGCGGCCGGAAACTTGCGGGGTCGTTCCGCTTTAAACCGCTTTCGATCCTCGTGTGTACTTAGGCACTCGGCCGGGCCGAATCGACGCGAAAGACCAGAAGCAACATTCGGTGAACGAATATCGCCGGATCGATCGGCGCACTTGCCAACTTGTAATTAATTGCGGGACATCGGTTCCTATCCGACGCCGCCACCACTGCTCCCAGTATTATTCACGAGGCCGATTAAATCATTAGTTCGCGCGATAAACCCGACGATTTCACCGAAAGCGTTCCCGGAAAACCAATCCTTTGAAACGCTTCTAGGAAACAAATTTGTTAAAAGCACACACAAATATTTTGAGCGTTTCAACTCTCTCTAAAGCAGAGCAAAATGTTTCTGAAAATCCAACAATTTTTAATCTGTGGTTCAGCTACCACCCAATTTCAAAAATCAACAAAGAATCACCGAGCCGAAATTACAACCTCTTATACCAACAGCTTGATACACAAGCGATCCAAACGAAACAATTTTCTTTCCAGCAGAGTGCACCCGAGTGCATAGCTGCACTCGCGTAGCATCTGTGTTGCATCATGCTGTTATCCCGCTTAAATTCGTTTTGCATCGGCCAGTTTGTCGATATACCGTTGGTCCGCGGATCGAAAGAAAAACGCTCGTTCGGGCTCGGGAATCTTTTTGAGCGGGCCGCCTTTGCCCGTTTAATTGACTCATTAACGTTCCCGTGAGCTACCGGGGTCGGGGCAAACATCGACGCGGGGAGCGGCGCAGCGTTCATTTCGAAGCGTATCGAAGCGGCTGGAAAAAATAGTCCCTTTGCCGGCGTTCGAGCAATATCCGGCTCGCTATTAAATTTCGAGCGAGCAGGGTCCGTGGCTCGGCCGACTTTATTAATGTTCAATTAATTACTCGGTCGCGGCCGGGACGAGCGAGCACGAGAGGACGTCGGGAACGTTTGTTCCGAGAGAGACAGAGAGCAAGAGTAGGTGAGCGAGAGAGAAGGAGAGTTTTGTCACGAGAAGTTCGTCGCGGCTGAGAAGTTCACCCGCTAATAACTTTATTTCAAGGGAAACCGGCCTGCGACGCGAAGATTCCGCATTCAATTCCCAGCGCTTTGACCCGCGAACTTGCCGAGTGCTTTCTTTACGAAGCACAGCCTCACCTTGAGGATCCGCTCGCTGATAACTTCCGCGAACATCCGGATAGATTCGCAAACCGGCCTTCGAGCTTTTTACGTCGCGGTTGGATAATAATCTGTTTCTCGCAGATTTCATAGATTTCATCTTTGTGCATCGTATGTGCTTATGTTGAGAACTTCATCACCTCCTCGTTACGAATTAATCATCGTACATAATCTTCGAATTAATTAATTTGCACGTTAACGTACCTGATAAATGACAACAAGTGACTGTTGCTTATTAATCGATAGTAAATAAAATTCACGTACTAGAACGAAGATTATTAATGGCTGGACTTACCGGGTAGTCCGATCGATAGATAATGGACGTCGGTTGGAGCACAGTGTCGAAAGGCAACCGATAAAATACGTACCGTCAAAAATGGCGCGGCTTTGAGAGCTTTCCGCGAGAATCTTCGGCGAGGATCTCTTAATTTAGACTCGGCAGCGTTTCCTAAAACGGTTAAGAGAGCGAGAGGACGAACGGGAGAACGCCACTGACGCGTGCGCGAGAAAGAGAGAGAAGACGAGAGAGTTCCATATTCCTCGGGCCGGAAAAATGGAAATCTTGCCCGGAGATCGGGGAATATTTCACGACGAAATTTTAACGGGCGCGATATTACGTCGGCGCGGAGAGCTCGCTCGGAATTAGGGAGGCAATTTTCTTAAAAAACGCGTCGCGATGTAAATTCGCGGCGCAGCCTCTCGCGCCAGGGCTATTAATCTTGGCTGGTTCGGGAGGGCCGGAGCAATAGCGAGCAAGAACGGAGACAGAAAGAGAGAGAGAGAGGTCGAGAAAGGAAATAAGGAGAGGGGGAAACGGCTAAATACTTGGCGATTAAATCTCCCAATGCGGGGCCGTCTTAGCGACCGGCGGAAACCGCGCTCCACCTCCTTCCTGCTCGGCTGATAAAGTCATTAACAACCGCGTACTTTTCTCCCTTAATGAGCTCGAACGTTATCTCGACGCCCGGAACGTAATATCAATTTCGAGCACTCGGATTACCCGTGTATACGGTCCTCCGGGATTGTTTTCCACTCGGCGAGGGGTGAATTTCATTTGGGCCTTGTACCCGACGAATCTTCCCTCCCTATTATTTGTATTATCAGCCTCGGAGGGTGTGTCGCTTCCTCCCTCCTCTACTCAGCCCTCCACCCCACCCCCGTTTAATGCGATACGAATATTCGCGGGCAGAGATGCTCGTGTGCGAGCCCATTGTGCAACTTCGCGAATCGCGTTGCCGAGTCGTTCGGTTTCATGACACGGCCGCCCTATCGTGTATGGTATAGTTCTCGACCCACCCCTAACTAATCACTACACCACAGATTTTACGCGATTTGCGGGCCGCGATACTGCTAGATTTATTCAATATTTTCCCAATCAATTTTTATTTTCACACGTAAAAACAGTGTTAAATGGAATTCAATTTGAAAGACGCGTGATGAACTTGGATTCCGCAGTTTGATTTTATTGATCAAATTATTTTGATTTCGTGAGATTCGGAAACGTTCGTAGATTCGGAACAAATTTTACTTTCGTATCCCTACCTCCGGTGTTACCCGATCACGATCGGCAAACCCGCGAGAATTTCGATCGCGAACATATTGTAACTGGTGATTGCGAAAATTTTAACAGCCTCAAGACAGTTTTGCCGACACATTATTGTAACTTTTATAAAGTAACGTAACATAGAAAGAAGTACTGCATTTGAAATTAGATGAAATGTCGGAATTCTGGAGTCAAAATTCGAGTGTAAATAGTTAAAATGTAATCGCTATGCAAATTTCTGAAAGGAACGAATACTTTTAATATGTAAGCGGGTTTCGTTAGCCTGCGGGTAACTTTTTAAAAGCGCGAATAGAGCACAGGTATAGAGTGTAGAGAGCCATAACAGCGGGCACGCGTGTGCTGATCAGTGTAACGAACCCGATAACGCAACGGTACACAAGAAATTGAATCGAAACTCTTCGCCAAATATGAAGTGTGCTCTCTCTCTCTCTCTCTATCGTGCCGGTCTCAATTACGTGGCATTACGAGTGCAACTCTCTTCGTAACTCCGCGTCGGTCGAATTACAATTGGCTGCGAGAGCTTAGCGAAATAATGTTCCGTTCACCGGCCTGGAAACATCGCGTATACCGTTCTGCCACGGTCGTACAGGGCTCGATTATGCCCCCGCGATTATCGTAATTGCGACACCACCTCCGATAAGGCATCCGGTGCTGAACTCGAGGAGCTAAAGGTGAAAACGTGGGCGAATCGATTGCCGGCATCATACTGCCCCGAAGGACCTCGGGGCTCAGCTGATGATGATCACGCTGCCACATCGAATTCATTGTTCGTAATTGTCATTGCAAATAGATTTTCAACTCGCGACATTTACTCGCTCACTCTCGCAAAATTCCTGTCTACTTTCGTCGTACATTATCGTGCAGACCTTCAAGAAAGGAGGACCATAATAAACAAACTTCTGTGTTCACAGCTGAATGTGTTGTCATTAACGATGCTCTTGACTTTGCTGTGGCCAATAAGAATCATAGCTTCATTGTTGTTACCGACGCGTTAAGTGTTCCTCTAAGTCTCGGTTCTGCTAAAATGAATATCAAAACTAACTCCTATATCTTTAATATTAAAGAGAAATGTAATACTATCATCCATGATAACGTGCTCAGTTCCATAAAGTTCTTAAATGAGGACCATGCGCTCGGTTAGGATGATCGAAGCCGACTGGTCCAAATCAATTAGAAACGAGGGGAAATTCGGGCGACACCGTGCCCAAAGGTTTTCTCGTAGGCTGGCGATCTTTCTTTTCCCACGGGGAGGGATGTGCTCCGGCTCCTAAGGGTAGGGGAGGGAATTCCCTTCGCGTATGTACACTCACTCCAATCACGAGTCATACATCAGTCCGCGTCGTTGACGAGAAGAAGCGAACGGAACGGAGAAAAATGTGCCGATTGTCGAGCTCCCGAGGGGATGAAACAGGGATGCGAGCCCTCTCGCTCACGCTAAGTGATGGATCCAGGCTGTCTCGCACCGGCTCTCGAAACTTTTGTCCACTTTTGTTCACTTTTGTTCACTTCTGTTCCGGTTTTTTCCTCGACCCTTTCTCTACTTCGATCATTGTGCGACTTTCGAACGCGATTCACGCCAATAACGATGCATCCCTACATTGTTAAGCCCGGAGAGGTGGGACCTCGGAACAGCGAGACTGAAAGTTTGCGTATTCGTGTCCTAGAGAGAATTTCCCGACGAGAATAATAACTTTCCTTATTAAAGATTCGATAGTTCGTCTGAAAACAATTCCTAAAAATTTGTGCTCTAAACCATGTCCTACATTCTCTATTCCAGATTTTCTTTAATAAGTTAGATATGTTGAAAGTAATACAGCGACTTTTCTAAATTCTTTTAATCTACTCACTGTTTGAAATTGTATGTTCGCATTTTTGAAAGAAATTCATAAAATCCATAGTCTAGTAATGCCACTATGCGTTGACTAGATAGAAAACTCTTCCGACCATAAATTCATGGTATGTATCTCGGTCCAACGCTACCAGGTGTTGACTAGGCGACATTCCATTATAAAATTCTGCGATCGAACGCTTCAGCTAGATTATTTCTTATCGGTAATCGGTAGAACGTGATTGAAACCGTTCTCATCCGGGTCTCGTTCCATCATCGATATATCAATTTCATCGAACGATAACCAGCACCGATGGCAGCCATACATCCCCAGGGATCGACGACGCTAGTCGACAAGTGAAAAGGGACCGGCCGATCGAAAGAAAGTGGAGCTGGACGTTAACGAGGTTATTACTGGTTTCGATGGCACCCTCCGCTTGCGCAACTGTAAATAAGGGAGCATCAGCACCGAGCCAATCGTCTTCCTCCTCGATCGATATCCAATTGTTTTTCGTTCTCATTCATACGGTGACATTAAATCTGCGAACGCGTTAGCTGCCGACCGATACAAGAAATTTCAAAAACGTCGAAGTGACGTCATTCTAACCATAACTGAAAATTTAATAAATAATTGTGCTTGCAACTTTACGGAAAACAGAAGTGATCTCCTCTATTATAACCTTCATCCGAACCTCGTGTCAGTTGACACAGTTTTCTCGCAATAAGTTACTAGAAACGTTGATTCGGATGTGAACCTATTTTTGGTCTTTAAGACCACGTTCGCGCTATTAAATGTTTTTAATAATAAATTGAAAAAGGAAGGTGGCGTTTCGTCCTATACTGTTCTGTTATTTGTAAGTAAATTTATCCGAAACTTGATGACTTATTTTTTTTAATGCGAAACGTACAACCTCAAAAAGTTAAGATGTAAATATTAACTCATCAATTTGAATGAAAAAAACGTCGAAATGTAACTGTTTGTCTTGTTATTTTATCGATTTGTTTATCACCGTGTCAATTTGACACCGAGGGACAGATTCAAATCGTGTCATGAGGGACGGATGAGGGTTAAGAAACAATTAGGGACAAACACGATCGCCTAGCATTGCAACCACAAAGAAGATTGTATGTCAAGGGGTTAACGAATCAGTTTACCGAATGATTAGACAGCGCGCCGAGACTAGCGTAGGCGAACGAACTATAACGGAACGGGGCGATCAAGAAACTAGCTCGACCAAGCTCGGATAGATTGGGTCCGTATTCGATCCGAGCTGGTTCGGAAACCAATCGACGGCCGGCTAACGAGAAGCGCACAATGGGCCGGTACAGTGCAAATAATTTCGAAGGCACTTCAATAAACAGAAATAAATGCAGGATAGATTAAGGGTCATAGTGAATGGGCCGCAGAACGGCGTGCAATTTGATCGAATGGATAAATGCCGTTTCGAAAACGAACGACTTCATTTGTTCGCGCGTACGTACGAGCCACGTTTCCAGCCCCGCAACCATTTCCATCTGCTCATACAGACAGACAGGGAGAGAGAGAGAAAGAGAGAAAGAAAGAGAGAGGGAGAGAAACCTGCGCGTCCAGCTTAACGAGCTTCCAAATCAAACACCGAAAACGTCGTCGAGATTAATTAAATAATTAAACCGGGTAATTATCTCGACTCGACCAGTGGCGAACACGCGGATGTCGCGCGTCTTCGCGATGCGCTTGCAATCGAATAATTTGATCTAGCCAGATGACTGCAATAAGCATGAGATAAGTTAAAACTAGGTGTATACGTAGACTCATACACGATCGGACAGACCTCGTTCCCCTTGAATCAGGGGTAACAGATTAGGATATCACAGATAGAGGGACGAGGAGCTGGAAGGGCGAAGCGGAATTAAAAAGTTCCGAGTGCTTTCGCAGCGAGACGAGCAAAGAGGGCGAAAGTGGCCCTAACTGGCTCCCCGTGGATCTCCTCGCAAACTGATAGATCGCGAAGACTGATGCGGCCATCTTGTCCCTAAAATTTCGGGTCTCTAGGGTATACACCTATCTATCAGCCGCAAACAGACATCTGATCCGCTCTCGAAACAAAAATGTCCTGCATCGATTGAAATAAGTATCGCACAGAAACGGAATCAAGAAAAATTTATTTAGATGCTCAGAGCGATTTTAGATATAGTTTCGCAACCATTAGCGTTGATCCTTCAACTGTTCGCTTCAGCGGCTGGCGTCTCTATCGTAAATTCGCTGGCCACAAGATGGCCGACCGAAAAACCTTCGCCAACCGTGTAAAATTACAAACTGCCGTGTTTCAGCGATTGGACCCGGCAGTTCGCGGTAAGAAAGCAATTTTCGATAATTTCATAACTCGCCGGGGCCCGGAGGAACCGGAGGGAATCTGACATCCGCAGGCCGGGTAATTTCGTATTTCTAGATTAAATTCTCGTTTCGGGTTGTTCCGGTAACCAGCTTCCCCTCCCCCTCCCTTCACTTTCCTTCGCTCATTGCCATTCAGAGCAAATCAAAATCCGACGTGGATCGATACACGTGCACCGGCCTCGACGTCGGTTAAAGGTTGGTTTAGCTTAGGAAGGAGCCCATGGCAGTCCAAGGCCTGATCTTCATAAATCTCGAGCGGCTTGATGGCTCTCTGCTGTGCGTGGCACAAAAAAAGAGGTTTCTATGGGCTCCACAACTCCTTTCGGTAAAACCGATAGCTTTCCTTTACGAGACGACCCAACGACTCCTAGCAACATGTGTGTTCGATGTACAAGCAAAATTACTTGCTTATTTGAAATGCGACAGAACTTTTCTTCCAACTAAATACAGTAATCCCTCAAATGTTGCCCAACAGGTGTACTCTGTGCAGACATCGTTTGCACCCAAGACTTGTTTGTTTGATTTGTGGCTGCGTCTACCGCGCCGACAGAAGGACAGACTGAAACACGGATCGAGTGGCGTTTCTATCTGTCCGCGTCACTTTCTTTCCCATACGCTGTCCTTTCTTGCGACCGAAACTTTCTTCGTCGATTACACCGAAACTATATCGTGTTCGGTCTTGTTTTAACCAGAAAAATGCCATAAATACGTTTTTAAAAGTCCCATGAAAAAATAATAAAAATTAAGAAGTTTTTATTCATTGCGTCAATTTAGTAGTGCAGTGGTGTTCAGGTGGCACAGCGTTGACAGGCAGTGGAGCGAGTATGCCTAAACAACGTTTGGGATTTCGATCCCAGACAGTATTTGAGTCTTTACTCTATACGATGTCAAAAAATATTTCAGATACACAGAAAAATAATAAAATGTTCGTTTTAGGGAAACAAGGTAGTTTACCTAAAGGAGTTGTGGAGCCAATAGAACCCTTTCGTTTTGTGCCACGTACAGCCGGGAGCCGTCAACCCGCTCGGGATTTATGAAGATCGGCCGTGTACCGCCACGGCCTCCCTCCTAATATAAACCAACCTTAATTCGTTACGTTTAATCCAGCGAAAAACTCTCTCTCGCGCGCGCACAAGACCCAGAGTGTCTGTCGGCGAGTTTTTAATTAATCACGCTGATAGACGCCGAGATTTGCCGAGCCCCTTCCTCTCCGCGATAATACTTCCGTTACGGGACGGCCGGGCCGTGCCCTCTATAGAAAAATCAGTGTTCCGAATGGAACATCTCCTTGCTACTTTTCTCTTATTGCGAGCAGGGCCATCGAAGCGATCGGTAATATAATATTAATTAAAGCCGTAACTTTACAATCGAAAGAAGTATTCTTTTGCGAATATAGCTTCGTCCATAGTGCCGCGCGATTCATTCCCGGTTTAATTCGTTCCATTATGGCCGGCTGAATGAGTTCATACATTATTCACTGGTACGACGAAAAGCTGTTTAATTCTTCCGGGTTCCACTGGAATGGATAGACTAAGAAAGATCCTCGATGGATCCTTCATAGATTAATACTTATTGCGAGATGAGACAGATTTTTTATTCTCGATTTCAGCTCTTAGAGGAACAAGTTGATTTCTTTTGTTAGTTCTTCTGCACAGTGCCGTGTAACAAATTACGCTGTCTACGCATTCAGAAATTATTTATAAGATTTCTCTAAACTTTTGTGATTAATCTGAGACTTTAGGCTTTGAAACGGATCTAGATTCATCGCCCTGTGATGTTCTATTAGAAAGTTAGAAGATTTTGAAGATCCGAATGCTGTAACTTCGGAACTAATTGGTCGGAAATCGGTGCCAGGTGCAATAGAACCTCGTGGGCCGGAAGTGGATGACTATCGCGAGGAACTGTCGTTTGCAAAACTGGCCTCCGGTCTCCTTGGACCATCAGCCGCAGCCGGTTTTCGACATAGAACTGTTTCGTCGACTCGTTTCTCAATCTCGTAGTTGAGAAATCGCGACGGCAACATTAAGGCGGACGTTAAACGGTATTTTGCGGTGTCGGAAGATTTCCCGATGGAACGTTTACGAAAGTGGAAGAACGTAGGAAAAAATCCGCGGTACGTTGCCGTACTCGTCCTAATCGTCGTCGATTAATATTCCCGCTCCGTTTAGCGTGGCACTGCTCGCTGATAATAGCCGGCCGCGTATCGGTAATTGCGCTACTTTTTCACACAGCCTTTCCCACGGCGACACCCTCCGCTACGCGTGAATAATGCGCCCGCGATTAATTGCTGCTCGCCACCGGCGATATTCCGACCGGAAGCCATCTTGATCCTCTAACGAGAGACCGTAGCAATCGTTTTAATTGAAACTCTGGCGCCTTGCCTTCGATCGCAATACAAACTTTGAGGCGCAGTGAATCGCAGTGTCATGTGAATTGATGCTCACAGGAACTTAGATTATCCGAGCCTCTCTATTTATGCCAATACTCTCCACAAAGAAATCATTCGACTTGACCCGCATGTCAATGACTAAAATTTTCAATGTTCAATACATATTTTTATACCCCGAATATAAATGAATCTGTGATCATCCAGGATATTTGGGGTCGACGTGAAAAATTCGGGACGGAGATGTTGCTTATATTTTTACCGGTTCGCGTCCGCCCTCTTAATTTTCATCGCAGGCGAGCAGTTTTCGCGACAACGGGCTGCAACGCGGCGCGCAATTTTCGCGGGAACTCTGACGCGATAAGGTCGCCCAGGCGACTTTCAGAACTCCTGATTAATTGAAACGTTCCCGTGATGGGTGTTCCCGCAGCCTTTGAGCGGAAACTCCGACCGTGTTCGCCGGGATTAAAATATTTTTCATATTAGTTCTGTTTCGACGATGAATGCTGCGTTTTCTTTTTAACCCTTTGCCCCACTATATTGCGACGTGGCTTCGCAAACGGAATTTATTAAACGCGTGTTTCACCACTGCGGATAATTATTGTCGCGTAACTAGAAATTGTTACGAACATTGAACGTGTTATGAAACGTAGAATCCATCTTGTTAGACACGTGCGATGCCGATGACATTATGAATTTTTTAAATATTCTTCAGTCATCAGCGGAGATGCAGCGTTGAAAGTTACACTCGCAGATCCAAGAAGAAAATAGCGATGCATATTGGGCTACTTCGCTCCCGGTTTGCAAACGTTCCAGTTCGAAAAACTGACCGGGGATAAAAATGAATTTGCTCGGCGTCGACGTCGACCGCGCCGGTTCAAATGACCGTGTTAAACGGGTTATCGTTTCGCGTGATTTTGCAAATATTTGCTCATCGATCAGGCGAGCCTGGGCGGGCGAACGCGTCGATTAACATATCCGCGGGCCGGTTCGCAGGATGTATGAAAAAACCGGGAACCTCATTTCCCAAATGGAACTGTTTTTCTCTGGCATTTTGGCTGGCTCTCGGAGAAAGATAGAGAGAAGGAAGAAGGGAAATGAATCGCCGCGCCGCGGCAAAAGGAAGGCAGGAAGAAGCCCGCCGAGCCGGGGGTCGAAAAATGAATAGGAGGCATTCACGGAATGACCAAAATTTCAGAAGCGTGGAATATACACAACTCCACTCTCCGGATTACGGTGGACGGCGGGAAAACGTTCAGCCCTCGTCCGAGCGGTTGAAAATATTTCGCCGGAGCCGATAGAGGTGGAAAAGGCGGGGTTGGAAAGCGTTCACCAGTCCCTTTTTACCGTACCATTTTCTCCGAGCGCTTAATTAAGTTTCTCGGGGACATGTTTGCGCGCTTTTCGAAATGCCGGCGCTTCTTAATCGCGTTACATCGGCGCGAGTGTTTTCGAGCGACTAGCTCGCACGGAAACACGAATAGGAGTGAGAGGGAGAGAGGAAGAGTGGGGCGAACAGAGAGAAAGATGGGCGTGGAGGGACACGGAATTTTTCCCGCATTTTCATCCCCCGGGATGGGAACGCACAGTGGGCCATTTCCATAAAATAGCCGGAACTAAGCCGAACATTTTCGTGTCATCGAAATTTGCTCTATTCGCTGGCTTATACTCGATTTACAGGAACACTGCGCGGCCCTTGATGACCTTATAGATGGTCGCTTTCGTTGCATTAATAGTACTCATGGCCTGCAGTCTCTTGAATGTATTAAACTTTATTTCCGATGAATAACGTGTAATTACCCCAGACGCGATCTCTGTCCAGCTTTTTGCGAACCCATCGGACTATAGTCTCGAGAGCAGATTCCTCTTTTTTTTTTATTTCGTTCCTCGAAGCATTCGAACGGTAGCGGGCAAGCCAAGCTCGCCGAATTTCCGAGTGGATTCACCGCAGAAACGAAAAGGTCGGCCGAGTTTTCGCCTCCGCTTGGGAAAATCGTAATCGCGCGAAATTTTTCGCGAAGAAGGACTTACGGCGAGCTGAAAACGAGAGGAGGTATGAAGGGGGGTTACGGGGGGTTTGGAGAGCGTCGCGACGCCGGGATAACGGCTGCGGAGCCCTGCAAATATTTGCGGAACCCGGCGGAATCGCGTTTGCCGAAAGTTCGTTAGAGCCGCCGGCGGGAGGTGGATTTTCGAAGCGTAATTGCGAGAACAATAACGCGGTGCGTCCACGAAATGAGCACGGACTTCTCGCGTTGTTTTCCTCGAATCCGATTCGGCAGGATCAACGATTCACCAGTCGGAATTTGCGGTAACATAACGTCCTGGATTTGGCGAAGCAAAGAAATTGCATAGATAATCGAATAGATTATCTTATATAAATAGATAGGTAATCGGAGTAGGTTTCATAGATGAGGCTCAAGTTACCTGTGGCGATTAATTGAAATACAAAGTCGCGTGAAAACAACGAGCGATCAACACTCGTCGCGAGAATTGAACTCCGCAGTCCGCTTGAACACTGGAAAGGCGCTGCAGCCGAAATGGCGGACGTTCAGTTCCGCGTTTCGCGATACTTGTCTCCGCGAACAAATAAAGGAGTCCTGCGGCGCGTCAACGAGAGCCGAAGGAGTGCTCCGCGTGAAAGAACGGAGCAGCGAACGAGGGCGAAAGTGTTGCGGGTAAATATCTTTTATTGCGATCCCGTATTATGAGCTCGCACCGAGCTCGAAGACTTTTCACCGCTTTAATCTTGTTAACCTGAAACTGCTTCACGGCTTTTTCGACCCTCTCTCTCTCTCTCTCATAAAACGAGCCCGACGCCTCGCGCAGTTTATGGTTCCTCGCGCCTTCTGTCGCCCGCTTTCGACTGCGGAATATTTAATAAAGCACTGCGTTTCGGTCAGTTGCATCTACGCGCAAATTAAACGCACCGGGATATTCTCCTTCCGGATCGAATTGTTTGAAATATCATAAAACATTGGATTGACCGAAAAATTGCAAAATTTTTACTGGAAAGTTAAATCTCGTGTGGTCGTTCAGTGTCATTCGGTCTCCTGTTACGTTCATCATCCACGAGACTAGGAAACTGTCGCATTCGAGCTGAAAAATTGCAAATCAATGATTTAATCACGAGGAAGATCGTTTCAAATTTCGTATTCCATTATTTAAGGCTTAAATATGTATTTCAGTTTTTGAAAACATTTTCAATATTTGATAAACTCGCTGAAAGAGTTAAAACAGACAATTTCGCCAGATACAAAGGAACCATCGAACTGCTATTCATCTTCGTTATGGGCCCACATTTTGCCGGCCTCTATTCACCATCGTTTTGCATCGGGTGAACGCAAAAATAGCGCGCGAAATAAACTGAATATAAATCTATTCTTTATCGACGGTGGCGCATAAAATTCAACGAGCCATCGAATGGGAGGGAACTTCGTTCGCAAACCTGGTATTCAAACGTTCCCAAATAATTCTAAACGCGGAATTTATTGTACAATTGGAAGCTAGAAAACTCTCTATCAGAAACGAACGATATTTCCCGAGCAATATTTCCAAAAAGTATCTGTAAAACAGTCCGGGATAGGGGGACGAAGATGACATATACTCAATCGCAACAAATAAAAGTCTCTTGTGGATTATGTGTAGTCGCACTCAATTCACCGGTTTTATACCTCTAATATCGTATAACATTCGGAATACTTGAAAAGCCACTTCCAGCGATTCTCTCACGATTTTAACCAACAACGATTTTTCCAAAAATTCCTTTTGTACGTCATTTACTAAACTAGTTTTTCGATTACAAATAACAATGTATAACGTTAACGAACGGCGTTCGTTCGCGAGATTCTTCACTGTTTCCGCGTTGGACCAACTTCCTAGTATAGGAATCCATTATTTTTATCTTTACTTCAAGACTTTATATGGTTCGGATTGTCCGATTTGGGTCGAAAGGAGTTCTGGAGTATCCGGACCATAAACTCCATTCGTAATTACAGGCGCCTGCTTTGCATTTTCGCCTTTAACAAAGCAAAATGTACCGAATTTTCCCTTTGTTAACCTCCATCTTTGACACCCTGTAACTTACAATTGAATCGACCAATCACAAAACTGTAGAAGAACTTTTTCCAGCACGAAATGTCACTTGCATTACGAGATGTTTATCATTACAGCCATCTAGCGGAGAAATGATTACATTTTGCCCAACCTATTTTGGACAATGTTCACTAGAAGGTGAGGAATGTCCCGGACAATGATTTCCTCCCACGCTCGAAATGTTTCCCGCTAATCGAGGTGTCCCGATTCATCCCGTCGCGTCGGTCCCGGTTCCTTTTATTCGCCCTCCGGTCCTCCGGAACCAACCCCTCTCTTCGGGGGTGCAGACCAACACCCATCGAGTGGAGAAACTCGTAAACTACCGGACGCGATCTCTGGTCAGAGAACAGGACGGCGAGGCCGGCGCCGGATCTCACACCCTTCGGGATTGGCGCAATGTCGACCCTGCCGGCCGGTTGTTCGAAATTGCAGCCACTTTCCGAGCTATTTGTACGCGCCGGAGGCGAGCCCGTTGTTTTCCGTCCAGCGCCGATTTTGTCGAACCCTGCCCTCCCTCCCCCACTACCAACCGACCGATTTTCGAAACGCCACCTAACCGATGAAAGTTCCACCTCGGAACTACGAGATTCGCTATAATAAAATTCTCCAATTCTACGAAACGGAATTGATTAATTATTTGTTTTGTTTCACTCGCAGGATGAAAGGAACGGATTACGCTGGTTAGTTAGACAGAAGCTTGATGGACGGACACCAGCTCGAGTTATTCTTTGACGAGGGAAGTGCACAGACTGATGCGCTAATAGTCTAAAACGTTGGCGAGAAGGGAAACATCGTAACGTCACGGGGACACGTGAAAAACAATTTTCATCTCGCAACAGGTACTGTTCCCTTTCGATTACTCGCGGCGATTGCCAGCTGGCAGCCGGCGTTACGGTTATTTTTCCGCAGCGCGAACAAATTTACGCTCTGACGGTTCGACAAATACGAATCGGTTGTTTCGGACGCGAACCTTTCTTTCTCGCTTCCTCTCTGTCTCTGTACGCGGCACAATTTTCGCCCTGAAAAAACGTGTGTTGTGCTTTGTCGCGAACAGCAGTCGCGTCGCGTCGTCCGGTCGACATTTTTCTTGAACGGAATGGAACGTTAGCTGACTCACCTTGTACATGGATGGCGTTAGTGGATGAAATATTTTCGTGTCGCATCAACAAATTCGTCCTAGGAGAAGCGGAGTCTCCGCGCAATTTTAATTTCCGTCGAATTTTCGGAAACTTGGCGTTAGCGATGTGCTATGTTTTTAGCGGACTGGCGGCTTTGCAACAAACGGGTAAAACAAATCTGCGGTATGAGTGGAATCAAAGGGGGAGATTTGCTTTCGCGCCGATAGCCACGCGCCTGGAAAGAGAGAAGGCAAGAGAGCCTGAAGAGCGTATTCGTGTTTCGTCGTTGCTGCGGTTCCGCGTTGGTGCACGCGGTTCGCGAGTGCCTGGAAATGGACTGCTTCGTTTCGAAAATGCGAACTGCCTCTCCGCCAAATGGATATGATTCACTGCGGGGGACAGCGGATTCGAAATAAACCCGGCGATTTATGCGACAGGCTGCTCTACACCCGCTACATTCATGATCCGCTGTGCTCGATCAAAATTTTTTAAAAGTCGCATTCTCTCTGTAGAACCAAGATTCATTCAACGAATCCACGATGAAACGATTTAAGGATGTTTTGGAGGTATATAAAAACGCAAGAAAATTGTTAAAAACTTGATAAGATATAATTCTTACTAAATTAATGCAATTACCAAAGTTTGGGTTCGGTTTACTAAACCGTTTAAGAATTATAGCAACTTGAAGTTTGCACATTTTAACACGTCTTCTTATGGAGAATTCATAAAATTCTACTTCAAACACTATTTAATCCTTGAAAAACCGCAACTAGAAATTCCAGTTTTTTATATGTAGTGAAAATTATGTAATTAATTATGTTCAAAATTTATTAGAATTCACTAAACAGTTCCAGAGCAAAATATTATAAACTGTTACAAAACGTCAAATTTATCGTGTTGTCCTGTGACTAGCATGGAACATGGAAACGCGACAGTACAATGTTGTCACGTTTTTTGTTATTATCAGATCATAATTTTACATAAATTTCACATGTTTATTTTTAATAATAACCATGAATAGTGCATTCCGAAGTATTTTAAATTTATTTAAATATTTATTTTTAACTTTTTATTGGGTAATTATATATATTTAATATCACAAATTTATTGTCTTGAAGTTCAAATCAGAGGGTATAATTATTCACAAAAGCCACTTACAATTTTTTATAATCTGAAAACAATTTGATTAAAAAATAAATATAACATGAAATTCACTAATTAAACGGAAGCTTTTTAAATTAATCTATTTTTTTAATGCAAAATATACTCGTGAATGGCTTTCATTGTCAATATATTGATGGATTTCGAATTTCTTAGTACTTTTGTCTCCCATTGTACCTCCAGAACATTCTTAAGAATGAGAATAGTGAGCGAAAAAAACGAGACCAACTTCTAGCGAACCTTTCATCGTCTAACCATCAGATGCTGCAACATTATAGGGCACTGTAGGGTGTATCAGAGCAGGACAGAGCAGATCTAGAGACTTTTCACCGGATAATTCGATTCAAAGAACAATAGAAGCCGAAATCGAATGACTTGGAACATTGAAGGACCCCTCTAAGGAACGGGTCAGGCTCTACGGCATTCTTCGGGGACTCTAGCTCCCCAAGGTCTCCGTTTCCAGATAGAGCCATGGTTTCTAACCAAACCACTGCGTCACGCCGAGCGTCTCCGTTTGCCCAGCAACCTGGCGAAACTTGGGTAAATCTGTTTTACCGAGAAGCAAAGCTCGAGAACGATGGAGACAGGGGTTCGGTGTGGGTGTATATAGTCCTCCACTCTATAGTTCCGGGTTATAGCGACACGTGCTTCAGTTCATCGCTCGCAGATTTCACCCCAGGATACTCGGAGCTCTTGTTCAACGGCTCGGACACGCGGCAGATCTTGAACAACCGGGCAAAAATCTGCGAAATTCCGAGGGTTGGATTTGAAGGGTGACAATTCGAAATTCAGAACTCGTCGCGCGACGTCTCACGAACTTTCAGAGTCACGTTCCCGTCGAAGATGGATATCCGAATCATCCGGAGGCTCCGCGGATTCGTTCAAGCGTTATTAATAAAGGGAGGTCTTCGCGAAACTGCGCTCGCCATTTGCATACGGCGAGACGTTCGCACCCTGTGTAGATCAGGATTTCCGTTTATGAAAATCAGGTACGTCGGAGGAAAACGTTTCTGAAAGTGCTTGGACATGTTCGACGATATGTATATTCGATTCTTTCTTCTGCGAAGTATTTCGAAGCTTGCTATTGATCGACCATTGTGCTTGAACTTTTTCGACTAGTTTTTTGAATGTTGCTGTGTCAGAAGTTTCGCAAAACGTTTTTTCGAATTTTCAATATAGTCCCGCATGAAAAAGTTGTATACAACTTTCATCATCTGTCTTCAATTCCGACCAGTTAAAATTTCATCACCATTAAAAACGTTATAGTTCATTTAAACCAGTCCGATTATTACCGTGACTCGCTATACAAAGGAAAAGGAAGCAGGATCTTTCAGAGATCAAGAGACTATAGTTGAGCGTTCTCGACAACCGCGCATCGACGAACCTAGGCTACCGTGGGTTCCTCGGATTCGGTTATTTTTTTGGGCTGGACATTTTCCCTGCTGAATTTCGTTAAGCCCCTCGGAAATGGATTCTGTCGGGCCCGCTCAATATTTCAAGGCAATTAGGTGGCGATCCACATTCGGCGCTTGGCTTCTGAATAATTCAGCAAAAGTCCCGAGTGAAAATAAACGGAGGCTCGGCTGGCCGGATCGTCGTCCATTACTTAGCGTCCGTTAACGCGTTTTGCCTGTAGACGCGCTAGAATGCAGCTCGCTGTCGTCGACCTTAATCGGAGATACACGACTCGGTGTCTCCGTATCCGGAACCTATGGGAATATCTCTGACGGGACCTGCTCGGCAGCCTAGACAGTCTGTGTACGTTGTATGGATGTATGTATCTATATGTGTGTGTGTCTAGCTGCGTTGCTAATTGCCTCGTGCTCGATGCCTGCGATCTCGAGTCCGACCCCGATTACCACCCCCGAGGAGTGGTTCGATCGTTTCGGGGGACGAACGGCGTTGATAGGAAACTGCCAACCCCCGAGACAGCTCTCTCTCTCTCTTTCGATCGAAAAACAATGCCACGGAAAATACACGGTTCGTTCGCTCCACGAAGCCGACCGAGGAGAACGTTCGCTCGCATTTCTTCGACCCTGGACGCAGTTATAGGTATTATATATTATTTAACACCGGCTTTACACGGTCCGACCAAATCACGATTACTAATATTTTATGATTCACGACTGTTAAAAGGTTGAACAAATACACCTTTGGATCGATCGAATCGGAGATCGTTCGTGTTTCGTGTCGGAGGTCGTAACAAGGAAAAAGCCTGGAAGGGTTGACAAGGATCGCGACAGGCCGGTTCCCTTAATTCGTGTTCCAGGAGGGGCCGAGTGCAATTACATCGGGAAGAAGGTTCAGAATACGCGAGACAAGTGGCGGTTGGAGAGGCCGACGAAATTCTGGGAGCGGGTTAAAAGTGGTGAGGCCCTCTTTGGCCCGGTGAAAAACCGGATCCCCTCGAGGGGAACACGGTTGTCGCGTAATTTCGAACACACTTCGCGCACGCGGATACGTTCTATGCACGATGAAACCTGCTCTGTTCCTCTCTCTTTTTCTCTCTCTTTTGGCCACTTGTCGCGACTTTCACCCTTCTCGACGCTAATCCGAAATAAACTAGGAGCGAGCCTCTACCGAATCGGAGACTGTTTGTCGATAGTCGCGATCCAGGAGTCGATAGTCGCAGCAAATTGCTGTTCTACATTTTCTTGATATCGTAGAGCATGGCTTCTTTCAATTTTTTAGAGAGGTGGTTAACGCAGTTGAAGGAGCAGTAGCAGTTTCTGAAATCAAATTCCAAGGACACCCAGATCTCGGTTATCGCACAGATGGTTTCCGATCTTCGGGTTCCCTGACGCACATTAACAGTTTATGCAACGGGGGCGCGAGAGGATTGAAACATTGAAACCGGCTTGCAGCCACGAATCGGCAGACCGGTTCAGCTCGGCTCGGTTTGAGGGTGGTGAAGAGGGAGGCCATCCCGAAATTCGAACACGGCCGGTGAATATTTCAATCGAATACCGAATATCCTTCGCCTCGATTTACCGTGCGATCCGCGTACGCGTGTTCCTGAAGGAATTTTAAAAATTCACCCGCCGTCCCAGGCCGAGTTCGCTGCTCGAGGTGCCGTATAGCCACCTTTTCTATCTCTTTTTCTCTTCTTTCTCTCTCGCTCACTCTTTTGACCGGACCTCGAGTATCGATTCGCAAGAGGCGGGAAGAGAGCGACGCTTTAATTAGCCTGTTACGCGATCAACGATGAAGAACACGCGAAGATGCCAGCGCGAATTCGACCGGGAACTTGTTAGAATCGCGTGAAACGCGAAACCGAACCGATATTGGCTTCCGGATGGAACCCCTTCGAGAGGGCACGAATAGATTGCTCGAGATTATGCCACCTGCAAGACTTGGAATTATCGTGTGGATTATAAAAAGCCGAACGATCGACTATTCGACCGCGCGAGGTCCAAGAATAGATCCAGGAACTAGGTCCGAGTATAATATCGAAAGGTTCGCAGGAAGATAGACAGCGGCTGATTGGAGACAGTTAAAATCTGCGAGAGGAACTCCTTAGCGAAAACCACCGGCAGGATATGAACCTTTTCCCCGGGACGAAGTCAGATATCCGTTTCGCGGGTGTTGGCTGGTCGGGGCAACGCGCGCGGGGACGAAATATTTCGTTAAAGTCCCGTGTCGCGTTAGCGTCGATCGTGGTTTCTCATCGTGTCCCTAACTCCATTAAAGCGTCTCGGTGTTCTTTGAAAGTGCTTTGCATAAAGTAGAAGCCATTCCCGGTAATGATGATCGACGTTACGCCGCGCGTCCTACCGGGGGCTTTCCCCGAAGTTATATTTGATTTAATTAGCGGATATGAGGTTATAAATCGTGGAAACGAGAAACGTCAGGTTTAATAAGTGCTCGTATTAAGTAAGCGCGACGGCATTATTCAGACGTCCGTCTAAACTACGACAATGCTTGCCCTCACCCCCTCTCCTCTCCTATCCCCACACCTTCCAGGAAAACCGTTTTCCTCCACCGAAATGAATTCACAGAGAACTTTCCGCTTTTTTGCCCCGTGTACACTTCTCGCCCCTCGTTAGCCAGTTTTCCGGACAGCCGGGATCTATTAACTGCTCCCTCTACTTCGCTATTTTGCTAACAAAGACGATTTTGGACAGCGGAAACGTCCTTCCGCTTATAGACACGGAAATGCTAAACTGGACGCTAAATTTGCGTTCCGACTATTTTGGTTCAGGGTCGTCGAGGTTGTACAGATCACTTTGCACGAAATGGCTGATTTCTTTATTCGTATTGTAGGATTCAAGACGTCAAAAGAATCATACGATCGTAAACACGAAATAATTTAACGTTTCATTTTGAAACACAACGAATACATTTAACTGAATTCTCTCGTCTGAGTCTCCGTCTGTACGATCGTGTTATTCTTTTGACGTCTTGAATCCTACATTCTATTGTGGTCGCGTCTTGTCATTTTTTTAATTTATCCGACGAAAATAATAAAAATTTGATGACCCGATAATCAACCGCACACGATCAATCAGTTAAGTCCAGATCGTCGACAGCGTTCGATAATAAGAAGTAACGGACAAGAAAAGTGCAATTGAATGAAATCTGCGAAACAGTGGAGAAACACTTCCAGTCTCGCAAAGCGGCCTTAATCGAAAGAACCGTCCTCCCCAGAACGTTTTCCCCCTGAGCCCATTATCTCTGCGGCTCTGAGCCACAAATCACGATTTAAATTATGCCTCGTATCATTAGCCTCGTACCAACAGACCCATTGCAATTTCTCACGTCTTCAGATTAGCCAGGGCGACGCCCAAAACGTCCCGACGAATCTCTTCGACAAAACACGACAATTATTAATCTAGCGAACTCCCCCTCTGCGAATCGATCCGACAGCCACCTTGCACCCTGCACCAACAACGCTTCTTCCGGCCTGGTGATTCGTCATCGAAGTGTTCCTTGAGACCGCGATAATTCGAAATCGTCGTTCGTGCTGTGCGTATCGCACCAACCCTCCGAAACCGACATCCGGCATTATCGTTGCATGATTTACACGGGTCTCTCCTCTCTCTCTCTCTCTCTCTCTCTCTCTCTCTTCCTGTGGTGGTAGATAAGTCGCACGTATACACGGAAATGGGAAACGAAACGAGCATTAACAGCAGCTTTATCAATCGTCACAATTTTTAGATTCGTTTGAACAGGCATCTGCGTAATATGTTTTAATTCTATTACAGTATTTTATCGGTATCCATAAAAAAATAATGGAAAATAAAGAACTTTGAAATTCGGATTAGTTATATTTACACTTCTCAGCAACCGAGACCTCTCGAGCTCGGCTGTTCTTTTCTACAAGCAAAACTCAAAGAATAGTATCTCTAGCCTATAAGTGACCCTGAGCAGACCCATGTTGAAGACTTGTATCTATAAAAAACTGTAATTACTTATAAGATTCACGCAGAAAGTCCAACGAATTCATTTGTACGCCTAATGAAAGAACTTTCCTGACAGGGAACTAGGAAGTTGCGTCACTGTTGCTTCCTCCGCGAGCATGACCGAGTAATACAAAGTGCAGGAAAGGTTTGCAACGGCCAGCTAAACTGGTAGCGCAGAGGCCCCGAGGATTCGCGGGGTATTCAGAGCCACCAATTTCCAAACAGCTTGTGCAAGCAGACGTTCAATATGTAAATGAAAACACGGGAAAGAGGAGAAAGATGGAGCGAGCTATAGGTGAATAGAGAGAGAGAGAGAAAGAGAGAGAGGACGGGATGAGCAACCCCGAGACTCATAACGATAGATTTCCCCCTGCGTGTCGTCTCGTCGCCCTTCTTCTTCTCCTGGTGTTCCAGGTTAAACGCCTAACCACCGCAGCACACAAACGGGCCCCGGGTACACGGGATTACAGCGTGTAAGAGGGTGCGCGCCCGTGGAGAAACCCTCGTGAAAGCTCGACGGGTGATAAATAATCAGATTAATGAAAAATATTTCCTCGCCAGCACGCGATCCTTGGGGCTAGGACGGCTCTCCTCCGCCTTTTCCGGGTTACACCTGATCCTCGCGGGGATACAGGTTCGTTCGTTCGGTTCGTTTAGGGCTGGGGAATTTTGTCGCACGACAGACCAGGCCATTTGCAACCCGAGCGATATTGGAATATGTGCTGCGAGACGAGACCAAGAGTATTATCGTTACACTCTGCCGACGCAAAGTGTTTGCACACTCGGTTTTCTTATAATCAACGAAAAACCTGGGGAATATTAGTTGCGAGGAAAGAGCACCGCATGGAAATTTAATAATACCGTCCGATGACGCGATTGTTGGGCGCTACAGATGAGTCCAACGATCGTTCAATTCGTCCTGAGTGAGGGTTGAATCTAACAGTTTGATTTTCGCAGTGTACAAATTGTTTAATACATTTGCTATTGTCCAATCACGTTTGGACCTCTCTATTATGGATACATCAAGCTAGAACAATTATAATTACTTTGTTTTCCTGTAGTATGTACGCAATAATGGACTAATCATTGGCGGTCTGTTATCGGAGTTTCATTATTCATTATAGTTACGGGTTAATATTAACAATAATAGTAATAGTAAATCAATCACATGTATACTGTAGATACAGTGGTGAAGTACACGAAACTGTCGAAACTTGTTTGTTCGTAACTGTAATTAATAGAGTGGATCTATGTTGATTTATACATACGCAAGTTGGTGGAATATTATTATATGTAGAAAACATTTACGTTAATAAGGTTTTGAATATATTGGAATCTTTTAGCTCGTCAATATGAATTTTCAGTGTTTACTAATATTTGCAAAATGGCCAATTTCAATGACACAGAGATTTTCGCAGCACCCAATTCGCTATCAGAGTTCTCTCAGATCTAATCCACGCTAACGAAGCCGAAATCCTCGCGACCCCTCACGGCGATTAGAATAAATTCGAACGAAATATACGTGTGTTGTTCAGGAACAAAAAGCAGAAACGGAATTCGCGCGCGTCGGCGAAACTCGAAGAGGAACGACGCGACGCGACTGGAAAACGAATATTTTCCCTTAAAGAGGAATGTGTAATAACCGGGGGTAATTCCGCGAATTGGCAAGTGATTCTCCCTTTTTAATGTCGCTTTATGACGTTACCGCCGTTCTCCGTGCTCGGGAAATGTAATAACAATACATTCCCGATTGTCCGGGGGGTTGGGCGTCAGGAATCGCGGAAATTTCCGCGGTTAATTCGTTCCGCGCGAAAAATGAAACCGGCATTGCCGTGTGAAAATCAATCGGGCTCCGAAATAGCTGGGATTCGCGGAATCCCGACACTCGAAACTTATTCGCTGACACTGATTCCCCGGGCTCGGTAATAGTTCTCTCCGTTCATTCGATCCTGCAACGCGATCGCCCGCGTTTTCGATCTTTTCCTCTCCTCTCGATTCGCAAAATCTACGCATCCTGGTCCCAGATTAGAATTCACCATTTTCAATTCAACATTTGTCATTTTTCTAAAAGTGCCACCTTCCGCGATATCTTCGTATCTGTTGAGAAAACGGTTCTCTAAAATTTATCCATCGCTGCCAGAATTTCCGTGATCGATTTTAGAGTGAAATTGCTTTCGGACACGAATGGGGTTGGCAAATTTAATGATTCGCGTAAAAGTTGAAACGCAGAGGAACGAGACAGTCTGCAAAAAAGGGTAGCAAAGGGGAGGTCCTCGTCTGAGAATCTGAAAGGAGTGCGGCGCCTGACAGCGAGGCATCGTATTGTTTTTGGTCGCCAGAAATAGCAGACAGACAGCGCCGCGACGACGACGATACCGGGCAAAACGAGAAACTCGCCCCTTGTTGACCGCTCTGCAAGCCTTCGACCACCTCTATTTCGGACGCCATTTCCCCCATTGCTTTGTCAAGATTCCATACCGGCGTTGTCACTCCCGTAGCCGAGCCACTTGTATCTCGCCAGCCGCCAACGAACTTCGCTGACAAAGGACACGTCACTTCAGTCTAACAACCGTGGATTTTAATGAAACGTAAATTCCACTGAATATTGCCCCTTGGCCTCTTCAAACTATGAAGTGGACTGGACTGTCGATCAGTCTCGAAACTTGCAAGAAGCTACCGTAGACGTGCACGCGTCCAGATGACGCTCGACTACAATAGTGGTCGCACAAACTGCCCTGGTTCAAAAATAGGGAAAAATTTCAAAGAGACAAACGTTATGTCATGGATCAAGTATCGAGCAGGGCCGTCTTAGGATATTTGGCGCCCGTGGGCTACTAAAAATAATGCGCCCCTCCTCATAATTAAATACACGGGATGATTAGCGGGTGCGGGGTGACCGACAAAGTTAAACAAAAGTCTGAGAACTAGAAAAAGTCAATTTATTACCATTACACTAAACAAACACATAATTTTTCGTCATACTGTTCTTTCTTTTGCGCATGCGTTCTAAGACGAAGATATACATACATATAGTATTTTCTATTTCATTTAGTAAAATAGTTAAAATAAGTAATAATAATAAAAAATATAACGTCAATAAAAATTGCTGGCTCTAAAAGGCTTGCACCCTGGGCTTAGCCCATTTAACCCTGTCGTAGGGTGGTCCTGGTATCAAGGTCAATATCGAGTAAAGAAAGCGACCTTCAGAAGCATTATTTATTCATTACAACGTTTACCTTTTCTTCTCAGCTTCAAAAATATGTGATATATTCAAGGTGTTTATGTTCCTCGTACACTGTTTATGATCTACTCGTGGATTTTGAACTTACGAATACAGCAGCATGTAAAACACTGCCGCGAGGCTCCCCGCGTAGCGTTGCTGTTCTAGTTTCGTAATTTGGATCAACCGTCCAATCTATAAATAAGAGCGCAGCACACCGAAGTGTTTTATGAATTGTTAAAAATTAGCCAAGTGATTTTATATGGCTCGGAGGTTTATTTTCCTGGCACCATCACGATCATAATTCGCCGCTGAACATCTCCTACATGATTCAGAAACCTCCGTGCCGGCGCGTTCTATAATATTAACGACCGCAGGATGTACAACGTCAGTGGAACGTCAAGTTACACTCCGCAAAATTTCCATCTGCCTGAAAGAATTCCTACGCGTAACGGGCCGTTGTCTGTTTGCTGTTTTGCAAGCGAACTGATATGAAAAAATCTCGAATATTCTGGCATAGTACATAAATTGTGGAATGCAGAAATAGAATAATACATGCGATGCACCGCGTATTCTTGCAACTGTCTTTCATTTTTCTGTCTCTAACTAGATGCTAATTAAATTTGCTACGCTGAATATATCGGCGCAAACATTTATATTCCAATTTCGACAAACAATTTCGTCTGGCTGAAAGCGCAGGGCTGCAGTTCTTCTGCTACATGGGAGATCTTTCTTTAGAGAGTCCTAACGCTTATGATCGGTGATGCAAGCGAGTATAGTGTTCGTTCGGTGACTGATCAACGAGGTTAATTGCCCAGCACCTGGGAGAGCAGCGTCGAAACTGTCGAATCGCCGATCACAGCGCGGACAGAGCGTGAAAGATAGCGTAATTGCGATAACGCGTGGCGGCGCGAGCAACAGACCGTGACACAGCGTAATAGGTACTGTGTCGTCCAATGAAGTACGTTTTAACGACTCGACTGCGATTTTCCGATCTGTTGTACACGAGCTATGACAGACCAGAATTTATTCGCGAAGCTGAGACTCGTGATTTCGAGATTCCGAGCCAGAAAATCATTTAATTTCACGGTTTCTGTTGGTCTCGCGGGTTTTCGCGCTTTTACACCACACACCGGGAATTAGAAAGAGGGAGAGAGAGAGAAAGAGAGAGCAAAGGAGATCACAGATGGAAAGGGAAAACACCGGGCCAGAGGAGTTAAATGCAGGCGGTGCAACGTACCGCCGGGAGAGAGAAGCGAAGTGTTATTTGAAAACACACAGGGAACTGCAGTTGTTAGGTGGCGGGCAGGACACAGTCGTCGTAGCTGCGGCTAACGAGACCAGGAACAAAGGATAAAGAGCGAGAGTGAAACTGGAAGACGGCTCGGGAGAAAGAAGCCGTGACACGCGATGTCCGCCAGCCGAAAATAAAACGTGTCATTGCAGTCAGCGCGGCGTAACGGAAAACGTTTTTACCGAGCCCGGGGATAATAAACCAGAAAACGAAAGGTCTCCGAGGTATTTTTGACAGGAGATGGACGTTCGGTGTCTCTTTACAATTTTACTTTATCCGGTGCTTCGGAGAAACCCGCGAAGAAAAGATTTTACTAGGATTAATGGGGAAGGGCCGTTTTTGAGAATTCTTCGTCGGAAATCGGTCAACTCTTTCGGAATAAATCTTTCTGTAGTGGAAAGACCATATTTTGGAGTGGAAGTGGTAATTTTGTTATTAAGGAATATTGTCAATTCCACGTGTCTTCTTTTCACCGCAGGGAGGCCGATTTCTAAAAATCAGCTCTAAACGAATTAAATGAGCTGCTGCATCCATTCCAGCACAATTCAGGCGTCCACGAGGAAGGGTTGAATTATGTCGAAACATAATTAGCCCGGAAAACGCAGAGCGAGGGCCAGAATACCCGGTATTTCTCTACGCTGTCGTAATTTCTCCAGCAGTTTCGTAAGAGCGAAGACACTCGGAATGTCCGTGGCGGTGCAGGAAAAAATCGAACGAGCATCGTCGGTCGTCGCATCGGGGCGCCAGAAATACCGAGAGTAGAATCGACGACAGGCTGAAAGAGAAGCGCCGCGGTTTTAGCGCCGGAGAACAGAACGCTGTCGCTCGGAAAACAAAATTAATCGCGCGCTGCTGCGTATGCCTTTATTTCCAGGGAACGTAGAGACTCGACAGTGAGTGGAAGTGTTGCGTGAGAGAGAGAGAGAGTCGTTTCGAAACGGATGTGAGACCCCGATGACGGTTAAATATATCCGACATCGAATTACGCACTTGTCCACTGAGATTTGCATAAACACCGGCCCCGGGGAGAACCCAACGACCGATTTAAAATGGCGACAGTGACGGAGACACGCGCCCCACCGAACAAAAGCTTCGCCTGCTCGTTCGCGAAATTTATTGCGAGCATAGAACTTGCTCGGACGCCACTTTGAAGACGCGTTTCAACCGCGACACACAATTAAACCGCCATCCTGGAAGCATATACACGCTATTTTTAACTTTGACCGCGTTGAAAGCGCTTCTCCCTGTTCCAAAAGGGCTCGAACCGACCGTCGCTCGTTGCAAAAACGGGAGCCGATTTGTTAAATACCTAAAGTACGGCCAGGAAGGGTGGAATAAACATTTTTAATGCGACGGGCGCTCGAGGGTGCGTTCTCGTTAACCCTGCGGTTAAAAACGTACGTTTAAAAGCACTGTAAACGTTGGTCTATTGTAATGTTCAACAGGACAGCATCGTTCATCTTTGTTGTTGTTGTTCAAGTCCATTTTGAAGATTTTTATCCTGTAGTGAATAAAAGTTTGATTGAAAAAGAAGAAGAATGGGTCAGAAAACCCAAAGAGAGTTGAAAGGAAAAATAAATTTAAACGTTTAAACGTAGGAAGAATATTCGAATGAACGTAGCTGTGAACAAAATAAATGCGCCAAGGGGTTAACGAACACGGTTGGCGATTGTCGCGCCTCGCAAATGAGAATTATTTTCCTGAAAACACGAAAGCGAATCTCGATGTGTAATTAAAAAGAAAATAGCAAATGTAACAGTATGTTTCAAATAAATTGTATGCTTCGTTGTTTGTAAGAAAGATGAAGCATTCGCTAGAGGACGAAAATATATTAAAGGTTGAATGTTATTAAATATTAAAGCGTAAACTACCGCGCGGCTCGTGTGGAGTTCAATGTTTGACGAATAAATTGGCGCGTTATTTGCCATCAATCGCATGAATTTATTAAGAAAAATCTATGCGAGACAACGAAGCAGAGCATAACAAATGACTGGTCGAAAATATGAAAAAGGAGAAGAGGAAGGCATTTGCGGAAGAGAAAAAGGAAGAGAATTCGCGCGAAGCACGAGAGATGCCGCGGAGATAGGGGGTGAAAGAAACTCGGAGGAAATAGGGGGTGGAATGAAGACGTGGGAGGCAGAGGAGAGCGGTGACGAGTCACTCTGTCATTTCGTTATGAGTTACCGAGAAGAAACGAGGCGGAAGGAGCAACGGGAGACGAGCAATTCCTTCTGGAATTTCGGGAACGCTCGAGGGCCTAAATCGTTCTACTCTTCTGGAAGAAGAAAGGATGTCTCCGTTCCCGCGATCAAAGGCTCCACAAAATCCGGCTGCACGAAATTCAGAGTCCCGCGACGAAATTATTTATCGAGCTCGTCCCGAAAAAAATTGATAACGTGCTAGACAGGCTCCTCTCACCGCCGGATACCCTCGTCTCCGATTCGTGGCCTGACAAAATAAATCTTAACTCTTGCACGCTCCTCAAGATGAAAATTCCACCATTATTCATCTTTGGACCTACGGAATTTTATACTTCGTTTACAATCGAGTAGAAAACTAAACGATCCTGTGGAAAATTAATAAGTGTTTTCAGAAGAGAAAATATCAGTTTAAAGATACATTAAACATTTTCATTCTATCGTACATGCAAAGAACAGCAAAGAGAAAACTGGAATTGCTGGAAACAGAGCGACGCTTAGGTCAACAAATTAGGCTCTTTTAATAACGCCTTTCAGGTACTGAATTCTCGTGTTACATTGATGAAAAATTGTTACGTTGTTCCACGTTTCTTTTTCCGTGCATATTTTAATTCCTTTGTTTGGCTACCTACCATTTTTCTTGGCTAACGCAGTTACGTGCGCGTACCGAGCACCATTATCGACGTTACAATAGGATTACGTTTCCCGCGTACGCACAAAAATATTTCATTATTTGTTCGACGAAGAATAAACTTTGATTTTTTAATAAAAATATGTGGAGAGGCGATTGAACTTCTCTGCAATTAAAGCCGGCACACGTTACCGGATAAAAATGGTGAATTAATAGCCGCGGCACAAAAGACCGTGGTGCGCTTTCGCTTCTTTATTTTTCTAGGTCACCGTTACTTGAAAAACAATAAATTCTTATTGCACGTTAGCTCGATAAATAAAAAAGTTATTAATATTAAATTTCATCGTAAATATATAAAACTCGAGAAGGATTTCAAATCGAGGCCACGATCTGCAATTTACACTTAAAACCCGGGCGAAAATAAATGCACGAGCCACGTAATAAATATTTCCAGCAGCGTATTAACCGTTGACTGCCAAATGAGGATTCTGATATAAGCAGCTTCGCGAGTACTATAATCTGTCAAAGGCTCGCTAAGAAGTCAGTGTAACAGTTCTGAAGACCTTCTCGTAAGACCCGTGTAACAGAGGCTAGAAAATTACGAAAGGTCTTGCGAATACAAGAGGCAGACTCACCGAGTAAGTCGCTAAGTAAGACAGTCGCTTGCAATGACCAAAACAAGAACAGATTACTGCCTCTAGAAATTTTTCTTGGCCCGATTACTCGGTGCATATTGTATACCCTTTGATGGTAAATTAAATCGTGTCTTCTA
Source organism: Lasioglossum villosulum (assembly GCA_963971365.1). Classification (NCBI taxonomy): domain Eukaryota; kingdom Metazoa; phylum Arthropoda; class Insecta; order Hymenoptera; family Halictidae; genus Lasioglossum; species Lasioglossum villosulum. The sequence goes on from OZ020495.1 coordinate 3,879,604, forward strand.
GCCCGAGGCTCGCGTACGATTATGACTATCATGGAGGTAAACCGGAATCCAAAGCGGCGAAGGCACGAAACCAATAAAAAATCAATCCGTCCAGGAATCCTTCATTGAATCGGGAGCAGTGAAGTTGCAGTTCTAGGTCCTTACTTTCCGTGAAGCGACCGATTCATATTCATCCTCGCGACGCTACGGGAACGTTGTTACGGGGCTGCTGATAAATTCATATCGATCCGAGGCTCGCCGGTCCGGAGAATTGAAACGGTAGTTCGTTGGTTTCGGTAAACGGGTGTGTGCAGCAAGAGCAGTAGCTGCAGCAGCCTCGGCTTCACGGCACGTTCCGCGTTCCACGTGGCCGGATCAATCTAAATTCGCATTATTGCCGAGAAGCTAGACGCGATACACCGTTCGATCCGACACCTAATACGGGTAATTCCGGTTTATTAGGCCGAACCGCATTAGGTTTCCGGTTTATTAGCTCGGAACCACGTTCATCGTTCTCGCAACGAGACTCGGGTTCTCTCGCTCTCTAGCTCTCTCCGTCTCTCTCTATCTCGAAAACGGCCGACGCGCGATCGTTCATCGATTCCGGGCTTTTCTCCCTGTTGAAGCGGGCCTCGTTCGGTTTACTTCATCAATTGGACCGATCCCGGCTCGTGCACGGTCGATCGACAGCGTTCCCAGCACTCCTAGAATGCCGGGACTTCCTTTGAAATCGAGACAATTCGGATTCCCAGCCGGGACGCCGAGAGTCGTCGATGTTTTGTGGATTCTGTGTTCCGTGGACCTCTGGCGCCTTCTTCTTGGCTCTTCGAACCATTTTGGGATTTTTAATTGACCGAAAGTCTTCCTGTTTAGCTGCTATCATTTTTCTTCCATCGAAAGATTGCTAAACCTTTGTCTTTACATCGCAGATAGATTACGGTACATTTATACGGAACAAAAGTGCGGTGTACGTATACATATGTGTAGGATATGAGTGGTTTTTCCGTTTGCAGTGTTTAATATTTCGTGTTTAGACCTTCGGGGAGCGAGCCGCAACGATGACAGCCGGTAGAGTTATGACGACGAACGAGACCCCTTTTTGCGGAGATTGTCTTGGTATGGAGTTACCGTTCTACAAGTGTTTCTCTGGCTTTTAATAATTCACGGAATCTTGTTGGCATTCTAGGAAGGGTCTCCGGGTTATTCTCCTCGGAGTTCTACCCGGAGCCAAAAACAACAGCAACCCTGCTCGCGAGAAGCCGAGGGCAAGTTTGTTCGTGACTGCTGTTGCTTATTTCGTAGAATGCACTGTGCTAAGAACAATCGCGTTTACATTGTGCCGTACCTACTGCCTGCCGTGCTGTATGTTATTAACTGCGTCAACAGGTAATCCGACGTTCCCCTTTTTTATTAAACTGGCAAACAGTCTGAATCCAAACAGTCCACAATGTTTCTCGTTTATGAAAACCGCGGGACCATTCTTCCCAGACTCGTTCCTCTGGAAACCCGAGACGTAATCTCACCGTCCTATGCTGAGCACAGTGCTTAACCGTTACAGTGCTGCGTTCAATGGTTCTATGCAATTTCAACTTTCTACACGATGTATATCGATTTCACGCGTATTTGGAGACATTGTATAAAACCCTGCAGTTTATAAAAATTCCATTCTTCCTTTAATAATTTATTCATTAAACGAGTTGAATATAAAATATCGGCATCCTTGAATGTTTTCAACGAATCATTTATATACATATATATATTTTTTTCAACGACCTTGAACGCCCTTGAATGACTTTTGCAAACCACGCTCCCCAACTAGGATTTCATTGTAAGTGTACATTGTTTCGGGTAAGTCGAAAGAGAATGAATGTAAAAAATAAATATATGGTCTCAGAATAAAAAATTCGAGTGTACAGGTGGATGGCGACCATTATGGCACCACGAGTGTCGTTCAGATAGGCCGAGGTCGCCTCGCAGGGATTTTCCCTGCCGGTGTGTGCGACGCGATGGTGAAATAATCGAGAGCGGCCTGTCGCGCGCGGAGGACAAAAGAGATATTTCACCATCCGACAAATTTCCTCGCTAAATGGCCTCGCGCACACACAAAAAACTGGCACGGGAATGGTGGTGTGGTGTAACAAAAACAAAAACAAAAACGAAGCGCGCACGCACACAATCACTGGCCCGGAATCGGAAAGCGACGGAATTAAAAACTCATCGTCGACCAGAACGGGCAGCGCAATAAATATAATAATAATTACCGGCGCGAGCGCGCGGCCGCGCAACGATTAACGACCGGTAATTATTGGTCGTTTTTAACGGCTTCGGGACGGACCGTGCTGTATCTCGTGGCCGAGAATATCTCCGCCACGGATTAACATTTCTCCTCGTTTGTTCATATTTTTTTGCAGTGCGCGCACGCGCGACTTTATGCACCCCCTTTTTTCCACGGTGATTATTTGATTTGGTAATGGTTCGACGTGTTTCGGAAAAACGTCCGCCGTCGATCAAATGATCGCGTTTCACTATTGTTTTATTTTACAATTGACCGGAATTGCACGGGTCGTTTCGCGCTAAATCATCGAATATATATTTTCAATTAAATGATGAAACACGCGTTCGAAAAAATCGAGCAAGATTTACAGAAATTCAATCTTGTTGTATTCCTGCAAATACTTATTTTCGTGAATCGATTCATCGCGTTTAAACAAAATGTACTTTTTTTTACTCCAACAGCAACAGACTCGAGTAATTCCAGTGTTTCCAATTGCAGCCACTGTTTCCTTCCACAAATGCGCAAGATTTGTAGTTTAATTATTGGAATAACTGAAATGAGAAGGTAAGATTTTTGCCAAACGTTATCTCGGTTCACGTGAAATTATTTTGTAAAGCTACCTCGTACGGAATATCGAGCGAAACCGTTCGGTGAAAAGCGAAGGGCTGTAAACAAAACGGAAACGCGTAAAACACGTTGCAGCCGCATCCTGCGATCTATGCACGCGAAAGCCTCTGGAAATGACCTGATATTTCAGGATGCACGAGGTAGCCATTACGTACGGCATAAACACGTACTCGGCAGCGAACCCGATGCTCCAATTTCCACGCAGCTAGTATGCTAGTACGCAAGGTGCGTTAAAACAACCCGTAGTTAAGGAACCATCCAACAACAAAATTGCTTACCAGTAGCTGCGTTAAATTTTCACTTTGCTTCTGCTTGCTCTGGCTCGGTAGTAAAACTCAGCAGTGAATTGATGAACATCTCGATAAATACCGTATCTCAATCACATATTAAAATTGTTTAAATAAATTCCCATCCTCCCGTCGATATTTGCCTATTAAAAAATATAGACAGAGGACAAACACAATTTTGATTATCTCTCTAGGCAACTGCGATCATCGAAGACTCTGACGGGGAAGATTCTAATCAATTTGCTCGCGAAACAAATTGCAGTGCCATTTCACGGCTATTTCCTGTCGGAACCGCTGGGGTCGGTTTCGCGATAATACTAAAATCGCAGATTCCGTTTATGCGAACGAGACGGGTCGCGTGGCTCAAAACAAAGCGATCGGCGGGTGTAGGAGGGGAACGGGTCACACGCGCGGGGTTAACAAAATTTCGAAAACGATCGCGTCGCACGGGTAATGATCCATTTCTCGGCGTAACTCCCGCCGCGTGTGCACGCGCATGAAAACTAATTCCCGTTGAAATCGATATTTACGAAGCGGTTTCGAGCCCCCGGGTGATTACACGGGACAAAAGGAGGAACGAGGGGATATATCGTTTCGACGGCGGAATGACAGCGAACACGTAGCAATATTAAAAACGACAGCTCGCCGGAAGCGCGGAGGAATAATAAAAACGTTGTCGTTCGGGAAACGTCGATATCCGCGAAATAATGACAGAACAAAATTACCCGACACTCGTCGGATTCGATCGTTTCCTCTGTAACCACCCCTACCCCTCACCCACTCCTGCAAACCCCTAACAGCGACGAAATCGTTACACGACGACCAATCCAAGTTCCATTTGTTGCTTCGACAAAAACGAGCGCGACCGTTGTCGAGCATAATTGCGACAGATCGCTCGTGAATTCCAGTAATTCTTCTTCTCGGAGGTCTAGAGATCGTTTCCAGAATAGTGTATATTTTCGGTGGGATGTTTCTAGCTTGGGGTCCAGATAGACCCAGTCCGAGGAACGTAAAAGTGATTGACGAGGGAGCAGAGATTCGTCGAAAGTTGGAGAGCTGTTGCTTTGTCTCTTTTTCTTCTGGCAGCGTGTCAAAGTGCTTTGTCTCGACCGTTTGACAAATGCCGTCCGACCAGTAGCAGCACGCGGAGTCCAGCAGAATATTCATGAACCCTTTCTCCCTCTCTCCGTTTCGTCCTCTCTCTCTCCATCCCCTTATTCTTTTTTTTCGTAGCACCGACTATCGATGTAAACGCGTACACCGGCGGCCGATTGTTTGCGTTCCACTTTATCGCACAACAGGCTCGATCTGGGGGTTGTTAGCAACTCTTGCGAAGCTGGGAGAATTCATTACTACAGAAACCGATCGACCTTTATGAATTTTCTGGTGTACACTCTTTCTACGAGGTCTTCACGATTTTTGTTTCTCCTCCTGTGACACACCTAAAATACAAGTAATTTCTTACCGAACGAGACTGAGAATGCAAAACCACGATCGCGTCAGTCTTTTGCCACGGAACAGGGGTAGCAAAATCCTCCTGATCCATGAGAGACCGTAGAAAATACATAGAGCCCCTGCAAACCCTAGGAAAAAAGCCGACGGGTTGCTCTCGCGGCAGCCAAACAACAAAACGAAAAAGGTGGTGGGTAGAGTATGAAAAAAAAGAAAATAGTGGAGCAACGTCGAAGCAATAAAATTCTCATTTACCCGGCCACGTTGCTCGCCGTCACCGTCACGCTCGCCTTTCCGTTCCCATCCTGGCAATCCGCAAGGGTTTAAACCACGGTGCAGAAGCCCGACGACGCCTCGGCATTCCGCGTAGCACAATTTACGAACAACGCTCTCTAACTCTTCTCTCCCTCCCTCCCTCCCTCTCTCTTTCTCTCTCTCTCTCTTACCCTATGTTTCTCTCTGTTCGAGAAGGAGGTTGAAGCAAGTTGCTGCGTTTCGGTGCGAGGTCGCGTTTCTACCGAGGGAGTCGGTGTATATGCGGGGTAGTTTGTCACAGTCAAGTGCTCGCTAAGTATGCGCGACCATTTGTCTCCGATCTTCTATTCCGGCTCGGCCGTCATTCTACGTTCGCCGCAAACGGAATTAAATGTTTCTGCCTTGTGCTCTCCTGCGTCCATCGCCCCACGAGCCACCCCCTTTCTCCGAGACCCCGTTGAGAATTATTTGTTATTCCGAGAAGCTTCGTTAAGACTCTCTGCGAGGATTATAGCGCGACCTCTCTAAATCTTTTATCGTAGTATTTTATTGCGGACAGAAGGAAGAACGCAGTCGAGTCCGACAGAAATTTATCAACGAATTTAAGCCGGGTTAATAAACACAGAGATTAAATTATCGCGTCATTTTGCTGGGAATAAAGCGATTTGTCTCCCGTCGGGACAAAAAGCGGATTGCTTTTACCTGAAATCCATTAATGGTTCGCCGGGTAGCTGGATAAATGAACGCTTTTATTATTTACGCTCGGGAAAAGGAGATTCGTTTGATCGTGTTCAACACTTAGCGACGTTTTCAGGCAGTCTGCTTTTGACATTGCCTTCCGAGCAATACGCGAGCGTACTTGTCAACTCGCGCAGAACCAAATTTAATTTCAATTATCGCGAGTAGCCAAGAATTCGCGAAATTCTGAGAGCTGCGAAACACAAATTTTAAGAATCCGCGCGATCTGCCAGACGGTAATATTTTTTCACCGCCAGCTACGTTGCTATTCAAATTCTTTTCAAACGAATTTCAATTCTGTCGGGAGAAAGCGAGCCTCTGTCTCAGAAATTTGTTTTCCAAGTCCCAGACTGTATTTTCGAGTCTTCTAAAGGCCCCGAGCACCGTGACAGAGCGACAATGAACGTTCCACGGCAGCCCAAGATCCTCGTCGCGTCGGCGACCAATTTCTATTAAGAAAAAGTTTTATTCCGCGGAATCCACCGTCTCTCGTTACCTTTCGCAACGGTCGCGACAAATGGATGGCCGACACGCCGGGTAAAAGCCGGGATCTCGAAATGCACTAGCTTTTAAGGAATTAAATCTGGCCGAGCCCGGTGCCCGACGCGTCATTGTTTTTCTACGTATGAAATATTAATTCCACCCCCGTTCACGTGTGTTCCGCTGCTGGGACGTTTTCTGTCGCGATCGCTTGATAACCTCGGGCCAGTGTTTTAACGCGGACGTCTTCCCTGCTAACATTAATTTTCCGTTAAAATAGCAAGAATCTGTCTATTCAAATTTTGAGCATTTTTTAATATATCCAAGGAAATTTACAACGTAATGAACCGTAGTATTCCCATCAATCATTTGTGTCTCCTGCGTACCGTTAGGAAACAATGGTCCTTCGTCGATCTCGATCCCGGTCGCCAGAAACAATCGCTCGGAAGGGTGCCTCGAATCCCCCCACGTAACGTCGGGAACGTGGAGTCCGGAACGATTGCGGGGGCGGTGCGTTGAACAAGGGCACGTGCCCAGCGGCAATAAGGCTCTCCCGTGTTTCTGTCGATCCTGATAAAGTGCGGGATACTGTTTGTGCATCGTAAATCCCGTATTATGCCGCGTAATTAATGCAATTACCGAGGAACAGGGTTACGGAATAATGAACCGCGGCCCGGGATATCGAGGTGCACGCGTCGGCCATGTTCGACGATATGAACGCTTTCTTTACGAACGAGTAATTACCGCCCGACAGGAACATTTTCGTTCCCGTTTAACCCGCAGATTGGCCGATTAATTGCCACAGGAGCGGAACACTTTCTGTCGGCGAAACGAAACGATTAGCTTTCTAACGCCATGCTTATTACGGCCACCTTTCGCGTAGTTCGTTCATCTCGAAAAATCATTAATAATTATAAACATTAAAGTTGACACGAGAGAACGAAACATAGAAATTTATGACTACCGTTGCTTTCAGTCGATGCATACAAGTTTTTAAATTCTATAAAGATTCGCAGTTCTTTTTACTCTGCTACGTCTCCCACACTTCTTTCTGTATTTGTCAGAATATATTCTAGTTCGTCGAAGGAGAATTCTCGACGAGTATTCCATTAGAAATTTCCTCGACACCACGGTTCAGAATAAGATAAAAGAAGAAAGCGCGAAAAGTCTCGCGACATTTCTCCCCGGTCCCTGTTGGTCTTTTTCTGCGCCTCGACTTCTTGTCTCTGTATCTCGTCGGCTCTTTTCGCCGGCAAGTTTCCCGCTCGCGGTACAAGTGGCCGTCAGATAAAACTCGCGGAACTGAAGTCCCCGGACACACGCGAGTTTCGCGCGAGTTCGACGCCGATAACGGAGATAGGAGCGAGCATCCTTCTCTCGGCACACTTTTTCCTTTTCAGATCTCCTAAATGACACGTTCCCTATCCTCGATCTATCTTGGCGGCGCAGGTTCGTCGTGGAAATGGCTTCTGGGAGCCTCAAAAACAATCATAATATTTTCTGATCCCTGATTGTATGATTCTCTTCACGAATCGCAAAATTCGAACATTTTGATTTCACCTTTGCGCACCTCGATGGGGTGAGAACAAGATTCGGAAGAAGTGTTCCTGGATGATTGGGCCTGTCGAGGGAATTTCATAAATGGCCCTGGGAGGGGGAGTCCGCGTATTTCTAATCCCGACAAAGTCTCCAGAATTGCTCAGCCTGCGAATCTGTTTCAACTTACAGGTGACCCTTTGTCACCCGAAACCGTTTAAGCTACACAAGCTCGTAGCGCGGCCCAATGAAACGAGCCAGGATCCGCAATTACCACGGTCGTTTACGTCCTTAATAAAGCGAGCCATTATCGCGAAGTGTCGGGCTCAAGAGAGAGAGAGAGAGAAAGAGAGAGAAAGAGAAAGAGAGAGAGAGAGAGAGTCTACAGGGAGAGACTAGAAAAGACGCGTCGGCGTGAGTACTCGCACCGTTCCGCTCCGTCCCGCTCCGTAAACCCTCTCAGCAACGCTGTCCGAGAGGACTGCCGGGTAATTAAGCAAAATATCATGGTTTGTCCGCGGCGTCGCGTCTCGCGCCGTTTGTCCAAGCTTTGATCCCGACGCGCGACTCGTAGACTCTAACAAGATTGCGTTAATCAGTTTTACGAAGGCAACAGGCTCTCCCTGGATACGTGGACTGGGAACGCTGTGGTTCACATCGTGAGAGTTTCTTGGTGAGAGCTTCTTGTTATCGAGTAATGCTTTCTTGCGTTGGCGGAGTTGCATGATTCCAGGAATTCTTTTATCCGCAGTCTCTTATTAATAATCAAACATATCGCTAATAATAAGAACTACTCAGGGTGGCTTAGGTAGAGGAATGTTCCTGCTAGGTACTGTAAAAATTTTATCGAATTCCGTGGAGTGGTTTTTTTGCGGCACAATTTTTTTAAGTGATTGGCGAGAAGTTCCATGCTGTCGTTAACAACAAAGAGGATTGCAATATGATGACCAATACTTTACTCGTACCTACGTTCTTTTCGCATTGTCTAATCTTCGGAATTGCAACAATTGCCTGTTATTCGCTGGAATCGGTCTCGTCCTCTCGAGGGCGGACTCGCTCGGGGCGGGATTAGTGGGCCGAGGTTAGGGGTGAAGCAATCGGCCTAATCGGGGCGCAAATAAGATTATCTGATCGAATTTTAATGGTGAGCTCGCGTGCTCCCCGTGACGGGTCCCCTCGCCTATAGGTCGCGCTCGTAAAGAACTGCGTGGGCGGTCGTTAACGCGCTCGCAGATCCCAGTGGCCAGGTATCTCGGGGGTTGATTCGACGAGCGTTGTTGTCTGCGAATCCCCAGACCTCGGCGAATTTACAAGGTATAAACAAGCCGGCCCCAGTTATCTTTACCGGTGCTTCCGGCCACCTCTCGTTGCTCTTTATAGTTAGCATCCCGGTTTGCACCCTCTTCATTCTGCGACGAGTGCGATCCTCTCGAGCCTCTAGCCATCGCAACGACGCGATGCGACCACGCTACTTCGTTTTATTGTTCTCGATTAAGGTACTCACAGGACGGATCTCTCTGCTCTCGTCCTCAGATCTCTCGCCGTGTCCTCGACCGACTTAATCCTGTTCCTGCTGAGGCGTCGATTCTTACTTTCGACTACCACTAGAAGATCTGCGACGTTTAAACATGATAGAAAAAAAATTTGAACCCCACGGAACACCCACAACGCAAAATTTATTCCCGAACGTATGAAATTTCCATCCTCAAGAATTTTTTGTGCTGCAACCATAAAAGACAAGTAGACGTACCTTACACAGAGAGATTCTACATCCTTTCGCAAATGCAATGGTATAATTTTTTTATCGCTTTCCGAGGGTTTAAACATGTTGGAACGAAGTTTGAAGCACGCAGTACGTAACGCAGATTTTCCTCCCAGAACATCTCGCATCTTGACTCGCATCTTTAAAAATCTTTAGTGCAGCAACCATAAAAGAAAATACTGCGAGGTTGTGGTCTATATTCTTTTTTCATCTTTCTTCCCTTTCGGTTATTTTCTGTAAAACGACGAGTCCGTGACGCGAAATACAGGATTCCCATCCGGCGGTGATTTCGGGTGTTGGACGCTTGTCCCGGCGCGGCGTTCCCGAGGATTTAATGGCTGTTGAATTACACCGGGAGAGGGATCGGTAATTGTCGCGAGCCAGGCGTGATAATAAATGTCGCTGATTCGACGATATTCCCAGCCTGAGGTCTTTTTTTTCGGGCACGACCGGCTATAGAGCTCGTTAGCGTCGCCATTTTTGCGTTCCTGTCATCGTTGACTGCTGCATCAGGTGTCCAGATTTTTTTTCGCATCCGATGCTGAGAATTAATGCGACACCGGACACTAAATTGTTTGGTGATGCGTGCTTCGTATCAGCAAAAAATTTCAGCAAAACCCTAGTCCGCAGCGTGCAATTTAATTTTCGTGACAATCCTCAATCGGTAAGTCATTTCGAAGCATTGAAGTGAGTAATGAAAATGCGATCATAGACTCGTTCGATTCAACGATTTTATAGTTTCCAATAAAATAAATGTCTAACAGCGATATCTACCAGAAAAAAATTCTGTTTTACGAAAAGAATGAACGAGCAAATCCTTTTTATACCGTTACGCGTTTCATTGACAAAAGGTTTCACGCAGATCCAGTAGTGGAGTTGAAAAACATCGTCGTCTGTTTCAATATTTGTTTACGTATTAGTCTACGGAGCGAACCGAGGTCAAATAATGGCCGAGAGCGAGAGAGCACGGTAGCAATTTCCCTTGGAATGGTCGGGCGTATTGGAATAAGCTGTCGTTCCATTAAATCACATCTCCGTCGCTTACCTATACTGCAATTTAAACTTCGAACGGGAACTTTATTCATTATCTCCCATTTGATCGCAGTTTGCGAAAATATATGAACGGAGGGGGAGGCTCGTTGCTCGAACTTCTTCGCGTAAAATTCTCTCCTGTCGATGCTCACTTTTCTCGCCGCCATTTTAACGCCGTGCTCTTTGCTCGCCGTTTCGAAATTCCGCTATTCCTTTTTGCAACTCTATTTTGCAAATGAATTAATACGAACGCGTTCGTCTAATCCCAGAAGAATTGATCGAGCGTGTCAGGTCCGTAAAAAAGGGGGGCGACAAACCGCGGCAATGTCCTGAAAACTTTCCCGTCTGCGCACCCCCAACCCTCGCCACCTTGACTAATCTCGACGGACGTGCAGTCTGACGGTTTGTCCACGTTTCGTTTTGCTCGCGGCCGCTCGGGGAACAGCCCTTAGTGACCATTTCCTAGATTAAGGTCACCTGAAAAGCAAATAGTTGTTAGGAGTGGAAAGAGGGACTCTCGTTGGACGCCGAGCGCCAACGCTGAACTTCCGGCTGTATACGTTTCTGGGAAACTATTTGCGCGCGAAACGGACACAGCTCGTGCTCTCGTCGGATAGAGAAACTCCCAGAGCTGCCTTTCGACGCGAGACTCATTGTTTTCGGGCTACCTTCGCGTTGTTCCACGGTGAATCACTCCTGCGATACGTTGCTCGATAGCTCACCCTCGATGACCATCTTTTGCACGTTGCAACGCTGCAACGACCGACACCTTTCATCTAAACGATCGGACTCCGTTATCGAGAATCCGCTCTTTCCATTTATTTGATTGTATCGGATTCGTTCCTCCGATATAAAAATTTCAAATTGATAAGTAACGTCTAGAACGATGGAAAAATTGCTTCTACTTTGTCGTAACATCTTCAACAATTCGAGGCAAGATGAAAGAGAGAGACACCTTTCTCTACTCCCACATCAGATTGTCAAAATTCATTGTTGAAAGAACTCTGCTGCGAAACGTTAAGCACTCCATAAATTCTGTCACAGTCACGCGTCCGGTTTTTGTCCGAGAAAGTTCAATAAAAACCGGTGATTCTCCGATGGTCCAGGATGGGAAAAGTCGAGCTTTTAACGATCCGGCTTGCCGCGTGTCGAGGTGTAATAATGTCGCGGGGATACGATCGAAACGGAACCTGTCCTCTCGCGACAAGCCCTTGTACCAGAAGGATTACAATTTCGTTCCATTTAAAACTGTCAACGGCACTTCTTTCAATTGCAACCGACGGAATTCCTGGCGCAGCTGGATTACGGGGGCCTGGCAGGGCTCTCGAGATTTCATTTTCACGCGGTGCTCGCTGGAAGGGGCCGAAAACGACGCCACTATCGTAACCCTTTAAACTCGGAGATAGCGGTTCCAGCCGCCCATTGACCCAGATCTCCAGCTCTGCCACGGAGCGAGCGGAATTTCACCGAGGCGCGAACGATTTCAGGACCCGATTCGCCAGGACTTGGGACCTCGACCCCGCAAACCTCTCGCGAATCAGGGTTACCAAAAACCGTTTTTCTCGGTATGAACTTTTCCAAAATCATCCGATTTTTGGTCGCCGCGAATGTGCACCGAGATTGACGTCCATTCAGTCTGGCTTTGCAGAGATTCTTTCGGTCATCCTTTTGGGACATTTGGGAATTTTTCTGCTAAATTTGGTATGTAATACCACCATTTAAACAGCAAGTCTTAAACGCTTCCTACCAGTTCGATGAAATTTCATCCCAAAAAATGCAATGATTTCTTTGAAATCTTAGAATTCGAAGGAACCATTCGATTATCATAGAAAGCCAACTCGTTATGGTTCGGAGGGTTGCATAACGGTAAAACAGAACGAATCGGATCTCCATCCAACAGGTTCTGGATGGTCCCGAGGACAGGAAACGCTAAACGACCGGTATTCGGCGAGAAGAGAAATAGAACGACAAGGTACGCGTATAACCAGGGCCCTGAGAGAAGTCGGTCAACGACTTAACCAGATTTGCCGAGGAAAACTTTCTGAAAATTGACGAAGGGAGCCAAGCGTCGTCGTCGTCGTCGACGACGTCGTCCCCGCTGGGCTCCTCGTTGTCACCTCTCCGAGGACAAAACATCTTTCCGAGGGATGGTTTCTTACCTCCTTGTCGGGAGCTGAAGGCACCGGTGCTTCCAGCGATGATTAGAAGCAGCAGCGGGCTTAATAAAGCTCTCGAGGAAGGCAGCATCTTTCCTGTACTCCTGCCGGCGCCTGCGCGTCACGGGGTCCTTTAACCGGCTTCCCTCATCACAGCCCCTCTGCAAAAGAAAAAGGATGAATGATAACGAGCGGCTCGAGGTACCTCACCCTACTATCACTCTCTAGTTTCCCCTCTCTTTCTCCCTCTGTATGTTTCTGTTTCTCTGTTCCGCGAACGCTGCTCTAGTTTCCAGAAAGCATGACCGGTAGTTGAGGTGCGCGGCTCCTCAGGACGACATTCGCGAGAAAGATATTTAACTTCGATGGAAAATATGACACATGCTCCAATTCCTATTTAGGTAATTAACTATTAACAAATCGTTATCAAACGTGGTGTTCGATCGCAAGAGACCGTCCACTGGAGTAATATCGTTTACTTCTCGTTCCTTCTGCGTCTCTTCTTCTACCCGAAGGCTGCTCGCATCGATCGTGGAGGATGACGAGTCATCAAAGAACAATTACGACCTACATCGAGAAAAGAGCTTTCGTAATCGTAATTTCATACGAAACGATTGTTAGTGCTTCGCTCTCTCGTCGCCTTTCGTAGTCAGACATCTTTTTTGAGAATTCGCGACGAAACGCGGCTTTTCCAATAATCGAATAATTCACACAAGATTAATTTGGCGGGTGAAAATCGCGATCGAACACATGGTTTTCCTGAAGTTTTTCAGAAACGACATCTCTATTCGAGCACACCAATTCGTCAAGATTTCTTAGCACAAAAAGAAAAAGAGTGCCCAATTTTTATCCGAGGCACAAAGGCAAACTGATCTTTCCTCCAGTTGCAATTAACTTGGAATTGGTCTCGTTCCTCTCGCGGAAAGCTGCGACGCTAACGACGCCGAACACCCCGTCCTAACGAGGCCGAGTTATCGAAACAAATTTCGGTGAATTCCGAGCCAAGCAAGGAAAGTAGAGTCGGGCGCAAGGGTTAACCCTTTGTTCCGTTCGTCGATTGCAATTATCTCGGGTGCATGCCGATTACCCGTGTAATTCTTTTCGAGACCGTGGTAATATCCTGCAGACGGCCGTGGCCCGTATTTCCTTTCTGCTATTCGCGCTGAGCCGAGCCGCGCGCCGCCGAGTTAATGAGCCCGGAACATTTAATCCAGCGTCCATTAAGGCGTCAACATTTGTTGCCCCCGTTTCCACCGAGCAGACAGAAGGGCTCGAATAAAATGGTACGCTTTCTCAGACGCGATGAAACTGCACAATCATCCTGCACCCTAGAAATTGGATGGATCCGATAATCCTCGACTTCCTATCTGTTGTCTTTCTACCACTGGACTGTGGATTTTACGATTTGCAACGATGCGAACCAGCGAACTACAAAACATTACGAACTCAAGAAGGAAATACGTAAATTCTTAGGTTATCTTCATTTTACTGAAGTATCGTACACTGAATTTATTACAGCCCATTTCTAAATGCATTTTTTTTTGGAGATGAGATCCACGAATTTATGTAAATTATTTATTTAATGTATTCATTCTGGAATTAGATTGGAAGTTGAATTTATTACATTATTTTTGAGTCCACTTATTTCAGGAAATAGATCTGTGTTCAGGAATTTGATTATTTCATTCGTCAATCAATGGAAAATAAATCTGTGTCCGGGAATTAGATTATTCTATCCCGTGTCAATTTAAACTGGATTTACGTAAAACTATTTTGTGACTCGTTTCTTCAGAAATTGGATTAGCATACCTATAAATGGAATTTAATTTATATAAACTATTTTCTGAACCTAATATTTGAGGTTCGTTAAGAGAAGGACTAAGAGACAGTTCGAAAAAACACTTTTAAAAAAAATTAATAACAGGAAATGCGAAAGTCCGGAGCAGTCTAAAACGGAATCGCCGGGAATCTAGCAACGATAAGAAGCAATTCGCAGAAATTCGACCCGAAAGCTTCATTCCACTCTTCTCTAAAAAAGAAAAGAAAGGGGAGAAGGGAAATCATCGAACGAACAAACTCCGATTCGGCAGACACGGCTCGGAAACTAGCGAGGAAAAAAAGTGGTAGTCGTGAAAAAGAAAGTGGTTTCGAAGTTGCCTCGTTCCGGCGAATGCCACTGATTATCCTCGAGACTTCCCGAACTCCCTTTCGAAACGATCAAGCTCGCGAGAGGGCGCGTGGTGCGCGCGTTCCGGCGGCGCAACGACGTATTAATTAAACGTTAATTAGCCCGTTATTCATCGGCCGTTTATTATATTCCAGCGACTAGTAACTGTCCGTTGCGATCTACCCGGCCGTTGTTGCCGGCCCGAATGAGAATGTAATAAAATTCTGTACCGATTAACGACCGCGATCCTTTGTTTCGCGTAACGAACGCTACGCCCCGATGATTTAACATCGCGCGCTCGCGAAATTTCGATGGCGAAATAACTTAACGATTTCGCGGACGTCGCCGTGTGAAAACCGATCGTTTGAATTTTGCGTTCCGCGACACCGTGCCATCGACAACAGGCAATGATTTTCCTGAAACATCGATTACATCCGCGAAGAAACAGACGTTCCTGCGCGATAATGACAACCGTATCACTGTCTCGTCCCATCGGACCCTGTTTTGCTTCGAGCTGGCACCTTAACGCTAAACAGCTTCTCAAACTTCTTAACCCGAATCTTGTCAAAGATCTACTTCTGCCAGTGCAAACACAGTTGTAGGCCACAGGCACGCTGCAGAACTTCGCTCGACAACGCAGCGTGAATTAAACATCCCTCGCGGATTCACTTCAAACTATGCTCCCGATCGAATCGCATGTCTGTGAAGCACTCGCAACGGCCTTTTTCGCGTCTCTCTGTGTTCGTTAGACTCGACATGCATACATACTAACCCAATATACGGTAAGCAAAATATTTTCAATCGTTGTTGACCTCCAACGATCTTAAATGACCTTGAGTCGCAGATTACTGTACGCGTTTTAAAATGCCCTATTAGCTAGTACCTACATAGAAACGTGTATCACATTAATCGAAAAAACAGTCGCCGGTAAATAACGTGTTATCAGTCGATTCCGGGGCAAACCGATCCCCAACAACGAGACCCAACCCCTAAATCGAAAGAAACACTGTCTATGGGGTTTGAAAGAGGGAAACCATGGGTCCATCAACGGTCACGGTAGATCAAGCGGCTGCACTCCCGGCGTTTGCCCAAACTTATTTATTTTCCCGCGGCGGAACACGTCCCGCCGGAAAGCATTGCGAGGCACCGCATCAGAAAGAAGAAAGGAGAGGAGAGAGAAGATAGAACAAGACAGAGAGAGGGAGGGGGGAGAGAGGGCCAGGCAATGTTAGCCCCGGGGGCGCGTTGGGTTTCCATTATGCTAAACCGCAAATGGAGTCCTGCGATCGAGTGTCTCTCTGCGCCCTCCCTCCCCCGGAGGCGCACAAAGCCGCTGGAATAAGGCTCCTAAGGTGTAATGTTACCGAGAAATTTAATTCTCTCGTTCTCTGCCACCACCATCATGCCATACCCCCCGCATCCGAGTCTGATTCCGACCCACGACCGACTACAGCTCGCTTCACGAGTCTTAGGCACGCGAAACACCTCTTTTGATACCGTCTGCCCACTTGCATAAAGAAACATACGAAATTGTCGAAACAAATAAATTTAAACGAAGACAGTCTATCTGGAAAGTCGCATTTATCCGATTTTTCCGCGCAAAAGTAACATTTTATTTGCCGCCGATTCTCGTCGTTTATTTAAATCAAACGTTTAAAGAAGAAAAATGGTCGACTAACGCGAGGTAACGTGGTACGTGTGAAATCCGACAAAGCAATTCGTTGCCGAAGTTTCGAGCAGCATATATTCTTTCGGTGGCCGGTTCCCCGTCACCTTTACGCACAACAAACGATCCCCATGGAGAGAGAGAGAGAGAGAGAGAGAGAGAGAGAGAGAGGGGGAGAGGGAGAGAGCCGTGTCTCCGGTGCAACGGGGGATGGTATCTGCACACACGTACGCGAACAAAAGCGGCAGCCTCTTTGCCGGCGAGCACGTACCCGACGATGATTTTCTCGCGAACCGGTCCTCCCCTAGATCGTCACGGTGAATTACGGTGAGGAGCTTCAGGTGAATTTTGATCGCGTTGCTCCCTCGGGCCCCCTTCTCGAAAAATCGACGATCAAGCTCGTCTCGTGCTTTTCGAAAAGAATCCAAAACCGTTCAAACCTTCGAACCGAGGAAACGAGAGAGAGTTGCCAACGTTATGCCATTTTAAAAAATCCACACACCCGATAGCGGGTATTCGATCAAAGAAACTACATCGTTTTAACCGAAAATTGTTTTCGTTGAATTTAGAGGGAGACCTAAAAGAAATTTAAAAATTGCCGGAGGTATGTTCCAATTAGGATGTATGGGGTCTATGGGAGGGGATGTCACGGGATTTCGGTGCCCCCTGTGTTTCGAGCGGGTCGAGATTGGATATCAGAGTTCGAGAGAGCTGCAGCTCAAGGAAACCGGCAATTTCAGGTAAACCAAGCCACATTTTTGCCGGGATTTTGGACGTCAGATTTTTTGCGGCCGATCCGAGCCACGTTCCTCGAACTTTTTCCCAGCCGGAAAACTCCGCCGGAAATGCTTTTCCTTCAGCAGGGAAAGGAGGCGACGCGACGCGACGCCATCGCGTCATCGCATCGGCTCGATCGAGGTACGCGAAATTCGAAACTTGAGCGTGCAACGACGTAGCGATACTTCCAGCGTTTCGAGTTTCTCCCCGGGAGAAACTTCGTTACGTATAAATATTGAATCTCTATCAGGATTCCCGAAGTTCCACGCCCGGTTAATTTTACAAACCGCTTTGACACCGACGACGACGCCGGCTCCTCTGCTAAATGAACGACACAATAGGAGAAAAGGTCCGCTTGTTCATTTGCCTGTTTCGTTCATCTTGCGAGCAACGAGCACTCTGAATCAATGTAAAAAAATTAATAAAAATTTCGTAGACCAATGCCTAGTCGTTTTCCCCAGCTCCTAATGTGAACCGACCTTAAGGACAATGAATAGGGGTCGCGGAACGTCAGGGAAGAATGGCTGTGAAAAATTTTCAGCGACTGGAAAGGGATACTTGTTATACGGCGTGAAGCTGGCCGCCGAAGTGAAATGTAACGGTCCTGAAAGATCAGGATTTACGAACGCGCCTCGAGGACACGAAAGAAGGAACTGCGACGGGTCTTATCAACGATATCAATGAGATATGAAGTCCCGAGGAAAGAGGTGAAAAATTCAACTCTCAAGTTCGAAACTAATCGACTCGATTCCGAACAATTCCATCAAGCGAAAGAGCGGAAAGTTTGCTGAATTAAATACGACCACAAGTGGGTACTAGTCGTTCAGAAAATTATTAATCGGGGAACGGTACAATCGCATGCGCGCCCTCACGATTAATTTAATGAAAATCAGTGGAGGTTAATTTTTAAAAACTGCGAAAAGGTTGCGCGCGCTCGCTCGAAACGAATTTCAGTCGATATATAACAAATTTATTGTTTGGATAAACTAATGGAGTGTCGGCGCGCACTCGGCGGCGTATCAATTGGTAAAATAACTGCGGACAGGTTCCGGGACCCGGTTTTATTTGAATTATTCTCGACTTTGCCAGCTGGCGCGGAAATAGGGGATGCTCGACTGTCGGGGCAGACCGCGGCCTGAAGGATTAAGGGCGACCCTTGAACCATTGACCTCATCAATTACCGCTATCTCAGCTGAACTTCGCTGCGATCTAACAAGCAAACTCGTCGGACCTCTTGAAAAATCCACCCCTTCCCCAGATCATAGAAATAAACGGGAGAAAGAAGCCTGATTCGCCTAAACTGATCCTTCGAACTTATTACAGACGCTCTTCTTTGACGCTTAACCTCTGGACACGCTACAATATCTCGTTAATTTGTTTGGTACGATCAACTCCTTAACGGACGATATTTTTCACAGTTGAAATTATTAATGCTCAAAGATTGACAACAGAAGAATGCAATTGCATTTTTCCGCTGAATCTCCAACATCGTTCTAAGATTGTGTGCGCAAGCAGACAGCCAGGAGGTGGCGAAATCCTCTGGCAGAGCGCATCTCGGTGTCCGTCGACTAAATTCGCAGCCAAAGGGGTGTTGCTCGCAGACAAAGGGAAACCGAGAGGTAAAAGTGAGAAACGCCAGTGGTGGACGGCGAGGTGTATAAAGCCGGCCCATTTTATTTTCCTCGGGAATAAAGTCGAAATAGAATTTAACGGTATCCGGGGTTATTGCAAAACGAAGAAACCACGGAGACAAAATGACCGCGGGAAACGGAGAACGCCGGAAAGGGGCGAGCAACCATGCCGGAAAAGTGAATCCGGTTTGTGGGACAGCTACGGACGCAACGCCGAGCAAAACGAACAAACGCCAACAGGATCCGAATAAGCGGGAAGTAAGGCGCGAAACCGAGAGCCCCGGGCTCCGGCAAAAATATAATTTAATACTTCGGACGGGGTTAAAAAGTGAAACAAAGGAGAGCTATTCCTTATCCGAGTTGACGTTGTTCGAGTGAAAATCGGCGTATTTAACGATGGAAAAGGACGATATTTGCAAATTCTTTCCTGGAGAATCTGCATATTTATTTCGTCCGGAGATATTAACAATTGCCAAAGATGTAGCCACGAGTTGGCAAGAAATACGTCCGACACACCCAGGATTCACTCGAAACAGTTCATCGAATCTGGTCGAGTTTATTGAATTTCCCGGTGTCGATCGATAACGCAAACCCTTGAGAGTGAAACAATGCCAAACAGTCTTCCCCTACAATCGTACACAAAGAAAGAGGAAAGAAACACTAACGAAATAGAAGCTAGCAATAGACCAGAAGAAGAAGCAGAAGCTCGGCCCTCCTCGACCGAGTAGTCCTCGGAGTTGGTCGAAAGAGATCGGCGCAGATCGAGGAAGCGACGAGATTTATTGAGCCGAGTTAAAAAGTTGCGGTGGCGTCGTTTTCGTTTGCTTCTTTCTCTCTCTCTCTCTCTCCCTCCCCCGTCCGCTCTCTTTCTCTTTGGAAGACGGAGACGCTGCTGCTCCGGGACTGGGCCGGAGATAACACCCGCGCAAAAGGGATTCCCCGAGATTAACCCTCCGGACAGATAAGGATTTCGAGCGTCGATAAGCCGGCTCGAAGCAACGTCCATCGGTCTTGGACGTCTCGTATCAGTTTCCCGGGGCAACTCGTCGGGACCACGGCGCCGACGCATTTGTCGATGACTTCCAGCAGGGGCCAGGAACAACCCAAGGAGAACTGGAAGCCCCGAGAATGGATTGGCTAGGACTCGATCCAGACGTACCACCGCGGCAGAATGTACGCTACAGACACGGCGGGAAACGTTGTTCTTACCACCGGCGCACACCTCGAGAACCACCCCCTCCCCTCCCCGCCCCACCGTCAACGTACACATACACACACGATACCCCTTCCTCCTCCTTTGTCTTCTCCCCTAGTCTTCCTCACCCCTACCGGAACTTCGTCTGATAAACGACCCGGGAATATGAGCGGGAACACTTGCGCCTCTTGATAAAGCTGAAGTGTCAATGGAAACCGGCTCCCACCTGGCGTTGAATAACTGCGAGCCCCGGGATGCGTTAAATCGTGTTTAATATGCCGAGCTCGCGGAGATAGATCGGCTTGTTACCTTTTCTTTCGGCCCTCCAGGCGATCCAGTGATCTTTCCGCTGATAACTGGTTTGCGATCGACCGTACTGTCATGGGAACGATTCTGATTTCGCTGCGGGCGTCGATCTTTACACGAAGCACCGTGGTGGGGATATTTCCGGAGATGATCGAGACTGTTTCTCTTTTCTTCAGAAAATTGCGTGATCGATGCACCGACACCTAATGCTTTACTCTTTTTAATGTTTCATATTTCAGACGTTACTCTTTATCGTAGATCTACGAATGTACAAACGTAAAAATGTACAACGTGAAAATGTACAAACTTGAAAGCGTAGAATCGTAGAAATGAAGAAAATTACAATACGACTAGAAATCCCGGTGTAAAAACACTATCGCAGACAATTTTTCCCGTGCAGACTGAACAACATCGTGACGATGGTTAAGTAGATCAGGCCGATTCAGCGAGAGACGCGATAAATCAGACGCGCGAGTAGGCATCGTTGAATCCTGCAACAGTGGCGCCGCCCATCTGGTTTCGTGTGGTTGGATATCTTTATTACCGGACGAACGATAAATCAAAGGTTATCGTCGTCGTCGGTGGCCGCGTTTACACCAAAAATCAAGATGAAAAGCTCCGGCGCGGCGCGGCGCGTAGCAGAGGCGACGCGAAAATTGCTCTGCCGCGCGGCCTGACGAACGCCTGGCCCTGGGAAACACAGCCAGTGATCGATCGCAAAAACCAGCGGACAGGGCTGTTAGTCCGAGGGACAATTCCCGTATCTCGGCACGCTAACAAATCACGACCTCCTTTTGTCCTCGGTATCGTTGCGGCGCGATCTTCCGTGCGACAACCTAGATATTGTCCAGCTGGGCTAGGCGAACCGGTCGAATTGCGGCTTTGTCAAGGAACTCGATCCTTGCAATAATTGAGGGGACACGGAGTTCGACATGGCCGAGTGCAAACTTGCCTGCTATCGGCATTACACTTCGCGGATTCTCTCGGTTTCGACTCCGAGACCTCCGAACGGTACTATGAAGATTTTCGATAGTTCCACGATCGATCGCATTGGACGGCGAGAATGTAAAATATCAGAGAAAATAAAATTATTGACACTTTTATTGGAGAATAAAAATGATTTAATTGAACAAATTGGAACGAGCTTTCCTCACGGTTGGGCTGAACGTCGATTGTTTTCTAGAGAATCTTCGGGAGCAGCTTTGACGCGCTCGCAAATCTTGTTAACGATCTGAAGAAGGATACGGGATATTGGGGAACCTTCGTCTCGGTCCCGGCTAGTCTATCCTGTTGTCAATTACCGGAAATTCGCGACGACCGACGAACGGATACAAATTTTCCCGGTCGACGTTCTTCCGCCTCCTTAGAAAATCGGGAGAGAGACGAAAGACGCTTCTAATGAAGATTCGTGACGTCGGGACAGTCGCAGTTAGTCTGGAATTCGTAAAAGATCGAGATTCGATCACGTAACTATTTTCGTGTCTTTGCTAATGTCAGCACGAACCTTCCAGTGGAACATAATGGGAAAGCTCAGACAATTGGAATAGAGATGTCTAGACGAGTAGGAAGACTCAATGATTACCATTAATAATGACCAAACTATTAGAAGCAGAAGTCTTCCATGTACTTCTGACAATGACGATCGGATCGAATCAAGTTTGACGACTGCGGAGAAAGTGGAATCTGCTCGTCGAGGAAAAAAACGACGGCAATACTATGTCACCATCGATCCTGTGACTTCGGCAGGCTAGGAACTGGAGTAGTCGACCGTCGAGAGCAAATCAGAACGGTCCCGGGCGAGCACGCTGGTAAAAATGATTGCCCGAGGACACTCGAACTTGGCCAGGGAGTACGTGTTACTACTGCGCGTCGGGTGGGCGGTTTTATCTGGATCCTTTATTTCCTGCGCGGCCGATCGAGCCTGTATATACGGGAGGGTCCTGGCACGCGGTTTCGTTTTATTGGATTTCGTGCAAGGGCGGCGTTGTTTTTCCAGGTTGCCGGCCGATGCCGAGGCAGTCGCGTCCTCATCTATCATCCGCCTGTAGCGGCACCGAAGTCATTTAACAAACGTCTCCCTCAGATTTCACATTGCGGAATACGCGGTGCGCGGCTGTTTGCCTCTCTTCGCGAACGATTCGGTTTTCCCTCGTCACTTTTCACGTCTCGAACTGGTCGGCCAAGAATTTTCATCCGGCGAACCGTCCAATCACGCTTCGACGGCGTTTCGGTCCTGATCAGGACCACCCTAACCACAGAGCTAAGTGGGCTAAGCCCCGGGGCGCAAGCCTTTTAGGGGCGGCAATTTTTATTGATGTTATATTTTCTGTCGTTATTAGTTATTTAGTTATTAGTCACTTTTATTCAAAATATTTTCACTACAAAAATAACTAAATAACCTCAAATGAAATAGAAAATATTATATGTATGAATATCTTCGTTTGGAACGAATTCCCAAAAGAAAGAACAGTACGACGAAAATACGTCGGAAAAAATTAAATTTGATGCTCTGGTCTTAATCGAGCAAATGCTGTTGCAATTAGACTGCTACACCGTCGAATTGTTGATAGAATTGATGGTTAGTATACGTGATGTTCCCTTCGCTGTTTCAGTAGACTGCGGATCTTTCGAACGAGTGAAACAGGCGCAGCGTATGGTTAGACAGGTGGAAAACGAAGAATCTACGATTAAAGGAGGGGCGAAGGTGACGTTGTACAGTTGAAGAACTCGTTGGGAGATGAATGTTATACGAGGTTCGCGTAAAATATTTATGCCGTTGTGATCGTCAGGTTGGTCGACGGATAACGTGGTCGGGCCAGGCCGTGTCGGGTGAATTTTTGTAGAATCCGCGCGGACGACAGCCGTCCACGGTTCTTCGCTTTGTTTTATCGCGCACGGTAGAGCAGATCGGTGAAAAAGGGTGCGGGGAGAGGTAGGATTGTGGGAGTGGGTGGGATGGTGAGGAATGGCGGTGCGGTGTAGCGGCAAGACTGGAGAGCAATTCTCTTGACAATTTGGCCTGGCGGTTCGCCAGCGGAGGCCAGTCGATTCAACTAATCTAAGTTGCTTAGCACGACTTCGTTCATCTCCTTCCACCGTTGCCACCGCTGCTGCCAACCCCTGACCACCCCTCACTACTTCGACTTGTTAGCTCTGCGACTACCTCTTCACTCTCTCTCTCTCTTGCTCGATCTCTCTTTGCACGTCACTGTGTTTCTCTGTCTTCAGCTCTTGCTGCTCCAGGTTCACGAATTATCGCAGACTATGAATATAAATGCATCGAGGGAAAAGAATTCGTGCACGTGTGACGCTACTGGTTTCCCCGTAACGATATCGTTCTATGGAAATCGGTAGAATCGCTGTCTATTTATTAATTATTTGATGATTAGATATTTTTATTTGATTTTATTGTTGAAGTCGTTGCCGTTGGTTTCGTTGAATTATTTATACAATTTACCGGAACTATTACGATATCCATGAATCCGTAAACTACAGGCTTTCGGTGCTACAATTTACTATGCAAAAGTGAAATTAACTGTCAATGTTGGTTACATCGTGACGCGAGTATGCCTCTATTCTTACGGACAAGTATAATGGATCGTCATGTGGCCAGACGAGCGAAATAGAGTCAGTTCGTGGTCGGACAAGCTCAATAAGGGTGGTCTATGGTCAGACAAGAGGAGCAGGGGTACAATATGCTCAGACAAGTGGAATAAGACGACCTATGGACAGTCGAGTAGAATAGGAATAGGAATACAGGCAGACGAGTAGAACAATGGAAATAATAAATGCTTGGACTAGTGATACGAGGTTGATATATGATGAGGTAAGTAGAATTTGGTCTCGCGAACAATAAGTGAAACGGAGACAGTATATGTGCAGATGAGTAGAATCAAGACTAATATGTACTTAGACGAATCAAGCGAGGAAAAAACATGCCATGGGGAGTACAATAGAGAGACGTTGTAAAACGAAAAAGAGGCATCGTACGCTCAGACGAGTATGTACTAGATCATCAGAGAAGAATAATTTCAGTCTCTCCTTCCAATTCCCACGATACTTGCCATTTACCAAATTACTTCACCGCTACAATTCGTTTCTCGACTTAACGAACTTGCGGGCCAAAGTTAATTTCCGCTCCAAAAAATTAGTTTAATGGGACAGAAACGTCGGACCTGGAAATATCACGTTCCCGGCAATTTGGTGATCATTATTTCCCACGTTTTTGCGGATTACACGGTGCGCGCAAACTACTTCAAAACCCGATCCACGCGAACTCGTCGGGGATAGGGCAGTGGCGTAACAATCTTGCTCGCTGTTCCGAACGGACGTATGGAAACATTAATTAATTTTTGCTGCTTCCTCCTGGGGTGCTCCGGTTTCGTCGCAATTAGTAGACGGGATTCCTAGCGCTGATTCGTGCGAGAATTTCGAACGTTTTCGCGTCGTAAACGAAGGGAACAAGAGAGCGAGAAAAAAGAAAAATCACTGGGAAACGTATCGAATTCGAAATGCCGGCTTTGGCGAACCGTGAATTTCTTATTCGCGGGTTTGAAGCGGGGTAGCATGGGGATTCAGGGAGGGCGGGTCGCGGGTTCGCGAGTTGTTCCCAGTCAAGAAACGCCTCGGCGGACTCGTTAATCATTCTGGCTGGCGTATCGAACTCCGGAGGCGCGTAAAACAGAGCACCAGTCGCGGGGACCTGTAATTCATTAGAACCACCCGGGAGACGTAATCCGACGCCCTTCGCGAATCCTTCGGCGCGGCTAATTGAAAGCAGATTCGCGAGTTAGCGCAGCTGCGTGCTCAAAAGGTGATACAACCGGCGCAGCTAATTCGCGGCAGTTTGCTCCCCGTTCCGGCAGCCCCTGCGCACTTTAGGGCACCCACGCGGGAAGAGCACTAACCCCCTCCCAAGCCCCGTGTCACGGTGTGCAGGTATCCCAACCAACCAACCCCCGTGCACGAACGCTATAAGTCCCGCTACGATGCCCAAGGTGGCTCGCAACTGTTATAACTCGAATAAGTTTGTAACCGAGACTCCACCTCCCGCGCACACCCTTCCACCTCTGTTCGATATACCTCCGAGACCTCGTAACTCGCGGCGAAACGCAATTCCTTGCGAAGT
This sequence comes from Lasioglossum villosulum, assembly GCA_963971365.1. Lineage (NCBI taxonomy): Eukaryota > Metazoa > Arthropoda > Insecta > Hymenoptera > Halictidae > Lasioglossum > Lasioglossum villosulum. The sequence goes on from OZ020495.1 coordinate 3,905,053, forward strand.
AATTGGCTACCGCACGGAATTGCGAGAACCTGCTTGCGCACAGCCGAGCAGAGCGAAGGGATGCTACTCTTCCACGATCTTGCAGATTGTCCCTTTCGACGACTGTGCATCCAAACGCTTCCGTTGAGCTTACAGATTTCTTTTCATCGGTGAAATCGTTATAGAGTTTAAAATTTAAGTTTCCTCTTTACGGCGAGTGCTTAAAAAGTGATGTACGAATTTTTATTATCATTTTAGCGTACTCCGTATAACGGTATCCTTCTCTCGGGTCGATATCGTCGACACAATTAACCAGCCTAATTAAAAATCGAGGCCGACTCGACTCGCACGAGCTGGATATCGATGCTCCCCGGCCTCATCAAGGATCCAGACCCAGCCCTCTTCCAATCCACGTCCTTCATTTCCGCAGCTTTCGGTTTACGACAGTTTTATGGCGCGTCGCCAGCCGGTTAACGAGACGCTGAATCTCTAGATACATTCCCCGGCTACCATATTATGTTATTAACAAAACGGTTGCATTATCGTAAATGAAAATGGCGGCGGCTAACGGCTTCTCTGTCCCTTCGACTCTCCTCTCGCTTAATATATTTCCAACGACGGTGATTCCGAAGTAACGAGGAATTTATTTCCGTATCGAAACACCGTGCTCGCGCGTGCTATTCTGTAATGGACCAGTTTACCTCCGTTTTAATTTACGTCGCCAGAGAAACGGGCATAAACGCTCGGAATTGCTGGTCACTCGACTTTAACCGTCGTCGACTTTTCATTCCCCTACTTCGGTGTATTCCAATGTTATTCTATAACTCGGTGGGACAATATTGCGGTACTGTATACAGCAAACCGGAATTAATGCTTCTCAAAGAATTTCGAATGAATTCTTTTCAAATTTCACTCGATTCCCGGACAAAAAATTTCGTCTTCCACATAATAATCGCTGAGAAAAAATCATTGTCAATTATCGGTTGAAGAGTTAACGATAGAGGGAGCCAAACAATGCCGAGTTGAGCCTGTCAACATTCAGCTGGGGTGTTAACTTCGAAAATAGTTGTACAGCGCAGGTTGCATTACGATCCTCATCCGAGCAGACTCGAGGATGATAATCGGAGTTCCCCTCTTTCTCGTTGCACGCGGCCGAATTCCTACAGCAGTCGGGGCACACGCACGCACCGAGACATCCTAAATACGCGTGCGGCGGGGGTTGGTTTCGCGCCGAACTGTCGGATCCTGAACAGTCCCGAACGGTCCTGGAATTTCAGGCTGCCGAAGCACTCCGCCGACTCCACGTACGCGCAACTACGCTGACGAGACTGTGCGTGTGTGCAACGCGCTAGCATAAGCCTGCAGTATCGTCTCAGAACCGCCTGCGATTGACGTATCGACGCAATCAAGGGCAAATATAACAATTCTCATTCTTCCGTATCTAATCTTCCCCATGTAACAATTATGCTTTGGTTGGGGAAAAAGTAATCCATTATTTTTACCTTTACTTCAAGATTTTATTTAACATGGTTCGGATTGTCCGATTTGGGTCGAATATGCGCCATTTTGTTGAATAATTTGTTGCCATTGTGAAGGTAACTTCATAATGCCCCTCTCATAAAAGCCCTGGTCCCTATTGGCGAACAACTCGGCCAAACGATTTTCACAATCAACTCTTGATGCCAATTTCTTATCACTGAGGAAATTTTTCAAGGATAAGAAAAGATGATAATCGGTTGGTGCCAAGTCCGGACTATAAGGTGGATGCATTAAAGCTTCCTACTATACTTTATAGAAGGACGATATTTAGAATTATCTTAAGGATATCGATCAACTATGTAATTTTATGTTACATTTCGTGTTCAAATTTGTCTACTCGCGTACAAACTTTCGCCGGTTCAGAAATATATTATCGCGGAGTTCCCGCGTTAATTAAGAGCGCCGCGTACAAGAGAAGTAAAAGATTACTTATTATTTTTTAATGGCGCAAGACCCGGCCCAACGACCCTCGACTCCGGATTCAAAAAGTCGACGAGCCGAAGAAGCACTCGTCCGCACTCGACTTCCGCGCCCGAGGGCCTGCGAAATAATCGACTACACACTTGCGAGCTGATTTCGTTGAATCGTCGAGTGTCTGGTTCGGCGAGAACGCGTGGAGCGACGATCGAGTGCAGCGTAATTGGGCGTTTCGTGCTCTGTGAATAAATTAAAAGAACGAAAGAGAGAACCCCTACGAAGAAGCCTACGTCAAGGATCACGTGCATACACATCGCACACCCGGCGCAAAACTGATTACGATTTACGAGGTATCACTGTGAGGATGTTGCAGAAACACACTTTGGTCAACTACTAAAAGTCCAGTCGCCACGCACAGTCCCTTAAATCGCACGATAAAAAGTTTATACTAGTTTGACCAGGATCGAACAGCTCAAGGACCGAAACACGAAATTTCACATTGAGATAAGTCGTGAAGTGTGTTTATGGCTTCCGTGGGCCTCGAGGCTGGAATCGAAGCATCTTAATTAGCTCGCTAATGGCGAAGTTTCGAGTTGCGACGCAGACAAGCGCTCGAAGATGCCGCGCGTCGACGGGATCGGGTGAAGATTTCGCATTCCGAGAGGCGTAAATCGAATTTCCATGGCGACACGCGAGCCCGGAAAATCGCGACACGGCCCAGCTTGGTGCCGGTGCGACGCGGCGCGGCGCACGCTATCTGCCACCAATTATCGCGTCTCTCATACTCGGTAGCAATTAACATCCCTCTTTGTTGTCTTTCCGAAAATTACCGGAATTCGTGTAGGCGAACACGGGAGAGCGTGAGGGTGCGCGCCGAGGGTAGGAGGGAGGAACCGCGACAGAGGAACGACCGAGGCGAATTCACGACAATTTGCCACACGCATCGAGAGTCAAACTCCCTTGAACGCTTTCCCGCGTCCCCCCTCGAAGATTCCCCGAATTGAATCGACGCGGTAACCGGTGTAACGCCAACAATATCATCCCCCTTACCGCCCCACGGCTGCACATTCACCCTCTCATTCTCCTAGTCGTTCTCTTCGTTCTCCGTTTCTACGCGATTCTCTGTCGTCGTCGTAGTCGTCGTCGTCATCGCGGTGGCTTATACAATTCTGTGTGCCGTGTGGAGCCAATTACAACGTAAGAAACGTTAACTTAGTTTGTCAAGCAGTTAACACGAGGGAACTCCTTCCAGAAACGGAAGGGTGCGTGCGCGTCGATTGGGCCGCCGCCAGCCGAACAGATAACTAGTTCCAGCAACCCCGCGATACTACACCCAGGGCCGGATTAAGACGAGTAGCAGAAGTAGCAAATGCTACGGGCCCCGCGCCTCTGGGGGCCTCACGCTTAGGGCGGAAAATATTTAGCTCGTGAAATTTTGTAAAGAAAAGGTCATTCATTTGGAACGAGGCATCAACTTGTCTCGAGCTGCGTCTGCACAAGGAGAATAAAGAATATGATGGGACGAGAGTGAAAGTATTTTATTACCATACAAAACCTGGGGCCCCCTGGTAACATTTGCTACGGGCCCCGCGCTGGCCTAATCCGACGCTGACTACACCCCCGGGCTGATGCGTCGCACCCTCGTAAAACCGATGCAAAAGGCATTTACTATTCGGGGGACTTTCCGTATGCTGGTCAATCTTATCTCGATGGAAGAACGAATTATTAACAAAGCTACACTTTTCTTTCGGTATAATACGGCAATGTTTTTTTCGCCGATTAAAGCATCGATTAATCAAACGACATAGCGTAGAAGCCGCTCGATGTCGAATAAAGATTCCGACACGTATAAATGCCTAAAATCAGGCATTCTAGTTACCATGGTCTTCGCTTCCAACCATCGGCGATAATTTATCGACGAGCATCAGATAACTGTCGCTCGAAAGAACGACGCTTTTCATCCGCGTTTTTCGTCGCAGCGAGCAACGAGGATCGCTGGTCTTCGGTCCAGGAGCGCCAGCGGCGTCTCCTTCGTCTTCTCCTTCGCGGTTCTTTCCCGTTGCTCGTCATCTGTACGCGTCGACGATAATAACGCGGCGTGGCGGCGCAAATCTTCAATCTCGTTTGGCAAATGGCCGATCTCGGGGCTCGGTACGTTTGCCAGACGGGACAAAAGAAGTCGCGGGCTGCTCCCAGAGCCTCTGGAAATTTCGCACACCCCCGGCAGCGCGGGCCGCATTGTTCGTCGGCCATGAATCCCTCCCGCGGACTGCTCTTTCTTGCCGCGGATTTTCTGCTTCTCGCCTCTTCGTCGTTCGACTTCTTCGCAACGGCCCGATATACGTGTCGACTTTCTTCCCCAGGCCGACTTCCTGGCTTGGAGGAGTGCTCGATCACACCGGAAGTAAAGATACTAACGAGCAAACGTGATCCACGAGTTTTCAACCTCGTCGAGGAAATATTTTCGAGAATTCAGAAGTTGCGGTTCTCCGTTCGTTTTTGGAACTGGAGAATTGCTGCTTGTTTCAAATACACATTTTCGTGCGATACGATTCGTTGGAGGGAATTAGAGGGTGGCTATCGAATCGTTCGGTGAAAATCTTCCGGGAATATTTCAGACGATTTGGCCCCCACTTGCACGAGCGTTTTCGGGATCCGTCGAAATATATCCGGGAGGTAGCCGGCCACTTGGCTCGTTGTAAATCGGGGCATCAGCCGGTGACGCGCGATCTGCAAAGTCAGATTTGTTGCCATAGGCGTAAGCTGATTTCGGTGTCTGGATCGCGCGCCAGCTCTGATCTTGTTGTTCACCCACCCTTCCACTCGCCAACCCCTTTACTACTCCTCGTGCATTTTATCACAGTTTTCCCGTATCGCCTTCTACATGCAATATCTAATTCGAGTCTCGTTCAATTGTACTCGTATTGCGGTTTAACGTATCTTGAATTTATCGAACTAATTTTATACGGTCCGTCTTTGTTCTTTTCTACAGTCTACACTTATACGTAATTCATGTCGCGACGGAGATATCGAGCAGCGTTGTCGGTGTTTGCTCGTGCAGGTGTTCCGGGGAAATAATTGAGCGTGGTTGGGCGAGGCACGATGCTCTCAGAAAAGTCATTTACGAGGCCGCGAACAAAAAGGCGCACAGTTGGCTGCCTTTGACGCATCTCCGTAGAATTTTCTCGCGACGGACGATATTCTCTCGCCGTTCCGCGATATTATTTCCACAGGGTCCTCCCATCGCTTTTTTGGTAAATATTGCCGAACAATGAATTAAACTGAAAAATTAATGCACGGAATAATATTCGGGGTCCTCGCGGCGAAATTAAACAGACGATCCGGTTGTCTCGCCGATTTATAATATCTGCATCTATGTATCGCGTTCCACGGAATTTTCGCATCGGGGAATCGCGATAGAAACGTATAGCCGGCACACATTCAGGTAATTCAGCCGGAATCGTATACAATTTACACGTGTTTATTATGCACGGAACCCCGAAATACTGGTATGGACATCACGGATATAGCCAGGAGAGAGAGAGAGAGGCCGATTCACCGATTTGAAACTCGGTCGAGAAATTCGCGAAATTATTACTCGTTAATCCGAATTTCGCTGATCCGAAGGAGTAACCGCCCCATGGTAATTGTGAGGTCCACTTCCATCGGTGTTTATAATTCAATAAGGATATCGCGATAAATCGCGTCGCATTTAAACGCGATAATCCGATAACCGCGCGACAAGATTTAATGGGGATGATCGAGCGACCTGTCTTGCGGTCGAATCGCGTAATTTTGCTTTTTTCACCAATGCGCACCATTCTCGTTACAATAACGTACCTGCGATTCTCATTCCGCTTATTCCTCAGGAAATACAGTTTTCAACGAATGTACTCTCGCAGGTATTGGAAAGAATCGTTTCAATCAATTACTACGATTACTACGCATTTAGAAACGTTTAATTTTCAAGTTGAAACAGCTTCAACTGCGAAGGGTTAAAACAATGTTCTCGCTCGGTCGTGGTCGAGAGTCTGTCGGTCCGTTTGTCAATCTCGCTCGCAACTTTCCATTTCTAAAAATCCGAGAATTCCGGACGATGGTCTCGCGGAGAGGAACTGCCGGTGGACAACAGCGCCGTTTCAGGGGATTACAACGCGCCGGCCGGTAAACCCGAAGAGAAATAGCGAAGTCGTAAATTAACTGAAGCGTGAAGAAGACTATAGGTGAGTGGAGAAAATAAACGGGGATGAGAAAGAGAAACTACAGTGGAAGAAGAAGAAGAAGAAGAAGCGTTGGTGCGAACGAGTTTTCTTGGTCTGTTTGGGTCAAGCCCGGGGAAAACCGGCCACGGTATATCTTACGTCATTCGGCGTATTGCCTTGGACACACATAGCACGGTGAATCCAATTTTCATCGGCGTCGCACCGTTTCCCGTTTAATATAATCTGGAAACAAAGCTCTGAGGGACTTTTCGCGATAACTGGTAGCGTGAAACGGGTCGCTCGCAATTAACGGCCCGAACAAAAGCCATCGGGCGAACAAGAAGAAGAACAAGGAGAAGAAAAACTCGGCTGGACAAAACGCCACGCAATAAAACCAAGAAACGCGCGAGAAAGAGAGAGGAGGGAGACAAAAGAAGATCGCGATGAAGATACGGGGTGCCGGCATTGTTGACTCCTAATTCCGCTTCAACACCTAATTAAGTCAATGTTAATTCTCTTTCGAGCCAGGGAACAGTCAGGGGGAAAAAGGAAATCCGACTTGAATTCTCATTAATATACATCCTCGATTGCAGGTTCGTATTGATTTCATGCCTGTTTCGTATTGCTCGTTCATTTTGAGTCTCGAGTCTCGAGCCTCTGTTCAGCTGGTACTAGCCTGGTATTAGCAGAGAGAGTGTGACTTTTCTCCATCGATTCGAGTGAATTCCCCTGATCAAATGGCTAATTTCAGATTTTTGATCTTGACTTTGTAGAAACAAAGCGAGAAAAGATACCTACAAGATCGTTCTGCAATCGATAGTTGAGTTGACGGTCGAAAATCGGCCGGTTTCCGTCGAGTCGGATAGATCGGAAATCGATGGGGACTTTCGAGGTTTTTCCGGGTTGGGTTTGATCGATCCTCCACGACCGCAGAGGCCGGACATTCTTTGCAGGTTCATCCCGGGGGCCACAAAGCAGACCGCGCTTCGTCGATTCTTGCCGGTTTGCGTCGCTGGTCCTCTCGGCCCTTAGCCGCGGTCTGGGCTGCGGTTTGCGAGCCGTGCACAGCCAATCCACGAAATCACGAACGGAGCTTTGCTTGCCCTAGGAAAAGAACCAACTGGCTACACCGGGAGTAGCCGGCTAAGCCGATTTCCCGATACTGGCGCGTCGGATCCCCGATACCGACTCCTTTGCGGCGCCGCCACCGCGTCGCGCCGGTACAAAGCGACCGAGGACACAAGCGCTTCGGGGAAAACCGTTTTCCCTCTCCTCCATTCAATTTCTTCCTCTCGCTTTCTCCGGCTGTGGAATTACTGGTGCAACGGAAGATCTTCCGAAGAATTAGCACTCTGGGAACGGACAGCACCGCAGAGGTTGATTCTTAAAAGGATCATCGGGGTTTCGCGGCTGACAAGTACCTTCGGCATGGGAGCACTTGATAATTCATTCTTCAATTCGTTCTAAAGTGGGGACAATCTGTATATTCTTTCGACTTGAGAATATTCAAAGCCTCCAATCGAGTCTCCTATTCTACAACAAAAATACGCATTCTCGGGCATCAATGTTTTGACTATCTACCCAAAACGAATAAAGTTTTTCAAAAAATCTCTAACCAATTCTGATCAGCCAATGATGAGACGCATCACCGGAACGGCGCAGTGTAGCCCGAGCAGAAAATTCCGTCCTCTTTCATTAAATTAATAAACCGGTTTTAATGTCGGGGTTCTCGGAAGAAGCTCGCGAGGCAGAAGGTTAACCGGCAATATCTGCAGTGGCCATGTAATCCCGAAATTGATAAAAATCCCGACAGTACAGTACGCATCGAGCCGTGAACGACGATTATCCGGGCGGGTATCCCAGGTCGGGGCGAGAAAGCATCGCACGGTTAATCGAATCGGCACGGGCTCTCTCCGATGAAAAAAGAAATATCGGACTGGCCCGGACGTGGATTGCGCGAAGTTGTTCGATTATCGAGGCAGGAGATTATCGGGATTGAAATTCTAGCGGCACAGCCGGAAAACAGGGACCAGGGCTGATCCTTCGGAGTCGACTTCTGCCGCTATCGACCGCGATGCCACTGTTTTACAAAACGAAATCCCCAGGACTTCGACCCCGGGCCCGAGTTTGCGCGGCACCACTCGCCTGCCTCCTCGTGGCCTGTCTTCTCGCCGAACTAAGCCGATTTTATGGGGTTCTGTGCCCGGGTGTGCTACGGAGAATACACGTTTCAACGTCCACGGGAGCCTCGAACGACCCGCTGACACCGTAGAAAACGCAACTACATCTCCGCCAATGACGCGGCCTTACACTCCATGAAACATCGAATTTTATTCTTCGCCTCGTTGTACTTTAAAATCCTGTCGCTGCTTTAAATTTAATTTCACTTTACTTGCGGGACACGGGAACGATCCCCCACGACTCGTAACTCTTCCAAAACGTGAGCTCCTTGCCGCATCGATCCTCCGAACGCTGTGCAACTGGATCATACTTAGGAGATCCCGCTTGCTTGAGGTCGTATGATCGACTGCGTCGATAGACTTTTATCGGACCCTTAATCCTTCGACGGCGCGGAGAAATTGTTACCTGGACGACTCTTCTTATAGTCAACTGCCGTCGTTTAATTTCAACACTGAAACGTTCAAAAATTCCCATGGGATTGCATCCTACAATCGATTTCGGGATTCCCTGTTAAAATGGAGCGACCTGTATCGAGTTTCATACATTTCGTGTTTTTTAACAAATGTTTTAAATTCCTCCTGCTCATTTTCGTGTAAAATGCCATCGTCAAGAGACAGAAGCAGTTTCAGAGTAAGGGGAGAGGTCTAAGGAGATAGTAGAGGATGCAGGACGTCACTTTCCGACTCGCTCGAACGGAATAAAGTAATAATTCGTAGCACGTGCGTCCGCTCGCGAGGATCCGCTCCGACCCGCAAAGATAATGGGCGGGGGAGGCGAAAGTTTTTACCTGAAAGCGAATCCATTCCGCGGCTCGTTAACAAAAACCCGATGAACCCGGGCCCGAAGTTCGTTAACGAACTCGAACCCGAGCGACCCGGTCTACGACAAGTACGTAAACTCTGAAAGGCGCTGCAGCCGCGCAGAAAATAATGACGTGGGAGTGGCGAGGAGAAGTGATTTCCGGCGGAGCCACGAGAGACGAATTTAATTCGCTGCAATTATGCAAGCCCCCCTCCCCCAATTACTCCTTCTCTTTCGCTCAGTCTCTTGCTTCTTCCGAGAAGAAGGAGAACAGGTACGTCTCTCGCGGCCCCAGGGATTAACGTGCGACCGGTTTTTCCCTTCTCACCCGGAAAACTGGTCAATCTGTGGGGTGGGCCCTCGAGAAATCGTGCCCCCTGTGCGAACCTAATTGCGGACGGTCATACTTCCGCTCACGTACCACCCTTGCCTCGTTGGATCCTTCTTAAACGAGGATCGGTTCCTCTGTCTTCACACATCCTTATCGCCAGTCTACGGTTTATCGCAATAACCATTTTTGTTGGATTCTCGCTCCTTGTAAATCTTAATAAATTTTGATTCGCTTAATAGGCTGTGGTACAAATGGATTTTAGGCGAACATAATTGAAAGTGCAGTCTTTCGAAAATGGCAACACATTATTTTCCATGAATCAATTTTTATAATTTCTTAATATGTTTTCGAAGTATGCAACTGGCATTCGTTTGTTCGCAAATGGAACTCTGTTTTCATGCAGACGAATGAATAAGCAAGTGACAAGAGGTCCCGTGAAATCTTTTCCGGAGTTGAATACAACGGCTCGGTTACCATGGGCTTGATTGCAGCTTAAGTAACATTCGAGCCCGCTTATTAGATTATAAGGGCCCGTGGCATTCGGCTGCGTCCCAGCACCGTTACGGGGAAAACGTAACTGTCCATTAGCGTGCAATGGCACGCGATTAGAGTCCATCCGGGTAACCGGACCCGGCCGAATTTGCCGTTCAATTGTCGAGGAATCCGAGTCCCGTTGCCGATTGGTCGGCTTGCTGGCTTGTATCGTGGTTTCGTCGAGGTGGTTTCGCTGTCCACGTCCTCATCCTCTACCTTCGCGGACGTGGAGGCTATTGGTAAATGGGAACAGAACGAAACACACTATAATTAAAAATATGAAATAGATTTTATTCCAATTAATCTATCTATGAAGGCACGTAGAGAGACACGTGTTTGGAGTACGACAGAAACAGTGAGACTCGTTTCTAGAAAAAGAGATAACGACCTTAGAAACAACTGCAAGTTGAGGGTCCCATGACAGGAACAGCACAGATGCAATGAATCATTTGTATATGTCCTCGAAAGTCGATTGATTGAATGTGCCTGTGGTTGAAGTAGATTATTTTTGTTTCTTAAAGAAGTTCCAACAGATGCAAGTGAATTCTGGAAACTGATTATTCTGCATCGGTACCGTCTCCATTTTCTTCAAGTGACCATTAGCAAGGTTGATCATCTTCTAATATTCTTTCGTATAAAACAATTCTTTAATTGTTCTGTGTTAACGTTTTTAACAAATTCTTTTCATTCGTGAACACTTTCTAAAGTTCTTTCACGTGAGAAAGATTCTAAAATTGTTGAAATTTAGAGGAGCGAATGGAATAGAGAAACCAAAACGCATGGGAAAATTCGAGCAGAATTTCCGACCGAACGGTTCCCAGACTCCGGCTTCCGGTTCCACAAAGAAAAATGGATTCCGCCGAATTTTCTTTGCCGGGGGAGAAGATTTGCCGAAAAGTTCTGCGGGGAAAGTTTCAGACAGATTAGGAGCGGAATTCAAATTCCATCCGTGAACGAGACCAAAGGGACCGAGAGAAAAAAAAGTGGACTCCAGCATCGGTCGACCGTGATAAGAACCGTAACTTCGTTTTCGAGGCGAGAGAGGGCAAAGTTCGCGTCCCAGGAACTCTTAACGGCGAGAGATCGGGGAGACACGGACACGTACCTTCGCGGTTCCCGTGATTGCGAGGGGTGGAAATTCGTTTTCACCCTCGAAAATGCTCTAGGAAAAGTTCCTACCCATACAGTGTCATTGTTGGACTTTTAAGCCCACGTTTTTAAACCATTTTAAGCATTTAAATGTGCGGGTCAAACTAGAAACGTAAAATGATTAAAAATATAGAACGAAATTAATATAGTGTTTTTTAAAAAATTTTTTGTAGGCCACTCCTTACTAGCAAGTTTATGGTGCAATAGATGCAATTGGACAGTGCAGTTCCTTCCGAAGAGACTTTGCCGGTCGATTCCGTGGCTAAAGTTGGACGTCCGTGGGACCAGGAGAAGAGAGGATCGGAGCATTTTCCGGTAAGCGAATGACACGTGCGATCGCACACGGTTTTTTGCGAGCAAGCCGGAGCGGAACGGAGCGTATCCGGCAAGGGTTCGATGCTTAACAAGGGATAACCTCGTTAAGGACCACGGAACCGGCTTGTGTGTTTTACAAGTTAGGAATTACGTTGATTAGTAGCAAGTCGAACGTCCGACCAGCGTGAACGAGTGTCTCGCCACTTGAATCCCGATCCCCGAACCGATCCTTCCGCTTCTTCTTGCGATCCGTCCTCAACCAACCCTGAACAACTCTCTGTGGAAACACTCTTCTAAATGGTGTGGCTTCTGAATTGTTCTAACAATTTTTCTACACACCTCCAAACCCAGAAATACTTGATTTGAAATAGCAGAGCGTTGAAACATTCGTAATCCTGCCAGCTTGGTCGATTTCAAATTTTGCAGCATGCTTGAGATCCCAAAGCTTTGGCAAAACAAGTAAGAAACGAACAAGCTAGAATTGCACCTTCCGCGAGGCAAATCCTCGGAATAGGAACCGCAACAGTCTGCTCATCTCAAATCCTATTCGCAGCCGCAAAAATGGCCGGCGTCGAAGTCGCTGTTTCGGCAAGACGCGTTACATTTTCCCGACTTAATGGAGAAGTTACCAACGGCTGGGTTTCTTGTTGCGAGAAGAATTTGTAACGTTTTGGCAGGCTGCCATCTTGAAGCTTTACCAAAGACCTGTCGGGCCCGGTGTGATCTAGACTTAGCATAGTTTTGAGACGTTGACTAGCAGTCCCATTCGGTGTCGTTCGGCAGAAGAACGAGGTTCGAGGGTGATAAATTCATATGTAGCTCGCGACGACGCGCAGCCGTTCGCGTAGAAAGAAACGTTCCGCTCTGGGTCTCCGCGAGCGCGAGCGCACGTTTGTATCGGTTATGATATCTATTTGCGGAGACGGGAAGCATTACTCTCGCGACGCGAACTTTAAAGTTCAAAGTTTCGAGAACACGGACCTGACAAACGCTGGAGTAAGAGGAGACAAACGGCGCCGTGAATCTTCGCCGTCCTTCCGCTTTTAATTCCTTACCACGTTGCACATGTTTCGCCAGCTGAATCCGCGAACATCGGACAGATCCCACGAGCACGGCGAACTAACTTTCCATTGGTGATGTATGGCAATTGTTGGTTTCACGATTAGAAATAACTTCCGTTTTTTGACGACAAGTACGAACGAACGTGTTGATGTATGGGCGAACAGCTGGGCAACAGAACAGCCGAGATGGTTCGCAGTAAAAAAGGACACGCGTCTCTCGTGTTCCTTGTTGTAACCGGGCAAGAACGATAAAAAGAAACATTCCGAGCGATCCGAGGACGGAAAGCGATCTCGTTGAAGGGGCGTGTCGTTGCTTTTTTTCTTCTATCCGGTTCGTAAGAAATCGTCGGTGATTTCATTCCAGCACGCCATGTGTTCGGCAAACGGGGTCGTTGGAGAATCGCGTCTGATTCACGAGGACCATTAATTTAGAAGAAACAAGGCTCGCCGCGCGTCACCGGACGAGGAACGAACCCGCGGATGTGGACACTCGACCGCTTAATCAACTGCTGGATGCTTCTAGAATTGCGCTCATTGTAGAAGCGACTCCACATTACGGGACACGATCGTCCACGAAACACCAGTTGATTTTTAATCATGCACGGCACGCCGCGGGGTTTGTTCTCAATCAAGAAGCAGCCCGTTCAAGGGGTTAATCGGTCTGACTCGGTGCCAATTAGCCCCGGTACCACGGTGGCGTCGTTAGCTCTCTCGGCCTCTCCGACGCGAAGCGACACCGGCGCCGATGGAAGGAGCTGAATTTCACGTGCCACGTGTTGAATCGTTGAGAACGCACCTTTAGCCCGTGCGGCACGGTTCGTCGGCCGGTTTCGCCGTGACGCGAACGGCGAAACGTGGTGGTAAGAGGAGGGGGCCCGAAGTCGCTTTACCAGGCAGGAAATTACACGTCCTTCCGTGCTATAAGTTCACCGAGAACGGGGAGGGTCGTCGCGCGAGGCGTGGGCGGCGCGGCGTGTCTGCCGTGCGGGCGTTTAGCATCTTGCTCGTATCCTTTCGCTCTGCGCCCAAGCCTTTCCGAGGCCTCGGGTCGGTATTAATTGCCATTCGTGTCTTCGACGCGTAATTAATTGTCGAAATTTGTCATGCGCCAGGTATAATCGGGCCCGGCATGCACCGATTCCTCAATTTCCCCGGGAACCGGGCACCGCGTCGTTTTATCTTGCTCTCACGCGAACGCGATGCCATCCCCTTGCACGGTAGACCGTCCCCGCTGTACTGGGTGTCCGGAACGATTCTCGCGACTTTCGGAAAACACAACTCATCGATTTCAGTGAAAAAAATCTACAGAGGCACGTTGGTCCATCAGAATTGATTCCACCTTATTGGACGCCGTGTCGAACCGCATGAAATATCGGCCACGACACCGGTGACGCGAGGAAAGTTGTCCGACAGGAAACGGCGAGTCAGGTAACGAGCGGTATTGGGATTTTTCTCGGCAAGTTAGCCCGAAAGAAGTAACCGGCTGCCTGCGGTGACATTGTAGCGTCGGGGGATCTCGCAGGAAACCCACCCCCTTTTGTTCACGAGATTAATTATGCCGGAAGCGAAGACTCCTTCTCGTGCGGCGCGCCGAACCGCTACCTGAAATAATCTCGTTAACCGATCGTCGTTGCCGGTCGTTTCCGGTGGCACCACCAGCATCTAAACCGTCTTTGTACGGGCAGATTGCAGATTTTAGTCCCGAGGTGCTTCATCCATTGATCCTCGAACGTTATCTTTCGCTTGTTTCGTTGAAAAGTTGCGAAACGTAACAGCGCGTAAAGTGCAATCAGTTAAATGAAGTTGTGGAGCACTCGAATGAATTAAATTATACGGTCAGGCGATCCGAACAGCCCCGTATTCATTCAATGTATCTCTGAATTTTTTAGACCTCCTTTTCGAAAATCAGGAGCATGTTCGAGAAGGACATACTCGACAGAATATTCGAGGAACAGGTAACGGTCTGCAGGGTTGTTGCACCTGGCCGTGACTTAAATAATGCATCGTCGAAACGAATTTATTGGGCTTCCGTGAACGTTTGGTTCAGCGGCCGAGGCGCACTTTACCGCGAAAACCTCTCGAAATCACTCTGCAGTTCCGGAGGGGGAGAGCGATTTACTGCGGCGTTTATCCATCCAGCGAAAAGTTATTAACCGCTTCTCAGATCGCTATCGACATGCAAAAGGCGTGAACCGACTAGAGTAGGCTCGTCCCCGGCACGACCCGAGCCGCTTGCTCCTCGTTTTTCTTTTCTCTGTCGTTTCGCGAGACCATCGCGGCACAGCGAAATTACAACAATTACCCCGCGGAGGGCACCGGGTAATTTGTGACCCGCTCTTCGTAATGGTAGAACGCTTCCAAGAACCTGTCACGATATCCATAGATAAAACCCGACCACTGAATATCATTTACATTGCAAACGCGCGAGCCGGGTCGCTTCTGACCCGATCAGCGCAGGTTTAACCGGTTCAGGTTGGCCACGATAACTTTGCTCTAAGTCTGGCTCAAGCGGAAATTTAAGTTTCCGTCGTCTCTCGGAACAGACGTGGACTTTCCTGTTAATAATAATAGACTGTCGCAAAATGCGACCAACGCGCCGCTAATGACGACCCAATTTTACTCGGATAAAATTCAGAACTGACAACTCCGCTTCCTCCGTACTCGTCTTGGAATAACTCAGCGTGCGATGCCTCGGCTTCGTCGTCGTGGCAATTTTAAACCTGCCTTAAATATTCACCTGGTCGGCACCGCTGGGATATTACCGGCGCTCAATATTTCATTAGTCCCCTTTTTAAAAATCCTCGAGTCCGCTTATAAACTCGCGGTGGGTTCGTTCACCGCGGTTTTAAATATAAGAACGAGAAGACCGTAAAACGGTGTCTTGGTGTTCGGGAACAATCTCGACGAATTGTGATCCGGGCCAGCGGAATTGGAATCTCTGGGCGGCTTCGAAATAGCTTCCGACGGTATGGCAACATCTGGTAATTAAATTCGCATTGTTCGTTTCGACCCTGCTATTTTAGAAACGCGCGGTGCAGCTGCACTTCGATGCGCTACAGGCTGGAATATCCTGTCTATAAATTTAAAAAATGGTTTATTGCTCGCAATAGTTGTAGCTTCGGCGAAATAAAAACCTGTGCTTTCGGAACCTCATCGGTTTCAGAATTGCCCAGCATCACGGAGAAACTGATGGTCCGGTTCGATAACGAGATCTACGTATTCAGGTGTACAAATTAATGCGTGCAATCAATCTTTCTGTTTCAAATATAGCAATTTTTATCTAGAACAGATTATGTACTACAATGAAGAAAATGGACAGAGTATTTATCTTTTATCATGTTAGTCGATAAAAATATATTAGAAACATAGCTAAAGTTACGTGGATCGCTGTCCCACGCACTTGCGAACACAATTTCCAATGGTTTGGAGCGAACTCTCGAAACGAGAAAGCTCGCGGAGCATCGATCGACGTGCAAGCGGCGATCCGTCGAGAGCGAAAGGATATTCGATCCGAGGCTTGACAAGGCGCACGATGATTTTTATGGGCGCCGGCTGCCCGCGAGGATAACAAGGCGGCCAGAAAATCAACGGAACCAAGCGAAATGTCAATAGCAGAGATAGCCGTCTCACCTTCGTCGCGTGCTAGCCACGGGAAAACGTAATTGAATGTCGGGGTATGGTATTCCCATCGCTCGATTATTAACGCTAATGATTTTACACCTCCGCGGCTGATTTACAGCCGTTTCGCCGTTCCACCGACTTTCGTTTGCTGGGACCTATCATCGCGTGCCGATCAGGTTTCACTGTTTTGCGAATGCTGTTCGCGTCGATTTTCTCACGAATCGTCAGCGACAATGAGCTTTTCAACGTGGCAAAAATTTGTCTTTTTTTTAGTCTATCAATTCAGAGAAGCAGAGCGACAAAATTAGTCGTGAATAAAAACGACTCGAGTTGTGGGTCATATCTGAGGGCCAGTGTGAGAACATCTGAAGATGAGTCTCCAAAAACCAGTTTCGTTAAATTTGTCGAAAGGGTACTCCCTCTTTTCAACCAGCATAACAATACCAACGTCGACCCCGATCGCATTCTAGCAGGTGTCCAAGTGATAAACAGCCGGGAGGGCTCCATCACCGTAGCACTCGAGAATTCGAAACGCCGCGCCGCCGAGTAAATAATAACTAATGCGAGTAATAAATCTGGTCGGCCGTGTTCGTCGGGAGGGGCTGATTTATGGCGCCCTCAAGTGTCCATCGGTTTCCCCTCGGTCAGACCCGTGATCGTCGAACGTAGAACGTCCTCTCACGGATTAGGGAGCGCAGATAATTGTGATTAATAAGGAGTGGCGCGGGTTCCCACGGCCGGTTCTTAACTACGATATTTTACCGAAGGCAATACAGGATGAATACTCGAACGTTGCGCCGCAGCACCATCATGGTCCCTGAGTTATATCGGTACATCTGTCCCTGCATCTCTTTCCCGGGCAGTTTACAACGGAGCCCGTTATCGTACACGGGGCCGATACACGTACACACCTATCTTCGGAAGACCGTAAACTCGGCAACCAGCGACGGAATCGAGCACGCCCACGATTCCCGCTTGTAATCGAGACCCCCTCGAAGCCCGGCCCGGCCCGGCCTGTGTGTTGAGCCTCGATCGATAGAAATTAGGATGTTCGAATCAGTTAACGATGCTGCGAGCGATGGCTACACGGGATTTCTACGGTATCGCTCGACTGAGAGCTGCCCCGCGTCTTTGGTTAATTTACTGGGCTTGCGGAATGGCTAATGTCTATTTACCATGTACTATAATGGAGATAACCACGTTTCAAAAATAAAGTTATATCAGTTCGATCATGGAATACGCGAATTTGTAAAATCCTGTATGAATATTTGAAATCGCGTCCCGTCCAGAGAAACATCTAATTCGCACCGTGACGAAGGAAAGCTCTCCGAATGGAAACCTAACACGGCCGTTATAATGTTCGTTTTTCAGGAGGGGGTTTAAAACCTCGGCGGGTTCGATAATCGCGCACGGAGGGGGCTCTGGAAGGCTGACACGTCGCGCCGGAAGCGCGGTGGTTATCGTTTAATCGAAACGTACACGTTTTTTCGTTTAATTGCCGCGGTAGCCGGGAGGTGAAAGGCTGGCCTCGCATTGTTGGGTGAGGCCACCGGTGGAACGAGAGGAATGATTTATTATGTTCGCGCGGGCACGATGCCACCCCTTGCAGGATCTGCGACTGCGCGTGGTCGTAGCGCGCGAAATGGAAGAATAATTTTTGCAAAAATGGAATTCTGTCGGTGGCCGGACGTTGACGAGCGTCGCGTCGCCCGGCGTTGCTTATACGTGCGCCCGCTGAAAATACATAAGGCGAGGAATAATTGTGATTCGGTGTACAGCCTGCTCGCCGAATGAAATTCTGCGGTCGAAATAAAATTGCAACGTCGCTCGGCGCTCGTGCCAAAGCCCGTGACCGAGCCAGAGTCCGCCTCGTGATTTAATTATTGCGTCGCCCGCGCCATTCCTATGCGGACGGACACACGGCCTGGCCCGGCTCGGCCCGATAATGCTACCCGCGGTCGTCGATCAGCACATTTTTTCTGGTATCGGGACACAAGGACTGTACGCATACTCGATCGGAAACATGGTTGTTGCATACATTTTCTGTTTCCTGATTTGCGAATGGACAACTTTTATGGTTGGCAAGATTGTGTCTATATTAGGACTGTAACTTTCCCGAAGCTTCGAAGACTTCGAAGGAACAAAGAGGTCTTCGATGTGTTCCAAGTGCTCGAAATTTTAAAGTCTGTGAAACGTAGGAAGTTGTAACTTGTGAGTTTCATACAATGTCACGATTTTTGATAAATTAAAAAAAAACGGAGGTTCGAAATTGAAAACTTTGATTCTCATCACCTTCGAATTTTCAGAAATCGAAGTTTCGAAACTTCGAAGGAAAGTTACAGCCCTACTCTGTAGTAAACGAATAAACGGAATCTTATGAGTTTTATACCGACAGAGACAAATGTATGCAAGTGGTCTGAACAATTTCTAACGAGGCTTCGAAACCATAAGCGCGTCTCCGTGTCCCGGGAGTGGGGTTCGTTCGATTAATTTTTCATGCAATGTTTACCAACGTTTTCCCCACTTGTTATTCATCCAATCGTCATTACGTCGGTGCACGCAGTCCAACGAATGCACCATTACCAAATCGGTTAACTGGAAGGGGGCGAGGCGCGATAAGGAGGCGAAGGGTGGAGAAGCTTTCTACAGCGAAGCTCTCGGGGCACGAAACAATTTCCTCGGGAAAGAGTTTTGTTATGCAAACAACGGGTAGGAAAGTTCTCCACGGTCAGAATAAGTGGCACGGCCTGTATACGCGGCCGAGACGCGGCTGTATACATAAATGCATACGCATGTCAGCGGATGGCTGCATACATAAATGCATGGGTGAACTCTCGGTGGCGGGTCTCGTGTGCAATGTGCAGCGTGCATGTGTACGCGGGCGCAGTAGCAGAGCCCGTCATCCCCCGTGGACCAATTAATATTTCAATTCGAACTTTCGCGTGCAAGTAGCTCGCAAGGCGCGAACCAATCCTTCTCCCGCGGAACTTTGCTCCCAGATGGATAGCGGATGTTCCGGAAGACCATCGCCTCGAGGCTGCTGCCAAATTCGCCGCCGTTGATATCAATCCCGACTGTCGGCACGCGAAAAACCGCTCCGTGACGCGAATTAGGAATTTACAGGGTAATTTTGCAAAATGGCTGAGTAGAACGTAGATAACGGCAACAAGAATTTCGGACAATTTTGTGAATTCTTTTCACGCGAGGCTCGTTTAGTTTCGCGCGACCATAACAGCCGTCAGCGCGGATATACGAGCGGGCGTTTTATAGCCGGCGACCATAATCGGCGGTCATATCGCGACCGATAAAAAATGTATCACAGAATGAGCCTTCTCTCTCTCTCTCGATTAATCGTCGAGGATTAATTGCATCGCGGGCGAATAGACGAGAGGCCGAGCTAAAGCAATTAAGGCGATCGTTTTCAGCGAGATGGCTCGACGGAGAGGTATCGGAGTAGGGGGATCGGTATCGAAAGTATCGATAAGTTTTTCCGTCAATTACGTCGACCAGCCGTCGGGCCACTTTAAAAACTTCTCCGGGCGATATAGACTTTGACGTTTCGTTCGTTAGAGAGATAGAGAGAGAAAGAGAGAGAGAGAGAGAGAGAGAGAGAGAGGAAGAAGAAGAAGTGAAGAGAATCGAGAGCCGCGAATTTCCCGAAAATAATTTTCTGTCCACCCACGCGATCCTCCGTAGCGTTTACTCGCTGAAGGGGAGACAGGTCTCGTCGTCGAGGGCCGGTCAATTTCAAGAAGCCTAGCCACTCGAGAAGCTTAAAGTCATCCCGGTGTCTGTTTGCTCCGCGGACTTTTCCCTTCGGTGCGGGACGGCACTGCGCCCACCCACGCGATCGAGACCGGCGCGTTATGGTAATTGCATTAAAAGAAACTTCCTCCGTCTTAACGACCGTCCTGCAAATTGATTCTTCCGGCCCCGGTTCCGTTTAGTATTACTACTCCTATTCGAGTACACTTTTCGCGATTGCCACCGGCAAAACGCGTTTCATGAGATTGCAGCCGATCCCGCTTGCCTATCAGAGTGACTTTTTCATTTTTATTCGGGACGCATATCGCAGACATCATAGTTACAAATTAATCTCGTTCCACTATTTAACCATTTAATCGTCTATCATTCGTTATTCAAATCACGTATGAAATATAAAATTTTTCATGTCGGACGCTGAGGGTACTCCGTTCGAAATGGTTTTCGGGAAGTTTTTTAAAACGAAAGTACTAAACCCAGCAACGTTTAATTGGAGCGATTGGATTGGGCGCTCGTTGGAGAATATAGTGATCGTTTTTCAGAGTTATGGCAGTTGAACTTGTTCTATAGCAGCAGCAGTTCAATCAGAACACTCTATGTCGAATACGTCAATTTCGTAAGAAAGACCCGTTTGATAACAGGGGAAATCGAGTGAACCAAAAATTGAACAACCCCGAGACGAAAGATCTAGTCCACGAACAGTCAGCCTCGTCGAAGACAGTTCCTCGGGCCTTTTAAAAATTGTCGGCGCGGCGGTTTCGTACCCAGCGTCCACTTCCGGTCCGAAACGCGCCGCTGAAATTGATTACGTCGGGCTTAATCGCCGTTAAACCGTAACCGTGCATAATAAAGGGCCGGCGTGCAAACTGTTGCGCACTCTGCGCGCGGTTATGCTGAAATTTGCTTATAAATTTGCATCGCATTAACGGTGTGTAAGCGGAATTACGTATCTGTAACACGCGTAGCGGGTAGGTGCGCGGTATTGCCAGCCGTCGAGCGTGAAAATTATTCCGTCGTGGCCGAGGGAAAAAATCGTGAAAAACCAGCCCGAAAAAGCCGCAGTGTTTTTCGATGCGCCGAATTAGACGAGTCCTGGGTACCAGGGGATGAACGTTCGCATGAAATTTTCATCGGTCTCGCCCTCCTTATCGTCCCTTTTGTTAAAGGGGGATGGATGTTCAGCCGCTGAAAATTAATGCGCGTTTACGAATTTATTTTCGCGAATATACCGAACCAACCGTTTTCACATTTTTGGAGTGTTTTACTGCACCATTCAAGTACGCGAATACATTTTGGTGTTCTTAAGAATGGAGTAAGGTTCATTGTGAAAAATCAACTTCATCATAACGCATATAACAAACTATGATCCCAGTATTGCGCTATCGACCTACGCGATTAAATACATCGACTTTTCATTCGGTTGGGCTGTCTCTTAATTTAGAGACCGCACGAAACCGTTCGAGAGACATTCTGTAATTTAAATGGAGAATCTGATAGCCGCGATCGTTACCGCGTTACTATTCGCTTTGTCGTCGTAACGTGCTATAGTTACAATCGATGAAAGCCGCGCACAAAGGGGCGGAATCTTATTACCGGGTTGGATGATGTTGTTGCTTTCACTGGACCGCGCTGGCGACTTTCCGCTTGCGGACAACGCGCCGCGGTAGTTTCAATCGTTTTCGAATTTAGTGCCCTCTCCGTGCAGCTCTTTGGCCCCTTTTGCGAGATCGTTTGGGCGTTAACAGGCTTGTATCGCCCATTGTTTCCGCCGAGAGTCGAAACTCCGGCCTTTTCAGAAAATCCGATCCCACGGCCGGCCATCGGCGCGGCGGCTCTCTAGTTAGTGTTGCTAATTTCTGCGACCGCCGCCACTTCAGTCCCGTCGAATGCCATGTAAATTACAGGCACGATGGGTTTGTTCCGCCAATTTTTAACCTGAGAAAATCAGGTTTAACCGTTTCTTCTAAATATTTAATATTCCCAATAGAAAATATCAGACTAAATTGCTCGAGTGAATTTGTTGGATGAGAATTGACATTGCTGAAGCAATCGTCTATGAATCTTAGATCTCTAAGATGGGAAATTATGAATTTCAAGACAAGGGTTCGACAGGGAAGAATTGAATTGCAAATGACAACAGGAAATCGTTTAATGCGATTTGTGAAGTAAAGTAAAGCTACCGTAGAGATTGTTTATCTACAGTCGTTGAACGTCCGTCTGCAGTAAAGCTGCTCAATAATTCCAGAGGTTTTCGATCGGCCGTCGCGAGTGACTTGTATATACAGTGTGGCTCAACAGTTTCTTGAAATCACTTCGCTCTTCTAATTCCTAGTCTTCTGACCTAATCGTACCGCATCTTGCCATATTCGTTTTGTTCATTTCAATTTCCTCTATCTCATTTCTTTTGTATTATAATTCTAGTTCGTAATTTAGTTTAGTGCGCGTTGTTATATCATAGTTAATTAATTTTAGTTTCGTTTATCGAATTTCGAATTGCGTTAACCCCTAAGTTTAGTTATAGTTATTCCCGTATATTTAGTTATTTCATTTATATCGTGTTCGCGTCGTTATCTCGCCATCGTGCAGTGCTCTAGTTTAATTTTCGTTTTCGTAGCTATCGCGTAATCTTGTATTCAGCCACTTCCTTTTAGTTATTACACGTTGATTTAATTTACTTATTTTCTTTTCTTTTATTTTTCTGTTCTCCCTTTGTGTTGTGCGATTACGTCAGTGTGGTTGTGTCCTTATAGTGTTTCGAATGCCGCGTCGCGCAGGTCGCAAGTACCAGCTCAAGAGATTGTTCGGAGGACTCTTCCGGGAGGGAAAAGGGACCACCTACGACCGGAATCTCGGGATCCGGAAACCCCCGCGCATCCTCCGCGAAATCGAATTCACCGGAACAGTTCGAATCGTGAGTTCGAAGAGGATCGTCCGGGATAAACGACCTAAGGCCCGCCAACCCGCGAGTTCTCCACCGTGGAAGCTTGTCCCGATCACGTTCACGCCGAGCTACCCTCCACCAGAAGGGATCGACACCGAGGATCCACGATACGAGCGGTACGCTCAAATCGCGGAAAACGGAACGTCCGAGGTTCGTCCCGCCGCGAATCCTCCCCCGTGGAGACTCGTGCCTCTCATTTACGTCCCGAACTTCCCTTCGCTGGAAGATATTAGTATCGACGACCCGCGTTACGAACGCTACGCCCTCCGCCGATCTCTCATCTTGAGGTGGTACTACTAGAACCCCATTTTCTACCGCCTATCTGCTCCCTCCCCCTGTCGTCCGACGACAGGGCAGCGAGACCCAAGTAAACCATCGCGACACGGACGAGAGAAAACACAAGTGTAAGTGAGTGCGCGCGATACGACGTAGGTGCCGATCTAACTACTGACAACTGTCAGATCTCTTAAATCGGTGTTCCCCCTCGTACGTCTGAGCCCACCAGGGCCCGGTACAATCGGAGGAACACGGATTCTCGCGCACGGATCTCCCCGAGTTACACATTAAACGTCAAATTGTCAGACCTCTTAAATCGGTGTTCCGCCTCGTACGTCTGAGCCCACCAGGGCCCGGTACAATCGGAGGAACACGGATTCTCGCGCACGGACCTCCCCGAGTTGCATACCAAACGTCAAAAACTGTCAGATCTCTTAAATCGGTGTTCCCCCTCGTACGTCTGAGCCCACCAGGGCCCGGTACAATCGGAGGAACACGGATTATCGCGTCATAATCCGTCCTCCCAAGAATTCGATTCGCACGCCGTGCCACGATCACTGTGACGTCAGGGACCGCCCGGAACCTTCGCGATTGTATAAGAGTACCGTTACGCGTCGTAAATCGCGGTTCCCATTCTAGCAGCAACGCGACTTCGCTAATTCCCCGTTCCCGTTTGTTATCTCCCTCGGACAACCGAAAATTCGGGCCTGGTCAGACGTGGACGTACGCGCCACGTGGACCGAAGATCGTCAAAGTCCATAAACACGTTACGACCCCCATCCGGGACGTAACAATTTAATATTCCGAATAGAAAATATCAGACTAAATTACTCGAGTGAATTTGTTGGATGACAATTGACATTGCTGAAGCAATCGTCTATGAATCTTAGATCTCTAAGATTCGAAATTATGAATTTCAAGACAAGGGTTCGACAGGGAAGAATTGAATTGCAAATGACAACAGGAAATCGTTTAATGCGATTTGTGAAGTAAAGTAAAGCTACCGTAGAGATTGTTTATCTACAGTCGTTGAACGTCCGTCTGCAGTAAAGCTGCTCAATAATTCCAGAGGTTTTCGATCGGCCGTCGCGAGTGACTTGTATATACAGTGTGCCTCGCAATTGCGGTGTATTGTGAATAGGGACGTGTTCCCTATGAAAATTGAATTAAAACTTCTGAGATCTCCGGGAAAATCGATCGGGAATACTCGACATTCAAGGTTCGCGGTTATAGTATGAATAACCTGCACCAGAAGATCATTTAAGTTGATCACCAAGGAATTCAAGACTACTTGAAGGAGACACTATGAGTGCGAGCAGTCAAAATTTCCATCGATTTTTAAATCATTCGCAAGGATTCAATTATTCAAAGAATCAATTATTTGAGGTTCAAATTATTATGTAAACTTAGAAGTTTCTATTTGGTTTATGTTCACGTTCGAAATTGCTACGGGCAATTTAATCATTCACGTGAGCTCTCACTCTACAACTTTCTTCCAAGCATCGAACCAGTAATACAAAAATAATGTTGCGACTGTTGCAGTTATTTGTGGATCGCCCTGTACAATGTCAGACACAAAGCGAGCATTGCCCTTGACGCGACAGCTTGTAGAACGCTCGATGTTCTCGTTATTTTGCTCGTCTCTAACTGCAGAACAGGCACACAAAAAATAACCTTATTCAAGATTCACGAGGTAGTAGTTACGTTACATCCATAGGTCTCTAAAAAAGAACTGCAGGGACGTAAGAACTTGTTAATGATTGACAAGTTCGGTCTTCGGGGACGCTACTCCTGTCTCGGACAGAAAAATCTTCTTACTCTAATCTTACAAAGAAACATAGAGTTTTGAAGAACGCGTTGGCAGCGACATGCCGTACACAGGAAAGAGACACTATGGGCCTGAAGGTCTTCAAGCAAAATAAAAATTGTTTCCATCGATTGCAATTTTTTGCAAGAAGAAGACGCAGATGCTAATCAGATATTTTAATAAAATTTAACAATGGAGACGCGTTTCTCTCGGAAGTTATGGTGCTCGAGGCCGCCACTCGTTTCTCGGCACACACGTCTGAAAAACGCAGCCCGGCGTGGTAATCGTTACCGCATTATACCGTTCATTGTCGCGATGGTTCGCGGGGAACGCGACTGCGAGACGTCGACGTCGACCATGTCGGCGCCGTTGAAAAATGAAAGCGTACGAGCGAGTGGTTTCGAGTGCGCGAATGCTCGCGCCGAGGCCGAGCACTTGCGTGGGTCGAGTACTCGTCTCAAGCACCCGTACCATCTTGCCGCTCTGATCCTCCAGCTCCGAAAACGCCTGCCGCGAGTGCGGCTTCAGGCTTCACGCATCCTGGGGACTCGCCGAGTCGAGGACTCCGTGACGAATCCGACAAATGGACCCGCCGCTCGATAAAATTCGTCGCGGTGCACCCTGGGAACGCTTGGTCATCTTCGTCACACGGCTGCGGCGCTCTTCGAACAGCTCTGATCGAGCGATTACGGTTTTCTCAACTCTCGATAGCAGATCTTTGAGAAAATTGCATTGCGAACATTTGGGTCTTCAAAATCTTTGATCTATGCGTAAAAATACTGAACGAAGAGCGGTTTAAGAGCATTCGATTAAAAGAGAAATAACAATGTGTTTCCTGTTTCGTACAATGGATCAAAAGGTCTCGAAAGGTGGTTTCTATGCGAGCCGAATAAAAAATGCAGAAGAGTAGTATAAAATCGCGTGTAGTATGCAAAGCGTGCGCTAGAACTCGATGCTCGGTGTTTCGACCACGGTTCGGGATAATTCGTTATTTTTCTTTTGAAAGGTAATTTAATCTCGCAACTATGATTGATACACACGCGTGGCCGTCGCGTCGG